>CM060937.1:950090239-951340239 GCA_030765085.1 Allium cepa
ACTTTTAACTAAAAATTCCAATTTTAAATTCCTCAAATTACTTCTTAATCCCTTTAAATAGATTTAAAACTTTAAATTTTAAAATAATTCTTTATTCCTTTAAATTAGTATCACATAATTTTACGATTTATTAATTACTGTTTATTCAAATCCTTTTCTTTTAAACTCGAAATTATTTATTAGTATTTAACATACTTCCATTCTTTTTTCCCATTCATTCTTAATTTATTAAATTTTCTAAGGTTATTTCGTTTACAAATTTACTTCCTTTATTTTCTTTCAAAAATCCAATTTATATATTTTCGGTAATTCATTATACCCAAATATATCCAATCAAATCATAACATTCAATATTCCAATATATTCATCATAGAATATTAAGTAATCGCAACAGAGATTATTAAATAATAAATGTTGAGGGGTCCAGTTGGATCCCTCCAACCTGTTTTCCCTGCATCCACAGATGTTAGCACAATATAAAATACCAATTCCACTTCAAGGTGGAATATTTTGGTATATAGGATTAATATAACATATCTGCTATTATGCGGCGCATAGGGTCTCTTCCGCTATATAATGCGGGAAACCAACCATTCCAAGATATATTATATACTACTATATATAATATAGCACATCCAACAATTCAGTCAATTCAATCAATTATTTAAATTTAACTATTTAAATTTAAAATTAATATGCAGCTGAGTGAGATTTACTCACCTTTGATTTTATTTTTCCATCCATCCAATCCGACTTGATTTTCATGACTTCAAACCTTGGATAACAATTTCACAGTTTATTAATATTTTAAAAAATCAAGCAAATCTATTAACTTTTAATTAACTTAATTAACTAGTGATTTAAAGTTAAACTTATACTTTTTCTTTTAAAATATTTTTAGTGACTAAAATAATTAAATAAGTTTATAAAGTAAATCAATTACCCTAAGTATATAATTTCAAAATAACTAATAAGTTGAAAATGTGTATATGTATATTTAATTATTTTTTTATTTATTCAAAATCCCCACTTATCAAATAATCTATATAGATTTAAAAAACAATTTTTATATAAACTCCTCAACTATTTACAATCCCATATTTTTTTTACAATTATATATATATATATATATGCGTTGAATTCTAGAAAAGTAAAATTCCATCCAAACCTATATATTGAAATAAAACATAATTGCTTTTATTCAACTTACTGTAAACTTTTTTTTAAACCCTTATATATATATTTCAATTGATAGCTTACTGGAATTTTACTGTATATATATTTTATTTTCTTCTGAATACAGGAGAGAAAAAAACTATACCTTCCCATTGATCCAACAACCCGACTCGAGCCTCACCGGTAACCACAACCCTCACTGGCCCCCTCCTAGATCGCCGCAGTTGCTACTGCCTCTGCCACCTCACGTCATTCGCGCTACTACCCGGCACCAACAGTCGTCGTGGTGCCATCGCATCTCTCCTCGTCTCGAGATACTCTGACGATGGCTCCCCATCCTCTATGCCAAATCGCAGCCCCACGTTCCCTCCCCTTCACCTACGGCCACTCGTGACCTCACGAAACCCTTAAACCAAATCGTGACAAACCGATGATGCTGCCATCCACGATGACAACGCCATCAGCATGCGCTACCTCTGGCCTTGCTCCATTTCGAGCCCATCAAAACCGATTGAAACAAATTCGAACAAGGAAAAAAGAAGAAGAATCGATTTAATTCTTGAACTTGGCCTTTTGTTAGGAGAAAAAGAATGGTTTGGGCTGAAGTACTTGAAAGGAGGCAGCGATATTATTCATTTTTTTTTGAACGACGTGATATTGATAAGAGGGGGAGGGAAGAAAAGGGGTACGAAGGAGATAAACGTGAGGCGGGATGTACGTATTGTCGGTTTAAAAGAAAGTGAATATACTTTATTTAAATTCAATTGGTCTCAGTAAATTTCTATGCATTTATATATCGCACGGTCACACAACAACTCCAATCACTATGAAATTTGAAATCCGATAATAAAACAATATTACAGATCCATTGGAACTAGTTTCGTCGAATTCCGAGACTGTGCCTCGGAAGGCTATTTTTAAATATCGATTTAAAACGATAAAATTTCAAAACCAAACAAGTCATTGTTAAATTCAATTTTAATACTTCTATTATTTTCAGTGTTATCAGTATAAATTCTACAAGCCTTCAAATTATTTTAATAGGCTTAGAATTCCAGATTCAATATTTTATCCAACTTCAAATTATTTAATTCAATAATTTAATTATCAATAATTAGTGATATTTGAATTCAAGTTAAAATTTTACTTTTAAATATTTCAAATCAATTAAATATTCCAATTTAAATTGCTTAAAATTCTGGGTCGTCACACTCCTCCCCCTTTAAAAGAATTTCGTCCCCGAAATTACTAGTTAGGAAAAATGGTCTAATACCCGTTTACTTTTCCGAAACCAAACTGTTTGACATCCTATCCCCTATCTTTTTATAAATGACCCACTACCATTCTTACTAATCTTTCCCAACTTTCCAATAGTCTCAAACAATATTACTTACTCGATCATTCAAATTTCAATTTAAAACCAAATTTAAAATTATCAGAATTTTCTCAAAAATTTTCTAACTCTCTAAATTTCCGAAAAATTTCGCCAGCGTCTCCTTTGCGCGGCTAGCTCGGTACAACTACAAAATGGCTCTACGGCCTCCTAAATCCAAAAATAAAACAAAAGGCCAAATGGCTAGATCCAAAAACCCAATCAAACTCCATACAGAAATTTAAACACACCTTTTTGTCGAGCAATTCAAATTTATCTTCTTAAATCAAAACCAATTTTCTCCTGCTTATAAATACCTATATATCCCACTTAGTAATAATATCCAATCACAACATTCAAAATAATTTTATTGACTTCTTTTACACATTTTCAATATTTATTTTACTTAAGCCCGTACGATGTACATATGTCCTCCGTACGCAATACCAAATTCGCTTGCTCGCTCGATCCCACAATTTCACTTCCGAACTAGTATCGTCCACCCGACTTCCTAGTACGGACTCAGATCTGGTTTCCTGA
Source organism: Allium cepa (assembly GCA_030765085.1). Classification (NCBI taxonomy): domain Eukaryota; kingdom Viridiplantae; phylum Streptophyta; class Magnoliopsida; order Asparagales; family Amaryllidaceae; genus Allium; species Allium cepa. The sequence goes on from CM060937.1 coordinate 950,093,328, forward strand.
TTAGAAACCATCATTCTCCTTGCATAGTCATAACTATGATAGAGAATTTCCAGAATAAATCAAAATTCCATATCCAGGTTCGCCGTCAAAAATCGAGTGAAAAATCCTAACTCGGATCGATATAACTATCTCGAAATTCTATGCTCGAATCTGGATCAAACAGCTATGCGAATAAAATAATATACGTACATCTTACGTATTTGCCCCAATTAATTATCAACTATATCAATTTCCTTTTATTCACATTTATTTTGATTGTTATTCACTTATTCTCACTTTCCCTTGTCACATCTTCCAGTTTTTATTTAATCAATTTGGATTCCAATTCCAAATAAATTCAATTTGCTTCAATTTGCAAATTAATTTCAAAGCTTAATACTTTTATTCTCATCCTTTATCCAAATTTCATTTTCAATTTTACTTGAGTTTAATTCACCTTCCAATTCAAAATATTGAGTTCAATTCATCTCATTTCAAAATATATTCGATTAATCATTCCTTAAATTAATTTCACGTACTAATTTGTTTTTATATCTCAATTAAAAGTTGTTTGTAAAATTTTCTATCTTCAATTTCTTTGAACAATATCTTCAGTTCATCTTACTTTACATATACAATTTAAAATAGATTTCAATATTCAGTTTCAATTCTATTTGCTTACAAATTTTAATTCATTTGTCGTTAGTGAAAATTTTCAAAAGATTCAAAAAATTTCTAACTCCCAAAATTTCCGAAATTTTTTGGTAGAGTCTCCCTTGTGCGGAGGAGCTTTTGCAATTTGACAAGAGATATAAATATATATACATCGACCCACACGGTCGGAAAACAGAAAAACAGTTCATATTTCCTATTTGTATTGCATAGGCGTACCTTATTTAGCATTTTTAAGCAAGCAGCTTATTTATTTTAGCATTTAGCGCGGACAAAACTAGTCAACGGCTTCCAAAAACCTGTACTTACTCAATTTAATCATGTAAGTGATAAATATACAAAGTTTATTAACATTTCACTTAACTACAATAGCTAAACACATGTACAACATAAGCAATATACCCGAAAAACATTTCATAAGCAATTTATATGGTTTCAACACCTATTTCAATTGTATATTTGCATAATTTTTATTGGAAACCATTTTATTTAGGCTCGACCACCTTTCTTGCTTGCATATTAATAACCCTTTCCTAAGTAATTGAACTCAAACTTTTATTTAATGGATTTCATTTACATCCGAAGCCAAGCTTCTATAAATTCAAACTTAAATTAATTTACTTTAAATCATTTCAATTTCATAACTTAAGTTCATTTCCATTTTATTTGATTCTCATCAAATTCCATCTAATTCAATTTGTCCATTCTCTTTATCCATTTTAAATTTTAATTCACCTTCTCAATTTATTTCTAAACTTATTCACTAATAACAAGACTAATTCAAATTTTATTAATATAAGGTCATTTCCAATTTATTTCTACTCATTTTAGTTTTATTTGCACTTCACACCATTACTATTATTATCCAATCTTATTTTATCTCTTAGGTTTGATTTTTATTTCAATTCCAGAATACCCAACAAATTTACCCAGGCTTATTACTTTTCTTGCAGACTTTTATAAGTCACACACTTGTTACTTTTTCCCACTCCCATTCAAGTTATTTCAACTTTAAAACTCAAGTTATATATATTTTATAAGCACTTTCCAATCTAAATCCTTAATTCGATTTTCAAATTTTCAAAACAATCTCATTTATTTAGTCATTTCTTTAAACTTCAAACTTCTATACTTAATTCATTCTGAATTTATTCCTATCAATAACAAGGAAAGTTTTAAATTTATGTCTACTTGGATTTTATCCACCAGTTCAATCCATCATTGTTACAATCCAATTCTATTTTATTCGACTACACTTCCAATTATATTTAATTTATCGACAATCCAAGCTGAATTCATTTACACTTCATTGTTTACATTCAATTTATTTTTCATCCAAACAAGCCCATATTTATTTCAATTGATTCAACAACCAATTTTATTGGCTTATGTTAATCCATAGAATTTATATAATCTCGTTTACATCAAATGACAATTATTATTTTTGTGCAAGTTCAAAAATGTTTACTTAAAAGAATATTCATTCAAGTTTATAACTAATTTGAATTGATTCCATTCAATTTATTTCGCATTCCATATCCTCATTCATTTTATTTGAATCCATTTATTTATCTTGGAACATTCCATATTGGTTACATCAAATACTCTTTCATTTAACTAATTCAAGTTTCATCTCCATATTTCATTACCAATTAATTATTAGTTTATTTATTCAAGGTTTATTCCTAATATTTTATTTTTATCTCAAAACCACTTTAACTATTTTACTAGAGGTCAATTTATTTTATAATTTAAGTTTTGAATTTTCCATTCACTTCCCAATATTTAAATCAATTTTATTTTTACTTATTTATTTCACTTCTAAATTTTATAAGTCACAAACTTATTTATCTTCATACTTTCATCAATGGACAATCAATCCCATTCACGTTTTACTTTTAACTCAGAATTATACATTCTATTTAGCCAGTATATTTTTATTATTCCATAAACATTTAAAATAAAACTCTAGAATTTAAACAATTTCCCAAAATTTCAAAATCACTTTTGAAATCAACTACATCCAAAATCCTTTGGCAAATTCAATTATTCCTTTGAATTTCAAAACCAAACCCAGTTCGCAAACAATTCCAATTTAAAATATTCAGGTAGCAATTCCTCTCTTAGAAACTCGAAAATGAACACCGATGATGTCGTGATCATCATCGGAATTATTTTCCAGTGACCGAAAGAGTTTAGTGCTTTTATCTCTTAACAGCATTTCAATTATTTTTAATATCCAAATCACACAAGATTTCAAATTCAACACAAAAATATTTTTTGAAATAATACTATTATTTCTCCAAACCTTTTTGAAACCATTTTCAAACCCAAAGGAATTTAAATTTTTCCCACTAATTCCAAATTGCAATTTCTTTAATTCTATATGGAATTTCATCTCATTTGTATATGAAGTTTATTTCAATTTATAAATTACATTTATAATCTATATTTCAAATTCCATTTGGTTATATAAATTTATTCTTCAACTTTGGTTATAAGTTTTCAATTTCTTATTCAATTTCTACACAATAGTGTTAATAATTTAATATTATCATTCCTTAAAAATCAAGCATCCAAATACTATAATACTTTACAAAAATTATATTCTTTTTATATACAAAAATAATTTGGGTAAAATTATTTCATTTACCCTACTTTAAAACAATACCGTGTCGAATTGTTCTATTCAAGTGTTTAGAGATCCCTATCAATAACGTTAATTACTCGTATTAACCAGAATCCATAAACTACTCAATAAACCAATCAACACAATATAAAATCATTTTATATTCACTAACAAATACGCGCTCATATCTATTAATACGCTCAAACTCACCCTAGAGTACTATTGACTCTATTCCAATGAGTAATTCCCACCAGAGCCAAGGTTATCACCAACCTATGCTCTGATACCAACTGCAACGACCCGCTAATCTGTACCCCTTGAGTCAACACAATTCCACAACATTCAACTCAAGTTGCATAGAAATACGAACCATTTGGGTTAAAGAAGAAGAGGTAGAAGAAGAAAATAGAAAACAACATTAGAATCTAACCATCGTAGCAGAATAAAATATAATAGATAATAAATAATCTTTACACAAAAACAAAGTTCTATATTACATCATCAGAGTACATCAATCAAAACTCAACATCAATATTATACAAATGGATACACAACAGCTCAACACAGCGGAATATATATGTATATAAACAAGTACGAAATGCGCATCGTCATCCAGCTCGACTCCTGAGCTCCACGGCATCAAATCCTGTATCTTATAATACTCGGTCTGACCCGAGCATTACAGTTAAATAACATCCGAGTCAGTCTGGAATACCAGCATTAGAAAATCACACTCAATTGATTATTAAAGTTTCAAAAATCCTTTGATAACAAAAGCATCTCGTAAGACCATGCCACAAATAAACATGTCGGGTTTTTACCTTACGATAGCTAAAACAATTTTTATAGGAATCCTCTGATATTATAATAGGGTCTATATACAAATACTTATAAAATAGCCGAAATTGTTACATTATTAAATTCTAGCAACTAGCCACAGAGTGGGTAATACAAACAAAACTCGTAGAAGGCTCGTAGGGAGAATGGATTTCCAACTAATGACTAGGCACTGGGGTACCACCTGTCACAGTACGTGGCCTATATCACAGTACCGAGGAGTACGCCCGCTCCCCTGCAACACAAGACCGGGACTACCCCTTACTGGATAATCCCGAGTGAGATCTCCCCGTGGTTGGGATCGGCAACCGCCCACTAAGCCGAAAAAAAGGGGATATCTAGACAGGAATGACCTCACCCTGCTTGGGTGCTACCCACCTTGCCTTGCTGCATAACCTCTGATTTTCAGTCATTCCCATTTGATGAGGCTTGAGGCTAAGCATTACCTTTTCAGAACATATCCCTTAGAATGCCCATCGTCCACCTGACGATGTTTCGCAAGCATTCATCCATACAAGTCCGTCCTAGGTTCGAACGGAACCGATGGCACTATTCCTACTACATCCATTTTGGAAATATCCTCAGGTTTAGTAGCGACTAGCCCTTGCACTTCACTGCTCCATCTTCAAATCCAAACTCGTTTCCATGAAACGTACAAACCAGATCGAAGTGGTTTTCCATAAATTAATCTCGATCCCGGTCTCTTCGAAATGATCAGCGCATTTGGCCAATATTGATAGTCGGTGATTTAACTATCAATTTACATTTACAAACAACCATCCAACAATAAATAATTTTCCCAATTATTTATTAATCCCAAAAATATCTTCACAAGATAAATTTTCACTTTTCAAACCTTTTTGAAATAGTTTTCAAACTATCTTCCTTTCTCAGGATAAATTCCAAGTATTTTCTATTTCCACTGAAATCACCAAGCATAAAACTTTATATTTTTAAAATTATTAAGAAAAACTTTACTTTGAAATATATTTAAAACATTTAAGTTAAAAACTACTTCAATAATTTATTAAAAATACATACTATATGAATATTTGGAAATAAGGTTTCTTAATAAAATATAAAACTAAATTTTCACTTTTAAAAAAATACTAAATCACTCTTTAAATAATTATTGCTATAATAGATTAAAAGGAAATACTTACTTTAGAAATTAAATATTAGAAAAAATAAATTTTCCAAAACTTGCTTTTTAAAACAACTTAAAAACTTTTAATTCATATTTAAAAATTTAATTTGAAAATGTACTTGGTTATCCACGAAAATATACTTCTCTTCACATCCTTTAAAAATAAATCACTATTTATCTTTAAACAAATTTCTCATTTCCCCTAAATAAATTCCCACCTTGAATTTTATTCTTCCAAATATCAAATTTCGAACACTTAAATCAATTTCCAAATTGATTTCCAACTTACTCCATTTATTCCAAAATCCTTTAATTTCAGATTTCATTCCTTACTTATGATTTAAAATACTTTTAACTAAAAATTCCAATTTTGGATTCCTCAAATTACTTCTTAATTCCTTTAAATAGATTTAAAACTTTAGATTTTAAAATAATTCTTTATTCCGTTAAATTAGTATCACATAATTTTACAATTTACTAATTACTGTTTACTCAAATCCTTTTCTTTTAAACTCGAAATTATTTATTAGTATTTAACATACTTCCATTCTTTTTTTCCATTCATTCTTAATTTATTAAATTTTCTAAGGTTATTTCATTTACAAATTTACTTCCTTTATTTTCTTTCAAAAATCCAATTTATATATTTTCGGTAATTCATTATACCCAAATATATCCAATCAAATCATAACATTGAATATTCCAATATATTCATAATAGAATATCAAGTAATCGCAACAGAGAATATTAAATATTAAATGTTGAGGGGTCCAGTTGGATCCCTCCAACCTATTTTCCCTTCATCCACAGGTGTTAGCACAATATAAAATACCAATTCCACTTCAAGGTGGAATATCGTGGTATATGAGATTAATATAACATATCCGCTATTATGCGGCACATAGGGTCTCATCCGTTATATACTGCGGGAAACCAACCATTCCAAGATATATTATATACTACTATATATAATATAGCACATCAAACAATTCAGTCAATTCAATCAATTATTTAAATTTAACCATTTAAATTTAAAATTAATTTGCAGCAGAGTGAGATTTACTCACCTTTGATTTTATTTTGCCATCCATCCAATCCGACTTGATTTTCATGACTTCAAACCTTGGAAACAATTTCGCAGTTTATTAATATTTTAAGAAATCAAGCAAATCAATTAACTTTTAATTAACTTAATTAACCAGTGATTTAAAGTTAAACTTATACTTTTTCTTTTAAAATATTTTTAGTGACTAAAACAATTAAATAAGTTTATTAAGTAAATCAATTACCCTAAGTATATAATTTTAAAATAACTAATAAGTTGAAAATGTGTGTATGTATATTTAATTATTTATTTATTTATTCAAACTCCCCACTTATCAAATAATCTATATAGATTTAAAAATCAATTTTTATATTAACTCCTCAACTATTTACAATCCCATATTTTTATTCCAATTATACATATATATATGCGTTGAATTCTAGAAAAGTAAAATTCCATCCAAATCTATATATTAAAATAAAACATAATCGCTTTTATTCAACTTACTGTAAACTTTTTTTTTCAAACCCTTATATATATATATTTCAATTGATAGCTTGCTGGAATTTTACTGTATATATATTTTATTTTCTTCTGAATATAGGAGAAAAAAAACTATACCTTCCCATTGATCTGACAACCCGACTCGAGCTCACCGGTAACCACAACCCTCACTGGCCCTCTCCTAGATCGCCGCAGCTGCTACTGCCTCTACCACCTCACGTCATTTGCGCTACTACCCGGCACTAACAGTCGCCGTGGTGCCATCGCATCTCTCCTCGTCTCGAGATACTCTGACGATGGCTCTCCATCCTCCATGCCAAATCGCGGCCCCACGTTCCCTCCCCTTCACCTGCGGCCACTCGTGACCTCACGAAACCCTTAACCCAAATCGCGACAAACCGATGACGCTGCCATCCACGATGACGACGCCGTCAGCATGCGCGACCTTTGGCCTTGCTCGATTTCGAGCCCATCAGAACCTGATTGAAACAAATTCGAACAAGGAAAAAAAGAAGAAGAATTGATTTAATTCTTGAGCTTGGCCCTTTTTTTAGGAGAAAAAGAATGGTTTGGGCTGAAATACTTGAAAGGAGGCAGCGATATTATTCATTTATTTTTTTCTGAACAACGTGATATTGATAAGAGGGGGAGGGACGAAAAAGGGGTACGAAGGAGATAAATGTGAGGCGGGATGTACGTATTGTCGGTTTAAAAGAAAGTGAATATATTTTATTTAAATTCAATTGGTCTCAGTAAATTTCTATGCATTTATATATCGTACGGTCACACAACAACTCCAATCACTATGAAATTTGAAATCCGACAATAAAACAATATTATGGGGAACTAGTTTCGTCGAATTCCGAGACTGTGTCTCGGAAGGCTATTTTTAAATATCGATTTAAAACGATAAAATTTCAAAACTGAACAAATCATTGTTAAATTCAATTTTAATACTTCTATTATTTTCAGTGTTGTCAATATAAATTCTACAAGCCTTCAAATTATTTTTAATAGGCTTAGAATTCCAGATTCAATATTTTATCCAACTTCAAATTATTTAATTCAATAATTTAATTATCAATAATTAGTGATATTTGAATTCAAGTTAAAATTTTACTTTTAAATATTTCAAGTCAATCAAATATTCCAATTTAAATTGCTTAAAAATTCCGGGTCGTCACAAAGTACCTCGAAATTCTATGTTCGAATCTGGATCAAATCGCTATGCGAATAAAGTAGTATACGTACATCCTATGTATTTACCTCAATTGATTTTTTAGCTATATCAATTCTCCTTCATTATTTGATTTCTATTCACTTATTCACAATTACCCCATTTCACAACTTCACTTAATCTCCATTTAAAAATCACTTAGTATATTTCCAATACCAAACTTACTTAAGAATTTCACCATTCCTTCTTAAGTCCAATATAAATATCTTACACACTTAAATATTTATTTTTATCTCACCACTTTAGTTTATATCTACTTCTATTCAAATTGAATCTATAATTTCCATATGAATTCAATTTACCTTCATTTTAAATATCGAATTATATTTACCTTTATCTCAAACCATATTCAAATAAATCATTTCTTTAATTAGTCTCACTACTAATTTATTTAAACCCCAAATGATTTATTTCCAACATTAAATTATTTTCAGTCTATTGCGAATTTAATCTTCCAACTTCACTTTATCACTTGGTTTTTATCTATATTTAATCAATTTGGATTCCAATTCCATATAGATTCAATTTATTTCAAATCACAATATTTTTCTCAATTTTCATCCAGATTTTCATTTCCAATTCTACTAAAATTCAATTCATCTTCAAACTCCGAATATCAACTATCTTCCATTCACAACTGGTTCATAACATTATTTAAAATTAGTTCCGCTTAATAATTTATTTTAAATCTCAAACAATTCTTATTTCCAATCTTTTACTATTTTTAGTCCATTTTGAACTAGTTTTACAACTTTACTTTACTCAATTCAATTTTAAATTTTAATATTCAGTTTTAACTTTCATTTAGTTACAACCAAATAAATTTCAAATCTTAATACTTTAATTCAAATTTTCATTTTCAATACCTGTTGAATTAAATTTTCCTTCCTTCCACCTATTTTTTTCCATCAAATTTAATACTTCATTTTATTCAAATGATTCAAATCAAATCTCATTCTATTTCTTCTCTTAACTATTTAAATCAATTAGTTTACTCACTAATTTTATCACAGTCCTTTGTTTTATTTAGCCAAATCCTGACTATCTTCCATTATACTCAATTCAAATTAATTCTCAATATACAGTTCAATTCTATTTTCTTACAAATGCAAATTCATCTGTCTATCCACAATTTTATTTCCATCCCATTTTCATTCAAATTTTTAAGCTTCCTTAGGTTTCCAACTTATTTAAATTCCATAAACATTTTAAATAAGATCCGAGAGTCTTTTCATCAATTACTCAATATTTCAAAATCATCTTTGAAATCAATTATATCCAAAATCCTTTAGTATCAAATTATCCTTTGAATTTTAAAATCAAAGGGTTTTACCAAACCAAAACTTCAATATTTCAAAAATCATTTTTGGAATCCATAATTCAATTGCATATCCAATTATTCCTTGAATTTTTAAAACCAACCCGGTTTTGCAATCAACTTCTTATATAAATCATTCGTGTAGCAATCCCTCTTTTAGAAACTCAATAATGAACATCGATGATGCTGTAGTCATTACCAAAGTTATTTTTCAGTAACCGAAAAGAGTTCAATGTTTTATCCCTTTAAAACCCCTCAAATATTTTTAAATTTCTAATCTCACCAAATTTCAAATCCAATTCAAAAATATTTCTGAAATAATATCACTATTATTTCTCCAAAACTTTTGAAAACCATTTTCAAACCCAAAGGAATTCAATTTTCAAAATTTCAATTCCAAACCCTTTTAATCCATATTCAAAAACTTCTCTAGAATTTTATTCTATTATAAATCACATTTATAATTCGCATTTATAAATTTCATTCTATTATATGAATTCGTTTCCTTAATCTTTGGTTATAATTTTAATCCTTTATTCAACTTTCCTTTAACAATGATAATGATTTAATATTATCATCTCATAACAACCAAGCAACCACATATTTCTATAATAATTTACAGAATTTTTTCCTCTTATATACAAAAATAATTTGGGTAAAATTATTTCATTTACCCTATTTAAAACAATACTGTATCGGATTATCTTGTTTAAGAGTTTATAAATCCCTATGGATGATGTGGCGTTCCACAGATCGACCAGAATTCATAAACACTCAACCGATAGGTCAACAAATTATAAAAACAAATTTTATATTCATTAACAAATACGCGCTTATATCTATTAATACTCTCAAACTCATTGTAGAGTACTTACAGACTCTATTTTAATGAGTAATCCCCACCAGATCCAAGGTCTCACTCTACCTTCAGCTCAGATACCAAATGTAACGACCCGATTTCCGAAGCCTGAAAATCGAACCATTAGGGTTAAAGAAGAAGGAGATAGAAGAAGAGGAAACAAAACAACAATAGAATCTTACCATGGCAGCGGAATAAAATATAATAGATAATAACATATCTTTACACAAAAGAAAACTATATTTGTTTAATATACATCATCAGAGTAATACAGACAAAACAACAATTACCAGCCTGGCAGTAATAATAGCCTGCCTCACAACTTGCTGGCAATTCAACAAATCACAGCAGCGAAAATAAACAAGTACGGGTAATACGTCTTGGACTCCAGCTCCTCTCACGAGCTTCCAAGCATCCTATCCCGTATTTTATAATACTTGGTCTGACCCGAGAATTATAGTTAAATAACACCCGAACCAGTCTAGAAAACCAGTGTGAGAAAACACACTCAATTGGATTATTAAAGTTTCAAAATCCCTTGAAAATCAAAAGCATCTCGTAAGACCACGTCACAAATAAACATGTCGGGTTTTTACCTTATGATTGCTAAAACATTTCTTATAAAATCCTCTGATATTATAATAGGGTCTATATACAAACACTTATTAAAATATCTGAAATTGTTACATGATTAAATTCCAGCATAATAGCCACAAGGTCGGTTCTACAAACAAAAATCGTAAAGGCACGTAAGGAGAATGGATTTCCAACTAATGATTAGGCACTGGGGTACCACCTGTCACAGTAGGTGGCCTAGATCACCGTGTCGAGGATCCCTCCCGATCCCTTGCAACACAAGACCGGGACTACCCCTTACTGGATAATCCCGAGTGAGATCACCCCACAGTTGGGATCAGTAACCGCACCACACAGCCGAAATCAAAGGGACATCTAGACAGAGATGACCTTACCCTAATGGGCGCTACCCACTTAGCCTTGCTGCATAACCCCTGATTTTCAGTCATTCCCGGTTGACGAGGCACAGAGGCTAAGTGTTACCTTTTTAGAACACATCTCTGTCCTCCTTACGATGTACTGAAAGCATTCATCCATACAAGTCCGTCCTGGATCCGAATGGAACCGAAGGCACTACTCCTACTACATCCATTTCGGAATCACCCTCGGGATTAGTAGCGATTAGCCCTTGCACTTCAGTGCTCCATCTTCGGCTCCCAGCTCTTGTCTTCCTCACGAAAACGTTCAAACCGGATCGAAGTGGTTTTCGAAAAATAGATCCCGATCCCAGTCTCTTCGAAACGATCAGCGCATTGGCCAATATTGATAGTTGGTTATTTAACTATCAATTAACATTCACAAGAAATCATCAAGCCATAATAATTTCTCCCAAATTATTAAAATCCGCAAAATATCTTCGCAAGATATTTTTCCACTTGTCAACCCTTTAAAAATAGTTTCAAACCATCTTTCTCTCACGGAATAAATTTCCCAAATATTTCTATTTCCACTGAATCACCAAGTATAAATACTTAAGATTCTAAAATAATTTAAAACACTTTATTATAAAATATACTTTAAAACATTTAAATTTAAAACTACTTAAACACTTAATTTTGAAAAATATTCTTTAAAAATATTTAAAATAAACTACTTTATAAAATACAAAACTAATTTTTAGAATAAAAATTTAGCCAAACTAAATTTAAAATAAGAGTTACAAAATTCTATACAAGTTTTTAAATATAACTTTAACCAAACTATCTTTTTAAAATAAAACTATTTTATAAAATATAAATATTAATAATTATTTTTTTAAAACATAATACCAATTAACCTTTAAATACTTACTACTAAAATAAATTTGAAAAATATTTACTTCAAAATTTTAAAACATTTAAAAATAATGAATATTCTAAAACATTTCTTTAAAACAAATTTTTAAAGTTTTTAACTTATAAAAAGTCTCCTTTTAAAATATACTTGGCTTTTCAGGGAAATACTCTTTCCATCTCCATACCTTTTAAAAATAAACCACTGTTTATTTTTAAAGCAAAATCACATTCCTTTATAAATTCCTACCTTGAATTTATACTTCCAAATATCCACTGATATTTTATTTCACTTTATAAACCCAGTTTATAAATTCCATAGTCTCACCCTTCTTTCAAAACACAGTTTCAAATACTAAATCAATTTCCAAAATTGATTTCCAAAATTTACTTCATTATTAAAATAATTTCTTTTACTTACATAATTTATTTCAAAAACCCATTAACTTCAGATTTTACTTCTTAATTATGATTTAAAAATCTTATTTATCTGAAATTTTCAATTTCATACTTTTCCAAATTCCTTTCCAATAGATTTAAACCTTGAATTTCGAAATAAATTCTTTATCTCTTTAAATAATATCACTTAGGTTTTAAAATTCATTACTTTCCCTTTTTATTCAAAATCTCCTTTCCCATTCTCGGTATGTATTAATTAAAATTTAAAAATCCACTTTTATCTTCTTTTTTTCCATTCGTTCTTCAATTTATCCCAAATTCTCTAAAATCATTTTACTTACAAATTCGCTCTCTTTTTATTTTCTTTTCAAAAATTCAATTTATATATTTTTGGTAACTCAGTATACTCAATATATTCAATTAAACAATAGCATCCAACAATTCCAATTATCAATATAATTCATCACAGAATATTAAATAATCATATCATAGAATTATTAGAGCAATCTAAATAATTTTGAGGAATCCAGTTGGATTCCTCCAACCTGTTTTCCCTGCATCCACAGATGTTAGCACAATATAAAATACCAATTCCACTTCGAGGTGGAATATCGCGGTACATGGGATTAATATAATATCATCCGCTATTATGCAGCGCATAAGGTCTCATCAACTATATAATGCAGGAAATCGATCACTCCAAATACATATATTATACAAATTCCACTTCGAGGTGGAATATCGCGGTATATGGGTGTAATATAATATCATCCGCTATTATGCGGCGCATAGGGTCTAATCCAATGTAACTGATAATAATTTATCATCCAAGCACACAATCAACAATTTTAAATTTACTATTTAAATTTAAATAAACCCAGATGAGTGAGATTAACTCACCTTTGACTATAATTTGCAACTCATTTCCACACCGGCTTGTTATCTTCAGATTTTGACCTGGTATAAATAAATTTACGATTTATTACTATTTGAATTTATCGAAACATTAATTTCCACTTATTTATTTAATTTAAACCAATAGTTTGGTGTTAAACTAATAAATTAAATTTTAAACAAATTTTCTTTTTAATAAAGATATTTTCTAATCAGATCCTACATACATACATATATATTAAAAACAGAATTTCCTTTTTGTTTTGCAGAATCTTACCAATAGTTTGGTGTTAAACAGAATCTTACCTAAAATAAATTTCTATTAACCTCTATTATCAAAACATGCATGTATACTTTGCGTTCAGTTTTGCAACTAATATGTTTCAACTTATCACTAAAATTTATAAAACAGATCACCAATAAATTTTTAAATAAAACAGTGGGTCCAATATGCATTTTATTAATTTTGATCTATACATATTTATTTTATTTATTAATTAGAAAAGGATTACCTCACTGCAACACAGCAACCACCCTCCTAACTAAGATAGCGTCGCCAATCAAAACTCCGAGCATCTTTGCTGATGACCAGATATTGCCTTCCACTGCTTGACGGCGAACCCATACTCCCACTTGCTCGCGATGCTTCGATCGAAGATCCAATCCCCCAAAATAACGGCCTCTGTGACGCCCCCCTCTATACCCACGCTAGCCAAGAACACTACGATGTAATGCTGTCAACTAGCACGGAGAATAAGGCTGTTGAGGAGCGACCATCCATGTAATTGCTTTGTACGAGCACCGATACGTCAGATAGTAAAACATGCATTTTATTTCAAGAGGAAATCCGACAAACCGATACTCACTCAAAGCTACTACACAGTGGCTATATAAATCCTTCGGAAAACAAATATAGAAATACGCATAACATAAACAAGTCACAGATAATTCATATCACAAAGGCGGAAGAAGATATGAATATATAATTAACACATGGAAGTGTATATCAGAGTAGTGGTCTAAAAAGATCCACAATAATACAAAAGAATAGCAACACGTGCTATACAAAAGAATACAACTATGAGTCTATATCTCAAGTGTATACAACAAAATAAACTACTAATCTAAGTAGTTTGCCAAAAGTCAGAGTAATGAATCCCTGGGGAGAAGTCAAGCAGAAGCACCTGTAACATCTCGGTCTGACCCGAGTATTATTTAATAAGAAAATAATAAACGGATCAGTCTAACTATAAATATCAGATGAAACGATATAGAATAAGAGATATGACTAAACACATAATAATCACAATGCCAAGCTGTGATATATATAAGTAGTTGTATTCAATGTCACAAAATCTACACAAGAATCACAGAAACGTCATACTCCTAATTTCGTTTACCAAACCATAAATATTGACGATAATATCAATGTCAATCACAAAAGTCAATGACACACAAATTCCAGAATTCAACATACGAAATCTAGAAATCACAAAAGTCAATGACGCACAAATTAACCAATGCACAAATATCGATAAAGCTTACCAATGGAAATCACGAAAATTGGTGAAGCACAAATTCTAGAAATCATCTCACGAAATCCAGAAATCACAAAGGGGGGAAAGGCCTATCACAAACGGGAGCACTAGGCTCACCAACACGTGTATCACAAACGGAATGCTAATTCCATGGTTGCTAACCATCACAAATTGAGCCGAAGCTCCACAAACGGCCCGAAGACCATGGGTTGCTACCCCACCAATTTGAGTCGAAACTCCACAAAACGGGGTTTAGTCTCCCTCGCAGACAAAGAGACATCGCACATTGCTAGTCTAAATCACAAAGATGATCGTCATGATCAACGAGAAGTGTCAATTACACTAAGCTAGTAAATATATGAGTTTAGCTTCATGTCCCATAACCACTTGCTTAACTTAAATATTTACGAACAAACTGTAGATTTCCACTAGAAAATTGTCACAAGAGATTCAATCGAACAAGTCAAAGAATCAACCGACGAAATAAACGCAAGCGTTTCATACCACCTGTTTTACTAAGCCGTTTAATTAGATTTCTCATACGAGTGAGGTAAAGGTTTGTATATACTAATAGATTGGAAAACGGTTTTATAAACGAATTTGGTATTGAAAATAGAGTTGAAATCGTTTTGAGGAAAGAGTTTTGATATTTACTACTAGTATTGAAACCTTTATATTTTTAAAGTGACAAATCACAAAGATGATAGTAGAACAATCGATCATCAAAATTCACATTCGAAGACGTGAATAAAATCCAAAGAAATCGATACCGAATCCATCAAAATGGATATTTCCAAAAATCCCAAAAATAGGAGTCATTAAAGTCGTAGCAACAACAAGCGGGAAATAACACGAATCGATTAAATTTGGAAACACAAAAGAAATAGACCAAAATAGGCATAATTGGCATTTTAGAGCTGGTCAGTCGACTGACTCAAAGGTCCAGTCGACTAAACCAGAAGCAGGGAAAAATAATTTCCTGCAGTCAGTCGACTGACCTAAAAATTCAATCGACTGAATGCAGGGAAACAGAGGACCCGAGCCTCTGTTAGTTGCCTTCGGAATGCCTATGTGCTATAGCCAGTCGACTGACTCAAGGGTCCAGTCGACTGACTGGCACCAAGGCTGTTTTCCAGCCTATGAAATGAAGATGCTATCTTCTTCAAAAATGCAATCGGGCGAGCACGGTCACTAGGGGTTTATGCAAATCAATTACCCGGCCTTATAAGCTCTTCGATGCATCACCAAAACAAGTTCAAACAACAAAGCTATGATTTTTGAAGATTTCAACTCAAAACACTAAAAATTTGGAATGTTCACAAAACCTATCCAAATCAAAATCAAATACACATGAATAAGTATTAGGAATTCATACCTAACAATCAAAGATAATCATAGACCTAGATGTGAGATTAAAAATCTCACCTTTGAACCCAAACGATTGAAGAAGATGCTTGAAATCAATGGAGAATCAACCACTCTTCAAATCCAACTCAAGAAGCTTGATTCTAAGCTTTAAAAGAAGAACATTCCCTAAGTTAGGTTTAGGAAATTTCTGAATTTTGATTAGAGAATGAGTTGGAGAAGAAGAAGAGAAGCTTACCAATGGGTTCTTCTATTAGTTTGGAGCTAGAGTTGATTTGCAACAGAAAACTAGGGTTTTGGAGTTTTAATTTCCAATCTCTCCCACCATTGATGCTTTAGCTTGAGTATTAGAAATTGGAAATGAAGTAAATGAGGAGGAGAGGGGTTGGGACTGAATACATAAGTGGGCTCAACCCAAACCAAAACCCTAAGTGAAAAAGTAGCAAAAAATCAACCTTCTCCAAACATATCGAAGCTTATACTCAAAAAGGTCGCAAACGACATTTTAAACTCAATGGGAGTGGCCCCGATTCCTAATTCGACCGTACGCAAAAAGTAGTTTTTCTGACAAAATTCCGAGTATCGATAAAATATTTTAATAAAATATTTAAATATAAAATCGATAAATATGCGGGTTGTTACAGACTCCCCTCCTTAAAGAAATTGCTTCCTCGCAATATTTAAGAAGAAGAAATATAGTAACAACCATAAAAGCATATTCAACACAAAAGAAGTTTGAAATAAGAAGTTCACCTTAAAGAGCACGGGAAAGTAAGTCTGAATGTGTTCGCTCGATAAACTCTCTAGATTCCCAAGAACAATCCTTAGGATTTGAAGACCATTGAACTTAACAAGCGGAACATCTTTATTTCGAAGACGTTTGACTTCTGAAGCAATGATACGAACAGGATGCTGCTCAAAAGTTAAATTCGGTGAAACTTCAATCTCTTCCACAACACCGGGCTCAAAAATAGAATCGGAATCTCGAAGACACTTCCGAAGTTGAGAAACGTGAAACACGTCATGGATAGCTGAAAATTGAGCCGGTATAAAAGGCGATAAGCCATGGAACCAATACGTTCAGTGATAGGAAATGGCCCAATATATCGAGGCGCTAACTTTCCCGATCGACTGAAACGTACCACACCTTTCATAGGTGACACACGAATGAACACAAGATCTCCCTCAGAAAATTCTAACTTCCTTCTCCGATTATCGGCATAGGATTTTTGTCTACTCTGGGCTTCTTTCATCCTATGACGAATAAGGTCAATCTTTTCTGTGGAATCACGAACAAAATCTGGACCTAAAACCATCTTCTCACCGGCCTCAAGCCAACAAGAAGGAGATCGGCATGGCCTTCCATAGAGTGCCTAGAAAGGTGCCATACCAATACTAGATTGGAAGCTATTATTATAGGAAAATTCGACAAGAGAAATATGATCTTCCCAACTTCCACCAAAATCAAGAACACATGCACGAAGAAGATCTTCAAGAGTTTGATTCACATGCTCGGTTTGTCCATCGGACTGGGGATGATAAGCGGTGCTAAAATTAAGCTTCGTTCCCAAAGCTTTTTGAAGACTCTTCCAAAATCCACTAGTAAACAATGGATCACGGTCGCTAACAATAGAAGTAGGAACTCCATGCAATTTAACAATTTCTTTAATAAAAAGTTTGGCCAAAAGAGGTACGGTTCGGTTAGACCGAACGGGAATAAAATGGGCAGATTTAGTAAGCCTATCAACAATCACCCATAAGCTATCATGACCCGAACGAGAACGGGGAAGGCCATCTATAAAATCCATGGAAATTTGATCCCACTTCCAAATTGGAATTTCTAAAGGTTGCAATAACCCACCGGGCCTTTGATGTTCGACCTTAACGAGTTGGCAAGTCATGCAACGCTTAACGAAATTAGCGATGTCAAGTTTCATTCCCTCCCAATAATAAAGTCGCTTCATATCCGCGTACATTTTGCTACTACCGGGATGAATGGTAAATTTAGAACGATGGGAATCTTCTAAAATATCTTTACGAAGATCACCAATATGTGGTACGATAAGTCTACCAAATTTTCGAATGCCGCCACGAGAATCGATATCAAAGTCTTTCAAACTTTCAATATCAATTTTATCCTTAATATTTTGGCCAAGAAGAGCCAATTCAGGATCTAGCCTTTGAGCTTCAAGAATGTGGTCTAGAAGAGAAGGATGAGCCTCAAGGCTACATAAAACAAGAGATGAACATAAATCGGAAACACGGTCTCGAATTTCACAAGTGGATAAAATCTCGAGATCATTCCATTCGGATATCATCATAGAAATAACAGCTTGATGTTTATGGCTAAGAGCATCAGCGACACGATTACCCTTACCGGGAGTATAAAGAATATCAAGATCATATGATGCAAGAAATTCGAGCCAACGCTGTTGACGCAAATTAAGTTCCTTTTGAGAGAATAAATACTTCAAGGACTTATGATCGGTATAAAGAACAAATTTCTCTCCTAAAAGATAATGACGCCAAATACGAAGGGTAAAAACAATAGCCGCGAGCTCTAAATCATGAGTGGCATATATAGTCTCAGCAGGCTTCAATTGCCTAGAAGCATAAGTAATAACACGTTCTCTTTGCATAAGGACGGCACCCAAACCAACGCGACTAGCATCGGTATAAACAACGAAATCTTGATTCCCCTCGGGAATAACAAGAATAGGAGCATCTGAAAGGAGTTCTTTTAGTTTCTGAAAAGAAGTTTCACATTTGTCCGACCAAATGTATTTAATACCTTTCTTCGTTAAGCTAGTGAGAGGCACGACAATCTTAGAAAAGTCTTTAATAAAACGACGGTAATAGCCCGCCAATCCGAGAAAGCTGCGGATTTCAGTCACACTCTCAGGTTTCTTCCAACTTTGAATCGCTTCAATCTTTGAAGGATCCACGGAAATTCCGGATTCAGAAATAATATGACCGAGAAACTTCACACGAGATTGCCAAAAATGACATTTAGAAAATTTTGCTTTCAATTGATTACTCCTAAGAGTTTTCAACACAATCCGAAGATGCTTCTCATTTTCCTCCTCGGTTTTTGAATACACAAGAATATCATCAATAAAGATGAGAACAAATCGATCGAGGAAGTCTTTGAAAACTCTATTCATAAGGTCAACGAAATAAGCCGGAGCATTCGTTAAACTAAATGGCATAACAAGCCATTCATAAGATCCATAACGAGTTCGGAATGATGTCAAAGGAATGATATCCTCTGCAATACGAAGCTGATGAAATCCAGTAGCCAAGTCTAATTGTGAAAAGACTCTAGCACCACTAAGTTGATCGAATAGATCATCAATCCGAGGTAAAGGATATTTATTTTTGATAGTAAGATCATTAAGCTTGTGGTAGTCAACGCAAAGCCTAAGTGTACCATCGGATTTCTTCACAAAAATAGGTGAAGCTCCCCAAGGCGAGGAACTAGAGCGAATAAATTGCTTCATTTCCAAATCGGATAATTGTATGCGCATCTCCTCATTTTCTTTACTGGACAAACGATACGGAGGACGAGTGATAGGTGGAGCTCCAGGAATAAGATTAATTCTGAACTCAATTGCTCGCTTAGGTGGTAATCCTAAAATGGGCTCGAATATGTCGGAAAATTCACGAACAACGTGAATAAGAGAAATAATATCACCCTCATCATCATCATCGTCATCACGAGGATTTAAAGAATATAAAGATGCAACCAAGCTGGAATCTGAATCTTTAAGATTAATAGAAATCTGCTTAACAGATTGAGGATGTCGAAGATGAATAGTCCGCTCAGGACATAGGATATGAGCTTCATAACGGTTAAGCCAATCCATTCCCCAAATCATTCCAAAGCCTAAATAACACATGACATGCAAATCGGCTCGGAAAGAAAAATCACACAAAATAATCTCGACATCTTTACACAATAAACTGATTGTCGTGGATCCACCAACCGGATTCGCAATTCTCAAAGAAGTCATTAAACACAAAACATCCAAAGAAAAAGTATCAACAAGTTCTTTTGATATAAAAGAATGGGATGCACCCGTATCGAAAAGAACTCGAATAGGATGATCACGAAATAAAATAATTCCATCAAGGATAGAATGAGAAATACCTTGATTTCGAGATGTGTTGCCAGGGGCTTGAGCAACGTTCAACTTTCCCTCCTTCTTACCCTGAAGCTTGGGACATGAAGATATAACATGACCGGAACCTTTGTAGTAGCGACAAGAGAGAGACTATGGACACTTGTTCGCGTAATGGTCCTTCGAACCACAATTATAGCATTCCCCGCGACCAAAGGAAGAAGTCTTTGCCACGGGGGTTGCTTGCTTCCCTTTCTTATTGGGATAAGGACCTTTGAATTTACTAGGCCTTTTCTTTTTGTTGTTGAAGTTTGGTTTGGAACCCACCACTTCAACATCATTCTTCCTATCCGCCTCTTCAAGACGAAGAGCGATATCAATAGTTGGTCGAAAGAAACTTCTAACTTTAGAAGTAATGGCTTCTTGAGATTTTTGTTTAAGCCATAGATGAACCTCTGGTTCTTCTTCAATGGGGTGTTGATGTATTCAACCCCATATTTGGAGAGAGATTCAAAAGACGCGACATAATCTGCCACGGAGGATTCACCTTGAACAAGGTCTATAAAACGGCGAGCCAAAGTCACCTTCTCAGCTTCTGGTACGAATTTCAACTCGAAGCGTTCCCGGAATTGCTCCCAGGTGAGATCCGCTTCATTAATCTCATAAATAAGAAGCTCGTACCAGTCCAATGCTCTTTCTCGGAGCATACTAGAGGCCACCTGAACTCGGTGAAGGTCAATAAGATTCATGCGAGAAAAGATTCGATCGCATGATCTTAGCCAAGCCTGTACTTCAACAATAGTTTCAGAACCTTTGAATGGCTCCCCACCCAAATTAGTGTAATCGCTGAACAAGCGTGCAAACCCCGACTTTGGGTGAGTAGGTTACGGGTTAGCTCCAGCTGCTTGAGCATTTGTCACTAAATCAAGAAGCTATTGAGCAGTCATAAAAACTCCATCTTGGGTTGGAACACTAGACGGTACGGCTCTGGGACGGCCTGGTCTAGACATTTCTCTTCCTTTAGAAAGAAAGAAGAAGAAGAAAAAGGTTATTCACCAAATAACTATCAAGAAATCTTGATAAATAAAACAAGGAATCATAAAAGAAAATAGGATAGAACGGTACGAAAACTCGGATTAAATCCTAAAGCACGACTCCTAAGATGGACTTAGGACGATGATCCTTGTTATAATATTCCATATTGTTCCGAAGTTTGGCTCTGATACCAAGCTGTGACGCCCCACCTCTATACCCACGTTAGCCAAGAACACTACGATGTAATGCTGTCAACTAGCACGGAGAATAAGGCTGTTGAGGAGCGACCATCCATGTAATTGCTTTGTGCGAGCACCGATACGTCAGATAGTAAAACATGCATTTTATTTCAAAATAAAATCCGACATACCGATACTCACTCAAAGCTACTACACAGTGGCTATATAAATCCTTCGGAAAACAAATATAGAAATACGCATAGCATAAACCAGTCACAGATAATTCATATCACAAAGGCGGAAGAAGATATGAATATATAATTAACACATGGAAGTGTATATCAGAGTAGTGGTCTAAAAAGATCCACAATAATACAAAAGAATAGCAACACGTGCTATACAAAAGAATACAACTATGAGTCTATATCTCAAGTGTATACAACAAAATAAACTACTAATCTAAGTAGTTTGCCAAAAGTCAGAGTAATGAATCCCTGGGGAGAAGTCAAGCAGAAGCACCTGTAACATCTCGGTCTGACCCGAGTATTATTTAATAAGAAAATAATAAACGGATCAGTCTAACTATAAATATCAGATGAAACGATATAGAATAAGAGATATGACTAAACACATAATAATCACAATGCCAAGCTGTGATATATATAAGTAGTTGAAAATCACCAAGGGATTATTCAATGTCACAAAATCTACACAAGAATCACAGAAACGTCATACTCCTAATTTCGTTTACCAAACCATAAATATTGACGATAATATCAATGTCAATCACAAAAGTCAATGACACACAAATTCCAGAATTCAACACACGAAATCTAGAAATCACAAAAGTCAATGACGCACAAATTAACCAATGCACAAATATCGATAAAGCTTACCAATGGAAATCACGAAAATTGGTGAAGCACAAATTCTAGAAATCATCTCACGAAATCCAGAAATCACAAAGGGGGGAAAGGCCTATCACAAACGGGAGCACTAGGCTCACCAACATGTGTATCACAAACGGAATGCTAATTCCATGGTTGTTAACCATCACAAATTGAGCCGAAGCTCCACAAACGGCCCGAAGACCATGGGTTGCTACCCCACCAATTTGAGTCGAAACTCCACAATGGGGTTTAGTCTCCCTCGCAGACAAAGAGACATCGCACATTGCTAGTCTAAATCACAAAGATGATCGTCATGATCAACGAGAAGTGTCAATTACACTAAGCTAGTAAATATATGAGTTTAGCTTCATGTCCCATAACCACTTGCTTAACTTAAATATTTACGAACAAACTGTAGATTTCCACTAGAAAATTGTCACAAGAGATTCAATCGAACAAGTCCAAGAATCAACCGACGAAATAAACGCAAGCGTTTCATACCACCTGTTTTACTAAGCCGTTTAATTAGATTTCTCATACGAGTGAGGTAAAGGTTTGTATATACTAATAGATTGGAAAACGGTTTTATAAACGAATTTGGTATTGAAAATAGAGTTGAAATCGTTTTGAGGAAAGAGTTTTGATATTTACTACTAGTATTGAAACCTTTATATTTTTAAAGTGACAAATCACAAAGATGATAATAGAACAATCGATCATCAAAATTCACATTCGAAGATGTGAATAAAATCCAAAGAAATCAATACCGAATCCATCAAAATGGATATTTCCAAAAATCCCAAAAATAGGAGTCATTAAAGTCGTAGCAACAACAAGCGGGAAATAACACGAATCGATTAAATTTGGAAACACAAAAGAAATAGACCAAAATAGGCATAATAGGCATTTTAGAGCAGGTCAGTCGACTAACTCAAAGGTCCAGTCGACTGAACCAGAAGCAGGGAAAAATAATTTTCTGCAGTCAGTCGACTGACCTAAAAATTCAGTCGACTGAATGCAGGGAAACAGAGGACCCGAGCCTCTGTTAGTTGCCTTCGGAATGCCTATGTGCTACAGCCAGTCGACTGACTCAAGGGTCCAGTCGACTGACTGGCACCAAGGCTGTTTTCCAGCCTATGAAATGAAGATGCTATCTTCTTCAAAAATGCAATCGGGCGAGCACGGTCACTAGGGGTTTATGCAAATCGACTACCCGGCCCTATAAGCTCTTCGATGCATCATTAAAACAAGTTCAAACAACAAAGCTATGATTTTTGAAGATTTGAACTCAAAACACTTAAAATTTGGAATGTTCACAAAACCTATCCAAATCAAAATCAAATACACATGAATAACTATTAGGAATTCATACTTAACAATCAAAGATAATCATAAACCTAGATGTGAGATTAAAAATGTCACCTTTGAACCCAAACGATTGAAGAAGATGCTTGAAATCAATGGAGAATCAACCACTCTTCAAATCCAACTCAAGAAGCTTGATTCTAAGCTTTAAAAGAAGAACATTCCCTAAGTTAAGTTTAGGAAATTTCTGAATTTTGATTAGAGAATGAGTTGGAGAAGAAGAAGAAGAGAAGCTTACCAATGTGTTCTTCTATTAGTTTGGAGCTAGAGTTGATTTGCAAGAGAAAACTAGGGTTTTGGAGTTTTAATTTCCACTCTCTCCCACCATTGATGCTTTAGCTTGAGTATTAAAAATTGGAAATGAAGTAAATGAGGAGAGAGGGGTTGGGACTGAATACATAAGTGGGCTCAGCCCAAACCAAAACCCTAAGTGAAAAAGTAGCAAAAAATCAATCTTCTCCAAACATATCGAAGCTTATACTCAAAAAGGTCGCAAACGGCATTTTAAACTCAATGGGAGTGGTCCCGAGTCCTAATTCGACCGTACGCAAAAAGTAGCTTTTCGGACAAAATTCCGAGTATCGATAAAATATTTTAATAAAATATTTAAATATAAAATCGACAAATATGCGGGTTGTTACAGCCTCGATCGAGTCATCCTGCTGCGACGCTGTCGTTAACCAGGGCAAAACCCTGTCTCAACATGAGGTTCCCCCCCACGTCGCCATTAACCCTTCAAGTCGAACCAGTCAAGTCCAAACCCCCCTTCGCCTTAACAAGATAAGCTGCTACTCGAGATGTCATATGCGATCTATCGCTTAATGAAAATGAAAGCGCGATCCCAAATTGAACGAGAATGTATCAGCACTCTGATTGAGGTACTCGAATGATTTAGTTTTCGAATTTGGTCTGCCATTAATTACTCCCGATTTCCCCTTTTTTTAAGTCGAGATAAATGTTCGGCCTCCCCCTTTTCCTTTTTTCTTCTTATTTTTTTTTTCAAAACCAAGGTGTTGGGCTGGTTAGCTTTTATTTAAAAAAATAACACGTGTAAATACAAGTAAACAAGTGCCATTATCAAGTATTATTTTTAATTTAAAGTCAAATCCAATTTGTCTCGATTCCCGCAACTTGAAAACTCGACCTCCTATCGATGCATGCCGCCAGGCATTTATAATGTTATATCCCTATTCCGAATGCGATGGAAAAGGTTTCGGGTCCTAATTCGATCGTATGGAGAAAATAGCTTTTTGAACCCCGTTATAAAATTGAATTTCGATTTAATTCCAGCGCGTTTATCTATCGTATGCTCACACAATAACTCCAAATGCTACGAAAACTGAAACCCGATAATAATACACTATCACGGATCTAATGGAACTAGTTTCGATGAAATCCGAGACTGTGCCTCGGAAGGCTATTTTCAAATTCAATTTAAACTATATATTTTTGAAACTGAACAAAACACTTTGAAATTCAGATTTAAAACTTATATTATCTTCAGTATTGCTAATAAAAATTTTCTAAGACTTTACAATATTTTTAACAAGCCTGTAACTTCCAGATTCAACAATTTTACCCAATTTCAAATTATTAAATGGGGGAATTAATTTAAAGGACAAAGATTTGTATATTTTTTGCCTCAAGGACTCGACCTCAATATTTTTACCACAAGGACAAAGATTCTTCAAAAAATTATTCATAAGGACAAACATTTTCCAAAATTATTCATAAGGACAACAAAACAGCTACCGAACTAAAACTGATACCTAAAAACTGTTACCGATAACTACAAACTGATACCTAAAAACTGCTATCAATAACTAAAAAATGATACCTACAGAAAATTGTCCTTCAGGATAAAATATTGAAGGTCTGTCCTTGAGGCTAAAAAGATATGAAATTTTGTCCTTGACAATAATTTCCTGTTATTAAATTTGATAATTTAATTGCCAAATAAACAACGATATTTGAAATTCAAGTTAAACTGACTTTCAAATATTTAAAATCAATTAAATATTTCAATTTCAAATATACAGAAATTCTGGGTCGTCACACACATTAATTCCAAAAACTGCAACATTACCGAACCAATTGCATCTAAACAGAAAAACATCTTTCACAGATCGTGAACGTCAATTGCAAAATTTGTGTTAAAATGCCATAAAAATCATTTATATGATTTTATAGATCATCAATACCTTTAAAAAATACACCTGTATTATTAATTAATTTTTCAGCACCATATTCTTTGGTGTTAAATTTATATCCATTGACGAAATATATTAGATATGTCCTGACATTTGTTTTTGGTCCCAACGCGAGTTGTTTCAATCCTTGATCGACCACACAATTTTGTGGTTTATAAAAGTACTTTAGAAACCAATCAGAAAATTCTTTACTGAGATCTCCATGTGGATGTTCTCTTTCATGGATTCTGCATATATGAATGAAATATTGCATTAAATTCTACACGCGCATGCATTATTGAAATGAATAAATTAAGAATTATTATTTTGTATTACCTAACAAATTGGGCAACCTCAGTATAATTAAGAAGAATATAAGTATGCGCTACATGAAAATCTCAATCATTTAACCATACGTCTACACATTTTCCAAAAGGTCGACCATCTTGTCTAAAAATGGATAACATTATTTGAGAGGAATCTCATTCGTCTTCTTCATCATTATGTGGAACACTTTCAAATGATATGTTCAAATGGTTATTGAAATAGTGAGAGAAAACGAACAAAGCTTCTTCTTTAATGTTTTACAGATCGAACTTTCAACTAGTGTTTTTTGCCTCACTTTTTTCTTCAGATTATTTAAGTATCTATGAAAAATTAATTTACATTAACTTTAACTTTCAAATGTAATTAATTAACAGGTAATGTGTTTCATACTTCTTAAATTGATACACCCATCCATATTGCACAGGACCTTGAACTCCTTCTTTAGATGGAAGATGAACAGGTAAACGTTCCATTACATTAAAAAAACATAGTGGGAATATTTTATCCAATTTGCAGAGCAATATATGAATATTTTCTTCAAGTTTACTTAAACGTCGCACTTTTAACGTAGTCGAACGAAGCTTTTTGTAAAACAAACCAAGTTCCGTTATTACCTTCCAAACTTTTAAGGACAATAGTTCTTTGAATACAATGGTAATTAATTTTCCATCATTATGTGATGGTCATGGCTTTTCATTCCACTCAATATACTATTTTTAAAGTCGGCACATCTATGAAGATTTGGTGAAATCCCATCAGAAAATCTTAATTCTCCCACCCATTTTAACACAACTTTAACTTGATTATTATCTAACTCATAACACACTTTGGGTTTTTATTATCATTTGGTTTCATATAAAGCTCAGGATGTTTGCATAATTCTTGCATATCACGACTTGATTTCAAATCGTCTTAGGTATTCCCTTTATATTCAAAATTATGTTGAAAACATTATCAAATACATTTTTCTCATTGTGCATCACATCATTATTATGGCAAAGCAGAAGATCTTTCCAATAAGACAACTCTTAAAATATACTTTATTTGCACCAATTATGAATAATCGATTTACATGCAATTTTAGTTTGTACTTCAGTATCATATATCTTTAGATAGTCCCTTACAGGTTCATATATGTCTTCGCTTGACCATATCGTTAATGGTTGTCTGGTTTCTACTCTATTAGCTAAAAAGTTTTTTTATCTCCTCTGAAGGGATGTTGACATGGAGAAAACATCGACGGCAATCAAATCATGAAATTTTCTTACCATTCGATAAAAAAAATTACCGTGGTGATACTATTGATTAAATATAATTTATATTTGAATTATCGTGACAAATAGTTGTACTTTACAAATTTTTAGTAGATTGATGGAGATACATGTAATATATTTTTCATTATTTATGTGAGTTTTTTATTCTTTCTTAGAGCAATAATAATAAACATGACCTTGTCTTATTATTTTGGAACTTATACTATCAAAATGTGAATACATGTGAGGGTTCATTTGCAAGTAATAGTCCAAACCATCTTTTTAGAAGATATACGATAATTTTTTGCTGCTACCCAGTCAGTACATAAGAAATATTGTCCGCTTGGATATGAGAAAATAGTGAAACAGTCCAAATCTACAACACAAAATCAGTAATGGGAAACAAAACTAGGTTACTGCTGCTACCTGGTCAGTATATAAGAAAACAGAACTAGGTTACTACTACTACCTAGTCAGTATATGAGAATTGTTTTTACCTGGATTTGAAAAAATAATGAAATGGTCCAAATAAACAAATCAAAATAAACAATATGAAATAAAATCAAGTTATGATAGTTAATCCCAAAAGGAAACGAGTTTACCAATTATGTGATCCAAGGGATAGAAATGACCAGTGAGCAACATAAAGAATCTAAGTTTTCTAGTTCATTGTAAAAATTAAAAAATGGATATAAGTTGGTGATATTTATTTTGTTTAACTTGGACTCAACAATTCAAAATAATCCTAATCATGGACACAAAATTTAAGATAATGTGCTTGAACTTAACTGTAGCATAGTTAGAAAATATATGTACATGGAATGAAAATGCCAGCAAAAATAATTTTCAATGCTAATGAAAAGTTTAATGACTTTCAACCAGTACCATTGTCCAAGTGCTTAAGTGATTCGGCTTTGGTGCAAGAGATGATAAGTTCGAGGCTTGCGTAGCGTGATTCGAACGCTTATTGATATGTGATATGTTGTCGCAATGACATGTTGTATATAAAGTACCATTTTAAAAAAAAAGTTCAGTGACCTTTTTTCCATTGGTGATTTGGTTGACATGGAATCTAGTAGATCTGTAAATGTTTAAATTGAGTCATGAATTGTTTTAAAGTATGCATATACAATTCTTTTATTTGGAAATCAATATTATTTTTTGGTCTAGTTAAATTCGTACAGAATTAAGTTGAAACTGAATAAGATTGCTTAAAAAATACATACGCCCTTAATGTGCTTAGGGTCACTTTCTATTATGCATTAAAATACAACTAAAAAGCATTACAAATTGATTTAATAGATTGATGCAAAATCAGTATCCTTGTCAAGTGGGAAACAAATTCTCGATTTAGATGCAACAAAAAATCAATAAGTTCTCCCTTATCAAAAATTCATTCAACTTATTAGTCAAGTGGGAAACAAATTAATTTGTAAATATCGTTTTACAATTGATACAATTCATAAATGAACTATCGACTCATTATATACTCGGAGTGTGTTTTGTTATGTACTTGTTTCTTTGAATTGTTATTTGTTATATAAGCACAACAAACTAGTTTCTTGCTTTAAGAACCCAAAGATCAGAACCGGCCCTGTTTTAAAGCTTCTATTGTTACATATCCATACCATGAGTTACAATTAACATAAAAACAGTGCTAAAATGCAAAAATAAATTACTTGAATCACAGAGCATATCTTGAATATCCCTGCGGTAGGGTACAAAATGACTTTCCTATAGTCATAAAGAATATTACATACGGTGAGGCAATAAGAATTTTAATTGTGCATGTTTAACTAGTGCTTTGTCCGTCAGATTGTTATCCGTCAGATTGTTGTTCGTTAGATTGCATACGAAGAGGCAATAAAGAGAATTGCCGACTTTCCTTTTTGTATTTACACCTTATGATTGATGTATTCAAATGTTTACCCATGTTTAAACTCTTGAATCGTCATTTATATATTTCATAGTATAAAGCCTATATTGAACAAGGATAAATTTGCATAAGACAATATAATCATGTAGTACATCACCCATGTTTTTATATGATCATCATTGCATATGCTATAGCAACTCATTGATTTCTCCATGTTTTTTTGAAGACTTTGAGAACCAAGTTTTTCTTGTAAACTCTAAGGAAGTATGCACCGAACTCACAACACATGCTTCAAGTAATTCATAATGATATATAATTGGTGGAGATTGAAACCTCGACTTTTAAGGTGAGGGCGCATGTCCTAACCACTGCACTATCTTAGGGTTATGTTTTCCTATTACTGTTAAAGTGAAATTTATAAACTTACATAATATATTCTAGAGAAAATCACCTTACATTTATCAATTTATATTCCTGAGCAACTCACTATTTTACTTTGCTTTTATGCTAATGACGCCTCAAGTTAGCATATGTCTCTCCTTCCCAATTTCCATTCCGGTAAGGCACTTTCACTTATTTTTTAAAGGATGACTTGTGAATTTTGATTCAGATTCTTACTTACTATTTTTACCATCTTTGATCTAGCTTTGAGTTCTTATTCTAACGCTATTGCATTTTATGATGATTTGAGCTTCATTTGTGAGTAGTCATTGTTTTAATCTATATTATAGTTCAAATTTCAGTTCTTGAAATTGAAACGTATTTTTTTAAAATCATTATTTATGATTTTAATCTATATTTTAGTTCTAATTCCTTTTCCTCTAGATAATTTTGGTTCTTAATCTTTATTTTTGGCTTTAATCTACATTTTAGTTCTAATTCTTTTCCTTAATGTAGTTTTCTAAAATTGCATGACAATTAATCCTTTTTCATCTTGATTTGCTTAAGATATTGACTTTATATTTGATTATAGTGATCACTAATGAAACTTCTGTTATTTGTAGTTGCCTCATAATACTACATAGACAAATAGGCTCTTTAGTGTATTTTAATGCTTTATTGGGAGGAGCACAATGAAGATTTGTTTAAGGTAATTTATGTTTTATTTTTAGTTCTCCTTTTTCTCTTCTAATATATGTGGCCTTGGTTTATATTTATGTTCATGGCGTAAGAAGTTCATACATAATTTGTTTTGTTGGTTTTAAGTATGTAAAATTAAGCTAACTGAAAGAGTCATATAAACCATAAGTTTTAGGTTTCAGTGACAAATACTGTTTAATTATGTGTCTATACACGTACAAATACGTACATACAAATACACGTATACGAATACAAATACACACATACATATACACATGCATGCATGCATACATGATATGATAAGTTTCTATCTTGGTAATAAAGCAAAGGACGTGGCATTAAATGAAAACTATAAATTTTTGATCTCATCATATCTAGTCATGTGAGGTGTTAACCCGCCTTTAGTCAAGGCCATGAACATGCGGATTCAACCCAACCAACTTCACGATTATCGAGGCTGGAATAGGATGGATTCAGTTTAAAAGAATGAAGTTCACTTGGATATGTCATTTGGTCAAGAAACGGGGTTCGCACGGCTCGGTCTGGAAGATAAGCTTCGTTCGGCATACCTCCCCTCGTTCGGCATACCTCCCCTCGATCGGCATACCTCACCTCGATCGGCATACCTCCCCTTGATCGTCATACCTTCCCTCGATTGGCATACCTCAACTCGATCGACAGACCACCCCTCGATCGGCACACCCCACCTCGATCGGCACACCCCACCTCGATCGGCACACCTCACCTCGATCGGCACACCTCACCTTGATCGGCGGCAAACCTCCCCTCGATCGGTATACCCCACCTTGATCGACATACCTCCCCTTGTTCGACATACCAACTGCTCAGGGTCGGTCGGCATAATGAAGTAGGGTTCGGCTATGGCCTTGGTGGGCCCAAACACTTAGGAGGCCCAACAAACTGGTTTTTCCTATAAATACAGCATGTGTGTCTCCAGATGAGGGATCTTCTTCTCTCCGCTCTCCAGCTTTCTATTTTCCAAGGCTAAAGGTTACTCTATCAGTTATTAACTGTAACTAATACGAACGTCAATAAAAAAGGAAACTTCTAGAGTGGACGTAGGCCGAAGTTAGTTGAACCACTATAAAATTTGTGTTCTTTACTGCTTTCATTTTAATTTCGATCGTTCTTCATATTATTACTCTCTACATATATTCTATCTGTTATCTGTGACCGTTAGTTGGTTCTTTCATTTACATTTGACTGTTAGTGTCCAATTTTGGCGCTAACATGAGGTTTAGGCAGTCCAAATGGTGTCAGTACCAAACAGGGTTTCCACCTTTCAAGAGGGTTTAGCATGCTAAAATAATTGACATTTCTAAAGTACATTGATAATGCTATGTGCACTTACTTTCACAATGAAGCCAATCATGAAGATATGTGATAACTACGTACTCATTATCTTTCTTTTTGCCTCTAAGCAATTGTGTGTTGTAAGGGAGTTTAAAAGCAATTGTTTTTTTCCTTGAATTGAAGGAAGAAAGAAGTTCCTCGGTTCTAAAGTTGAATGGAAGCATTATGGTGATAGAAGGCAATATATGCACACACAACACATGTATGTATATGTGAGTTAATTTACGAAGGCATTAGCATATTGCATTAATATATGCTATTATTTTGCAATTTTGATTTCAAGATATCTACACTTTTGCAATTTATTATTTGAATTCTTCCTTTAGAGTTTAGGCTAATTAATACATATTACGACTATGTAATTGAGCAAAAAATAATTGGTCTACTTTAATAATAAGACTTTATATGCAAGTTGATGCAACCAACAAAAATAATCCGGGTCTTCTAATATGCATCTATTTAGGGAAATTCTTTTTAGGCATTGTATAATGAAGTTATATATATTTGAAGAATTTGAGTTAATTAAAAAATTGAATTGCGTCACTTTCTTTGGTAAAAAATATATTATGCGACTTGTTTTGGAGTGTTCAAAAAGAGAATTTTGCAACTCAATTTCAAAATATAGCAGCAAACTTAGTTCACACATAATTGGCTCTGTTTCACACGTGTGTTTCTCCAATGATTCGCAACTAATTTTTTTTAGGGCACTAATACTGAAATGCAGGAAAACTATGGATAAATTGTTTGCTAAACTCACTTACAAGGAAATCAGTAAAATAATATGCCATGACTATCAATAAAGTAGACTAGTGAAAGTCACTTCTCAAAGTTTAAACAAGAATTCCTTTACAGAGAGAATAAATATATTAACATTATTAGCTTGACAAGGGAGAGAATAAATAGATTAACATTATTAGCTTGACAAGGGAGAGAATAAATTAATTAACATGTGATGTTTTAATTTGACAAAACAAAAAATGGTATTACCAAATATGCTTGCTCCAAGAACTGATGTATTTTTTTGATGGTCTTTATATACAACAAATTACTATGACAACATATCGCATGTCAATAAATGTTCAAATCATGCTACGCAAGTTTCGAACTTGTGACTCTCGCACCAAAGCCAAATCACTTAATCACTAGGACAATGGTGCTTGTCAAAATCGATGTAATTTTTAAAGACAAAAATGAAAATTAAAGTTTCATCAGTTATTCACCTGTTTAGCAAGTCAATAATATAGACTTATACTCATGCAACCCAATCAACTTTTAATCAAAGATTCATATCCAGACATATTAATTTAAATTTTATTTATGAAAACTTGTCTAAATGATTATTGGCAAGTTCATATAATATATTCAAACTCAAAACATATCCCATAAAGAAAAACTGGATATGCTCACTATATGCCATTTATTCATTATACAAAAATACACGAGTAATATCTTAGTAAAAGATACCTATAGATACATTCCAAAACAGACATCATAAAGTAGCATCTTACTTAATCAAAATTTAAAGTTAGTAATTTTCTTTAAATTAATAGAGTTGAGAAGGGATCGATAACGATACAAAACTGACCATCCAACTCGAATCTCATCAACCTTTTGATACCCAATTTCCATGTATTAAAATAACCATACCTTAGCATTGTTGTCCGCGTTCAACTTTGCATTATGCTAATCGCCTAAATAAATATGAAAAAGATACCTAATAAGCATGTGAGAGCTCCATTATCGGAAAAATATTTCACATTTAAGCTGTCATTGGTAGATGATTCGATCCCTGAGTGATCTATTTGATAAAAGTAGAAATCATCATTCAACCAGTACAATATAATCATTATTTAAAAAGGTTTATAACTTTAATGCTTGGGCTAGCAAACTAACTTGTACCATAAAAGAGACTGAAATAGTACAACTATGCAAGACAAAATGAGCTGTAACTATGCAAAATTTACTTTGAAAATCAGTTGATACATATCTATTCCTCGATATGGTAGCACCAGTAAGTATGATATGATCCTTCCATTATTGTAAGCTTGTGTTAATTTTTTAGACCTGATATACTGTAACAACCCTGGTTTTGAAGATTACCGGTTGATATTAAATTATAATGGCAGTTATAATTTAATATTATGAATTAAAATAAATGGGATATTTTTAAATTGTTTA
This sequence comes from Allium cepa, assembly GCA_030765085.1. NCBI lineage: Eukaryota > Viridiplantae > Streptophyta > Magnoliopsida > Asparagales > Amaryllidaceae > Allium > Allium cepa. Next base: position 950,127,465 of record CM060937.1, read on the forward strand.
CTAGAAAGAAACCGAAAATTTTTGGAATTTAAAACGATAAAAATAAAGTTCGGACTTTTATTTTATTTATTTGGGTTAATAATGGTTGGAAACTAGGGTTTATTTCGAGAAAATGCAATAATTATATTAATTATTGCCAATTACTTCTTTTAATAATTTTTAAAAGAAGAAGATTTTTAGAGGTTGTTTATCTAAATAAAAAGATGGAAATTGGGTTTAAAATGAGTTTAAAATGGTTTGTAATATTTTTCTAAGTAAGAGAATAATTTTAATGGAATTTTAAAAGTTAAAAATGTAGAATTTTGCATTTAGTTGTGGAAATAGTGCATTTTTGTAAAATAAAGGATTTTAATAATAAAGATGTTTTAAAAATATAAATTTATCTTTTTATATGGTGGAAAATGATTTACTTTAGAAGTGTGTAAGTTTACAATTTTATTTGTGTGAAGAATTGAAAGAAAGTGACATTTGTTAATTACAATATATATATATAAGCATTTTAGTTTAAGTATGAACTAAAACTTAGACATATTGATTTCTTTTATTCATTTTGGGTCCAAGGCCCATTATAGTCTTAAACAAGTGAGAAAAGAAGAAACTTACTTCCTATATGTTCATATTTCATCCTCTCTTCTTCTTCCTTCCTTAAACAAATGCAGTACAAGAAAAGCTTCATTTTCTTCCAAACAAGCTTTCAATTTCAAATCTTTTCCAAATAAATTGCTGTCCTTATCAAATCTAATAAGAAACTAAAAGTTAATCTCACTCCAAATTTCAATATTTCATCAAATTCTTATTTAAGAAAGGGGGTTTTTCTAATCTACTATGTATTTCCTGTTGCATGTCTGTATATTGAAGTTTTACTGGTTTTTGAAGTCGTATCCTCCCCAAAGGTTCAACCTTTCTTCAAGTTATCAAGGTTTAATCTTATCTACAACAAGGTGAGTGATAAACTCACAATTTCTAGTTGAAGAAAAGCTTCAAAAATCAAAATCTGTGCAAAATAGTCTCTGTAAAAAATTTCCTACTGTTGTTTCGTCGATGATAAATTGTGTTTGGGTGCTACTTTGCATGGCCATATCTTCTAATTACTATGTTGAAATTCGTTGATTCTTTTTTTGTTTGAAAGATAAAGTTTTCTACTATATGCTTACCAATTTTTAGCTTAATTTGAGGTCGTTTGGCCCTCTTCTTAATGCCTAAAATTTGAACCCGAGATGGGTTTCGGGCATGTACATTTTTTGTTTTTGAACTGTTGCAAACATTGCCTAAGTCCATGTTTGAGACAGTTAACTTTTTCATTTCCAGTCGAAATTCATTGATTCTTTTTTGTTTGAAAGATGAAGTTTTCTATTATGTGCATATCAATTTTCAGCTCAATATGAGGCCGTTTGTTCCTCTGTTATAGGCCTGTAAGTTGAATTCAAGATGGTTTTCAGGCCTGTGCATGTGTTTTTTTGAACTGTTGCAAACATAGCATGAGTACAAGTTTGAGACAACATAACTTTTTCATTTTCAATCAAAATTCAATGATTCTTTTTTGTTTGAAAGCTGAAGTTTTTTACTATGAGCCCACCAAATTTAAGTTCAATTAGAGGTCGTTTATCCACCTATTTCATGTTTGAAAGTTGAACCCAGAGAAGATTTTAGACCTGGGTTTATTTTGCTTATGCATTTTATGTTCTTTTTCCATCCGACTTTTGACTTTTACTTCATGTTTTTGTGATATCTTCGAATTGTTTTGAGGGCTATGATTTTATTAATAGGCTAGCCTAGTTTTGATGAATTTTAAATTCAAATTTGAATGATGGTTTTGAGTTATTTCTTTGATTTTGAGCACGGATTTTTCCAAACGATTTTGAAATAATTTTTAAAATAAATGGGCATTTCAAATAATTATTGTATGGTATTTTTAAAATATTTTCAAATATAAAATCTACTTATTCTCTATAATAAAGGAATTTTCAAATACAGTTTTCAAATTTGATTTCGAAAATTGGTTTTAAAATCTTGTTTTCTCAAGTAAATTATTATATATATAATACACATTTTCAACTATTCGAGCGAATGAGAAGGAGAATTAAATGGTTTGGTAAAACACGTGGTATGAGACACGTGGATTTATCTTATCGGTTAATTTTCGACTTGTCCGTTTGATCGTTTGACATTTGGGTCGAGTTTACCGATGAGATGAAGTAAACTTTTTACTGATTTGGGTGCGAAATTTACTAACGATTAGTAAACCGTTTAGTGCGGACGTGTGGTATGGGACACACATTAACACTGTTTGGGTTTCTATTCGAAAGTTTATGATACACATTTGTCTAAGAGACGTATAAACCAACACTGGACCTTTGGGTCATTTGTCCTTCGGGATATTTGTCTAAGAGACGTTTGTCATTGTGACGTATTGGTCCTTCGGGATGTTTGTCTAAGAGACATATTTATTTGTCCTTCAGGACGTTTATCTAATAGACGTGGTGCCTTATTTTGAGAGAGCGGTACTTGGAAGGCTTCGGCCATATGCACGTGCTATATCTTTAAGATGATTTTAATTATATTTGTGATTTTTTAGCGTATCGCCCTTTTTTCAAATCGGTCCTTTGAACCATTCGATATATTTTTAGCGATTACCTTTTGAGAATATAAACTCTTGGGAGCTCTATTTTTTAGATTTGAGTTGCCTACACTGGCATTATATGAGATTTGTCTTTTGGCGTTTACTTGAGATTTTATTCTCCTCTTTGAAGATTTATTTACCTTATGGCGTGTTTGGGATGAGATCTCTTTATGCATGTTTTGGGTTTGCCAAGATGGCAGGTTTAGGTTTTCCCCTAAACCATATTTGATGTTTTATGAATGCCGATGATATGAGGCTCGCTACTTTTAGCGCTTTATGGGTATTTTATCTCCTTTGAGATTATACGTTTGTGTAGTGATACCATATTATCACTTGATGTAATCATACACTAAGATTGTTCTTTCCCATTCGAAAATATTATCGCATTATCCTTGTGCTCATATTACCGCTTATCCTTATAAACTGATTTGTTTAGATTTGACTGACCTGTGTATTTTATACTTGGGTCAGACCGAGGAGTTTCAGGTTAGGTACCCTTATGGACTTAGCATATTCTGGTTCTACATGGACTTATCTACTAGCCCTTTTTGTTGTAGTCTTTCTGTCGCTGCTCTGATATGTATATTGTTTTACTCGTGTGTATATTGTGGTCGTCATACCAGTTACGATGTATTATTTGAATTGTATTGGGATGTATCAATATATATATGTGTGTGTGTGTATTTTTTTTTGCTATTCTATAATATGTTATGCATTTGAATTGTTGTATTTTGTTCTGATAGATCCTGTAGCAACCTGTAGTTTTATATTAAGCATTTATTGAATATGTTGATCCACTTGAGAAAGGGGAAAAAAATGTAGAGCACTAATTGACTATTCAATAGATATTTAAAATAAGACTATATGCTCCTAACCAGCCTATTCTCTGCATTAGCGGACAATATTACTCAGTAATACTCTTTGTTAATGTGGGTCTCGGGTGGGGCTTCACAGCTTGGTATCAGAGCTGAGTTCAGAACAAAATAGGATAATTACAGAACAGAAGCATATATTACGATATATCCAAGTATAGTACAAGTGTTATAAATACTTTAATCATCGTGTCCTTTATCTTATCGTGTCCTTTGAGATTGAAGTTTGGGATATGTCTAGGAATATACTTTATTCCGTAGTATTCCATAATTGAATTGATTATATCTTAGCTTTAGAGTAATCCTAATCGTGATTGTTTATTGGAGTCCTCTTCAATACGGGTACTTGACACCCATCTATACCGAAGGAGTTTGTTGATGTTTTTGGATGTTCTTGTCTTGTTCTTTTGTGAGGGTTGCAAGTCCTATTGCGGGGATCGACAATATTTGACATAATGTATGAGGATTTGGAACTGTTGCTTATAGCTTTTCTTTTCGTGTGAATTAGCATGCCATTTTCTATCTAGAGTTTAGAGTGTTTGAGATGAAGTGGCTTGCCTATTATCAAGCCATGTTCTGTGATTCGTAGAATCCTATATTAGGTTTCTGTATTCGGCTGATTTGTTGCTTCTTGTCCATTGGAATGTTAACTATGATTCTGAAGTCTCTGTATTAACTCATAAGTTTCGAGATGTTGATGATATATCTCGACATTCAATCACTGTGACTCTGTTGATTTCTATGAGTCCGTTTCGAGTATGACACCCAATCGGGCAACAAATATTGTACTTGTTATCCCCCTTTTTGGCAAAGCTGTGATACCAAAAAATCGATCGAAAACCAAAGATAGTTCGTCTCAAAGATTGGTTATACATTGCTTCGCTATGGATATCGATGAATTTTGTCCGAGTCTGGATCGGGCCATAATTGACCAGACATGAAAAGTAAGATCACAAAAGCCAGTGTTTCAAATTTCAGGTTAATCGAAGTTCGTATGAACGAGATATGATCGATGCAAGTTAGCTAAAATACATTGTTCGTATCCATCAAATAGTTGAGGAGATGTCCATTTCGAATCCATCGGGTTCGTATCTGTCGGGCTGGCATCACCTCAGTATGTTTGTATCCATTGAGTTTAGAGCAGTTCGAATCCATCATTCGCATCCATCAGGAAATCATGCATTGGTCTATTCGAATCCATTAGATTCGTATCCACCAGGTTCGAATCGATGACGTTCGCATCGATCAACCCACACCGCTTCGCATCCATCGATACACCCTACTTCGAGTCGGTTGGTCTCGTATCCATCAATGAACCTTAGTTCGTATCGATTCCATAAAAAAGGCGCTTGGTCGAATCCATCGCAAAAACTTGATTTCGTATCCACCGGACGTTCTCATCTTCGTATCCAACTCATCGATACGAAGTGAGCATACTGCAAATCGATACGAAGTACAAATCAGTGGTGGATTCGAACTATGCAGTGGTTACCGACTCGAACAAGGCAACGTCTCTCGATACAAAGGAGGCAAGGTTCAGGGGAGCGAAGCGGTCAACTCGGAGCAAAAGGAGGATCGATGCGAGACGTGCACGCCACGTCGTCACGAAGGCACATGAATCCATCGATTCGAAGGCATGGAATCGAAGTGATCGACTCGAAGCGAACAACCAACCCAGAAACTCCAACTCGTATCGATCATATCTCCCAAACCACAGATCCAAATACTACGAAATTTTTACAGCATCTTCCATACAAGGTAAAGATTGTTCCTGCCAAGTTTCGGCTCGATTGGATCAATTTTTTATGGATACGAAATCACTTCGTATCGATCACAGATTGATTCGAAACTTGGTGGGGTCGGTCGCGTGGGCCCACTCACGTGCTAGAAAAAGTCTCCTGAAGTTTGAACGCGATCTTAGCCTCCAACGCCTACAAATAGCACCCTGGAGCCTTCAAAATAGGGATCTTTTGGCCATTCAACGTCCAGACTCTACCGGATTCAACTCTCATCCTTCTATCACCATTGTATTCAAACATCAGAGATATAGCTTACTGTAACCTACTATAACGAATTGAAATCATCAAGTGAATCAATAAAATCATAAGCTTCAGAGTGGACGTAGGTAAGATCGCCGAACCACTATAAATCCTGTGTTTCTGATTGTTGTTTCTGAATTGTTGTGCTTGATATTGCTTAGATCTAAGATTAGTGTTGATTTGTATTCATATACGGGTGCTTTCATGATATTGGGGTTTGTGACCATTTTTGGTGCAAACCTTTGGCGCTTTCACTGAGAAGGCTGATTCAGGAGAAGTTGAATTTGAAGATTTAAGAATTCAGATCTAAGAGCTATGACAAGACAAACAAGTAGAAGACAAAGGCCAGAGAGAAGTGAACACGAAGGAAGTCAAGAAGCTTCCTTAGGAGCAAATTAGGCATCGATCTTCATCACCAGGGATGAGATGGAGGCAATGATGAAGAGACAAGAAGAGCTGATCCAAAGCTTGTTTTAACAGATTGGGCAACTTGGAGCGCAGAATCGAGGAGCAGATGGAGTTCAGAACGGAGCAGGACCATCGACGCTGGATTTGGGGGCACACACTTAAAGCATGTTGATCCAATCCCGGAGAGAGAGAGGAGCATCTACGCAACTTGGAGGTAGCAGAGGAATGAACGCTTAGCCAAGGGGGTAGATTCCATAATTCCCTTGTGAACTCAGGGGGCAGGTCGAAAGCGATGAACGAGGATTGCATCTTGGAGACAATGATAGATTGGCGGAGATGGTCAGGCGAGCCATGAGAGGTGGATCAGTAAACAGAGATCTTGAAGATGTGAACAGGAGTCTCTTTTCTCCTGCAATTAGGATGGCTAGGAACCCACCAGAGTTCAAGTTACCATCGGTGGAGATGTACGATGGGAGGACGGACCCCGTGGTCCATCTGACAAGGTATATGAGGCACATGGAAGTGCTGGGGCATCACAGGAAGTTATGGCCTGGTGCTTTCCATTATATTTGATAGATATTGCAGCGTTATGGTTTAGGCAGCTGGAGAGTGGCTCCATAGGAACGTGGGCAGATTTAACCGAGAATTTCATGAGGCAATTTAGGGCTCACATTGCGAGACCCAAGAATGTGATGAGTTTGGCAATCTTAAAGCAGAAAGCTGGGGAGTCTTTGAGGAGTTTTCTGACGCGATTCAACGTGGCAGCAGCATCGGTGGATCGACCGGATCCATCTATGGTTATGATGGCAGCTGTGTCCGGAATAGCTGATGGCACAGAGTTCAAAAATTCGTCGACTAAAGATCCGCCTATGGATCTAGGAGAATTCTATCACGAGGTAGAAAAGTGTTTGCGATTGGAAGATGCAAGTGCAGAAAGAGAAGAAGGAGAAGAGATTAATGTTTATGCGGTCAAAGATGGAAATCCCCCTGAGAAAGGTACAGAAAGTAGCAAGGGGAAACGAAAGGCTGAGAATAGCTATAACAGATCAATGCGATCACGAAAGGAACCAAGGTTCACCACATACTCAGAGCTGAATGATAATCTGGAAAGAATCTATCTGGATACCAGAGAGCAGGTTCCGTATCGTATACCTATGCGAAGGGATCCAACTGCTGACGAGAGAAAATCAGATAAGTATTGCATATTCCATGAACTGAACGGTCATAGCACTAATGATTGTAGGCATCTGAAGGATGAGGTAGAAGGGCATATTAGGAACGTTATGATACTTCACTATGTGAGGAGGCGAGCTCCAACGGTGGAGCCAGAGCGACCACCTTCTACATCAACTAGAGGTGACCCTGAACCGGGACAACGTTTGATTATCAATTGATTGATTGATTGAAATAATGATGAACAAGTCATAAATCTCTCACTAACACGGTTAAATCATTACACATGTAAGAGATCGCGCACGATCCATAGGCATGCTCTGAATGACTACTAACCGCACCATAGTAAGAGTTTACGCTTTGGCATCTTCGTCTTGCTATTTGCTTTGATTTTGGTTTGGACATTTGGACTTAGTTTGTTTGGACATTTCTGTTATGGAATTCGTATGATCATCGCTTTGATATTTGCAATTCTGTGAAAGAATTTATTTGTATGCCCGTTGGATCGCGAACGGTCCACGAGCACCTCTTGTATGGCGAGGAACCGACAAAGTCTTTGATTTAGAAACTCCCTCGAACGTGAAATCTGACATCGATAATACTAAGTCCCCCTTAGGCACACCCATTTTCCTTAAACGGCACCCGACCTCGAACGGTCACAATTCGCCTCGAACGACACACGATCGCGAACGATCATAATTTGCCTCGAACATCACCCGACCGCAAACGGTCACAATTCACTAAGTATGATATCTGATTGCGAACGATCACATTCTGTCTCGCACGGCACCCGACCGCGAACGGTCGCAACTCACCTTATATGACATCCGATCGCGAACGATTGCATTCTGCCTCAAACGACACCCAACCTCGAACGGTCGCAGTTCGCCTCGAACGGCACACGATGGCGAACAGTCCCGTTTTGCCATTTTCCGCGAACGACATCCAACCACGAATGGTCCTCTTGCATCATTTGCCGCGAACGGTCCCATTTCTCCATTTGCCGCGAACAGCATTCGACCGCGAATGGTCCCATGTCATCATTAGCCGCGAATGCCATCGACCGTGAACGGTCTCGATTCACCTCAAATGGCATACGATCCCGAACGATCATCATTCGAGGTCATATGAAACTATCGAGTTCTTTACAGGTTGTTGACAGGATATGAACATCCAACTTATGGCATTACAAAACACACCTTCCTATCGCAAGGCATGTTTTGGGGGGCAATGTTATCCCGCTTTTTGGCAAACCCGTGATACCAAAAAATCGATCGAAAACCAAAGATAGTTCGTCTCAAAGATTGGTTATACATTCCTTTGCTATGGATATCGATGAATTTTGTCCGAGTCCTGATCGGCCCACAATTGACCAGACACGACAAGCAAGATCACAAAAGCCAGTGTTTCAAATTTCAGTTTAATCGGAGTTCGTATGAACGAGATATGATCGATGCAAGTTAGCTAAAATGCATTGTTCGTATCCATCAAATAGTTGAGGAGATGTCCATTTCGAATCCATCGGGTTCGTATCCATCGGGCTGGCATCACCTTAGTATGTTCGTATCCATTGAGTTTAGAGCAGTTCGAATCCATCGTTCACATCCATCAGGAAATCATACATTGGTCTATTCGAATCCATCAGATTCGTATCCACCAGGTTCGAATCGATGACGTCCGCATCGATCAACCCACACCGCTTCGCATCCATCGATACACCCTAATTCGAGTCGGTTGGTCTCGTATCCATCAATAAACCTTAGTTCGTATCGATTCCATAAAAAAGGCGCTTGGTCGAATCGATCACGAAACCTAGATTTCGCACCCACCAGACGTTCTCATCTTCGTATCCAACCCATCGATACGAAGTGAGCATACTGCGAATCGATACGAAGTACATATCATTGGTGGATTCGAACTATGCAATGGTTACCGACTCGGACAAGGCAACGTCTCTCGATACAAACGAGGCGAGGTTCAGGGGAGCAAAGCGGTCAACTTGGAGCAAAAGGCAGATCGATGCTAGATGTGCGCGCCACGTCATCACGAAGGCACGTGCATCCATCGATTCGAAGGCATGGAATCGAAGTGATCGACTCGAAGCGAACAACTAACCCAGAAACTCCAACTCGTATCGATCATATCTCCCAAACCACAGATCCAAATGCTACGAAATTTTTACAGCATCTTCCATACAAGGTAAAGATTGTCCCTGCTAAGTTTCAGCTCGATTGGATCAATTTTTTATGGATATGAAATCATTTCGTATCGATCACAGATCGAGTCGAGACTTGGTGGGGTCGGTCGCGTGGGCCCACTCACGTGCCAGAAAAAGCCTCCCGGAGTTTGAGTGTGATCTCAGCCTCCAACGCCTATAAATAGCACCCTGGAGCCTTTATAAAATGGATCTTTTGGCCATTCAACGTCCAGACTCTACCGGATTCAACTCTACATCCTTATATCGTGTATTCAAACATCAAAGATATAGCTTACTGTAATCTGCTGTAACGGATTGAAATCATCAAGTGAATCAATAAAATCATAAGCTTCAGAGTGGATGTAGGCAAGATCGTCAAACCACTATAAATCCTGTGTTTCTGATTGTTGTTTCTGAATTGTTGTGCTTGATATTGCTTAGATCTGAGATTTGTGTTGAATATTGTTGATTTGTATTCATATACGGGTGCTTTCACGATATTGGGGTTTGTGACCATTTTTGGTGCAAACAGTACTGATTACATTTTCGGTTCTTAGACTTTCGGTCATCCTCTCACGAGGATGTCCACTAGGAAAATGAGGCGATTTATTGAATTTATTTGATATTGCCATTCTTACCCCATTTGAGATATCCTCTTTGGATACTCAATTGTTGATATACTATGTGATATTACTTCAATCGAAGTAATGATGTTTCGTAAGTGTTACTTTTCCCCATTCGAGAAGATATCTTACCCTTAGTTTTATATCTCATTTCTCTCTTTTTAATCTATTGAGTGGTGCTATGGTCATTCCTCAGCTTGACCTTACATCGATTTTTCATGAGCTATGAGTCGCGGAGGATGGCGTTACTCTTACCGCATTTCGCACTCGTTATGAGTCTTGTGAGTGGTTCGTTATACCATTTGGAATAATGAACACTCCAGTCTATTCCATTAATCTTAAGGATCAAGTATTCTGGGAATATCTCGATGAGCTTTGTTTGTATTCCTTGATTTTGAGAATAAGTAATAAGTTGTTTTCAAAATTTTCAAAAAATTGAAGATATGTTTCTAAGATAAATTGGATTTTTTAAGGAAAAATAAAGAATATTTTGAGTATTATATATGAGGTATTTCTTTTTAAAGAAAATGAATTCTTGTGTTGGGCTGTCCGTCTAGTGCTTTAAGAATTCCGATCGATGCGTTTGGCTAACGTTATCCATAGGAATTTCCTAAACCCTGAGATGAGACAGTCAGACATGGTAAATTGAGTTTTAATAAGTAAAGTTTGAAAATAATTAATATGGTGGAGTATTAATTTTATTTTAAATGTTTAATGAAACCATTGAATCATAGTGAGTGTTGGAGGAGTGGCGAGGCAGTTTTGGTCATTTGATCAACTCTACAGCCAATCGATGGGGTCATTCAATATAAATTAATGGCGAGGCAATACCCTTATATTATTTGAAATATGAGAAATTGAGTATTGTAATTTGGGTGAGAAAAGTGAATAATTCTAATTAAGGGGACGTCTTAATTAGCAGAAAATATCATTTGATGCTTTGATTAATGAAATGATCTATTTAAAGAAAAAGAATACTTTGGTTTGAAAAAATAAAATATCAATTGAATTAGTACAAGTTATTGATGATGACTATAAAATTTGTTTTGGCACTTACTTATTTGAGTAATAGTAGAGGATAGATATAAAACTCTATCTTAAGAGAAAATAAAGAAGTGTTAGTTTAGAACATTTAGTATAAAGTTGTACGTAAGTTTTGTTCTAAATTTTGGTTGTATAAAATTGGTTGGTGTGAATTTGTAAAATTCTTTTGAAAACAAGTTTGAATTAATTATCAACTTTAATTAGTTTTATATTGATAATTAGATGGAAATTTAATTTTTGTGATAAGTGGAAATGTGAATTTGGATTGTTTTGATAAATGAACAATTCACGTAGTATAATCATTTTTAATTGTGAGAATAATATTAAACTTTATATATATCTCAAAAATTTATTTTGGTGAATAATCAATAATCATCTCTTGATAATGAAAGAGATTAATTATCTCTTCCAAAATAAGTTCTCAAGTTAATTGATTTAAAGTAGATTTTGAAAAGCAATGCAAATATTTCCACTTAATAAATTTTTTATGATGAGTACATAAAGTTGATTATAATTTTGTTTGGAAAAGTGCTATATTAAAACACGATAACTTGAGATTTAGAACTCCCAAAGAGCTCAATCTTTTTGCAAACTAAAGAGCTTTCAGTAAGAGATAAAGTTTCTTTGACCACTTTAAAATATTTTTCTTTTTACTGAGTCTAAAATTAGTTTGAAAGTGGATAGATTTTCTGTCCTCTTAAGAAATTTCTAAGATTAAGCTGAAAATAAATCTAACATTATTTTAAAACCGTAAATCCAATTTTGATGATCTTTATATTGTTGGAAGGTTAGACTAAGTAGAACAACTTTTGTTTTATAAAAGTTTTCAGATTTTGTGGTTTGCCGTGTCAAAACTTTTCTTCTTTACCGCAGGTCTGAAATGTCTATTTCCCTTAATAGTTAAGTGTAGTACCTATTATTTATGAACATGAAATATTATCATCTATTTGAGTTAAGTACAGGAGAAAGAGGATAGTTGGAATATATTTTGAGCCAAAAGATTATATATAAGATTGTGCAAACTCGCTTTAAAATGCTAAAAAGAAAGGAATGTTTTTGGATTAATTTTAAGAGCGAATGATGGTATATATTGTGATTCCGACCTAATGGCCGATGTATATTATATAAATCATTTTTATAATACTGTATACGACCCTCCATATAAAGCAGACTCAGTCGATTTTTCGAAAATTTCTAACACTTAGAAAATTTGAGAAACAAATTGAGAAAAAATAAATATATGTTGAAAACTAGAGATTACAGATGGAAGAATTAGTGAAAACAACTTAAAGTTTATTTACTCTAATGAAGAGTAATGAATTTAAATTTAAAATCTAAGTAAGAAATTTTGAAAAATTTTCAAGAGCTGAAAATTGTGAGTATAATTATAAAAATTCCGAATTTTGAAACTCTAAGAATTTATGATTAAGAGTATATATACATATTTTAGTTCCTTGTGTATATCTTACTCTCATGTTATTTTCTAACGATGTGCATTTATGCAGTCATTTGAGTGTGGTGGCCTTTGAGGAAACCAACTTTTGGTTGATCTTTCTTGCCTCTTTTGTGTCTATCTCGTATCGATGCAGTTCCTTCCATAGTGTCATACGAAATATTACATCGATAATCATTTTGTTGGTTAGAGTTTGGGTTGGAGTTATGCTAAATCCCAACCCTACTGGAGGAGTTTATGAGAAATCAATCTCATTCGATTGATCCTTTATGCTGCATGTTCTCATTCGAAGGTGAGACGCCTTTGAAATCTTGTGCATTGCTTGGAAGATTCAACGGTTCGCTGGTTCCAATATTAGCACTTTGAAAACCATAGAATTAATCGATCAAGCCTTATCTTGGTTTTCTACTATTCTATTTTGAGAGTGAGATAATTTTTAAACACGAGCTCGTTTATTTTACTTTTGCTTGATGAAATAATTATGTTGAATACGGAATTTTCTCTGGAAATTGCAAGGACACAATTTTGTTGGGGGGTGTCTATAACAACCCTGGTTTTAGAGATTACATGTTAATATTAAATTATAATGGTAGTTATAATTTAATATTGTGAATTAAAATAAATAGGAGATCTTTAAATTGTTTATTGGGAATAAACAAAAAAAATTGGAGACAATCACCATTGTCCCAGTTGTTAAGTGATTTTACTTTGGTGCGAGAGGTCACAGGTTCGAACTTGCGTAGCGTGATTCGAACATTTATTGACATGTAAGTTATGATATGTTGTCCCAGTGACATGTTGTATCTAAGTACTAGTTCAGAAAAAATAAATTGGAATTTAAAAATGAGAAAAATGAAGTTTGGAACTTTATTTTATTTATTTGGGTTAATAATGATTGGAAACTGGGTTTTATTTAGAGAAAATGCAATAATTGTATTAATTATTTCCATTTACTTCTTTTAATAATTTTTAAAAGAAGAATGTGATTTTCAAAGGTTGAATATCTAAATAAAAAGATGGAAATAGGTTTTAAAATGATTTTAATTTAAATTTGAGTTTAAAATGGCTTGTAATATTTTTCTAAGTAAGAAAATAATTTTTATGGAATTTTAAAATCTAGACTTTTGCATTTAATTGTGAAAATAGTGCATTTCTGTAAAATAAAGGATTTTAATAATAAAAATGTTTTTAGAATATAAATTTATCTTTTTATATAGTGGAAAATGATTTATTTTATAAGTGTGTAAGTTTATAATTTTAATTGTGTGAAAATTTGAAAGAAAGTGACATTTGTTAATTACATATGGGTATATATATATATATATATATATATATATATATATATATATATATATATATATATATATGCATTTAAGTTTAAGTATGAATTAAAACTTAGACTTATTGATTTCTTTTTCATTTTAGGTCCAAGGCCCATTATAGTCTTACCCAAGTGAGAAAAGATGAAACTTACTTCATGTACGTTCTTAATTCAGCGACTCTTCTTCTTCCTTCCTGAAACACGTACAATAAAAGAAAAGCTCCATTTTTTTCAACCAAGTTTTCAAATTCAAATATTTTCCAAATAAATTAATGTTCTTATCAAATCTAATATGAAATTAAAAGGTAATCTCACTCGAAACCTCTATATTTCATCAAATTATTCTTTGAGAAGGGCGGTTTTTCTAATCTACTACGTATTTCCCGTTGCATGTCTGTATATTGAAGTTTTATAGGTTTTTGAAGTCGTTTCCTCCCCCAAAGCTTCAATCTTTCTTCAAGTTATCAAGGTTTGATCTTATCTACAACAAGGTGAGTGATAATCTCACAATCTCTAGTTGAAGCAAAGCTTCAGAAATCAAAATCTGAGCAAAATATAGTCTCTGTAAAAAAATTCCTGTAGTTGTTTCGTCGATGATAAACTATGTTCGAAAGTAGCACGGCCATATCTTCTTATTCCTATGCCGAAATTCATTAATTCTTCTTTTGTTCAAAAGATAGGGTTTTCTACTACATCCATACTAATTTTCAGCTTAATCTGAGGTCGTTTGGCCCTCTATTTCATGCCTGAAAGTTGAATCCGAGATGGGTTTCAGGCCTGTACATCTTGTTTTTGAACTGTTGCAAACATTGCCTGAGTACTTGTTTGAGACAGTGTAACTTTTTCATTTCCAGTCGTAATTCATTAATTCTTTTTTCGTTTGAAATATGAAGTGTTTTAGTATGTGAATGCCAATTTTCAGCTAATATGAGGTAGTTTGGTCCCTCTGTTTTAGGCTGTAAGTTGAACCCAATATGATTTTCAGGCCTGTGCATGTTTTTTTAACTATTATAAGCATAGCCTGAGTCCATTTTGGGACAGCGTAACTTTTTCATTTCCAATCGAAATTCATTGATTCTTTTTTTGTTTGAAATATGAAGTTTTCTACCATATGTATAACTCAATCAGAGGTAGTTTGGCCACTTGTTTCATGTGTAAAAGTTGAACCCAGAGAAGATTTTAGACCTTGGTATTATTTTGCCTGTGCATTTTTATATTCTTTTTCCGTCCGACTTGACTTTTACTTCATGTGTTTGTGATATCTCTGAACTATTTTGAGGGCTATGATTCCTATCCTTGGGCTAGCCCAGTTTTGATGAATTTAAGATTCAAATTTAAGTTAAATTTGAAATGAATTTGAATTGAGTGATGGTTTTGAGTGATTTCTTTTATTTCGAGCATGGATTTTTCCAAACGATTTTGAAATAATTTTTTAAAAATAAATGGGCATTTCAAATAATTATTATATGATATTTTTAAAGTATTTTCAAATACAAAATCTACTTATTCTCAGTAATAAGGGAATTTTCAAATACGGTTTTCAAAATTGATTTCGAAAATTGGTTTTAAAAGCTTGTTTTCTCAAGTAAATTATTTTATATATATAATACACGTTTTCGCGCTATATACCATTTCATCTAACGGTTGAGCTTTACTTTTAATTTTATTTTTTCCCCTTTTTTATTTTTTTCTTTTAACATTTTAATAATGGTTCTTGAAAACCATTTAAACAGCAAACGGATTTTTAAATACCATTTAAGTGCCGAACGGTTTTCAAAAAGAGAGATTTTGACATAATTCCTTATAATTAAAAAGGAGTTTTTAGATTCAGGGAAAAAGTTGGAGAAAAATTTAGTTTAACGGATAATAAGTTTGCTTTTTAGGCTGAAAGACTCCTTTTAGTGTAAACCACAAAATGATAGTTGCAACTATCATTTTTTGTTCACACTAAAAAGTGTCATCCAGACTAAAAAGAAACTTGTTGTCCTTAAGACAAAATATTTTTGCAACTTCTTTACTATGTCTATTTTCTTGTAAAAAGAAATAGTTTATGTCATTTTCAATTTTCTTTTGTAAATCACAACTCTATTTATCTAGAAATATAGGTAAAATTCATAAGGAGAGGAGTATTTGGATAATTTATCAAAATTCTATTCATAAATTTGTAAATCTAGATTTTATTTTTGGAAACTTCAAACATTGTTTAAAGGGGTTCTTAGGCTCAAGAAAAAAGTTGAAGAAAAATTTAGTTTTAGGGTCAATGTAACGACCCAGAATTTTTATTAATTTAAAATTTGAATATTTAATTAATTTTAAATATTAATAAGTGAATTTATAAGTCAAATAAAATTTTATTTGAATTATTGGATTTAATTGGATTATTAAATCGATAATTCAATATGTTAAATTATGGAAATAATTTAAAATTGGGTTAAATACGATTGAAAATGATTTTTAAAATTTTATTTTATCATGTTAGAGTTAGAATGATATTTTAGAACTTTTAAAATCGAATTAAAAGTTAATTTGTGAAAAATTGAATATTTTAATATTTAATCGACTAGTGAAAATAGTCAATTTTTGAACAGTCTCAGAATTGAACGAAACTAGTTTCATTGGATCCGTAATAGTTAGTTATTACCGGATTTCAATTTTCGTGTCAATCGGAGTTATCGTTTGAGTGTGGCAGCTCGAAACGCATCGAATTATTTTTAATTTTAATTTGGCGAGTTAAAATAGCCATTTTTCAAAAAGTCTCGGATTTCGACGAAACCAGTTTCATCGAATCCGTAATGTGATATTATTGTAAGGTTTCAAATTTCAAGTCAATTGGATTTACCGTTTGTCCGGTACGAATTAAAACGCCTAGAAAATCGCTTAAATCGATTTAATTTAAATTGAGCGTTTACAGCCATAACTCGCGCAGATGTCCGAATTAGCTTTCGAAACTTGTTCCATTGTGTCCGAAACGCGGGGTAAACCCTAGAAACGCTGGTTACGGCGCGTAAATCAGAGTTCGGAATTTCCGGATGAATAGTGTTCGATTTTTCTTTATAAATAGACCACCACCCTTCATAAAAAAAAAAAAAAAATTCCTAAACCTAACCCTAGCCGCCACCTCCCTGACCAATGGCCAGAAATGTCCCAACTTCCACCTCGATTTTCTCCTCATCCATCGACATTTACCAACAACTTTCAACTAACAAATTGAAGAGGACGTCAAGCTCTATAATATCAACGGTCATGATCTGAAAAGACTTCACGAATCAACGGGAAAATGACCATGAAGTGGCCGGCCTGCGCACGCAACTCGAGCATCAGATGAAGGCCGAGCTTCCTATGGTTGAGGCCGAGTATGGAGGGGGTCGAGAGCTTCGTGATGGTGGTAGTTTGATGAAGTGTAGTCGTGTGATCGAGGAGTATAATTAAACCCTAATCATGGATGTATGGGTTTTGTGTGCGTGTGAATGTCTGTAGATGGTTGCGTGAGTTGGGGGAGAAGATGCGTGCGGTCATGATGGAGGAGAAGCAAGATCAACGGCCTGTAATTGATTTTGGTATAAAGTTGTAATTTATGTTGTAAATTTTAATTATAAAATTCGTGTAAGTTCAAATATTCATAACTTTTTCATACGAGGTCGAAAACGCGCGAAACCAGTTGCGTTGGAATCGTATGGACGAGCACTACGCGATGGAGTTGGTTTGGAGTCGTTTGGAGTTAGTGAGAATTTTGGGTAAAATTAAACGTCCGTTTAATTTTATTCGAAATAAATCGCTAAAACGGAAATAAAAATCAAAGTGAGAACTTCTCACTCAATCGAATCAGTTTCGATTTTATTTTAAATAGTTAGATTTAAAATATTTGAATGCATGTGTGAATGTTGATTGATATCTATTGATTGTTAAAATAGACATTATACGCCGTTAGTAAGCGGATGTTATTTATTAAAAACATATACCGCGAATATTTCATAAACAGTGAAATTGGTATTATAAATAATATCAATATATATATATATATATTGGCATATGTATATATTGCAGTTGTTGATTTCCCGCATTTTTTGTTTAGCGGATGAGACCCTATTACGCCGTTATTAAGCGGATAATATTTAATAAGAACATATACCGCGATAATTTCGTACTGGAACGGAATTGGTATTGTGCTAATGTTTGTGGATGCAGGAAAACAGGTTGGAGGGATCCAACTGGATTCCTCAACAGTTTTTATTTGATTTCAGATATTTTGATATTTGATGGATTTTCATATCGATATATGATATCGTTGTTGTCGTGATTGACTATTTGGTGTGTAGCATCATTGGACCAAATTTTGGGATTTTAAAATGATTTTTAAAGTGATTTTTGAGAATATACTATATTTTGGAATTGATCCATTATAAATAAATAAACGTTATAATTTTTTAAGTTATAAAAATTATGATTTTTGAGAAATATAGTTAAAAGCTGATTTTTTGAAAATAAGGAATTAATGACTTTATAAAATAGTTAAATTGGGATTTCTGAAATAATTGTGAAAAGTTTAAATATAGGATTTATAAAATTTGATTATTTTATAAATCAAAATGATGAAATTATAAAGGAGTTTAAAGACGTTTTTAAAATATTAATATGAATTGATTTATATAAGAGATTTATAAATGGATATTTATAAATTGAGATATTGAAATTATAAAACGAGTTTTTATAAGTGTTTGAATCAAGTGAAAATGAATTTCGTTAAAGAATGAAATTTATAGAATTATAAACGGTGAAGTTATAAATGAAATTTATAAATAGTAAGAATTATAAATTTGTGAAGTTATTTGAAGAATAGATTTGGTTAAATAAATGAATCTTATAAGTTATAAAATTTATGGTTTGGAAAGTCTTTAGAGGAACGATTTTGTAAAATAATCGTTTTATAAGTATTTAACTTATAATATGAACGTTTAGTTTATAATTTAGTTATAAACTAGAATAGGTTAATAAAAAAATAAAAAAATTTATAAAAAGGAAGTTTTTATAAATAAATAGAAATGGAATTTATAAACGTTGTTTTATAAATTCGCAAATGACTTATTTTGACAAGAAAATTTGTTGAAACCTATGAGTGGAGTTATATTCACGTTTTTGAACTGTGAATAATCCTTTGAAATAAAATGAATAAAAGGATGAAATTTGTTAACAAAGAATATTCACGTTTTTGAATAGTGAATAACACGTTAAAGAAATTGTTTTGGATTTGGATGTTTTAAATAGAATTAAAACGATCGAACAATGTTTTAAAATGTGTTGAGATTCGAAACCATAGATTTCGACATTTATTGTTGAAATAGACGTTTTCGAGAAATAGAAGGAAATAGTGGACTATAACACTGTTGTTATAGTAAATGATTTCCGAAAGGAAATGTTTTTGTATAGTATTGGGATATATATATCTATTTTAATTTCGAATCCCTATACTAGTGATTTTGGTTTGTCGTAACGATGTTTTACGTAACATTCGTTTTGGCCCAAATAAATATGTTTAAGAGAATGATTTCCTTAAAGAATGAAATATATACTTAATTTCGATTGAAGTATATTGAATATTTTCCAAGTGTTGAAAATAAATAAAAATTGTGAATTACTTATGAATAAATAAGTATGGAAATGTTTTCCAATATAAAGTGAATATTTTGAGAATTTATCTTTTTAAAGATAAATTGAAAAGAAATATTGAAATGAATTTTTGAAATCATATGCATGGATATTTTGAAATGTAAATTCACTAAGGAATTTATAAAAGAAAGTGGGATTGGTTTAGAAAAATAAATATTGATTTATTTTTGAAATATTGAAATTATATATCTTGTAAAGATATTTTGGAAAATAAATAATTTGGAAAATTATTTGGAAACTGGTGATGTGTGCATATCCAGTGATAGTTCAATAACCGACTATCAATATTTCCCTTTGAATGGGTAATTGATGTGATTTGTTTGAACGTGAATGCTACACTTATTTTTGAATAAGCGCTCACTATTCGGGTTAACCGGGAAAGGACCATGGGGTCGTATAACCCATTCCGAATATGTGATACGTCGTTGTGAATTGCATTGAAGATCGGTGTTGAAGACCCGGTATTTGCAAGAGCGATAGGATGACCTGTCGATTTACTCTGCACCGGGTTGCTCCGGTATAGAGTTCTCCATATGTGATGGTAAATCCGATCAGGATTGTGAATATCCGGATTGCAAGGACTTCTTTGTAAGTGCCTTCGGTTCTGTTCGATCCCGGAACAGACTTGTATGGATTGTATGTCTGACATTACAAGTTGAGATATAAAGAAGATTTCTTTCAAATATATTTCTGTTGGTGGCGGAGAATTTATTCTTTTAGCTTAACACCCTTCTCTGAGACGTACGAGCTCAGAGGTTATATAGTTGAAGTTATCAGCGATATATTCCCAATTTGGTAATGTGACATGCTGAGTGTTGCTGTAAATGATCATTGTGTTGTTGTGATAGGATCATTTATTTGATCGTCTATCTTGGTGATCATTGTGTTGATCATTTGTTGACCCAAAGCATGGCTTTTGTATAAAGTATGTTTTTGTGGACGTGACTTCGTCGAGCCTCACACCCCGGAAATGGTCAAAACAGGAAAGATGCGGCAAGGTTATGAGGGGTAGCTCCCTTTAGGGTATGTACATTTCCTTCTGGATAGAGGTGGTATCATGGTATGGAGCCCAGATATTTAATCTATGTGGTTACTGCGAGTTTATTACTTTGTGGTTGTTGGTTTTGGGATCCCGTGAGAAAGGTCGTTTACGATCGGGGAATGGCGTGCTCGTGTCAGTAGTTACCCAGTTAGGGGTAACCCGGCCTTGTGTTGGCAGAGTTCTGGTTTGGTTCTCGGGGATGTCTTTCTAGAGGCATTCTCATGTGGCAATGGAAAGTTCCTTGGCCTGACCATTTGTTGGAAATCCAAAGAAACAATACGAGACTTGTACGGTTTTAGTTGTATAACCTGCTATGGAATGTGGCGGTAACCTGCTATTGAACATAGTTGGCTATAGTAGGCATAGTTCGAAATGTCTATGCTGGCTAAGATTTATATCTTTATTTTCGAAATGAATTTTTCTCTACACTATGCACTAGTAATAATATCAAATGCTTCTTTTTAATGCGTATCAAGCATCTTTGACTATCATAAGGAGAAATCTCCTCCGATTCTGCGTTTGCATTGTGTGTGTGTGCGGGAGGCCTTATGGTAGTCTCATTTTTAAAAGCATTGCGAATTGACTTTAAAAATATTCTTCTATTTTGATTTTAAAGATAAATAAACTGTTTTGAGTTCTCACACCAGTCACATGACTGACTCGGAGTTTATTGTTTTCCTTCCTAAACTCTGGGTGCCCACCAATTTCCACACGGGCAGTCAAGAGTTAAGGTTTATCAGGATATTCTGGATATTCAGGAATTGCTGGAGGCAAGCTGGATGGCATGGCGTATACTAGTATATAGTATTTCTTTTTCCGCTGCACTAGTTGATATTGTTGTACACTCTGATGATGATATGATGTAATGAAATGTGATGTAATGTAATAACTGATATAGTTCTTTGTTTAAAGATTATTCATTTATTATTATATGTTGTTCCGCTGCGAGTTGTGAGATTCTGATGTTGTTCTGTTGTTTTCTCTATGTTCCTTTCTGTTCTATTTCCTATTTTCTTTTCTTCCCTCTATCTTCTACCTTTTTCTCTCTTTTTCTTTTCTTCTCTTCTTTTCTACTTTTTCTTTTTCTTAAAACCATAACATTTCGGGTTTTTGGCCTTCGATTTCTCGGCAGTCGATAAAGTGAGTGTCGATGTTGAATTTTCGAAAGTCGAAATATTCCGCATGTTACAGTCAAAAAGTTTGTTTTTTGGCTGAAGAACACTTTCTAGTGTAAATCACAGAATGATAATTGTAACTATCATTTTCTGTTTACACTAGAAAGTGTCCTTCAAATTAAAAAGCAAACTTGTTGTCTTTGAGACTAATTTTTTTTGCAACTTCTTCCCTATATCTATTTTCCTGTTATTTAAATTGGTTTCTTTTTTTTTTTTGCCTTTTTCATAACAAGAGTCTAAACTTAGAAAAGTAACCAAAAGTATAACCTAAAAAGTGTAAAATAAAGTAAATGGATGTAACGACCCGGAAATTTCGATCCCGAAAATTCCAGATAGTTAGAAAAAAGATGAAAGAGATAGAAGAAAAGGAAGAAGAAGAACAGAATCAACAACATCTCACATTCGCAGCGGATAAAATATAATAATAAATAATAACAGTTTACAGAAGAATACTATACCTGTCGATTACATTTAAATACAAAAGAGTTATACATATATTCAACACTGAACATATACAAATCAACATGCCTCAGATTTACAATATAACAATACAGCGGAATATTCTTCACGTTTCTGCCATCCAACTCGACTCCTGAGCTCCAAAACGTCCCTACCTAAAAATCTGTAATACTTGGTCTGACCCGAGCATTACATCAAAGTAATACTCGGGTCGGCTGGAAACCAGCGTGAGTAAACCCATCTAACATGAAATACACCAAAATAATAGCCTATTTAAACCGGGGGTAACTCATAACAATTTTACAAATTCACTGGTTTGATATAGACAACACTTATTACACTCCCTAAGTGTCAGAACCTAGTTTATAAGGTCCCATTCCTTAAATCATTCCATATCAGTTTATTCATTTCACAAATCAGTTTATAAAGGATCGAAGTGGGTTCAGGTATTTACTAATACCCGACTCCGGTTTCTTCGAATCCAAAGACATCTAAACCCAAGTTCTTCAACTAAATACTGTTCAACTTTAATTACCGGATAACACTTTTACACAGCCATTCATAATTAAAAGATAATCCCATAATCACTGCCCATTCAACATATCATAATACAAGGCCATTTATATCTATAATATCAACCAACCCAAAGCACTTATCACCACCCGATCATTCATAAGCAAGATTTATTTCTTCCATTAATTACATTAATTAACGATCTTCTAATTTCTCTCATTAATTAATTATTTTTAAATTTCATTTAATAATTAACCCTTTATTACATTCATTAGTCAGCTTTGATTAACCACAAATCAAAATTTAATTTTCCTTAGTTACTCCATCAAATAAATCAACTTCTTGATTAATTATATTAATTAATCTTTTATTTACACCGAGTGGTTATCACTTAATTTCCCACCAATAATTATTCTTTAATAACTTCTCATCAAGTAATTTCCTTTTTAATTAATTACGTCTAGTAATTATCCATTAATTACTTCACTAAGTAATTACTCCTCATTAATTGCCTTAAGTAATTATACTTAACCCAACTTCAAATGATTACTTTTGAATTAATTAAACTTAATTAATTAATTAAAATTAACCACATTAAATTAATTACACCAAGTAACTAATTACTTTAATTACTTCATTAAGTAATTTCCTTAATAATCTTCTTGACATTAAGTGATTAACCCCTTAATTACTTATTATATTTGCTCTTAACTTCCATTTTAAATAGATTAAATTTTAAAACTTGAATTCGATTTATTTATAAATCATCATTCTTTAGCTTATTAAAGTTAAATACTTTTTACCTTATTCACACTTCAATTTCAACAATTTTATTTAAGTTCGGACATAAAAAAAACTAATCACAAATGAAATATTTATGGTGAAACAAAACTAACTGTAAAACAGGATTTAAAACTATATAAAAAAAATCCATACCTTTAAAGTTTAAATTCGTTTAAACATTTTTTCCCTAACTTAATATTTCATATTTTCTTTAAATCAAGTTAAAGCTTTACTTAAGCTTTAAGTTTACTTCTTTTAAATTTTGGAAATCACTCAAGTTTAATCCTGGTTAAGTAGAAACTGAAAACAACATGATTGTCAAACAAAAAGCTAATCACCCTAAGACAGACTCGGGTCAATACTCGAGTAAACTTGAAGCAACAAAACACGAATCCCTCTCTGCAGCTATCCGAGACGAACACGAGAAAAACTCAAAATGCCTTGGGTCGACATCTCCATCCAAAACCAAAAAAAACTCAGATACAAGCCATGGCCACCGTGATTGTGCACGTCAGGAAGTCACGTCGCCGATCAGTTCTCTGGCCATCCACAAACCACAATCGACCCCCTCGATCGTCACATCCCAGCCAAACTACAGAAATGTACTTCAACCAAAATTCGAGCATCGAGACCAACTGAACCCAATGGCGAAGGTCGGAAAATGCCCCTTCCCCGACGAACCAAATCTCAATGAACTTCTTCAACCACATGCAAGATTCGTCATGAACCCCTCCTTCTGTTCCCCCACTCGCGATTCCATCAAAATCACGATAGACGCCGAAAGAACTTTGGTAACCACGACAATCCAAAAGAGAAGTGAAACCCTACATCACCACTTGCCATTCACCACAGCCAGAGATAACCTCATCCCCCATTTTTCCAGAGTTCCCAGTCACCTCGTTCACCTCCATGCCAAACTACGTTCACCCTTTCGCCGCCGATCGCCAAAAATGGCAATATACCCAATTTCAACCAAACTCCAATATCTCCATCATATGAAAACTAAAAATACCAATATCTATTCCTAAATTCATGATTCATTACCACGAATCCACCCAAGAAATCAAATCATTAAATTGTTTCCATAAAATTTTAACAAAAATTCAATTTTTACTGTGTTTTCTCCTTTCAGAAATAAATTACTGAATTCCAAATTTTGAAACCCTTTTTAGAATTTCTAACATGCCATTATCTACAACTTTTATTTTAAAAATCTAGGCTCAAAACTGATTGTATCTTGAGATATATATCTTTAAAGGAGATTCCAATTACTTTTAAAAATAACAGAGAACCTAAAATAAATTCAACAGGTATACAAACATGTTCACAGTTTTATCCATCAAATTCAAGCATATTCAAGCTAACTTATCCATGCAATCTATAACTATCACAC
Organism: Allium cepa; assembly: GCA_030765085.1. Classification (NCBI taxonomy): domain Eukaryota; kingdom Viridiplantae; phylum Streptophyta; class Magnoliopsida; order Asparagales; family Amaryllidaceae; genus Allium; species Allium cepa. The sequence goes on from CM060937.1 coordinate 950,152,244, forward strand.
TCATTCACATATATTTAAGCTTCATCTTCAAAGAATATAAACCAGGTTGACTCACAGGAAAATTGAAAATAAAGGAACCCAGGTTTGAGTACTCACCTGTGTATTTAAAAACAGAGAACAGCCCCCTCCATTTTCCTTTGAATTCTGTTGTACTTGATTTGAATCTCATAGTTGATCTTGGATTGAGTTCGAATTTGCTTATTTGAAGCTTAATTTCCTTGCTCTGCTTGTGGTTTAATTGTTGAATTGATCTAATTCAAGCTTTGATAATTTCTTTCCTGGGTTTGAAAAATGTTTACAGGTTTTTCCCTTTTTCTTAAGCCTTTGTTACTTAAAATTTTAAAGAAAAATAAAGTTTTTGCCACTTGTTCTTTTCCTAGGCTAACACTTGTTTAATGCATATAAACTTTAACTTACAAATGTTAAAATATATTTCTAAAATTCTTACACATGTTCAAATTTTGTTTTATTGTTTTTACAAATGTTTAATATCTTTTTAATTGCTTACTCTCGTATTATTTCCATGTTTTCAAATGTTTACATATGCTTATTTACATTAATAAATATTAAAAATTTAGTTCTATACTTAAAAATATCTTAAGTGTATTAATATTTAAATTACCCCCCCCCCCCTTTTATTCACCAATTTACAATTAAAAAGAAAATGATAAAAATTTCAATTATACTTTTATATTAAATTTTCAATGAGAAATTTACTTTCCTTAATTTATATAAAATATTTTAAAGAAGATAATATAAACAAATTATATTTTGATGAAATCATATATATATTGTATCCAATTTATTTTAAGATCAATTTTTTTCTTTTAGATAAAATTTTTAACCCAAATTCAAATTAATTTTAAATTTAAAGTCCTATTTTGGAATTAACTCAAATATATGTATATATTAAGTAACACAAATTAAATTTGTAATCAATAATTTTATTTGAAATCTGTGTGTGTGTGTGTGTGTGTATACAAAACAATTACAAATATAAATATTTATCTGATCAGATTCATTCGTTCAATTTACATTTCAATATTCTTTTGATTAACCCAGTTCGTTAATCGATTACAGATGACCTAAAATTTGAGTTATCATATTCCTTCCCCCTTAGAATCTTTTCGTCCTCGAAAAGGAACGAAGTCTGAATTTATTAAAATGCTTATTTTTAGAAAAATTATTCTTTGAAACACTTTTAAAATCTACATAATATTATAAAATGGTTTTATAAAAATACTTTTTATAACTCGATGTTTCAATAAGTCCGTCCTCGTTCTCATAGAAATTCAGTCATACGTTGATCAGGCGTACGACTGAAAATCTATAAGTACTTAGCAGACTCGCTTTCAACACCCAATGAAAATACTTAAAAAAATAATTCTATTGAAAATATAGAAAACATTTTTGAAAATAGAGGAAATATCTTTAGTGAGAATGCTCTGGAAATCATCACCCCCATCCATGGTCGCAGTTACATTCCAAGGTTACGTTGCCGTCACAGCAAAAGTCCATGTAACTGCAAGCTCTCCACGGCCTCTTGATTATGCCATGGATCCCACAACAGATCACAGTTACATTCCAGGGTTACGTTTCCATCACAGCAAAAGTCCATGTAAATGCAGGCTCTCGGCGGCCTCTGATTTTGGCTGTCGAAATGAAACTTCTCCACTTCCATATAGGTCGCAGCCTACCGATATGAAATCAAACGCAGACTGTTGGCTCTCAGCGGCATACACGACTTTTGCTATGGTATACTCTACTCATAATCCCCAGGAACTAGTTTTGTCCGGACACCTCACAGTATCAACTTTAGAACCCCTCCTTGGGGCTCAAGGCAGCACCACCCGGTGGTACTCCTGAGAAGTTCATTTCCAAGGAGCGCCTTTTTCCCCAGAGCCATCATCAAAATATTTTATACTGTACACATATAGTATCTTTAAATCATACACCTAGTACGATCTCATACAAGGCTCCTTTACACGAAATCGATTATTCCAAAATCGATAATTCTCAAACTAGGCTTTCCAAATTCTCATTTAAATTTACCCAAAAATCAAAAGCCTTTCCAAAACCAATGGTTCCCAAACCTTTTCTAAAATCCTCATATGATGCTTTATATATATAGAGATAGATATATAAAATCCTTGATAAAATCTTTAGATCATTTTAAACTTGTATAAAATCCTTTTATATTTCAAACACTTTCAAATCCTTTCCTTTTGGCAATAGATTCATCAAGGGAAGTTTTATCTTATATAACAAAGATATATAACTTATTTATCCAAAATCAAATATTCAAATTTGATTACTCTTTTCAATATCAATTTCATTTAAATCCGTACGATGTACACATATCATTCATACGCCATACCAATCAGATCACTCACTCGACCACACAATTTCACTTCCGAACTAATATCGTCCACCCGACTTCCTAGTGCGGACACAGATCTGGTTTCTTGATCAGAAATCGTCATTCTCCTTGCATAGCTTAACTATGATAGAGAATACCCAGAACCAATCAACAATCCATATCCAGGTTCGCCGTCGAAAATCGAGTGAAAAATCCCACTCGGATCGATATAATTATCTCAAAATTCTGTGCTCGAATCTGGATCAAATCACTATGCAAATAGAATAACCTACGTACACCCTACGTATTTATTTTTATTGGTTATTAGCCAAATCAATTCTATTTCTATTCACATTCACTTTGATTTTCATTCACTTACTCACAATTGCTTCAATCCATTTGGATTATCACCTCTATTCTTACCTTAATTGGGTATTCAATCATAAACAGTTTAAATTTCTGTCCAGTTCAAATTTAGAAAATAGCTTGAAAAGTTGAAAATAGATAAGTAGTTGAAAAATAATTATTATTTTGTAAAATGGATGTAAAAAAGTTAAGTAATTGTAAAATAGTTGAAAAATAGAAATTTTAAATAATTGCAAAATAATTGTAAAATAGTAGTTAGTTGTAAAGCAGTTGAAAAATAAAAATTAGTTTATAAAACAGTAGAAAAATAGTTAAATAGTTCCAAAGATAATTGTAAAATAATTATAAGATAATTTGGTTTTTAAAAGAAAGGTTGTATATTTAATGAATAGCTTGGAAAAATAGGTTTATTTAAAACAATTTATATTATAAAAAATCCAGAGTCAAAACTGCTCACTACCCAATCTCCATTCTCATCAATTTAATTTAAATTTCCACTTCCATTTAAATCGACCCCATTCCAATTTTAAATAACCTCAATTTCCATTGAAATTGGTTCAAACCCAATTCAAGTTGAATTAACCTCAATTTCTTTCCAAATTCAACTTTATTTAACCTTGATCTCAAATTCTACTAATTCAAATAAATTTCAATTGAACTAGTTCCAATTTCAATTCATTTCATTCCTAGTTTGAATTAATCCCAATTTCAAACTCCATTTCCAAATCACGTTGAATTATTCTTGATTTCTTCCCAATTTCAATTCAAATTCCATTTGAATTTAAGACTATTCAACTTTAATTACAATTCCAAATTAATTTGAATCAAATTTCAATTCAAATTTCCATTTGAATCTTATACTCATACATCTTCAATCACAATTTCAATTAATTTAAATCAAATTCAATTTAAACTAATTCAAATTTCAAATTTAAACCATCTCGAATTATATAAATTCAAGTTAATCCTTTAAATGTTGATTTAATTTCTTTAAATCAATTTTCCTTTAAAGTTTTTAAACAATTCAATTCAGAGTCCAAATTTCAAAATTCCATTTTAAATTATCTTTACTTAACTCATTACAAGGTTCAAGTAAAAGTTTCAAACAGTTTTAATTTACAAATTCATTTCTTAACATTCAAATCTTGAGTTCAATGGAATTCCATACCCTTAAATTTAAATTTAAGTTAAATTTATTTATCTCTACAACGGATATATTACCACAATCCACTTCTTTATTTATTTAAACAAATCCAATTCACAATTTAAAGATTATTAATAACAATAGGATGATATCATCCCATTCATTTTAAAACATCTATTAATTTCTAATTTCCAGGTCTCAAACCAATTTTGAGATCACACAAACTCTCAATTCCTATCAACTGTTTCACTTCCCAAGTTAAATCTTAATTTCATCTTGAAATTTCCAAATCAGATTGATCATTCCAACTTATTTAACTTTATCCTAAGTTAAACTCAATTCACTTAATCCAGTCGACCTTACCCAATTTGAACTTCCATTTCAAATTGTAAACTTCTCATAAATAATCTTCTCACTTATTAAGTTCAAAAACTTATCATTTTGGGTATCATATATCATTCCAGATTTAAAATTCACATTTGGAGTTTATTTCAAACCACCTTTGATATTATTTATATCCACCTATATACATATTAATTTCTTTTACATACCAAGTTATACTTTAAAATTTTAAACCACCCTTGGTTTTAATTCAAAACAGACTTCTTTAAATTTTCAAACAACTCTTGTTTGAAATAGGACCATTTCAATCAAATGCATTAGATAATATTATTTATTATTTCTTTAAATTAATTACGTCATTAATTAATTTCAATTAATCACATTCGGTAATTAACTTATTTCTTAATTACCTTCATTAAGTAATTGTCCCTTAAATTACTTACCTCTATTTACTTCATTAAGTAACTCCCTCTTTATTTATCATTTCCAATTATTATCCATTAATTAATCTCATTAAATAAAGTTTAATTAATTACATAAATTAACTGATTATCCTTATCCTGAAACCTTTCCCAAATTCAAGATTTAATTTCAGTTTGGTTGTATTTCTATTACCTCTTAATTTACAATCAATTCCCTTAATATTTATTAGAAAGAAATATTGCTTTATATATCAAAATATATTCTTATATAAGATCATTCAAAATCTTTGTATAAGAAAATAACAAGTATGCTCTCATATATACACACACACACACACATACACTCAACTCATCCTAGTAACGACCCGGAAATTTCAATCCCGAAAATTCCAGATAGTTAGGAAAAAGAAGAAGGAGATAGAAGAAAAAGAAGAAGAAGAACAGAATCAACAACATCTCACATTCGCAGCGGAAAAAATATAATAATAAATAATAACAGTTTACAGAAGAATACTATATCTGTCGATTACATTTAAATTCATCAGAGTTATACATATATTCAACACTGGACATATATAAATCAACATGCCTCAGATTTACAATATAACAATACAGCGGAATATTCTTCACGTTTCTACCATCCAGCTCGACTCCCGAGCTCCAGAACGTCCCTACCTGAAAATCTGTAATACTCGATCTGACCTGAGCATTACATCAAAGTAACACCCGGGTCAGCCTGGAAACTAGTGTGAGTAAACCCATCTAACATGAAATACACCAAAATAATAGCCTATTTAAACCAGGGGTAACTCATAACAATTTTACAAATTCACAGGTTTGATATAGACAACACTTATTACACTCATCAATTTCTAAGTGCCAGAACTTAGTTTATAAGGTCCCATTCCTTAAATCATTCCATATCAGTTTATTGATTTCACAAATCAGTTTATAAAGGATCGAAGTGGGTTTAGGTATTTACTAAAACCCGACTCCGGTTTCTTCGAATCCAAAGACATCTAAACCCAAGTTCTTCAATTAAATACTGTTCAACTTTAATTACCGGATAACACTTTTACACAGCCATTCATAATTAAAAGACAATCCCATAATCACTGCCCATTCAACTTATCATATTACAAAGCCATTTATATCAGAGAGATATCAACCAACCCAAAGCACTTATCACCACTCCATCATTCATAAGAAAGATTTATTTCTTCCATTAATTACATTAATTAACGATCTTCTAATTTCTCTCATTAATTAATTATTTCTAAATTTTATTTAATAATTAACCCTTTATTACATTCATTAGTCAGCTTCGATTAACCACAAATCAAAAATTAACTTTCCTTGGTTACTCCATCAAATAAATCAACTTCTTGATTAATTATATTAATTAATCTTTTATTTACACCAAGTGGTTATCACTTAATTTCCCAACAATAATTATTCTTTGATTACTTCTCATTAAGTAATTTCCTTTCTAATTAATTACGTCCAGTAATTATCCATTAATTACTTCACTAAGTAATTACTCCTCATTAATTGCCTTAAGTAATTATACTTAACCCAACTTCAAATGATTACTTTTGAATTAATTAAACTTAATTAATTAATTAAAATTAACCACATTAAATTAGTTACACCAAGTAATTAATTACTTTAATTACTTCATTAAGTAATTTCCTTAATAATCTTCTTGACATTAAGTGATTAACCCCTTAATTACTTATTATATTAGCTCTTAACTTCCATTTTAAATAGATTAAATTTTAAAACTTGAATTCGATTTATTTATAAATCATCATTCTTTAGCTTATTAAACTTAAATACTTTTTACCTTATTCACACTTCTATTTCAACAATTTTATTTAAGTTGAGACATAAAAAAAACTAATCACAAATGAAATATTTATGGTGAAACGAAATTAACTTTAAAACATGATTTAAAACTATATATAAAAAATCCATACCTTTAAAGTTTAAATTCGTTTAAACATTTTTTCCTAACTTTAATATTTCATATTTTCTTTAAATCAAGTTAAAGCTTTACTTAAGCTTTAAGTTTACTTCTTTTAAATTTTGGAAATCACTCAAGTTTAATCCTTGTTAAGTAGAAACTAAAAACAACATGATTCCCAAACAAAAAGCTAATCACCCTAGGACAGACTCGGGTCAATACTCGAGTAAACTCGAAGCAACAAAACACGAATCCCTCTCTGCAGCTATCCGAGACGAACACGAGAAAAACTCAAAATGCCTCGGGTCGACATCTCCATCCAAACCCAAAAAAAAACTCAGATACAAGCCATGGCCACCATGCATGTGCACATCAGGAAGTCACGTCGCCGATTAGTTCTCTGGCATCCACAAACCACAATCGACCCCCTCGATCGTCACTGCCCAGCCAAACTACAGAAATTTACTTCATCCAAAATTCGAGCATCGAGATCCACTGAACCCAATGGCGAAGGTCGAAAAATGCCCCTTCCCCGACGAACCGGATCTCGATGAACTTCGTCAACCACATGCAAGATTCGTCATGAATCCCTCCTTCTGTTCCCCCACTCGCGATTCCATCAAAATCACCAAAGACGCCGAAAGAACTTCAGTAACCACGACAATCCAAAAGAGAAGTGAAACCCTACATCACCACTTGCCGTTCACCACAGCCAGAGATAACCTCATCCCCCATTTTTCCAGAGTTCCCAGTCACCTCGTTCACCTCCATGCCAAACTACGTTCACCCTTTCGCCGCCGATCGCCAAAAATGGCAATATACCCAATTTCAACCAAACTCTAATATCTCCATCATATCAAAACTAAAAATACCAATATCTATTCCTAAATTCATGATTCATTACCACGAATCCACCCAAGAAATCAAATCATTAAATTGTTTCCATAAAATTTTAACAAAAATTCAATTTTTACTTTGTTTTCTCCTTTCAGAAATAAATTACTGAATTTTAAATTTTGAAACCATTTTTATAATTTCTAACATGCCGTTATCTACAACTTTCATTTTAAAAATCTAGGCTCAAAACTGATTGTATCTTGAGATATATATCTTTAAAGGAGATTCCAATTACTTTTAAAAATAACAAAGAACCTAAAATAAATTCAGCAGATATACAAACATGTTCGCAGTTTTATCCATCAAATTCAAGCATATTCAAGCTAACTTATCCATGCAATCTATAGCTATCACACTCATTCACATATATTTAAGCTTCATCTTCAAAGAATATAAACTAGGTTGACTCACAGGAAAATTGAAAATAAAGGAACCCAGGTTTGAGTACTCACCTGTTTATTTAAAAACAGAGAACAACCCCCCTCCATTTTCCTTTGAATTCTGTTGTACTTGATTTGAATCTCATAGTTGATCTTGGATTGAGTTTGAATTTGCTTATTTGAAGCTTAATTTCCTTGATCTGCTTATGGTTAAGTTGTTGAATTGATCTAATTCAAGCTTTGATAATTTCTTTCCTGGGTTTGAAAATGTTTGCAGGCTTTTATCTTTTTTTTTAAGCCTTTGTTAGTTAAAATTTTAAAGAAAAATAAATTTTTTGCCACTTGTTCTTTTCCTAGGCTAACACTTGTATAATGCATATAAACTTTAACTTACAAATGTTAAATTATATTTCTAAAATTCTTACACTTGTTCAAAATTTGTTTTATTGTTTTACAAATGTTTAATATCTTTTTAATTGCTTACTCTTGTATTAATTCCATGTTTTCAAATGTTTACATATGCTTATTTACATTAATAAATATCAAAAAATTAGTTCTATACTTAAAAATATCTTAAGTGTATTAATATTTAAATTACCCCCCCTTCTATTCACCAATTTACAATTAAAAAGAAAATGATAAAAATTTCAATTATACTTTTATATTAAATTTTCCATTGAGAAATTTACTTTCCTTAATATATATAAAATATTTTAAAGAAGATAATATAAACAAATTATATTTTGATGAAATCATATATATATTTTGTATCCAATTTATTTTAAGATCTATATTTTTCTTTTAGATTTAAATTTTAACCCAAATTCAAATTCATTTTAAATTTAAAGTCCTATTTTGGAATCGACTCAAATATATGTATGTATTAAGTGACACAAATTAAATTTGTAATCAATAATTTTATTCGAAACCTATATGTATATATATACAAAACAATTACAAATATAAATATATATCTGATCAGATTCATCCGTTCAATTTACAATTCAATATTCTTTTGATTAACCCAGTTCGTTAATCGATTACAGATGACCAAAAATTTGGGTTATCACAATGGATTTTTAAAATTCTAATGATTTTATTTACAGCAATGTAACATATTAAACTAAGCTACATACGAAATAAATTATTATTAAACATTCATAATCAGAAAAGGCAATATGAAGATGCATAATACTTATTGATCAATAAGTGTTTTAGGCCTGATAACTTATTCAAAGCAAACAACTTCAAATCTTATTGACAATAAGTGTTTTAGGCCTGGTAGAATATTCAAAGCAAACATCTTCAAATCTTATTGATTAATAAGTGATTTAATGAATAATTACTTAAACAATAAAAAAAATGTTTCAAATGAATAAATTAAATGCTCGATACTGGTTGTTGAATTATTACTAAATACCAGCTGAATAAGGAACGGTTGTTTCTTTTAAATATTCAAAATTTTAAATTATAATTAAGGTATATAACCATTTTTACAACATTAACCTCTACTAGCTAGTTTTAAGTTAATGATTAAAATTAGATGTTTGAATTATGATAAAGGTAAATTATTAGAAAGCTTGAAATTTGAAATTTTCAAATTTCTAAAGTATTTGAAATTTAGGAAAAACTTGGATATAGTTTATAAAATGGAAAGTTTTCAATTTTGAAAATTTCAAATGAAAAATGTTATATTTTAAATTATTATTTTCAAAATTTTATCTTTTCTGAAATTAAGTTTAAAAAATTCTTATGAAAATTAGTTATAAAAGAATTAATTATTAGAAAACTTTTACGTGTAGAAAGTTTCAAAAATTATGTCAAAAAACAAAAATTTAGAGGGAGTATCAAAATGAAGTTCAAAATAAATAAATTTTCAAATTTAAAATATTGGATTTTCATAATTTGTATATTGAAATTTTGTATTTTCTACAGTTAGAAATTTTAACACTTGAATAAGTAATATAAAAGTGCTTAACACTTATCATTTAAATATTGGTGAATTTTATAGTTTTATTTACAAATTTAAATTGCGAATCATTTCAAAATCATTATCTTATGATTGTATTGTTTAAAACTTGTTTTAATGAATAAATAACTCAAATTTAAATCCAATGTAATATTTTGACATTTTTCTAAATGGACGAAACGTGCAAATTTTGATATTTGATAGAATTTGATGGTCATATACTAGTCGATCAAAGAGGTAAAAAGATGCGGAAAAAACATAAAAACTGCATGCAATGGGTAAGTGATTCCCATCGCATTCATCCATCCATGCTCTGCATTTAATTATTCACTTCAACAATTAAATAAACGAAAAAAGAGTTGTCTCAAAGGTCTAGGGCGTAAACAATGATATGTCAATGTTTTCTTTACTTTAAAAGTAACATTGAGTATAATAGATGCAACTGTTTGATTGTGAACAACTGCACCTCTGCTGATTAAAAAAAGGTACAACTTTGTCAGCCATGCTATCAAGTTATGAATATAAAAGTTTTCGAAAACTCAAACAATAGACAAACATATACAAAGATTTGAAGTACATAGTACCACCCCAAGCACTTGAGTATAAAATCACTAGAAACTACGTTTCATTCATTTGAACATGCCAGATAAAGTTAACACTCCATACTGCAAAGGCTTACAGTTCACTATTCATAAATGTACATATGATATACGAATAGAACAAAGAACAATTTTCTCTTAAATATTTGCTTGTAGGAAACAGCCCAATCTCCCTGGATTCCAGCTCTCAAACTTGAAGACAGGAAAAGCAAATCTTCTTTTAGAGCAGTAGTTATCTACACTTCAAAGGAGCTAATTGCATCCTCAAAAAATGCTCTTTTGGTGAATCCTGCTTATTCAAAAATAAATTTATTTTACCATGGTTTTATACTTGGTGACAAATATGCATATATATTTTCGAAACTATTTAAGCTAAAAAAATTTAACAGAACGTCATAAGGATGTTTGAATTCTCATATTACACACCCGAGCCAACATTGAACAACTGTAACAATGATGTAATAACTCAGAATTTTTGGACAATATCAATTTAATAATCTGTATTAAAAATTAAATTGATTTAATAATCTTCATTAATAAATTTGAATTGATTTAATAATCTTCTTTTAAATGAACATTTAGTTGGTGAAATTTATCTTTTAAAAAGTTAATAAATTGTTTTCTATTTATACTGTATATATATTTGTATACATTGTAAATAGAAAAGCTTTGGTTTGAAATTTAATAAATAAATAAATCTTTTTTTCAAATTCTAATATACATTTGGGTAATTTGGAAATTATGATTTAAAATTAATATGAAACTTTTCCAGGCTACTTAAAGTTTATTATATAGTTTTAAAAATATTTAAGGAAAATGTTAAATTGTTTAAAATAGATTTTTGCTTAAGCTTAAATTTAAATAAGATTAATAAAAGGTTTTTCTTATTTCTTTTTAAATATTGCTTGATAAAATGATACATTAATTCATTTAAGTAATACAAGTAATTTATAATCTCTTTTATAAATTATTTTAAAATGGCAAGATTGTTATTTTCAAATAATATTATTAATATATTATTTTGTATATAGATATATATATATATATACACATATATATATTTTAAAGAAAATAGAATTGTTATTTTCAAAATTTAATATGTAGTTATATATGTGTGTGTGTCTATATATATATATAACTTGATTTTAAATTGGATTTGAGAATTAATTTGAATTTAAAATTGAAATTCAAAAGTTAGACATTTTTAAAATATTTGGATTTAAAATATAGTTATAATCTTTTATTTATATAATGGGTTTTATAACATTTTCTTTAAAGATAAATTACATATATATATATATTTAGATAAGAAAGAGTAAATTAAGTAAAAAGCCTTTTATTTTACATTTAAATTAATAAAATTGCCTAAATTACATGTGCAAATCTATAAGGCTTAATATAACAAGTGTTAATGGATTAACAATGCATAGTGACAAATGTAAATAGATTAGACAAGTGTCATTTTTGTTTTTAAGTTTTCTTTTATTTTCAAATAAATCATTTATACTTATAAAACATGTTTTCTTCCTTCTCATTTCTTTCTAATCTTCATTTTCAAAAGCTAAGAAAAACTCAAGCTTCTCAAAAATGAAATCAGGTAACAACATTCACAAATCCATAACCAAACTCCTCAAAACCAAAATCATGTTCAAATCTAAATTTCTAATCATTCTTTGTAAAACCAAAAATCAATCCTGCATTTTTTAATCCTGTAAATTTTCAAAGACCGTACCAATATGTAAAACATCTTCCTCAAACCATTAGCCTGCATTTATGGAATCAATTCAAAGGCTTGCATTTTTGTTCAAACCCGAGCATCTGCATTTTTAAACCTAAGAACAACTCAAAAGCATGCAAAGCATTTTTCAAAATCAAAAGGGTGCATGCATTTTCTTAAAATTGGAGTTTGTCTGAGCAAGCAAGTATGTAGTTCATTTTCTTCAATCTGTTCAAGCCTGCATTCATCTTCAACCTGAGATGAACCAGCCTGCATGCAACTGCAGTTTTAAATCAAGCATTTTTTTTCAAGCACTAAAGTTTTCAAGAGAAAATAGGCATTTCAGCAAAACAAGTTTTAAAGATTCAAAAGGCTTTTCAAAATAAAAATGGAAGCTCTGTTTTTCATCTCTTTCAGGCGAGTAACATCACATATTTAAAACTCAAGTATTATTACTGTTGCATGTCTTTTATGTGATAAATCTTGTATTGTGTGTATGTTTATTTTTCGTGTATATGAATGGATAAATGTGTGCATACTGTTGTTTTATGCTATAACTGTTTTTAGATTTCCAGGTTCATAATTTAGTCAAAATTCATTATCTCATTATCTAATCTAAATTAGGATATAAGCTTCAAAGAATTTTTTTTCGTTTTATCAATAATAAAAGTTTGAAAATTTATTCAAGTTAAAATAAATTTGCATTTTCTCTGGAAATCAAGAACAACAGAGCAAATATACTATAGGTCAAAATTCAAACTTTGTAATTTATTGAGTCATGCTTACAAACTGTTTACTTAATCAAAAACTTGATTTTTAAAAGAGAAATCAAATTATTTAGTGAGGCTTTGAGTGTGCATTTCTGGTTTGACCAGAATATGGTAATTTCTGGTGATCTACTTGAGCGTAGAGGTCGGGATCTTCAGTGTTGATGGAGGGATGATAGGAAATTAGAGGAAAAATTGTCAGGACAGTGCCCAAAGCACTGTCGTGGTGATGGAAGATCGGAGATGTTTGTAAACCTAGTTTGGCTAAGTCAGAAGTTTTTGCTCATCCCGACTTCTCTGGATGATCGAGCTGCATGAGATTTTGGGAGATAAAAGCTTGGACGACGGCGAAGTTGAGGCCGGAAGCTAGGGTACTCTGATGGTCGAAGATTCGAATACGAGGCAATTTCAGGTTTTGACGAGGTGGTTCCTGGTTCTGTTATTTTGGTTCCAGGTTTGAAGTTGAGCACTCGAATTCGATTTCAAGTTTGAGGTGATGATTTGTTGAGGTGATGATTTGCTCGAATATTTTTGGTGTTGGCTCGAAGTAACTTGAGGGTGGATTAGGTAAAATGATGTGTTATGGGTTTTAAAAGAAAATCTATCTGTTTTTAAAATTTCAAATTGATTTTAAAATTTTGAAAACAAGATTTTAATAAGTTTTAGATGAAAGTTTTAAATCTGGATTCAAATCTAAATTTGTATCCTAGTTTTGAAATAAAAGAAAGTTTTTAAAATTTAAAATGTTTCTTTAAATGGTTTGAATTTAAAAGGAATTTGGGTTAAACTCTTTTAAACTTCTTTTATAAAATAAGTATTTCTTTAACATGAGATTTAAAAGGTTTTTAAATTGTTTTTAAAACTTCGTTAAAGTTAAATTTTTATCCATTTAAAATCTTAAATTTAAAATGAAATTTAAGTAAATTTAAAAGTAAATTGTTTTTAAATGCTTTGTTAATGATAACGTAATCATTTATAAGAATAAAGTTTATCTTAAAATTAATTAGAATTTAATGATTTGTGATTCATTTAAATTATTTAGGTAGCTAAAATGGATAATTAATTAATTTAATTAACTAATGATTTGGATTAATTAAGTAATTAAGGGTTTTAAATCAATTAATTAAGGTTTAAGATTAATTAATTAAGGAATAATTAATTTGTAATTAAGAATCATTAACTAGGTAAGATTAGATTATAAATTAATGATTATGTAACAACCCGCATATTTATCGAGTTTGTATTTAAATATTTTATTTAAATATTAACTCGTTAATCGGATTTTGGTCCGAAAAGCTACTTTTTGCAAACGGTCAAATTAGGACTCGAGACCACTTCCATTGAGTTCGAAATGTCGTTTACAACTTTTTAAGTATAAACATCGATAGGTTTGGAGTTAGTGAAATTTCACTAACTTTTCCCGCTTTGGACTTTGGGTTTGTTTAGCCTATTAAGCCCAACTTCCAACCCTCTTCTCCTCACTCTTCATAAATTTCCTAACTAATCAAGCTTTGGCATTAATAGTGGAGGGAATGGGAAATTAAAACTCCAAGCACAAATTCAATTGCAAATCCAACATTCAACTCCAAATTCAAGTAGAAGATATTGGATTCAAGCTTTGGATTGCTTCTCCTTGCTTTCAAGCTTCATCTTCATAAACTTTAGTGCAAAGGTGAGATTTTTATCTCACAAATCTAGTTTATATCTATCTTGGACTGTTGGGAATGATTCCCTCTCATGTTTGCACGCACATTTGCATTTGGTTTGGATTGGATTGGCGAAAAACTCCACTTTTTAGTGTTTTTGGTGAAAAACTGCCCCTAGGTCGTTCTGCCTTTGTTAGGTCGTTCTGTGTGAAAAGTCGCACTGGAGTTAGGTCGTTTCCGACCTTAAAATGGCCTATACCTTTAGGTCGCTCGGAGTTATCTCATTAGGTCGTAGGTCGTATGGACCTTAGGTCGTAGGTCGTTCTGGCCATTTCTAACGTCTTCGGAGTTAGGTCGTATGACCTTAGGTCGTATGGACCTTAGGTCGTAGGTCGTTCTGGCCATTTCTAATGTCTTCGGAGTTAGGTCGCATGACCTTAGGTCGTAGGTCGTATGGACCTTAGGTCGTAGGTCGTTCTGGCCATTTCTAACGTCTTCGGAGTTAGGTCGTATGACCTTAGGTCGTAGGTCGTATGGACCTTAGGTCGCTAGGTCGTATGACCTTAGGTCGCTAGGTCGCATGACCTTTATATTTTTAGGTCGCGCCTCTTTTAGGTCGCGTCTCTTTTAGGTCGCGTCTCCTTTAGGTCGCGCCTAATTTAGGTCGCGTCTCCTTTAGGTCGCGCCTCTTTTAGGTCGCGTCTCCTTTAGGTCGCTCTCCACTGGAACCCTCAAGTCGTTTGGCCTTAGGTCGTTGCACCGTTAGGTCGCTCAACCATTTATATCGTTAGGTCGCAAACCCACTTAGGTTGCTTAACCTTGTTTTCCCTCTAGGTCGCGTGGCCTTTAGACCCTTAGGTCGCGAGCAGTTAGGTCGTTAGACCTAGGTTGCCTTTTCTCCGTTAGGTCGTGAACCTTGTTAGGTCGCTCATCCTTAGCCCGCGAACTTTCTTAGGTCGCGTACCTTTAGGTCGCGTGTCCCCTCTACCTCGTTAGGTCGCAAAGAACATTAGGTCGCTCGACCTCCTTACCCACCAGGTCGCGCACTTAGTTAGGTCGCTCAGCCATTGTGTTAGGTCGCGTGAACCTCTTAGGTCGTTAGACCTCATTTTGTCTTCACTAAGTCGTACCGTTTTGGACGGGGCGCTGCCCCGCACCCCGCCGGGGGCGCTGCCCCCTGGACCCCTGCGACCTGACCGGGCAGGTCGAACCCCGTAAGCGGTGGCGTTGCCCCCGCACCCCCACCTTTGGGGGGTTGCCACCCCCCCTGGACCCCCCCTCCGTAGGGGATCTTATCTGAAAAACATTGAGCTGATTTCCTTGGATTTTATTCACATCTCCGTATGCGATTTTTGTGACTGGTTGTTTCTACAATTGTTTCTGTGTTTTGTCACTTTATAATATAAAGGTTTCAATACTAGTAGTAAATATCAAAACTCTTTTAACAAACAATTTCAACTCTATTTTTAATAACAAAGCTCTTTTCTTAAACCGTTTTCCAATCTATTAGTATATACAAGCCTTTACCTCACTCGGATGAGAAATCTAATTAAACGACTTAGTAAAACAAGTGGTATGAAACGCTTGCGTTCACTTCGTCGGTTAATTCTTGGACTTGTTCGATTGAACCTCTTGTGACAATTTTATTAGTGAAGATTTACAGTTTGTTCGTAAATATTTAAGTTAAGCAAGTGGTTATGGGACATGAAGCTAAACTTCTATATTTACTAGCTTAGTGTAATTGACACTTCTCGTTGATCTTGATGATCGCTTTATGAATTAGACTAGCAATTGTGCGATGTCTCTTTCATTGCAAGGTTAGACTAGACACCACTTGTGTGATTCCATTCACACATACCTTTCTACTTTTTGGTTAGTCTTGACCTCAATCTGTGTGATTCCATTCACACATGCGGGGTAGCTCCCCATGGTCTTTGGACCGTCATGTGATAGGCCTCTTTCCCTTTTTATGATTTCTGGATTTCTTGTGTTGATTTCTGGAATTTATCTCTTTGACTTGTCATGAGTACAAGTTTAGGGTATGATGCCCTCTTTGGATCTTTGAGAAGATTCTTGTGATATTGATTTATCTCTTATCGGTTGATCTCCTGTTGATCATTAATTGCATACTTATAGTAGTATGTCAGTATGGATATTTTATGATTATGCCATATCTTTTATTTTATATCATGTCATCTGATATTTATAGCTAGACTGATCCGTTTATTATTTTCTTATAAATAATACTCGGGTCAGACCGAGATGTTACAGGTGCTACTGCTTGACTCCTCCCCCAGTGATTCACTACTCAGACTTTTGGCTACTTGTTTAGATTAGCAGCTTTTGTTGTTTACACTTGAGATATAGACTCATAGTTGTATTCTTTTGTATAGCACGCGTTGCTATTCTTTTGTATGATCGTGGATCTTTTTAGACCACTACTCTGATGTACACTTTTATGTGATATATATTCATATCTCTTTCCGCCTTTGTGATATGGATATCTGTGATTGATTCGCATGTTATGCTTACTTCTATATTTGTTTCCGAAGATTATTTTATAGCCACCGTGTGATAAGAAATTACATGGATGGTCGCTCCTCAACAGCCTTATTCTCCGCGCTAGTTGACAGCACTACACCGTAGTGTTCTTGGCTAGCGTGGGTATAGAGGTGGGGCGTCACAGATTAGGAATTAATTAATCAAGTAATTAAAGATTAATTAAGTTACAGTTAAAACGTAATTAATTAAATAATTAAAGGTTAATTAATTGGTAATTTAGATTTATTAATTTGTAATTAATAATAATTAATGTAAGTTTGATTACTTAAGAGAAGTAATTGAAGAATTGTTAATGGTTAAAGAAGATCATTGACTTGGGATTATTAAATAATTAATTAATGTGATTAATTTTAAAAAATTAATTAGATTAGTTAATTAAAGATAGTCAATTGTGAAATTGTTTATGTGTAATTACTTAATGAAAGTAATTAAAGAAAATTAATTACTCAATATAATTAATTAAGTTAAATGTGATTAGTTAAGTTAATTAATTAAGTTTAATTAATTTAATCACTGGATGATTTGATAAGTAATTACTTAATGTAATTAATGAAGTGTAATTACTTAGTGAAGTAATTAGTAATGATAATTACACGACGTAATGAATTGAAGATCGAAAGTAATTTTGGATTTAATCACTTTGTGTAATTAATCAAGGGATTAATTAAAGATAATTAATTAAGGAGTAATTTATTTATTTAATGAAGTAATTAAGGGAAGTTAATTACTGGATGGGATTAATCAAGAGTGATTAATAAATGTGGTTTAATTAAAGATTAATTACTAAATATAATTAATTTAAATAGAATAATTAATTAAAAATGTAATTAGGTATCATTAATTAATTAAGGGTTGATTAATTAAGATTAATTAATCAATGATAAGTGATTTTAGAATAATTAACTAATGTAATTAATTAAGGATTAATGTAATTAATTATAATTAATTAATTAATGAAGTAATTAAAGGATTAATTACTGTATTTGATTAAGAATAGTTAATTTGTGAAATCAATTAGAGGATAATTACTTGAATGTAATTAAAGGATAATTAATCAGGAATGATAAATTAAGGTGGATAATTAATTAATTGATTTGTAATTAATTAATGGTTATGTAAGCAAGATTTTTGTAATGATAGTAATTAATTTAATTTATTTTAAATTGATTAGAGATGAAGTAATTAATTTAATTCATTTGAAATTAATTATAGTGTGATAAATTAATCCTTGCATATGTATGGATGGATGATATTGATTGCCTTGAATGGTTTGAGATCTCAGATATAAGATAAGTAATGTTGTGTGATATGGCTGCTTTGGTTGAAGTGTGATGATAATGTGAATTATCTATTTGTGATGATAATGTGGATTATACGTTTGTGATCATAATGTGAATTATCTATTTGTGATAACATGAAAACCATAGACCCTATTACAATATCATCGGATTTCCTATAAAATATTTTGGTTAGCGTAAGATAAAAACTTACCCATGTTTATGTGTACGTGATACCTTTTCTTTCAAAGGTTTTCAAAGTTAAGCAACTTTAACCTGTTACTCACACCAGACCCATGTCTGACCCAGAGTTTACCTTCTGTTTTTCTTAAACTCTTGGTACTCAAATTTTTACGAGTAGCCAAGGGATTTAGGTTAGCTTTGACGAATTATGGAGGAGCAATGGAGAAGGAGGCTTCAGCATTGTAGATATTTTTATTGTTCCACCGTGTTGGTTTCTCTGTGTTGTTGTTGTGTTGTAATAACTAGACAGGTGTTTATTAATGTCTAGTATGTGATGTATAATCTGTGTACGTAATGACCCGCAAATCCGTACCCCTTGAGTCAACACTATTCTACATCAATCAACTCAAGATGAACGGAAATACGAACCATTTGGGTTAAAGAAGAAGAGGTAGAAGAAGAAGAAGAAGAAAGTAGAAAAAAACATCAGAATTTAACCATCGCAGCGGAATAAAATATAATAGATAATAAACGATCTTTACACAAAAACAAATATATCTGTTCATACATTACAACATCAGAGTACATCAATCACATAACACACAATTGGACAGTAATCATAACATGTCCTCACACAACTTAATACACATCGGAATATAAATCAAGTATGGAAGTATGTATCGCCATCCAGCTCGTCTCTTGAGCTCCACAGCGTCCTTTCCTGTATTCTATAATACTCAGTCTGACCCGAGCATTACAGTTAAATAACACCCAAGTCAGTCTGGAATACCAGCGTGAGAAATCACACTCAAATTGATTATTAAAGTTTAAAAATCCTTTGAAAACAAAAGCATCTCGTAAGACCACACCACAAATAAACATGTCGGGTTTTTACATTACGATAGCTAAAACACTTTTTATTAAAATTCACTGATATTATAATAGTGTCTATAGGAAGTAAAATAGAATCTAGCTGAAATGCTTGCATATCACGTTTCAGCAATAGTTGGGCAAATCAAAACCGTACGGGAGCGTAGGGAAAATGGATTTCCAACTAATGACTAGGCACTGGGGTACCACCTGTCATGGTACCTGGTCTAGATCGGCATACCGAGGATCACTTTCACCCCCCTGCAACATAATACCGGGACTACCCCTTACTAGATAATCCCGAGTAAGATCACCCCACGGTTGGGATCAACAACTGCACCACTGAGCCAAAATAAAGGGGTATCTAGACAGGGATGACCTCACCCGAAATGGGTGCTACCTACCAAGCCTTGCTGAATAACCCCTGATTTTCAGTCATTCCCAGTTGATGAGGCTTGGGGCTAAGCGTTACCTTTAGAAAACTCATCTCTTAGAATGTTCATCGTCCACCTGACGATGTTCTGAATGCATTCAATACATACAAGTCTGTCCCGGGTTTGAACGGAACCGAAGGCACCATTCCTACTACATCCATTTTGGAATCATCCTCAGAATTAGTAGAGACTAGCCCTTGTACTTCACTGCTCCATCTTTGACTCCGAACTCGTTTTACCACGAAAACGTACAAACCGAATCGAAGGGGTTTTCGAGAAATTAGTCCCGATCCTGGTCTCTTCGAAACGATAAACGCATTGTCCAACATTGATAGTCGGTTATTTAACTATCAATTAATATTCACAAACATCCATCAACAATAAATAATTTCTCCAAATTATTTATTAACCTCAAAATATCTTCACAAGATATATTTCCATTTTCAACCCTTTTGAAAACAGTATTCAAACTACCTTCCTTTTTCAGAATAAATTTCCCAAAGATTTCTATTTCCACTGAAATCACCAAGTACTAACACTTTAGATTTTAAAATAATTTAAAACACTTTATTACAAAATATACTTTAAAACATTTAAATTAAAAATTAATTTAATACTTTATTAAAATATATACTATAGGAATATTTAAAATGAGGCTACTTTATAAAAATATAAAACTACATTTTCTCTTTTAAAACAAAATATCAAGTCACCTTCAAATAATTACTACTATAATAGATTTGAAAAATATTTACTTTAAAATTTAAACATTTAGAGATAATAAATTTTCTAAAGCATGCTTTTTTTTAAAACGACATTAAAACTTTTAACTGTATTTAAAAATTTACTTTGAAACGTACTTGGCTATCCAGGGAAATATACTTCTCTTCAAATCCTTTAAAAATAAATCACTATTTATTTTTAAACAATTTTCCATTTCTTTAATAACTTCCCATCGTGGATAATTTCTTTAAATATCCACCGATATATTACTTTACTTTTATAAACCCAGTTTATAAATTCCAAAGTCCCACTTCTCTTTTAAAGTTCCAACTTCAACCACTTAAATCAATTTTCAAATTGATTTCCAATTTACTCCATTTTGAAATAAATTCCTTTACTTACTCAATTTTTTTCCAAAATTCATTAACTTCAGATTTTATTCCTTCGTTTTGATTTTAAATCTTTTAACTGAAACATACCAATTTCAGATTTTTTTTTTCAAATTTCTTCATTATTCTTTTAAATAAATTTTAAATCTTAAATTTTAAAATAAATGCTTTATTCTTTTAAATAATAACACTGAAGTTTAAAATTCATTATCTTCCTGTTTATTCAAAATTCCCTTTTCATATACGGAATTTATTTATTAGAATTTTAAAACTACTATTATTCTTATCCAGTTCATTCTTATTTTATGTAAATTCTCTATAATTATTTCACTTACAAATTCTCTTCCTTTTATTTTCAAAAATCCAATTCTATATATTTTGATAACTCAGTGTACCAAAATATATTCAAGTTAACCATAACATTTAATATTTCAATTATCAATAATGTTCATTACAAAATATCAATTATTCATAATAGAGAATACTAAACAATATAAATAATTTTGAGGAATTCAGTTGGATCCCTCCAACCTTTTTTCCTGCATCCACATATGTCAGCACAATATAAAATACTAATTTCACTTCGAGGTGGAATATCGCGATATATGGGTTTTAAATATAACATCATCCACTATTATGCGACGCATAGGGTCTCATCCACTATATAATGCGGGAAATCAATCATTCCAATATATACTATATGCTACTATATATATAATATAGCACATCCAATCAAATCAATCAATCAACCAATTGTTTAAATTTAACCATTTAAATTTAAATTATAACTAGATGAGTGAGATTAACTCTCCTTCATTTTGCTTGCAACCCACTTCCACCATGACTACTTGGTTCATGACTATGGACCTTGTATAAATGAAATTTTCCAAATTTATTAACAGTTTCCACGATTTAAACTACCAGTAATATTCTCATTTTAAATTTAAATCTATTGGGTAAATAAAATTATAAATTTTACTTTGCTGTTGAAAATGATTCTTGATGATCAAATTAAACTAAAAGTTTTAACTTACTTAACCTTAAATCAAACACTAATTTAAAAGCAGAACTGTTAACCTTATTGTTTTAAATCTCTCTTTTTTGTTACTGATTCTAACTAAACTAAATTTTATAAATCTCCAAATTTACAAATAAACCTGTAGAGTTCATTTGCCAGTTTTTAAACTTAAGTAGATTTTAGATTAAAATGCTAAAATCACATTACCTACTCGATGTGAGAACCCCAACAACGAACTCTTGCTCTAAGCTTTGCCGGAGATCGAACTCGATGCTCACTCCACTGCCCTCGACGCCGCAGCCATCCACAATCCATATGCTCCTCCTCATCTCGACCCTGCCAACATCACCAACCTTACCCCTAAACGCCAACCCCGCTCGAGCTTCCACAGTCGCATACGAATCCAAACCTTATCTCGCGCCTCTGCCTCCACGATCGAGACCCATTCGATCCACCCTAAGTTGCAGTGGCGACCTTCGCCCACTCGACTGCTGCCATATCCCACGTGAACGACCCCCAACTACAAGCCCCACTACTCGCCTTCGTCTCGAGCTCCCAATCAAGCCGCCGCTTGAATGATCGAACGACATGAAATCGAGCTGCCGATTGAGGACTCGAGGGGATTTGTAACGACTCCGAACAAAGATTTTTTATTTACTTCCCCATTTTTTTTAATATGAGTTCGGCCATTTTAGCTGGGAAGAAAAGAAACGAAGGAAAAGGGAATCACGATTTAGAGGAGAGGAGGATTGAAATACTTCGGCAACTAAATTTGATTTTAGAATCCGCCATAGATTTTAATTCAAATGGAGGAAGGCTCGTGATTTCAGTTTGATCACAAAGCTCAACTTTATCTTCTTGAAAAAAAAGAAAAAAGGCGTGATTTGAATGGATATAGGATGGCGCATCTCAAAAGGTAAGCTACAGTATCTTGCGTATATTATTTATAAAAAAAAAATTAAATTCACATTTAAATCGTTTCTATTCCCGCAGCTCATAATCTTGGTCTCCAATCGAAGCATGCCGCTAGGCGTTTATAATGTTAAGCCTCTATTCCGAACGCAATGGGAAAGGTTTCGAGTTCTAGTTCGATCGCATGGAGAAGATAGCTTTTTGGGACCTAGTTATTATATTAAATTTTGATATTAGTTTAGCGCGTTTATATATCATACGCTCACACAACAACTCCAAACACTACAAAAATTGAAATTCGATAATAATATAATATTACGGATCCAATGGAACTGGTTTCGTCGAAATCTGAGACTGTGCCTCAGAAGGCTATTTTTAATTATCAATTTAAATGATATATTTTCAAAACTGAACAAAACACTTCCAAATTCAATTTCAACACCTTTACTATCCTCAATACTATCAATATAAATTTTATAAACCCTTAAATTATTTTTAATAGGCTTAAAACTCCGGATTCCACATTTGACCCAATTTCCAGTAGTTAAATCCAATAATTAAATTTCCAAATAATGGTGATATTTGAAATTTAAGTTACAAACTAACTTTTATATTTAAAATCAATTAAATATCCCAATTTCAAACATCAAAAATTACGGGTCGTCACATTCCTCCCCTCTTAAAAGAATTTCGTACTCGAAATTACTAGTTAAGAAGAATGATCTAATACCCATTATTATTTTCCAAAACCAAACAGTTTTTATCAACTTGCTATAACAAATCTTTTACTAAAGACCCACTATTACTTCAATCAACTTCCCAAAACCTTCCATAGTTTCCAAATAACTTTACTTATTCAACCCTTCAAATTATAATTCAAAACCAAGTTTTGAATTTTCAAAATTTCTCAAAAAATTTCTATCTCTCTAAATTTCCGAAAAATTTCGCCAGCGTCTCCTTTGCGCGGCTAGCTTGGTACTACTACAAAATGCCTCTACGGGCACCCAAATTTCAAAAGAAAATAAAAATCCAAGTGGCTAGATCAAAAACCCAATCAAAATTTCATACAGAAATTTAAATACATACCTTTTTTTCGAGCAATTCAAATTTATCTTCTGAAATCAAAACTAATTTTCCTTTCTCTTTATAATGCTTGCATACCCTATTTCGCAATAATATCCAATCATAGTTTTTTAAAATCATTTTATACATTTTCTTATAGAAGTTTTCATATCTACTTCTATTCAATTTAGTTTTCCCATTTCCATATGAATTTAATTTATCTTCAACTTTGAATATTGAATTTTATCTTTCATTTATAACTGATTCATATTATTATTTTAAATTAGTTTCATTCACTAATTTACTTCAATTTCCAATTTGAAATCGTTTTGTCGCTAACAAAATTTTCCAACTCCCAAAATTTTCAGAAAATTTTGGCAGAGTCTCCTTTATTGCGTAGGCGTACCTTTATTTAGCATTTTTAAGCAAGCGGCTTATTTATTTGGTAGTTAGCGTGCCCAAAATCCAGCCAACGGCTTCCCAGTACCTGGACTTACTCAATTCAAACATGTAAGTGCCATATAAATGATGTTTAACAACATTTCACATATTTGCAATAGTTAAACACATGAATTCTAAAAGCAATGCACACTACACACTTTCCGTAAGCAATTTATATACTTTTAATACTAATTCAACTGTTTTCAATTAATTCATATACCATTTTCATTCAATTTGAATGGTTTACAACCCACTTGCTTACATTCAATTCATTTTTAATTTTAAACAAACCGATATTAATCCAATTGATTTAAAAATCAATTATGTTAATACATTTACTTTCGTTTACGATAGAATGACTAATTTTCTGCGCAAATTTGATGTTATTCATGCAAATAACAATTACTTAAGCTAATTTGATTCCAACTCAATTTATTATTTAATTCCTTCTATCTTAATTCATTTACAACCATTTTATTTAGCTCAACACATTCTATTTCAATTTTATTCCTTTTCAATTTTATTCATGATCCATTCATTTATGTTTCATTCCTTATTCGCCTTCATTTCATTTGAGAACGTTTTATTTGAACCATTCCATGCTTATATATTGATAACCATTTCCCAATTTAAATTTACCCAAGCTTTTATTTAATGGACTTTTACCCTTACTCGAAGCCAAGCTTCCACTAATTTTAAACTTAAATTAATTTATTTCAAATTATTCAAATTTCATACTTAAGCTCATTTTCATCTTGCAAATAAATCTCCCATTTCAATTTAACTTGATTCTATTTCAACCAAATAAATTTTTCTATTTCATTTTTAAATTTTATAAGTCATAACTTATTATTTTACACATTTCCATTCATTTTAGGCTTGAATATATTCATCTTTATTTTTAACTCAAGATTTTTCACTTATTTATAACCCAAGCATATTTTTATTCCATGGATTTTTAATTCTTTTATAAGTTATTCTAATCCATTTATTCCAATCCAATTCTTATCCAACTTATTTCTTATCCAACTTACTTCCATTGGTTTAAGTAAGGATCTAATTCCATTCAATATCACCTATAATTCAACTGAATTTATTACAACTCATTTCTATTTTAAGTCAGATTTATTTAGTACAATTCGATTCAATTTTATTCCTCAATTCAAGTTAATTTCATTTTTAACGTTTCACTTAAGTTTAAATTCCAACATTCAAAGCTTATATTTCCTTTCTGATTTAAAAATCACCTCAATTTATAAGCTTATAACCTATCTCATCAGGATTTTTAAACACCTGGCCTTTGGTTTCAAATCATTTGAAATCACCATTATCCCAAAATCACACTTGTCAAAATTTTAAACCAATCATGGTTTTTATTCCCAACAAATTTCCTTTGAAATTTCAAAAACAACTGGTTCTTATGAACAAATCGATTTGGCAGCAATCCGTCACTTAGAAACTCGAAAATGAACAACGATGATGCTGCAATCATCACCGAAGTTATTTTCCAGCGACTGAAGAGAGCTCAATGCTATATCCCTTTCCAAAATTTATTTGAAACAATTTCCTTTCGGACATACTTCTAGAAGAATAATGTTATTATTTGTCTTCAAAACACTTTGAAAAACACTTCCAAAATCTCCCGGGTTTTAAATTTTCAAATTTTGACCTAAATCAAATTTTAACTATAATTCATTTGTATAGTTTATGCTCATACAAACTCCCATTTGATCATATTTCAATTTATAAGTCACGTTTATAATTCACATTTATAAATTCCATTTTATAAATGAATTTATTTCCTTAACCTTTGGTTATATTTTCAATTTCTAGTTAAATTTCCACACAACGGTGATAATAATTTAATATTATCATTTCTAACATCCAAGCAACCATATATTAGCTAAAATAGTTTAGAAAAACTTTTCTTTTATATCAAAATATATTTTGGGTAAAATTATTTCATTCACCCACCTTTAAAATAATACTGTGTCAATTTATCGTGTCAGATGTTTACAAACACTTCTCGAATAGCGGCCAACTTAATCAATCAGAATTCATATTCCACTCAACCAATAAGCCAACACAATATTAAAACAATTTATATTCACTAACAAATACGCGCTCATATCTATTAATATGCTCAAACTCATTCTAGAGTACTACTGACTCTATTTTCAATGAGTAATCCCCACCAGAGCCAAGGTTACCACCAATCTATGCTTTGATACCAAATGTAATGACCCGCAAATCCATACCCCTTGAGTCAACACTATTCAACATCAATCAACTCAGAACGGAAATACGAACCATTTGGGTTAAAGAAGAAGAGGCAGAAGAAGAAAGTAGAAAACAACATCAGAATCTAACTATCGCAGCGGAATAAAATATAATAGATAATAAATGATCTTTACACAAAAATAGATACATCTGTTCATACATTACATCATCAGAGTACGTCAATCACATAACAGACAATTGGACAGTAATCATAACCTGTCCTCACACAACTGAATACACAGCAGAATATAAATCAAGTACGAAAGTACGTATCGCCATCCAGCTTGTCTCCTGAGCTCCACAACGTCCTTTCCTGTATTCTATAATACTCGGTCTGACCTGAGCATTACAGTTAAATAACACCCAAGTCAGTCTGGAATACCAGCGTGAGAAATCACACTCAAATTGATTATTAAAGTTTAAAAATCCTTTGCAAACAAAAGCATCTCGTAAGACCACGCCACAAATAAATATGTTGGGTTTTTACCTTACGATAGCTAAAACACTCTTTATTAAAATTCTCTGATTATAATAGTGTCTATAGAAAGTAAAATAGAATCTAGCTGAAATGCTTGCATCTCACGTTTCAGCAATAGTTGGGCACAATCAAAGGGGTTTTCAAGAAATTAATCCTGATCCTGGTCTCTTCGAAACGATAAGCGCATTGTCCAATATTGATAGTCGGTTATTTAACTATCAATTAATATTCACAAACATCCATCAACCATAAATAATTTCTCCAAATTATTTATTAACCTTAAAATATCTTCGCAAGATATATTTTCATTTTCAACCCTTTTGAAAACAGTATTCAAACTACCTTCTTTTTTCAGAATAAATTTCCCAAATATTTCTATTTCCACTGAAATCACCAAGTACTAACACTTTAGATTTTAAAATAATTTAAAACACTTAATTATAAAATATACTTTAAAACATTTAAATTTAAAATTTATTTAATACTTTATTAAAATATATACTATAGGAATATTTAAAATGAGGCTACTTTATAAATATAAAACTTCATTTTCTCTTTTAAAACAAAATACCAATTCACCTTCAATGATTACTACTATAATAGACTTGAAAAATATTTACTTTAGAATTTAAACATTTAGAGATAATAAATTTTCTAAAGCATGCTTTTTTTAAAACGACATTAAAACTTTTAACTTATATTTAAAAATTTACTTTCAAACGTACTTGGCTATCCAAGGAAATATACTTCTCTTCAAATCCTTTAAAAATAAATCACTATTTATTTTTAAACAAATTTTCCATTTCTTTAATAACTTCCCATCGTGGATTATTTCTTCAAATATCCAGTATATTACTTTACTTTTATAAACCCAGTTTATAAATTCCAAAGTCCCACTTCTCTTTTAAAGTTCCAACTTCAACCACTTAAATCAATTTTCAAATTGATTTCCAATTTACTCCATTTTGAAATAAATTCCTTTGCTTACTCGTTTTTTTCCAAAATTCATTAACTTCAGATTTTATTCCTTTGTTTTGATTTTAAATCTTTTAACTGAAACATACCAATTTCAGATTTTTTTCAAATTTCTTCATTATTCTTTTAAATAAATTTTAAACGTTAAATTTTAAAATAAATGTTTTATTCTTTTAAATAATAACACTGAAGTTTAAAATTCATTATCTTCCTGTTTATTCAAAATTCTCTTTTCATATACGAAATTTATTTATTAGAGTTTTAAAACCAATATTATTCTTATCCAGTTCATTCTTTTTTATTTAAATTCTCTATAATTATTTCACTTACAAATTCTCTTCCTTTTATTTTCAAAAATCCAATTCTATATATTTTGATAACTTAGTGTACCGAAATATATTCAAATAAACCGTAACATGTAATATTCCAATTATCAATAATATTCATCACAAAATATTGATTATTCATAACAGAGAATATTAAACAATATAAATAATTTTGAGGAATCCAGTTGGATCCTTCCAACCTGTTTTCCTGCATCCACAGATATTAGCACAATATAGAATACCAATTCCACTTCGAGGTGGAATATCGCAGTATATGGGTTTTAAATATAAAATCATCTGCTATTATGCGGCGCATAGGGTCTCATCCGCTATATAATGCAGGAAATCAATCATTCCAATATATACTATATACTACTATATATATAATATAGCACATCTGATCAAATCAATCAATCAACCAATTATTTAAATTTAACCATTTAAATTTAAATTATAACTAGATGAGTGAGACTAACTCACCTTCCTTTTGCTTGCAACCCACTTCCACCATGACTTCTTTGTTCACGACTTTGGACCTTGTATAGATGAAATTTTCCAAATTTATTAACAGTTTTCATGGTTTAAACTACCAATAATATTCTCATTTTAAATTTAAATCTATTGGGTAAATAAAATTATAAATTTTACTTTATTGTTGAAAATGATTCTTGATGACCAAATTAAACTTAAAGTTTTAACTTACTTAACCTTAAATTAAAACACTAATTTAAAAGCAGAACTGTTAACCTTATTGTTTTAAATCTCGTTTTTTTGTTACTGATTCTAACTAAACTAAAATTTATAAATCTCCAATTTTACAAACAAAATCGTAGAGTTCATTTGACAGTTTTTAAACTTAAGTAGATTTTAAATTAAAATGCTAAAATCACGTTACCTACTCGACGAGAGAACCCCAATAACGAACTCCTGCTCTACGCTTTGCACGAGATCGAACTCGATGCTCACTCCACTGCCCTCGACGCCGCAGCCATCCACAATCCATATGCTCCTCCTCATCTAGACCCTACCAACATCACCAACCTTACCCCTAAACACCAACCCCGCTCGAGCTTCCATATTCGCATGCGAATCCAAACCTTAGCTCGCGCCTCCGCCTCCATGATCCAGACCCATTCGAGCCACCCTAAGTCGCAGTCGCGACCTTCGCCCACTCGACTGCTGCCGTATTCCACACAAACGACCCCCAACCACAAGCCCCACTACTCGCCTTCGTCTCGAGCTCCCAGTCAAGCCGCCGCTTGAATGATCGAATGGCATGAAATCGAGCTGCCGATTGAGGACTCGAGGGGATTTGTAACGACTCCGGACACAGATTTTTAATTTACTTCCCCATTTTTTTTAATATGAGTTTGGCCAGTTTAGCTGGGAAGAGAAGAAATGAAGGAAAAGGGAATCACGATTTAGAGGAGAGGAGGATTGAAATACTTCGGCAACTAAATTTGATTTTAGAATCCGCCATAGGTTTTAATTCGAAAGGAGGAAGGCTCGTGATTTCAATTCAATTACAAAGCTCAACTTTATCTTCTTGAAAAAAAAGAAAAAAGGCGTGATTTGAATGGATATAGGATGGCATATATCAGAAGGTAAGCTATAGTATTTTGCGTATATTATTTATATTAAAAAAATTAAATTCACATTTAAATCGTTTTCTATTCCCGCAGCTCACAATCTTGATCTCCAATCGAAGCGTGTCGCTAGGTGTTTATAATGTTAAACCCCTATTCCGAACGCAATGGGAAAGGTTTCGAGTCCTAGTTCGATCGTATGGAGAAGATAGCTTTTTGGGACCCAGTTATTATATTAAATTTCGATATTAATTCAGTGCGTTTATATATCGTACGCTCACAGAACATCTCCAAACACTACGAAAATTGAAATTCGATAATAATATAATATTACGGATCCAATGGAACTGGTTTCATCGAAATCCAAGACCGTGCCTCGGAAGGCTATTTTTAATTATCAATTTAAACGATATATTTTCAAAACTGAACAAAACACTTTCAAATTCAATTTCAACACCTTCGCCATCCTCAATACTGTCGATATAAATTTCATAAACCCTTAAATTATTTTTAACAGGCTTAAATCTCCGGATTCCACATTTTATCCAGTTTCCAGTAATTAAATTTCCAACTAATGGTGATATTTGAAATTTAATTTTCAAATTAACTTTTAAATATTCAAAATCAATTAAATATCCCAATTTCAAACATCAAAAATTTTGGGTCGTCACAGGGTAACTCTAATAATGGTTGTATACTATGTAATATTTATATGATTAATATAATTTATTCCTTCCGCTATTGAGATTCTGATGTTGTTTCTTTCTATCTTTTCTATCCTTTCTCTTTTCTATCCTTTTCTTTCTTAATGATGCGTCTTTCTGGAAGGTGAAAGACGGGTCGTGACAGTCGGTATCAGAGCGCTAGGTTGAGTGAATACCTAGGCTTTGGAGTGATTTCTTTCTTACGAGAGTGTATTTGTAATTTTAATATATATATTTCTACCTATTTGTTGGGTTACCTGTTCAGGTTCTCCAATATGAGCTCTAAAGGTAGATAGAGTAGTGGTGTGTAGCACGACTACCAACGGAAGGAGTCTGAGTGATTGAGGTTGGAAGTATCCGTCGAGACTGTAGACCCCATACCGTCTCGAGTGAGCTTTGGTGTGGTGAAAAGGATTTCACCAATCTCTGAAGGAAATCTGCTAAGGTTCGGAGTCCATCTTTGAAGTGCAAGTTTGGATGAGTAGAGTTTGGATCTGTCGGCTGAGCAGAAGCAAGTGATGGTATCTTGATACCTCAGGAAGTAGTAGCTGTGTGATGAGACGCAGTGACCATGGATGTTTCAGAAGATGTTTCTCTGGAACAAGCTTAAGGAAGTATGTAACAACCCTGGTTTTTGGATTACCGATCAAATAAAATAAAATTAGAAATTTTAATTGAGATTTGATAAATAGATAAATTGCAAATTAATTTCAAATCAGAGTAGGACCAAATGGCTTTGTTTGTGTTGAAAATAACTAATTTAAGTTATAACATCTTTTTGGCTCAACAAAAAAGATTTTTGTCAGGAATTGCAAGTTGGATTTCGTGTGTATAGAGAGTGTTGGGTCTAGGCAATTGAAAAATAAATGAAGTTGGAGTTAAATCTTGGCAAGCACGTAAATGATTCAAAGTTAGATTGAACACTTCATAGCATTAGCGCGTTTGAAAATTTCGTGAATGGACTTCACGTGTGAGGATAGGTCAATTTCAAACAAACTTGAACACTTTCCTACAATCATTATTTTATAAATGCAAGCCACATCCTTTTTCATTCTTGTGCACGTTCTCTCTTAAATGCGAGTGTACAGATTCCTGCCAGCCACATTTTCTTGTTTTGACTAGTACACTTACTGGAAAAAAGAGAGGACTTCATCATTCCGTTTTGTTTTGTTTCCAGTAGCTCAGTAAGAGCATTAATGACAGTTTAAAATTATAGCTCCAAATTGGTTTAGCTTGTATCAGAGAATTTGTGCGTGAGGGGTAAAGCTTCTAGTGGTTCTAAAGCTTTGTAGAGAACAAAGCTCGGATCTTGGTTGCTAGTTGGTCCTGGAATAAATTATATGTGAGTGCGAACTCACACTTCTAACTATGATTATGGCTACCGTTTTTTTGAATATGCTGTTTTGGTGTATATATTTGTTTGCAACTTTTTGTTAGTTAAGTTGTTTATGTGTTTTTATGTGTACACTTGCAATGCGCTGGACCATTAAAGTACGTAGCATGCACTAGATTAGGGAAGTCCACGTTTTATACATATATGAATGTATGAAAGCAAGCACGCCCAGTTTTCGTGAATCTTAGTATGCAAGCACGGGTCACGTCATCTTTACATTTTGCAAAATTTTGTTTATACATCCCCATTTGTTTGATGTACACTTGTATATGAAGTGTAATTAGGTGTGACGAAATTCAAGCCCAGGCACACGTTAGTCGCAATTAAATGTGTGTGTGTGTGTGTGTATGTGTGTGTGTTTCATTTGTGCATTCTAATTTTCGAAAATGAGGCGCGGTTCTTAAAACTTTCGGTCGCAATATATATTTGTATGGATTAGTTTTCATTTTTGGTATGTAGGTAGAACAAAACATAGTTGCATATATATATATATATATGAACACGTTATGCAGCTGCTAAAGAGCAGGCAATCTTTCTTTGGCGTGCATTAAAATATTCATTGCATATATGCTTGTATTTCATTTGCATGTATATATTTAAAACCAATGACAACATGAAAAATATAAATATAGTGCATGCACAAAAATAAGGGTCCAGGCAATTTTCTTTTCTATTTCATTATACGTTTGTGCAAGTATGTATTGCACGTAAACAAGTCCAGGCTATACAATATTATACATATATAAGTAGTGTAGACCAATGATTATTTTATTTGGACCGGGGTTTTGTGTTGAACGTATTTAGTTGCCGTTATTTTTATAATGGGTTTTTTACCCCGATGTTTATATTTGAAACGAGTTGTTTTGATGAGATTTCTGACGAATAAAATTATTGTTGTTTTAACTTCAGTAATAGCCAATTTAAAGTGAGTTTTCAAGCGGTTATCTTGCAACCAAGAAAACCAGCAACGTTGATTTTATATCCGTTTTTACGGTGTTTTATGAAGCGCAATTTCCTTGTCGAAATTGCTATACAATTTGTTGTTTTAATCACGTGTTTTCAAATTGTTTTAAAATATAATTGTTTCCAAAAATTTCACGGTTTACACTTTCAACGGAATGAGAAATCAATTTAAACGCTTCAGCAAAATTAAGGACTATGAACCCTTATTTTTACTAATTCGGTTAGTTCCGGACTTGTCCATTTGAGAACGTAAAGATTGTTTATATAAAATACACAATTTTGCACTTTCAAGGAAACGATGATGAGATTTAAACGACTTAGCAAAAGTGCGGAATATAGAACCACGCTTTTACTAATTCGGTTAATTCCGGACTCGTTAATTGAAATATTTGCCGCGAAGTTGATGATTGAAAATTGTGATAATTTTGTTGGGCTTTCGAGCCACTATACTGGACCTTCGGGTCAAATACCAGTACTAGACCTTCAGGTCATTTGTTGGACATTCGTTGGGTGCCAAATATTATGCTGACAGTACTTGGTAGGCTTCGGCCATTTGAGATGCACGTGCGGCGTAGCTTAGACTTGCCATATGCTGGGATCGATCCATTTTATGATTTTTTTTCTAGTTTTCTTATTTTGATTTCTAGATTTTTGTACATTGCTGTTTTGAATTCAATTATGAATTTGGATGATGATTTTGATAATGTTTAATGAGATTACTTCATTTAAACTATGTTGATTAATTATGCTGAATAGTCTCATTCGAGATTATGATTAAAGTGCTTTAGTGTTATTTATCATGCACTTATTTCTAAGTTTAAATTAGACTGATCCGTTTATTATTTTCTTTTAAATAATACTCGGGTCAGACCAAGCCATTTCGGGATAGTCGCTATCTCAGATTCAGTTGCTGCTTCAGCTTTTGGGGATTTCACCTCATCTTTTGTTTAGGCTTCGTGGTGTTACTTTTGGTGTATTAACTCTCATCTCATGCATGTTATTATGACCATGTATATGTATATTAGGTTCATGAGAATCATCGATTGTTGTAGCATGTATCCAGACTTACCTTCCATTATATATAATATTTCTGTTCTGTGTTATACTTATCTGTGTTGTTGCTATTATGAGTGGTTCTAAATTATTAATAAGCCACTGTGGTTTTGCTTTAGATTTGAATTGAATGTATATCGTTGGGAGTAATTTACTAAACGAAAAAAAAATTACACAACTCCTGTCGATGTAATCAATACTCGTCTAAGGCATAATTTACGGATGGTCGCTACTAACAAGCCTTATTCTTCGCAATAGTAGACGTTATTACCTCATAATAGCCTTTGTTATTATGAGTATAGAGGTGGGGCGTCACAAAGTATGTCTGCTTCGATGTTATGGCTGGGTTCAGCAGGGTGTTGTGTTTGGCTTTGAGGTCCGAGTTTCCCGAAGAGCATTGGATTAGGAAGTCTTTGGCATCTGTGTCAGCAGTGCAGCTCATATGTGTGCCGGCAGGAAGGTCATCTGTCAGCAGTTTTCTAGAGGTGAAGGTCAAAAGCAGTAGAGTGTATCCATTTCTTCAAGGGATTAGCTAGATAAGCACAAACTGTTCTGATTGGTAAAGAGAGAACAGTTTTCTTTGGATATTAGTCTGGAATTGATCGCAAAAGTGACTTACGATAGTTGAGTATTCTCTTGGAGTTGTCATAGATTTTTTCGGATGTCTTCGTAGATGTCGAGGTTTTCCTTAGCATCTGGAGATTGAATTTTCGTTTTGACTTGGATTCCAGAATTGATATCGGTGGTCCAGCTTAGTAGAAGGATGGTTCTTAGAGTGAGGATTTGGTGAAGCAGTTCAGAATATTATGAAACTTCTGAGTTTTCTTTTTATGGATCTGTTGAACCATATTTCTGGGATGTGCTGGTGAAATTGTGCTCATGTTCATCATCGGCATTCTCATCTGCTCCAGATCAGAGTTGTGCAGCGGAAGCGAGGTAACAGCTGTTCTAAAGTGGAAGCAACCCTATTCTCCTTGGAAGTTTGCAGTGTTTCTTGAATTAGAGGGTTTCTACGGGAATTTTTCAGGATTGTGAGTACTCCTGTTTTATGTTTTTCGGATTGAAAAAAAATAGGTTGCAGTCTACTGGTGATAGTAGAGTTTGTGTTCTTGATTTTAGATTGATCATGAGAGGATCATTATGTTAGGTTGTTTTTGGTCCCGTTTGTATCTAGAGGCATCAACGAAGGTTGAGCTGATCAGGAAGGACATAGGCAGCCCAGGATTATCAGATGAGTTTTGTGGATAAGAGACAGAGGAATTTGGATTCCAGAATCGGAGATTTGATTTGGATAAGTTTTCTCCGATCCAAGGAGCTATAAGATTTGGTAAGAATGGGAAGCTAGCTCCGATGTGTATTGGATCTTTTATGTATTCTTGTGAGAATAGGTGCTTTGGTTTTCGGAGTTGAATTACCAGTTTAGATAACTGGGATTCAATGTGTTTCATGTATCTCTGAGGGAGTACGTGTATGATCCATCTCTGGTTGTAGAACCAGCAGTTCGGGAAGATTTGGTTGTTGAGTCAGACTTGTTTGCGGTATGATATCCTGTTCAGTTGTAGATCTAGATAAGTAGGAACTCTGTAGCTTAGTAGTATAGATTATTTGGGTTCTGTAGAGCTAGTATCCCGGTATTTATACCAGAGAAACTCAAGGAAGTTCTATCCAGGATTTTGTCTGGATAGTTAGATTTGCTTGATTGAGATAAATTGGTTGCTATGGTTGTTAGTATATGATTGATAGTATATATGCTTTTGATTTAAAATTAAATCTTGGATAGATTATTAAATTATCTTTGCTTTTAAATTTCGGGACGAAATTCTTTTAAGGGGGAGGAATGTGATAACCTGAAATTTTGGACAATATCAATTTAATAATCTGTATTAAAAATTAAATTGATTTGATAATCTTCATTAATAAATTTGAATTGATTTAATAATATTCTTTTAAATAAATATTTAATTGGTGAAATTTATCTTTTAAAATGTTAATAAATTGTTTTCTATTTATAATGTATATATATTTGTATACGTTGTAAATAGAAAAGCTTTGGTTTGAAATTTAATAAATAAATAAATCTTGTTTTCAAATTCTAATATAAATTTTGGTAATTTGGATATTATGATTTAAAATTAATATAAAACTTTTCCAAGCTATTTAAAATTAATTATATAGTTTTAAAAATATTTAAGGAAAATGTTTAATTGTTTAAAATAGATTTTTGCCTAAGTTTAAATTTAAATAAGATTAATAAAAGGTTTGTATTATTTCTTTTTAAATATTTCTTGATAAAATGATACATTAATTCGTTTACGTATAATCTCTTTTATAAATTATTTTAAAATGGCAAGATTGTTATTTTCAAATAATATTATTAATATATTATTTTATATATAGATATATATAGGTTTTAAAGAAATAGAACTGTTATTTTCAAAAGTAATATGTAGTTATATATGTGTGTGTGTGTATATATAACTTGATTTTAAATTGGATTTGAGAATTTAATTTGAATTTGAATTTAAAATTGAAATTCAAAAGTTAGACATTTTTAAAACATTTGGATTTAAAATATAGGTATAAGCTTTTATTTATATAATGGGTTTTATAACATTTTCTTTAAAGATAAATTACATATATATATTTAGATAAGAAAGAGTAAATTAAGTAAAAAGCTTTTCATTTTATATTTAAATTAATAAAATTACCTAAATTACATGTGTAAATCTATAAGGCTTAATATAACAATTGCTAATGGATTAACAATGCATAGTGACAAATGTAAATAGATTAGACAAGTGTCATTTTTGTTTTTAATTTTTATTTTATTTTTAAATAAATCATTTATACTTATAAAAACATGTTTTCTTCCTTCTCATTTCTTTTCTAATCTTCATTTTCAAAAGCTAAGAAAAACTCAAGCTTCTCAAAAATTAAATCAAGTAACAACATTCACAAATCAGTAACCAAACTCCTCAAAACCAGAATCAGGTTCAAATCTAAATTTGTAATCATTCTTTTTAAAACCAAAAATTAAGTCTTCCTTAAACCATTAGCCTGCATTTATGGAATCAATTCAAAGGCTTGCATTTTTGTTTAAACCCGAGCATCTGCATTTTTAACCCTGAGAACAACTCAAAAGCATGCAAAGCATTTTTCAAAATCAAAAGGGTGCATGCATTTTCTTCAAAACTGGAGTTTGTCTGAAAAAGCAAACCTGTAGTTCATTTTCTTCAATCTGTTCAAGCCTGCATTCATCTTCAACCTGAGATGAACTAGCCTGCACGCAACTGCAGTTTTAAATCAAGCATTTTTTTCAAGCACTAAAGTTTTCAAGAGAAAATAGGCATTTCAGCAAAACAAGTTTTAAAGATTCAAAAGGCTTTTCAAAATAAAAATGGAAACTCCGTTTTTCATCTTTTTCAGGTGAGTAATGTAACAACCCGCATATTTATCGATTTTATATTTAAATATTTTGTCGTTAATCGGATATTGGTCCGAAAAGCTACTTTTTGCAAACGGTCAAATTAGGACTCGAGACCACTTCCATTGAGTTCGAAATGTCGTTTACAACCTTTTTAAGTATAAACATTGATAGGTTTGGAGTTAGTGGAATTTCACTAACTTTTCCCGCTTTGGACTTTGGGTTAGTTTAGCCTATTAAGCCCAAGTTCCAACCCCCTTCTCCTCACTCTTTATAAATTTCCTAACTAACTCAAGCTTTGGCAGTAATGGTGAAGAGAATGGGAAATTAAAACTCCAGGCACAAATTCAATTGCAAATCCAACATTCAACTCCAAATTCAAGTAGAAGATATTGGATTCAAGCTTTGGATTGCTTCTCCTTGCTTTCAAGCTTCATCTTCATAAATTTTAGTGCAAAGGTGAGAATTTTATCCCACAAATCTAGTCTATATCTATATTGGACTGTTGGGAATGATTCCCTATCACTTTAGCATGTACATTTGCATTTGGTTTGGATTGGATTGGCGAAAAATTCCAACTTTAAGTGTTTTTGGTGAAAATCTGCCCTTAGGTCGCTCTGCCTTTGCTAGGTCGTTCGCGTGGAAAAGTCTCGGCCTTCAAATAGCTCGTTTCCGACCTAAAATGGCCTATAATGTTAGGTCGCTCGGCGCTTCGGAATTAGGTCGTGGGTCGTTGGGCTTTAGGTCGTGGGTCGCAAGCTCCTTAGGTCGTAGGTCGTTCGAATGTTAGGTCACTCGGCCCTTATCCCCTTAGGTCGCTAGGTCGTGACGTTTTAGGTCATAGGTCGTTCGAATGTTAGGTCGCTCGGCCCTTATCCCCTTAGGTCGCTAGGTCGCGACGTTTTAGGTCGTAGGTCGTAGGTCGTTAACTCGTTAACACGTACGGCTCTTAACCATTTTAGGTCACATGACCTTGTACTTGACTTAGGTCGTTAGGTCGTAAGACCCTAAGCCGTTTTCCATTAGGTCGCTAGTCCTCATACCGGTAGGTCGTCCCACATTAGGTCGTTGCTGGCCTTAGGTCGCGTGACCTTGTTTAGACCGTAGGTCGTTAGGTCATAAGACCTTAGGTCGCCTGACCACTTAGGTCGTTTGACCTATTCAAATGTTAGGTCGCGAGTTCCTTAAGTCGCTCGTCTCTCTTAGGTCGCTCGCTTCGGCTAACTCGCGAACACCACTAGGTCGTTTGACCCCTTAGACCCCTAGGTCGCAACCATTAGGTCGCTCGACCCTATTCCTCTTAGGTCGTTAGACCTCATTTTGTCTTCACTAGGTCGTACCGTTTTGGACGGGGCGCTATCCCGCACCCCGCCGGGGGCGCTGCCCCCTGGACCCCCACGACCTGACCGGGCAGGTCGAACCCCGTAAGCGGTGGCGTTACCCCCGCACCCCCACCTTGGGGGGTTGCCACCCCCCTCCCCCGAACCCCCCCTCCGTAGGGTATCTTATCTGAAAAACATTGAGCTGATTTCCTTGGATTTTATTCACATCTCCGTATGCGATTTTTGTGACTGATTGTTTCTACAATTGCTTCTGTGTTTTGTCACTTTATAATATAAAGGTTTCAATACTGGTAGTAAATATCAAAACTCTTTTAACAAACAATTTCAACTCTATTTTTAATAGCTCTTTTCTTAAACCGTTTTCCAATCTACTAGTATATACAAACCTTTACCTCACTCGGATGAGAAATCTAATTAAACGACTTAGTAAAACAAGTGGTATGAAACGCTTGCGTTCACTTCGTCGGTTAATTCTTGGACTTGTTCGATTGAACCTCTTGTGACAATTTTATTAGTGAAGATTTACAGTTCGTTCGTAAATATTTAAGTTAAGCAAGTGGTTATGGGACATGAAGCTAAACTTCTATATTTACTAGCTTAGTGTAATTGACACTTCTCGTTGATCATGACGATCATTCTGATGATTTAGACTAGCAACTATGCGATGTCTCTTGTTGCGAGGTTAGACTAGACACCACTTGTGTGATTCCACTCACACATACCTTTTTGCTTTTTGGTTAGTCTGGACCTTAATCTGTGTGATTCCATTAACACATGTGGGGTAGCTCCCCTTGGTCTTCGGACCGTCATGTGATAGGCCTCTTTCTCTTTTCTATGATTTCTGGACTTCTTGCATTGATTTCTAGAATTTATGTCATTGACTTGTTATGAGTACAAGTTTGGGGTATGATGCCCTTTCCGAATCTTTGAGAAGATTCTTGTGATATTGATTATCTCTTATTGATTGATCTTCTGTTGATCATTATTTACATACTTATAGTGGTATGTCATTATGGATATTTTATGTTTATGCCATATCTTTTATGTTATATCATGTCATCTGATATTTATAGGTAGACTGACCCCTTTATTATTTTCTTAAATAATACTCGGGTCAGACCGAGATGTTACAGGTGCTTCTGCTTGACTTCTTCCCAGAGATTCATCACTTTGACTTTTGGCTAACTGTTTAGATTAGCAGTTTTTGTTGTATACACTTGAGATATAGACTCATAGTTGTATTCCTTTGTATAGCACGTGTTGCTATTCTTTTGTATTATCGTGGATCTTACTGACCACTACTCTGATGTACACTTTCATGTGTTAGTTATATATTCATATCTTCTTCCGCCTTTGTGATATGGATATCTGTGACTGATTTGTGTTATGATTATTTCTATGTTTGTTTTCGAAGATTATTTATAGCCACCGTGTGATAAGCAATTACATGGATGGTCGCTCCTCAACAGCCTTATTCTCCATGCTAGTTGACAGCACTACACCGTAGTGTTCTTGGCTAGTGTGGGTATAGAGGTGGGGCATCACAAGTAACATCACATTTTTAAAACTTAAGTTGATTATGGTTGCATGTCGTTTCTGTGATAAATCTTGTATTGTGTGTATGTTTATCTTATGCGTATATGAATGGACAAATGTGTGCATACTGTTGTTTTATGCTATAACTATTTTTAGATTTCCAAGTTCATAATTTAGTCAAAAATAATTATCTCATTATCTAATCTAAATTAGTATATTAGCTTCAAATAAAATTTGTTTGTTTTATCAATAATAAAAGTTTGAAAATTTATTCAAGTTAAAATAAATTTGCATTGTCTTTGGAAATCAAGAACAACAAAGCAAATGTACTATAGGTCAAAATTCAAACTTTGTAATTTATTGATTCATGCTTATAAACTGTTTACTTAATCAAAAATTTGATTTTTAAAAGAGAAATCAAATTATTTAGTTAGGCTTTGAGTGTGCATTTCTGGTTCGACCAGAATATGGTAATTTAGTGGTTTCTGGTGATCTACTTGATCGTAGAGGTCGGGATCTTCGGTGTTGATGGAGGGATGATAGGAGATTAGAGGAAAATTGTCAGGACAGTGCCCAAAGCACTATGGTGGTGATGGAAGATCAGAGATGTTTGTAAACCTAGTTTGACTAGGTCAGAAGTTTTTGATCATCGCGACTTCTCTGGATGATCGAGCTGCATGAGATTTTAGGAGATGGAAGCTTGGGCGACGACGAAGTTGAGGCCGGAAGCCAGGGTACTCTGATGGTCGGAGATTCGAATACGAGGCAATTTTAGATTTTGACGAGGTGGTTCCTGGTTCTGTTATTTTGGTTCCAAGTTTGAAGTTGAGCACTCGAATTCGATTTCAAGTTTGAGGTGATGATTTGTTGAGCGTGATCAGGTTCGAGGGCGATTGGCACTGGAGGAGATCATCGTTGATGATCGAAGTTGAGCGGCATCACCGTGCACGTGCACGGTGCATTACTTGTTTTCTGGTGATGTTGGTTTGAGCAGGGTGTAGTCTCGAGTTTTTCCCCGGGTAGTTCGATGATCTGCTCGAAGATTTGTGGTATTGGCTTGAAGTAACTTAAGGGAGGCTCGGGTAAAATGATGTGTTACAGGTTTTAAAAGAAAACCTGTATGTTTTTCAATTTTTAAATTGGTTTTAAAATTTTGAAAACAAGATTTAAATAAGTTTTAAATGAAAGTTTTAAATCTGGATTCAAATTTAAATTTGTATCCTAGTTTTGAAATAAAAGAAAGTTTTTAAAATTTAAAATGTTTTAAACAACTTTGAATGTTTTTTGTATAGTTTAAATGGTTTGAATTTAAAAGGAATTTGGGTTAAACTCTTTTAAACTTCTTTTATAAAGTAAGTTTTTCTTTAACATGAGATTTAAAAGGTTTTTAAATTGTTTTTAAAACTTTGTTAAAGTTAAATTTGTATTCATTTAAAATCTTAAATTTAACATGAAATTTAAAAGTAAATTTAAAAGTAAATTGTTTTTAAATGCTTTGTTAATGATAATTTAATCATTTATAAGAATAAAGTTTGTCTTAAAATTAATTAGAATTTAATGATTTGTGATTCACTTAAATTATTTAGGCAATTAAGATGGATAATTAATTAATTTAACTAATTAATGATTTGGATTAATTAAGTAATTAAGGGTAAATCAATTAATTAAGGTTTAAGATTAATTAATTAAGGAATAATTAATTTGTAAT
Source organism: Allium cepa (assembly GCA_030765085.1). NCBI lineage: Eukaryota > Viridiplantae > Streptophyta > Magnoliopsida > Asparagales > Amaryllidaceae > Allium > Allium cepa. The sequence goes on from CM060937.1 coordinate 950,194,458, forward strand.
TAAGAATCATTAATTAGGTAAGATTAGATTATAAATTAATGATTAGGAATTAATTAATCAAGTAATTAAAGATTAATTAAGTTACATTTAAAACTTAATTAATTAAATAATTAAAGGTTAATTAATTGGTAATTAAGATCTATCAATTTGTAACTAATAATGATTAATGTAAGTTTAATTACTTAAGAGAAGCAATTAAAGAAATGTTAATAGTTAATGAAGATCATTAATTTGGGATTATTAAATAATTGATGTGATTAATTTTAATGATTAATTAGATTAATTAATTAAAGATAATCAATTGTGAAATTGTTTAAGTATAATTACTTAATGAAAGTAATTAAAGAAAATTAATTACTCAATGTAATTAATTAAGTTAAATATGATTAGTTTAAGTTAATTAATTAAGTTTAATTAATTTAATCACTAGATGATTTGATAAGTAATCACTTAATGTAATTAATGAAGTGTAATTACTTAGTGAAGTAATTAGTAATGATAATTATAGGATGTAATTAATTACATTGAAAGTAATTTTGGATTTAATCACATTATGTAATTAATCAAGGGATTAATTAAAGATAATTAATTAAGGAGTAATTAATTTATTTAATAAAGTAATTAAGGGAAGTTAATTACTGGATGGGATTAATCAAGAGTGATTAATAAATGTGGTTTAATTAAAGACTGATTACTAAATGTAATTAATTTAAATAGAATAATTAATTAAAAATGTAATTAGGTATCATTAATTAATATAATTAATGATGTAATTAAGGGTTGATTAATTAAGATTAATTAATCAATGATAAGTGATTTTAGAATAATTAATCAATGTAATTAATTATAATTAACTAATTAATGAAGTAATTAAAGGATTAATTACTATATTCGATTAAGAATAATTAATTTGTGAAATCAATTAGAGGATAAATACTTGAATGTAATTAAGGGATAATTAATAAGGGATGATTAATTAAGATGGATAATTAAAGGATAATTAATTAACTGATTTGTAATTAATTAATGGTTATGTAAGCAAGATTTTTGTAATGAAAATAATTAATTTAATTCATTTTAAATTAATTATAGTGTGATAAATTAATCATTGCTTATGTATGGATGGATGATATTGATTGCCTTGAATGGTTTGAGATCTCAAATATGAGATAACTAATGCTGTGTGATATGGCTGCTTTGGTTGAAGTGTGATGATAATGTGAATTATCTATTTGTGATGATAATGTGGATTATCTGTTTGTGATGATAATGTAAATTATCCATTTCTGATGATAATGTAGATTATCTATTGTGATATGTGAATTATCTATCTGTGTGAATATAGATAATAGAATTGAATTGTTTTAAAACTTTAAAACAACTTGGACTTAAAAGATGGCGTTTTGGATTTCGATGAGACTGGGATCGGGTTTTCAGATTTGGATATCTGAAAACCACATCGATCCAAATTAACGGTAGGCCGTGAATCTTAAGCGAAGATGAAGATTCAGAGTGCAAGGGTTATCGTCGTTAACTTTGAGGGTGGTCCCAAAATGAGTGTAACTCTGACGATATCTTCTCCATCGATTTTATATTTTTGTTTTTACTAATATTATGATACGATTAAAAATGTGAATTGTAATTTATCATAATCTTTGATTAGTACCGCAGAGCTACCAACAAAGTCAATTGTGGATCATCACACTATTTTATTAAAAATTGTGCGGGCGCGCGCACACATGTATATATGTTTGTGCGCACACACGTATGTATTTATGTACACACGAATTATAATCAAAAACATAAAATAAGTATAAGAATAAGATATTAGCAAGAATAATGGGACTTACATAAACTAATATTTTTGGTTCTTGGGTAAACATGGTAATGCAAGAGCCATTGATTCAATCTTAACCAAATATGGATACATCGGTTCATTTTCCTTCCCCGGATCCGTATAAATTCACAATGTATACACATATTTGAATGTTAGTAACTAAATCTATGGAGATAATATCTAGATTAAGTTTCCAGCAGGTTATAATGCACATAAAGCCTGTATATGGTTTCCAAAACTGAATAACTTTTATCAAACTTGGGATGAATACGAGTGCATTTTTGTTGACACTATGTCAACAAAAACCCTTGTTTTATTAGGAATAAGTAATAAAATATTATGTTTTCCTTTTGGTCCTAATCATACACTAATAAAAAAATATTGCTAACACTAGTGCAATCATAAGAATCCTACTCCAAAGCATGGAACAAATGATAGTTTATGTAAACTAGAAAATGATTCCCCCTTACCTCCCTCGTTGTATCATCATAGAAATTGGAATTTTATGTAAATAAATGAAAGTTTATATAAAATAGGATACTCCTTTTACACACCTGAGCCAACATTGAACAGCCGCAATGATAATAAGCTGAATTCAATTAAGAAGTGTCGTTGACATCATCCCAGTCTCCATGAGTATTAGAAAAGATATTCATGTATTTATAAAATTTTGTAATATAAAAGTATTGGAAACTTGAATAGAAATAGGTTTAGAAGACGAGAGGTAAAACAATTGTTGGAAACAATAAGAATTAAACAGCTTTAACCAAATATGTTGCACTTTTAATGTGACAATATCATGTTAATATATTTGTATACTGCACATTATTAATTATGTTGCATTTACACTCACCTCATTACAAGGCTTAGTCTCTAAACGAAATAAGGTAATTATTTGATAAAGTAATGAAAATATGAAGACTGGCCTTTTATATTATATTTTTTGCTTAATACAAAGACATTATGAAGACTAGCCTTTCATGGTTTTTTTTTATTAAATACAAAGAGAACAAAAAAGAATAACATATTTATATTTTATTTTTTATAATAAAAAAATACTATTTTTCCAATTTAAAACAGTAATCATGCTAACAATTATGTGATTGTGTATTATTTTATTATATAGCATATATATACTTCAAACTTTAGAATAGTTGTTATATACTTATTGGTTCACTATTATTTTATCATTCATTTGATATTTAATTTTTTTCATACATAAAATGAAAAATTGAAGGTCTAGCGGTCAGAAATCATACAAATTGCACATTTGTATGGTAATTTGAAGGTTGAAAATATGGATGCCACTTAAACTCATGAAGGTAGAAATAAATCTACTGCTTCACCTTTAACATAGCAAAGTAGAAACAAGTCTACATAAGTATAATGTTATAGTGGCTAAACTGCAAGTTTAATGCCATATTTAAATGGTGGACAGTAATGATCATACTTGACTTACATGAGTTTTAACTAATTTATCAGTCATTTTGAGAAATATGGTAAAATTACAATATGAAGCATCAAAAGTTTTAATGACGAGTTACAATATACAAAATCTATTTATGGCTCATAGTGGACAGGAAGTGATTTGATGTGCATTTTCATGAACTAAAATTCTTTTTCTAAAAAAAAGGCTATTGCGCTATTCTTAATATTGGCTTACTTAAAGTACTATGATACATACCAAATAAACATTACTTATGAATTAATAAAGGGGTGAGGATAAGATATACTTGGTTCTCGGGTTGAGCATGACAAAAAAATTCACGGCCTTTACATTGAATTTAAATAAATTATTTTAATCGCAATATGAAATTTATCCATGAACAAACATTCATGCAGACAATTTTAACAAATTATCTTAAGACAAATTAGTGGCAAATATAATTTAACTACCAATCGTCGGTTATGACAACTCAAAGTGTAAGGTTTCATTTATTTGAAAACACTGATGTTGTAGAAAAAATCGATATGCATAGAATAATATAAAACTGGTGTTCTTAAGAAGATCAATATCCTCATTAGTCCCATGAATTCTATGTATATTTTCTATATATGAAATCTTAAAAGCAGCAAATCCATCATCTTTGATTGCATTATATGCCAAAATTGGTAAAATTAGAAAAATAAATAGCGTTCTAGAAGTTGTGGAGCATTAAAATATATATTGGAGATTGTCACCATGGGAAATATGGCTAAAGCATGGCGGACTTGTACGATTTAGTATTTATTCACGTGGAAATTTGGTTCCTCCCGTTATTTTTATGATTGGTAGATGAAAAATCCTTTCCAAAAACATGTTTAAAGTACACGCGCATATTTTTAATTTCAATATAAAAAATTTAAACATTAACCGCATGTTTATATGATCAAAACAATTTTTTAGTTCTTTTGTGAGAATAAAAATATTTGCAGGTTTTCAGCAAAATGTTTGCAGGTTTCGCTGTAAATATTTGCAGTCCAAAAATTTCAAATATTTGAACATTTTTCCGCAAATATTTGCAGAGTTCTTCGCAAATATTTTGATGCTTAAAAATAGAAGTTTTCTTTAAAAACATGTTTTTGAGGAGGGACGGTTGTTTATTTTAAAACTTAAGAGGGTGTTTTTACGAAATTTTCCTTTATTCATTTTATACTCGATTGATAGTTATCACATTAACTTATTATATATAATTTATAAATGGCTCATTAAGCAAATATAATTATTGTGTGCACCAATAAGTGGTAATTATATTAAAATATTTAATTGAATATAAATTTTTGGCAAAATAATATATTTTCAACTAACTTTATACCTTAGTTTCACTTTATTAATATGAGTATACCTTGATAATGCATATGTTTTTATACTTATTTTTCCAAAAAAGGGATTGGATATGCAGGTGAGGATATTCAGCCCGATTCGAGCCATTAATACAACTGTCTCAAGTTCGAGTTTGATACAATTTTATATATAAAAATACACACACACTATCCATCTACTAAGTGCTTATAGTGATTCTCAAGTGATTTGCAGCGATGATTTTTTATAGTAAGTATGCACTTACGCAGTAATAATAAACTCATTCCATCTATGAAAGAGTATCTTAATAAGTTTGTTGCTTACATTTAACTTACATGTGCTTATTATTATTTCGGCTTATGATATTTTATTATTTTATTGTTATATATGTATATTCAATACCAATATTTCAGTGTAATTTGAATGTGTTGCTTTCTGTGAATAAGTACAATCAAATTTTGCTTCACCTATAAGTGAAGTTATATCTCAAGTTGTTATATAATTATTAATCTATTATATCCAATATTTAGGAGCACTATTAGACAAATTTTATCGTGTTCAACATAAAAATTAGAAGGAAAGCATTAGTACCAAAACTGCAAAGTAACTTACAAAACATTCTCATCATATTTGTGAAAGATATGAAATGATCAAAAGGCTATTTTGGTTTTCTTTTAAGTTTTATATAACACATGTGCGAGTTACAAAACCACTGTAATTTTTTTTAACATATAAAGATTTAATAATTTTCAAAACTCATATCGATCTCTTTTTTATTAAAAAAGTTTGACATTAAAACTATAAATATTTTTTAAGTAATTTTATGTTTTCATATTGTATTTTTAGAAGAAAAAATGATTCATAATTTCCATATTCTTTGGATTTGTTAACATTATATTGATTTGTTTATAACAAGAGATTCTTGATAAAATAACATTTTAAATTTTTATTACATATTACAAGTACGTTTTTATTTGAATTATCGTGACAAATAGTCGTTTACAATTTTTAGTTGACTGATGGAGATACATATAGTCAACCATTCGTTATTTATGTGATCTTTTTTCTTCTTTTTTTAGCAACAATAACGAACACGCAAATCTTGTCTTACTATTTTAGCGCTTACTGCTATCAATATAAGGATATGTATGGATTCATCTGCAAGTACTAGTCCAAATCATCTTTTTAGAAGATATACTATAATTTTTAATACATACTTCATTGCCCGTCGTCGATTTCTGTCTTTTTCATTCATGCAACATTATTTACCTTTGGATGATTATGCGGTACTTTATTGCTTCTAAAAGTGATATCTTTCATCAATATGTTATAATGTATTTACATTTAAATAAGTGAATTTTCTATTACCTTTATGTTTCAAATGATTTTATGTGATTATGGTTATATCGCCTACATATTCAAAGATTATACTTGGGCGATGCTAGGCTTTAACTAAGTTCTAGCTTTTTTAGTTGATGCATGACATACAATGGTGTTATAATATTTTGCCTCGTCTATGATATTATCGTCTGTTGTTGTCATCTAATATTTTCAGAAATTCATGTGCTCCAATTTTAAATCGTACTAAAAAAATTTATTTTAAATACTAAAAACATTTCTTTTATATATATATTTATCTTTATTTTATTTTACTTAGTTATTATTATTGTTATTAAATTAATTGTTTGACTTTATTTTATTATTGTTTTTATTGTTATTATTATAACTTTTAAATTGACATTGTCATTTTGTTTTGGGTTCCATCTCTAGCCGACCCAACTTGTTTAGCAATAATGGATTAGTTGTTGTAGTTGTTGTAGTTTATCTAAATTAAAGGAATAAACCATATGGATAAGAAGCGCGACAGTCTAAGGAGAAACTTCAAAATTAAATATATTGAAATATAATAAAGGAATAATGGTTACAATGTATTATCGATTAATGTTATATACATTTCTGTTAATATAGTCTCTCCAGAAAGCTACAAAAATTAAATTTCTAAAAATTTCCAACTTTAATTTTAATAAATTTAATACCTAATTTTAAAAAATAATTACGTTAAAATGTGTTTCTCCCCTAATTGATTTTCTCTGCTAAAAACCTATTGTTGCTCAGATCACTGTTTAAAATCATGGACAATATTCAAGGAGAAGTTCTAGTAACAAAAAACATAAAATTTTGGTAAAATCTCAAATTCCATATATCAATCGAGATCTCGGATCACAACATGATTCTGCTGTCTCAAAATCATTAATGGGTCACTCACTAAACGCTTTGCATCCCAGATACTATCATGTTGGCTCTTGTTTTATTATTCCTTTGCTTGAAAAGATTAGCTCATCTTCTCGCTATCAAAGTAACCCTTCTACACCATCAAAAGGAATTTTCACAATCAAACATGCAACCTAAAAGTCAAATAGTCGATGCTAAGATTTGATGCTTTTTATTCTAAAATTTATTAGTATTTTAATTTTCAAACTTTTACTAAAAAACGAGGAAACTGAAATCAAACATGCAATTTAAAAGTCAAATAATCTATGCTAAAATTTGATGCTTTTTATTCTAAAATTTATTAGTACTTTAATTTATTAATAAAACTGGAAGAGTTGACCGGTGAAACTAAGGATAGAGTGGGTAAATATATTTTGTTTAAGAAACTAAATTTTTGAACATGGTAAGTAATGTCAAAATTGGAAAGTTAAAAGAATTGAGTCATTTTTACTAATTCGACAAGAGTTATAAGATCATAAAAGAATGAAGTCCCCTCATAAAAAATAAAATATTTTGCATCATTAATCAAATTAGATGGACCCATACCAAGTTTTTATATTATTTTCAAAACATCCTTTTTGAGATTTCATTTTATTTTTGGTACAGCACCATCGAATTTCACATACTTAATAAAAGAATTTCACGTGGCCCATGCTATTCATGAACAAGTTGTATATTGATTTAGGGGTAATTTAGTAAGTAATGGTGTATTTAATTAGAATATGTTTTAGTACCACTTATAACAATTTAGTTTGAGTGAAGTCCCCATAAATATTATCGTATCCAAAAGTGGAGTTTCTTTAGTAGTTTCATTTTTAGAAATATTGAATTGTTTTTTAGGTCATGTGTTTTTAAGCGCTTCATTTAATAACTCCAAGTTTTCTCAAATACTCGACTAAAATAGAAAAAATAGGGTATCCATTTTAATATCACAAATTTAGCCTTCGTGACCCTTAACCCATTTTTTGACATTTTCAACTCAACGCTATTTGGGCTTTTTAAGCAATTATCTTTTAGAATTTTTTTAATTAGCTTGTGTCCACTTCACTAAAATAGTATGCATGTATGTACATTAAAATTTCATCCTTATTCACTAACATACACATTAATTGATATAGTCTTTCGCTAAAACAACAACAAATGATCAGAGGGATTTTTCGGCGAGGAAGCTTCGGTATTTAAGGTAATCCAAAGTAGTTAAGAGAAGTGTTGTGGTAAATGTCGAGAGAAATTGAGTACGTGGAAAGAAAACTGGAATAAGTGCATAACGTAGAAACAAATACCAAGATTTATAGTGGTTTAGGATAAATGTAACGATCCAGAATATTTTCACTTTGATTTATGAATATCTAATTTATTTTAGTTATTTATTTAATGATTTTTAATAATCAAATAACCCTCTTTTAATTAATAAATAGTCATAGTAAACTCTTTTTGAAAGTTTGTTTACAAAATTAAATAGTTCGACAAGCAACATTGTCCCAGTGGTTAAGTGATTTGGCTTTTGTGCGAGAGGTCACAAGTTTGTAACTTGCGTAGCGTGATTCGAATGTTTATTAACATGTGATATGTTTTCACAGTGATTTTTTGTATATAAAGTACCATTTCAAAAAAAATCGGTTTTTGGATTTTCGAATTTTTATCGAATGAAAGTTGTTGCAACTTGTTGTGCACACACTAGTATACATATGAACATACACATGACATATAGTAGTGGTTAATTTACTATATATGTTAACTTCAACCATATGCTTAAAAGAATTTAAAATTAAAAAAGCAAGAAAAGGGGAAGACTTTCATGTGATGTGATGGGTGGTACATATCATTATGGCTTAATGTACTAGCGCACATGGATTGGGTGTGGTGCATGAGTTGGCACATGGAAAAAGGCATGGAAAAGGCATATTTTGAGGGTAGTTAGGTAAATTCATGAAGGGGTAAGGGAGGTTATTTTCCATTTTCCAAAAGTCTATATGAGCATACTTCCGTTTCACAGAATTCATTTTTACATCTCCACTTTCTTTTACACCTTTTTTTTCCTATTCTCTCCATTATTTTCCTTATGAAAATCCATACAAAAATGACTCATTTTCTTCTAAAACTTCTTTTGTAACCTTGAAATAATACTGCAAACATCTCTACCATTACAAAGATCCAATATTTGAAGTCAAACCCTCTCCCCAGCCCTTGGACGTGAGCAACATGAAGGGTCCCAGGGCTTTGGTCGAATTTGTTCACGTTGTTTGAGTTTGTGTGGTGCATGGTTGGTTTTTCTAAAGGAATGGTATTCTTTTGCAAGAGCTTAAGTCCAGTGAAAATGAGATATCTCACTTTGAATTAGTTTTAAAATGATATGGCATGTTGTATTAATTTCGTAGTTGCTCGTTTATGTTGTTTACATTATATGTAATCTTTATATTTGTTGGTTTGGATTTGATTCCCGCTTGAAAGTAGATGACATACATAACCATTTTTACAGAGGATAAAAGCAAAAATAAATGGAAGTTGAAGTGTTTTCGAAGCGAATAGGCCGCTACGGAAGAACTGGAGGAATGGAAATTTTGTAGAGGGATCCTAAAGGATTCCTCACCATTGTTGATTTTAATTTCATCTATATACTTGTGATATAAAATTGTTGAATGCTAAAAGTTGATAGCTTGGCTCAAAAATGATGTATTCTTTGCTAAGTTCGAAGTTGACACCTTTTGGTGAAAAATAATAATAGTAGTATTTGTCAAGTGATAATGTAGCTTTAAAGCCCCTATACAACTTTTTGAAATGCTATTTGGTTTATGATTTTGATTTCCTATTGAAATACTTATGTTGCTACTTGGATTTTTAAGGATGTTTTAAATACAAGCTTCAAACTATGTTTTAAGAGCAGTTATAATTTTTTAAATGAGGAAGAAATCATAGATTAAAAATAGCATTATCGTAATAAAAAATTTCAATAAAAAGAAGAAGATTATGGATTATAACATTCTTGTTATAGTTAATGGTTTTGGAAAAAATGGAAATAAATTTGGTTTATAACACTTTATTTTAAAAAATAGTATACAGAATTTATGAAGTCCTATACATGACATTAACTTTCAAGTTAGGAAAACTTCTATCTATCTCGAAAGATAAGAATGTCGTTGAGTCAAGGACTAAGGAGTAACAATGGCCTAACTTGAATGGCTTTATTATTAACCAAAGAATAGTATAAGTTTGAAATTAGATATAGATAATAAGTATATGAAGTATTATTTTCATATACGAATTTGGTTACTGATAGAAATTAATTAGTCCTATACTCGGCAGTAAAAGTCGATGGGAAGATTTCTCATCTATTTGTGAGACCTAGAATTGGACTGTTTAACTAAGGCAAGGCTAGAAACAATCAGTTCCATGACGTATATGGCTTTATTTCTGGGCTAGGGATAAAGTAAGTTGAAATATCGAAAATGTAACAAATGTAGTATATTCGATTTCTATAAATGACCTTTATAATTGAGGTTAGTATGGAAAGTATTCTTTTCATACCACTATAAGAAAACGTATGATTTCTGACGGCTGGATGCCGTTTGCGGCCGTCGAAAGCCATCGGAAACCGAGGCAAATAACCGTCGCAAGTTCTCCCGTCGATGCGCAGTTTATACGACGGCTTCCAACAGCATCCATCATAAACTTTCGGATGGATACCGACAGATAACCCGACGGCTCTACACGGCCGTCGAAGGCACGTGGTCGATCGAGAGGAAGCAGAAAACTGCCACTAGCCGTCGGATGCCATAGGAAAATTTTGCCCTGTAAGCGGCCGGCAGCCTTCAGAAGCTGTCGGAAAATATGAAGCATTTTTACACAATTCTGCAACATTCTAGCCTCACTTGCACAATTCAGTAATATGATATAGTAAAACACAAGTACATATCAAATTTAGATATTTAATATAATATTAAATTATACAAATATACTCAAATCATGTAAAGAAAATAAAACCATAACTCACATAAAATCAAACCAACCAAAACTTTGTTAACATAATTTACATACATGTCATTGTACAATATATACACAATGGAACACCATCCCACTACCATCAACTCATAAATACCAAAATGAACATCACCAAATGTATCATTAAATAACATACACAACATCTCAAAATATCCAACTTCACCATCTCAATGTATCATCAAACAATACTAAACAATGTCGCATTACAAAAAGACATACATATTATTCCTGTCAATCACCTTCAGAACTTCCAGAACTAGCTGAAGATGGAAAGCGGTCACTCTACTACTACATGTACTCAGTGATACGCTAGTCCAGCAATTGTATCATCTCAATGGCATGCCGACGATTCTGCTCCTTCAACTGCGCCATCCTAGCTCTCAATTTCTCGATCTCTGCTAGATCGATCAAAGCTCTACTTTGGTTGGTTCTACTCTGCCTACCCTGCAATACTTATTTAATTTAGTAAAAATTCAATTGCTATAATCTTACTATCGAAGCTACCGCATAATATGCCAATTGTTATATCTATAAACTTATTATTGAAACAATAGCTTATTCATTACCACTTAAAATTTCCAAAACCGTAAGGCTTGTTCCATGAAGGTGGATTCATGACTGACTCAAAAATGACATCCTCCTCGTCGGTAGTCAGCTGCTCTCAACCTGTTTCCTCCAGGAGTTTCTATCTTTACTCCATAAACTGTGTCTGCATGAACAGATAAAAATACATTTGAAATTAATAGCATGATATCTTAATTCATTATACTTTAATAATTAAAACAATTACTAATATTATATAAACTAAAATATGCTTACATGGATCTTCCATAATTTATTGTCTGCCATGTATATGAAACGGTCTCGTCTGGATTTTCGTGCTCAACGACATGAGTATGGGTAAATACATCCGTCTACGATATGGAGCCATGCATCTCAACTTGCTGAAATTGATAATTATGTACTATTGTTGTATATTCAAAATTATATAGCATAATAACTATTTACAAGTCACAGTTAATAAATTTACCAACTCATGGTGACATTGTTGGAATGACTTTGACCCTCCTCGATGAGTGATGGGATTTTTGTTTCTATATGCAGAGTTTCTCTACAACTCCGTCTGCACATTTAAATAAACAATCGAGTATTAACTTACCAAATATTTTTGGATATTTACATGTCAATCGAATAATTAATAAAAGATTAGTAAACTTATCTTTGCTTCGTCACTATCCTAATGCGCTAGTCACCCTTCCCACAAGCTCGCTCCCATCCAGTTCGGCTTTTCTCCTTTATGCTTCACTGCCGACATAGAATCCCAGTAATATTTTCTCATCTTCTACATCCAGTAATATCATACCAGCTGCATGTCGTCTGCTTAGACGTTGACTGTGGCCTGCATTTCATGAAAAATAAGCGACAAATAATTAAAAAGGTGAACAATAAATAAGCGACAAACAAATTGAGAATGAAAAACAGAAGATTATACTTACAATGAAATCTTTCCATATACACTCCATGATGTAGGAAGGGATATTATCCGACTTGGACCAACAAGCCGCCATCCTACTCTTATACGAATCTATATAAACTGATAGAACTACAACCGATGGCTATAGGTCGAACCCCCTGTGTTAAATATGATATAGATTATTATATCGTACATAAAATATTTATGATGTTGAAAAATTTTTAATACTTACCGCTCTGCTCTAAGCACTAGATACACAGCGGGATGCTGTGGCAGCTGTGTTGGGCCACTACATCACTTCTGAATGAGTGGGATGAGCTCCTCCTTCTGGACGACATGATACTGTCATAGACATATCATTTTATGGGGGAATAATAGCATGATAATCACATATATCATTTAATAATTACATAACATACATAAATTGCAAAATATACCTGATTCAGATTGGGTCTCATATTTTGACGATAAGCAAAATATAGAATTTTTAACATAAATTCCTAAATAAATGACATAAATGGTATAAATGACGTGAATGACATAAATTACGTAAATGACATAAATTACGTAAGTGACGATAAGTGATTTGGTTTCATAAATAACATAAATACATACGTTACAAAGTAAATGTCATCAATTACATAAATTGCATAATATATCAGAATTTAACATAATATTTTTATCAATCCTCATCGTCTTCTGATTCAGATTCGATCTCATATTCTACATTATTTTCCTCTCTAATTTCAGATACTTCTACCAAAACATTTGATTCATCGTTAAAAAGTCCAAAATCAATACGATCGTATGTTACCATTATTTCATTGCTTTTCTCAAGATCCGTCTGATACGCTTGTTCATTTGGAATATTCTTTCCATCAAACATAATCTTGCCTTTTTTTTAAAATGCTAACCAATTTGTTTTATCTCTTTTTAGAAAAGGATAAGGAGTGTAATAAACTTGAAATGCTTGTTTGGCTTCTACAAAAGGATCGTACTTGTGATAATGTGATGTGTTCTTTATTTCAATAAGGTAATAATCCTTGTGCACATTAATTCCAATACCTACAACATTGCTAAACCAATTGCATCTAAATAGAAAAACTTCCTCCATAGGTCATGAGAAATACGTCAATAGCAAAATTTGGGTTAAAACGCCATAAAATCATTTATATGATTTTCTGGATCATCACTACCTTTGACAAATACACATGTATTATTAATTAATTTCTCAACACCGTATTCTTTGGTCTTAAATTTATATCCAATGATGAAGTATATTGGATATGTCTTGACATTTCTTTTTGGTCCCAACGCAAGATATTTCAATCCTTCGTTGACCACACAATTTCGTGGTTCATAAATGTACTTCGAAAACCAATCAGAATTTTTTTTACTAAGATCTCCATGTGGATGTTCTCTTTCATGAATTATGCATATATGAATAAAATATTGCATTAAATGCTACACGTGCATGCCTTATTGAAATGAATAAATTAAGAACTATTATTTCATATTATCTAACAAATTGGGCAACCTCGGTATAATTAAGAAGAATATGAGTGTGTGCTATGTGAAGATCTCTATTGTCTAACCATACGTCTGCACATTTTTCAAAAGGTCGACCATGTTCTCTAAAAATAGATAACATTGTTTGAGAAAGCTCTTGTTCGCCGCCTTTATCATTACATAGAACGCTTTCAAATGATATGTTCAAATGGTCACTGAAATAGTGAGAGAAAAAGAACGAAGCTTCTTCTTTGATGTTTTACGGATCGAGCCTTTAACTAGTATTTTTTGCTTCGGTTTTTCTTCAGATGATTTAATTATCTACGATTACATTAACTTTAACTTCCGAATGTAATTAAATTAATAGGTAACGTATTTCATACCTCCCAAATGGATACACCCATCCATATTGCACAGGACCTTGAAGTCCTGCTTCAGATGGGAGATGAACAGGTAAATGTTCCATTACACTAAAAAAATATGGTGGAAATATTCTATCTAATTTGCAGATAAATATAGGAATGTCTTCTTCAAATTTACGTAAATGTTGCACTTTTAAAGTAATCGAACGAAGCTCTTTGTAAAACAAACTAAGTTCTGTTATTGCCTTCCAAACTTTTAAAGGCAATAGTTCATTGAATACAACGGGTAATAAATTTTCCATCATTATGTGATAGTCGTGGCTTTTCATTCTACTTAATATACCCTTTTTAAAGTCAACACATGACAAAGATTTGATAAAATCCCATCAGAAAATCTTAATCCTTCCACTCATTTTAACACAACTTTAACCCGATTATTATCTAACTCATGACACGCTTTGGATTTTTTATTGTCTTTTGGTTTCACACGAAGCTTGGGACGTTTGCATAATTCTTGTATATCGCGTCTTGATTTCAAATCGTCCTTAGTCTTCCCTTTTGTATTTAAAATTATGTCGAAAATATTTTCATATACATTTTTCTCGTTGTGCATCACATCATTATCATGGCAAAGCAGAAGTTCCATCCAATAAGGTAACTCCCAAAATATACTTTGTTTGCACCAAATATGAATAGTCGATTTACATGCAATTTCAGTTTGTACTTATTTCATGTATCTTTGGATTGTCCCTTACAAGTTCATATATGTCTCCGCTTGACCATATCGTTGGTGGTTGTCTGGTTTCTACTCTATTAGCTAAAATGTTTTTTCTACCTCCTCCAAAGGGATGACTGACATGGAGAAAACAGTGGTAGTAATAAAACCATGAAATTTTCTTACCATTTGATTAAAAAATTACCATGTTTCTTTCATGCAATAAGGACAAGGTAGACGATCGGATGTACTACATCCTGAAAGCATTGCATAAACAGGAAAATCACTTATAGCCCACAGCAAAAAAGTAAATATACGGAAAAAAAAATCTTTGAAACATCATATGTTTCTAGTCCTTTGTTCCATGGTGCTTTTAACTCCTCAATTAACAATTGTAAATAAACATTGATTCCTTATATCGTATCGTCAGGGTCAGAAATGACAACGGTAAGAAACATATATGGAGTTTCATACACATCCACGGAGGTAAATTATAAGATGCGATGATAATGGGACAAGATGAATAGTTAGCACCAAATTGATAAAATGGCGAAAAACCATCCGTACGTTATCCAAGTCTAACACTACGACTCTCCGCTGCAAAAGTGGGATAAGTTTTATGAAAACTCTTCCATGATTCTCCATCGGCTAGATGTATCAACGTACATTCTTCTTTTATTCTCACACTATGTCATCTCATATGAGGTGTAATTACAGAAGATGCGTATAATCTTTGAAGCCTAGGAGTGATGGGCAAATAATGCACATGTTTGTATAGAACTTCATTCCCTTCTTTTTTCTTGGTTTGTAAATATCCTCGTTACATATTCTATACTTTCTAAGAGTGATGTTCTCTTTCCGAAACAACATGTAGACATTTAACATGTATCTATTCTTTAATATGGTAAACCAAAAGCCGACATAAGCTTTTTAACTTCATAGTGATTTTCACACTTAAATTATTGGGCGACATATGTCGTTTTGCAGCTTGTACAACAGTTGTAAATACGGCTTTGGTGATGTTTTATCTTGACTTCATCGCAATATATTCTGTGGTTATCGATAGCTGAGTGCCGCGTTTATAAACATCCAAAAAAGGTTTCTTAGCAGCATCCAATAAACCGTATTTTTTAACTTCAGTTGGTTCTTCAACATTTACATCACCATCGTCAACTTCAACCGTAGGGAATTAAACAAATACGTTTATACCATTATAAAAGTCTTCCTTTATTGAGCCTCTCAAACCCCTACTTTGATACATCCATGTCCCCAATCAACAAAATAGTCGATCATTTTTTCTATTTAAAAAATATATCACAAATTCAAAATTAAATATTGGCCATTTTATGAATTGACATTTCATTTTTCAATTTATTGATACATAATCTTATACACGTCGATTTAACCCAACTTAAGAATACAATATTGGAATGTTGATCCGTAGTTTTCTATTTTGATGATGATTAGTCATCATACTTCCTATTACAAACACACTAAATAACTGCATTTCAGAAATTATTTCATTTTGAACGATTCAACGAAATTTCGGTAGCAGTTTCCCTTTGTTTCCCATATTGTACACAAATGTGTGTACACAGGAAACAAAAAAGAAAAGTAACGGTGAAATTTTGTAAACCGCTTAACACAAAATAATGTACAAAATATAATCGTTTATTGTGTTTATAACTTTTCTAGTATAGAGACAAATCCAGCAAATATTATACTATATGAAAATTAATGTCCGATTTATGACAAAACGAATATCTATATAACGATCATGTACAATATTTGTCGGACGGGGCCAAAAACTCTCTAAGGAACGTAATAAAAAAGTAGTTTATATAAAAATTGAAAGCTTTATAGTTTGTCTTCTTATTTATTATATAATATATTATTGTTTATAAACGGCTGAAAATTTAATAATTTTATATATTTTTAAAAATTATTAATTTACCACATTATTCCTCGTATTTATCGAACAAGATTAACTCAGCGTATTATATTAGATATGTCAAAAAAAATTACGACGTTTCCAACCGAAGAAATATATTTAATTATTAGTATGCGTGTGTATGTGTGTATATATTACAATGATTAATACATACATACACACATATATGAACACATAAATACCCCCATTAACATAAGACAATGCTAAAAATAACACATATATAATGGTTTACACATATATACTAATTCATTAACTATACATACTTTTACAGTTTAAGGCTAACAAATGAAATAGGTATTCCATGAGATACTATAAACCACCATTATACTATTAGAAATAATTAGAATCGCTAATTAGCTCTAATGTATCAAATTAGGAAAATCTAGATTTAGGTTAAAAATTAGGTTTTTTCGCAAGAATTAGAGATTATACTTGAGATTGGGGGCAGTAGAGAGTGAATAAGGAGCCATGCAAGATCCAAAAGCTTGAATTTAGGGTTTGGAAACTTGAAAATGAGGTTTAGGGGTTTAACTTTTTTTTTGTTTGCGGAATGAGGAAGAAAGGTCTCAGATGGGACCTGAATATCGTGAATTTCCGACGGCTTCCGATGGCCTGTCGAAAGCCGTCGAAAGCCATCGGAAGCCGTCGTTGGCAATTCAACCTTCTCTTGTAGTGTACTTAACACCAAAGTTTGAGGTAGGGATACTCGATCTATTTGTATTAATCTAACTTAAGATTTAGAAAATGGACTTTTCTATAAAATCATAATTTTAATTTTAAGCTTTTCATAACTTTGAAACTAGATTCATAATTATTATTTTTAATTTCAAACATATAAAATAATGAAAATTAGTTTTAACACATTTATATATATGTATGTATGTATGTACGTACATATGTATGTATGCATGCATGCATGCATGCATGCATGTATATTAAATAATACAATGAACAATAAAGCCATATATAAATGAAACATTATCTATGCACAGTGCTCATATGTTGCATGTATACAATATGCATTGGAGTATGTTTGGATATACTAATATTTCATCTCATATTTGAATTGATCATTAATGACATCTAACAAATCATTAATCTAATCAGAGAGAGAAATGCAAGAATTTTCTCTTCAATTAATGTTTTGTATTCCTTTAATTGACTGCACACGTATTGGAGAAGAAAACAAAATGTTTTCTTCTCAAATAATTTTGCTACACACATGGATGTATTTGATACACTCGTTCATTTAAATTTATATCAAATTCAAACTCTTCCAAACTAATCAAATAAAATAAAAGATTTTATTTAAAACACCTTTTAGATTGGATCTAAAATCTTTTTAAACTTCATATTCCAATAGATCCAAAGAGGAAGTTTTTTTTAAATTTATCCTCTAACTCTGCTCCAGGCTGGTTCAGTTCCAGCAATTTTATCGAGTGATTGCGAATCCTATCAAGGGATCTGCAACTCTCGGCTTAGTGTGTAAAGACGTCGAACTTGTCTTATAGGGTTTTTCATTTCTTGTCGATCTATATGTTCTTCAATTTTTTCATTTTGGAGTGATATTTGGTATGGAATGACTTGATAAATATGAGGCTCACATCTTGTGTCTAGAGAGAATTAACTATCCTAAGCATCTGCACTCTGAAGATCGACATTCAGTAGCACTCAAAGAGATCGATCCAAGTCAACTAGAATCTTTATATGCTATCGAGTCTCATGAAGAATAAATAGCAAGAATTCATGTAGTTTGTGATTTTTCTAATATGTTCGAACCTCCCTCTAGATTGCCTTCTAATAGGAAATCAAATAGAATTAATATTGTTCTAGATGATCAGAATGCTGAATCCTAATGTTGAACGTGAATGTTAAATACTAAATGATGAACTATAAAAGGTTGTTTGTTTATATTTTTATTCTCATTGAAACTAATGGAAATGACTATTTTGACCGTATCATCCTCTATAGTAATTGATTTTTCACATATTAATCATTAAAATGAAAACTTTGAACTTCGATTTTAAATTTTTTAATCATTAAACTGAAAAAAGGGAAATGCTTAGGTGTTATAGAAAATCAAATAATGGATAATTGTTGATTTTTATTAATTTGGAAGATTTGATTCCCAATTGTTATATTTCAAAGTTTTGAATTCCATAAAAAAATTAATATCCATGAACTAAGTTTCCATATATTTAATTAAAAAATAATTAGAAAAACATATCTCAAAATTCTATTTAGAAATTTTTGATTTCGAATCTTTTTTGAAACTTTTAACATTATTTGATTTGGTTTCCTTTTTTTCTTTTTAGTAACAAGAATCTGAATTTAGAAAAGTAACCGAAAACATAACTCAAAAGTTTAAAATTAGGTGAAATTGATTTTTAACATTTTTATTGAAAATATTTTTTATTTTCCAAATTTTGAATTTTAGTAATTCTATTTATAATAATGTAACATACATAAAAAACGCTATATATTGTAGAAACTATCATTAAGCGTTTGTTAACTCCCACTTTGAAGCGACCTAAAATGTAATGCGACCTATCATTACTTTGCGACCTAGTTACCTAACACTCCGCGACCTATAGCTCAGCAGACCAACGACCTAACTAGACCTAGCGACCTAAAGGATAATGCGACCTAGCGACCTAAAGGATAATGCGACCTAGCGACCTAAAGGATAATGCGACCTAGCGACCTAAAGGACAAAGCGACCTAGTACCTTTAATCCTTAGCGACCTAAGAGATGGAGCGGCCTAGCGACTTAACTTATCAAGTAACCTAAAAGTAGCTGCGACCTAAGGGAAGCTGCGACCTACAGAACTCTGCGACCTAAAAGTAGCTGCGACCTATGGAATTCTACGACCTATAGAACTCTCACGACCTAAGACAGGTCGCTCACGACCTAAGGACATTGCATTAGAAGACCGCCTTTTCTATGCCGCTACTAGTAAGGTCGCTCACGACCTAAAACTTGTGCAAATCAGCATGCATGTTCTTGTGAAAGGGAGGACAGTGTATCTTAGGTCAGTCACGACCTACGACCTAGCTTAGGTCGGTCACGACCTACGACCTAACTCCGAAAAATGCCTATAAATACGACCCTAGTTCCAACTAGCGGGGGACCTTTTGGCTGATTCATTTCAAGCATCGTTACTCTGCTGCACTCTGAACTACTTCAACACCTTCAAGGAACTTCACGAAGAAATCAAATATGTCAAACATGTGTTCAAAGATTTGGATCGACGTTGAAGTTTAGGCTACTTGTTATAAGTCACTTGAAACTCAAAGTGTGTTGTAATCAAAGTGTAACTACATTGACTTATAATCAAATCATCAATAAAGATATTCAAAGTGGACGTAGGCTATCTCTTAAGCCGAACCACTATAAAATTGCTGTTGTTTACTGTTTTCTACTACTATCTGCTTATAATCTGTTCCCGAGCTATCGGGTGGTGCTTTCACGATCTTACTTCATACACCGGGGTGTTAGCGTTCAAATTTTAGCGTTAACATTTTTGGTGCTTTCACTGAGAACTGAACTCAGGCGAGTTATCACCATTGCTTCACAAAGGTTTGTAGAGAGAATTTCCTTGAAAACCAGAAGTCTATCCGAGATTATGGCTCCCGGAAGGAAAAGTAGATCTGTCAGATCTGGGAATATTCAAGAGGGAACCTCCGCTTCCCCTATATCGAATCAAGTCACTCCAGCTGTCGGAGTTACAAAGGCAGAACTGGATGCTGCAATCTTAGGGCTGAACCAACAGATAAATGCCCAAAATGCACAATTCGAGGCTCAGAATGCCCAGAATGCCCTAATTCTGAATAAGTTGAACGATTTGCTTGGGACAAACCGCCAACCGACAGATAATGAAAGGAATTTTGCTGGCAACATTCGTGATGCTGAAGAAAGAAATGCTCCTGAAAGGGCTGCTAGCCCCTTTGAACAAACACTTTCAGAGGTTGGTGGATCTAGAACTCGACATGATGAGGAGTATCTTTCTGGAATGGTCCGAAAAATTATGAAAGAGAGTATGCAGAGGGTTGAAGACGAGAAAGAATGGGGTTTCGCCCCAAGTAAAACTCCTTTTACTGAAAAAATCTTAAAGGCTGAATTTCCAAGGAAGTTTGTCCCACCAACCATTCCAGCTTACAAGGGGACGAGTGATCCGAACGAATTCTTATACAAGTATGATTGGCACATGACAGGTGCCAGAGCCTCTGATGAAATAAAATGCCGATATTTTCCTGTGTATCCCGAAGGTGTAGCTCTGCTTTGGTTCACCAAACTTCCAGTCCGATCTATCGATCAGTTTTCTGACTTAACCCGGAAGGTCAAGGAGCAGTTCAGACTATACGCCTCAAAAGCCAAGGATATCATGTCACTATCAAGTTTGGAACAGAATCCAGGGGAGACTATCAGATCTTTCTTAAACCGCTTTAATATAGCGCTAGCTGAGATGGACAATGCAGAACCGCGAATGATACTGACTTATCTGATGAAGGGTATTGACAAGTCGAGCGAGTTTGGGAAATGGCTAAACATGAAAGAACCAAATTCCCTTGAAAAATTCTATAAAAAAGCAGATGAATTCATACGCTTAGAAAGCCGTCCCGTACCAGTAAAGGCAGTGTTGGAAAAAGCCGAAGATAACACTGTTGTTCCATGCAAGAATGAATCTGTAGGGCAAAAAAGGAAAAATAACAATGGGAAGAAGCAGGGTAATCTGAAGAAACCCCGATCCTTCAAGCCATCAGAATATACTCCTTTATCAGATACGCCAGAGCGTATCTACCTTGCCACCAAAGATTCTGTCGACTTTCCTAAACCTCCTCCTTTAAGGATCGGGAAAAAGGCTATACAGAGTGGGAAGTTCTGCCGCTTCCATAATCAACCCGGTCACGAGACCGACGAATGCCGTCAGCTGAAAAATCTGATTGAAGAGTTACTAAGGGAAAACAAACTACAGCAATTTGTGAAAAAGAATAGCAACAATCCTACTTCATCTAGTCAGGGGCAACAGGCTCCTACTCATCAGCCTAGGACGATTGAGAAGGCTTCAGGGCATGAATCTGGAAGGCCCATTATCAATGTCATTACAGGAGGACCCCACCCAGCGGGCAGAAGCTGGGGTGAGATGGAAAGATATACCCGAGCTTTAAAGTATGTACCGACCGAGGAAGATGTATTCGTTTTGGAAGGTGCTACGCCCTTGAAGCAACAAAGAACTCTTGATGATGATATTGTATTCAAAGCTAGGGATTCTGCAGGTATTGAAGCTCCTACCTTGGATCCCTTAGTCATCTCGGCTGATATCGGGCCAGCTATTGTCAGAAGAGTTCTCATTGATTGTGGCGCATCCTGCAATATCCTCTTCAAGAAAACATTCGACCAAATGAAGATCCCTATGGCTGATGTGCAAGCTTCATCGCATAAAATTGCTGGCTTCACTGGGGAGCCAAAACAGCCGGTAGGAACCATTGATTTGTTTGTGGAACTTGGAGAAGGAGAGAGAAAAATGGTCCGCAAGCAAACTTTTGTGATTGTCGATGAATTTTCTGCATACAATGCTTTCCTTGGTCGTCCAACTCTGGCAGCGTTCAAAGCTGTTCTCGCCCCGTGGTGCCTCACCATTAAATTCCCTACAGACAATGGAGTAGGAGTTATAAAAGGGGATCAAAATGCCGGGCGAGAGTGTTATCTGACAGAGCTACGAGAAACCAGAAAAAGAGAAATGGGAAAGAATGTGGCAGCCCCAGTCCGCATCAAAGAACCAGCCTTGTAGCAATTACAGGGCGGACCCTGCACTGGCGAGCACAGCGGAGCAAGGAAAGAGATGGACCCTAGAAAAGTCAGTGCAGGGGAAAATAGAGTGGTACCAGTGGAAACGACAATACCAATACCTGTTGACCCAAAGGACCCAAACAAGGTGTTGAATGTGGGTTCACAACTTAATGTGTCAATTCAGAATATCTTAATATCTTTTTTAAAGGCAAATCTGGATGTTTTTGCTTGGACTCATGCCGATATGTGCGGAATATCCCCAGAAGTTGCAGTGCATGCTCTAAATATTGATCCAAAATTTACACCTGTGAAACAAAAGAGGAGAACTCAAGGTCCAGAAAGGTCAGAAGCATTAAAAGAAGAAGTTGATCGACTAATGGAGAATAATTTTATCAAGGAATCTACCTATCCGAATTGGGTTTCAAATCCAGTGCTGGTTAAGAAAGCCAACGGAAAATGGAGAGTATGCATCGATTTTTCAGATCTAAACAAGGCCTGCCCCAAAGACTGCTTCCCATTATCCAGAATCGACCAATTGGTAGACGGGACAGCGGGACACGAATTGTTATCTTTTATGGATGCTTACTCCGGATATAACCAGATCATGATGCATGAGCCAGATCAGGAGGATACGAGCTTTATCACCGACACTGGTCTTTACTGCTACAGAGTAATGCCCTTCGGGTTGAAGAATGCAGGGGCAACATACCAAAGACTCGTTAATGCTATGTTCAAACCGCAACTGGGTAAGACTATGGAAGTCTACGTCGATGACATGTTAGTAAAGTCTAAGAAAGCAGTGGATCACATAGAACACTTAGCATACATGTTCGCAGTCCTTCGGAAATACAGAATGAAGCTCAATCCTTTAAAATGTTCATTTGGAGTGGAATCCGGCAAGTTTTTAGGCTTCATCGTGAGCGCTAGGGGCATTGAGGCCAGTCCAGCTCAAATTACTGCATTGAAAGAAGTCAAAGCTCCAAGAACAAAGAAGGAATTGCAAAGTCTCAATGGAAAAGTCGCCGCCTTGAGTCGGTTCATTTCCAAAGCCACAGATAAATGCATCCCATTCTTTGACGCCCTAAAGAAAGGAAAGAAAAACTTCGATTGGACTCCTGAATGCCAAAAAGCCTTCGATGAATTGATTCGCCATATGGAAACGCCTCCAATACTTTCTAGGCCTGGCGATGGCGAGGATCTTCTTATATACTTGGCAGTATCATCTCATGCTTTAAGTGCAGCGCTGATACGAGAAGACAAAAGGATTCAACATCCAGTTTACTATATCAGCAAAAGACTCACTGGGGCAGAGATGAATTACTCTAAGTTGGAAAAACTCGCCTATTGTCTACTAATTGCATCTAGGAAGTTGAGGCAATATTTTCAAGCTCATCCTATCAGAGTCCTCACTGATCAACCTTTGAAGCAAGTCCTGTTTCGCCCTGAGACTTTGGGTCGTCTTCTAAAGTGGAATATTGAACTCAGTCAGTATGACATCACTTATCATCCCCGAAAAGCAATCAATGGACAAGCTTTAGCAGATTTCATTGCAGAATTCACAGATAAGGGTAACAGTGAGGAGGAAACAGTCGACGATTCCCCAATCCAATGGAAGTTATATGTCGATGGTGCGAGAAACGACTACTGTTCTGGAGCCGGAGTTGTACTTGAGACCCCTGAAGGCCGATCATTATGCTATGCACTAAGATTGGAATTTCCTTCAACAAACAATGAAGCAGAATACGAAGCCCTTATCGCTGGCTTAAGGATTGCTAAAGAATTAAACATCCGAGCGTTACAGATATTCAGCGATTCTCAGCTTATTGTATGCCAAGTCAAAAAGGAATTCCAAGCAAAAGGGGGGAATCTGCCCGCCTACTTGTCAAAGGCTTGGGAGCTCCTGGGTGATTTCGATCATTACATGATAAGTCACATTCCTCGAGAAGAAAACATGAAAGCAGATTCTCTCGCAAAGTATTCTAGCACAGGCGAAGCCCAATTTCTGGGATTAACTCCAGTGGAGGTCCTGTCGACTCCTAGCATTGATAAGATGGATATTGATTGGATCATGAGCATGTCTCAAGAGCAAGAATCATGGATGACTCCGATAACAGAATATCTGCTCAATGGATCTTTACCAGGGAACTCAAAAGAACGACAAAAGCTACTGAGAAAAGCCTCTCGATATTTAATCCAGGATGGCCGATTGTACAGACGGGGATTCTCAATGCCATTACTTCGATGTGTATCCAGGGAAGAGTCCAAAGCAATCCTAGCAGAGGTACACGGAGGAGAATGTGGTGATCATTCAGGTGGCCAAACATTAGCAAAGAAAATTCTCCGATACGGATATTTTTGGCCAGAAATTAATCGAGATGCGGCAGAGTATTCCCGAAAATGTGACAGATGTCAAAGATTCGCCAAAATTCCTAGAGCTCCTTCCACTGAACTCACACAGATGGTCAGTCCATGGCCGTTTGCAATATGGGGCATAGATCTTGTAGGACCGTTACCAACTGCCAAATCTGGAATTAAATATGCCATTGTTGCTGTAGATTATTTTACTAAGTGGGCAGAAGCTGAACCACTGGCTACTATCACCTCAAAGAAGATGATAAGTTTTGTGACTAAAAACATCATTTGCAGATACGGTGTGCCTCAAAAAATAATTACAGACAACGGTACTCAGTTTGAAAGTGAAGAATTCCAAGATTTTTGCAAGCAATTCAAAATCCGGAAAAGCTTTTCAGCAGTGGCTCATCCGCAGGCAAACGGGCAAGTGGAAGCCGTGAACAAAATTATTAAGTCAACCATCAAGAAGCAACTCGAAAGAGCAAAAGGTGGTTGGGTTGATAAGCTACCACTGGCACTATGGGCATACAGAACCACTCACAAAACTGCGACTGGGCACACCCCGTTTTCATTGGCATACGGGTCAGAGGCAATGATTCCGGTAGAAATAAAGGTTCCTTCACACAGAAGAATCCATTTCAATCAAACAGAAAACGAAAAGCTACAGCTTGAAGCGCTAGATCTCCTTGATGAAAAAAGAGATGAGGCTAATCTCAGAATTGCGGCCCATCAGCAAAGGATATCCAGACATTTCAATTCCAAAGTTCGCCAACGCAGCTTTGAGATTGGAGACCTAGTCCTGAAGAGAATTATGACAGCGACAGGTGTGTTTGGGCCAAATTGGGAAGGACCATATGTCATAGGTCAGAAGCTTCTTGACGGCGCATTCAAACTCACTACTGTTAAAGGAGATCAAATTCCAAGGGCATGGAACAGCAATCATTTGCGTCCATACTTTACTTGAAAATTTTGTCGAAATATTGTAAAAAGAATTGTGAATGTATGATTCTTGTAATTGAAGGCAATTGTAAAACTGATGCAAGTAAATAATGAAAAAATATAAAGTAGATGTAGGCCCAGTTTCCTGGCCGAACCACTATAAATCTTGTGTTCCTTATTACATGTTTGCTTTATTTTCGATATTAAAAGTACATAGAATGTATTGCTGAAATGTCGATTCAAATTTTTGCAGACAATGGAAGTGAAACTTGCACATAATAAGACCCAGTGATTCTCGCCAAATTTCAAGTCACAAAAGCTCCAAATTCAAATCCTAGATAGGAAGTACTTCAATTGAACGGCCTATGATTTCGACAGAAACGAGCCTTTGCTAATGAATTGAGATCGTTTGAACAAACAAACATCCAATTAAGAAGCTGATGCTCGTTCTCACGAACTTGCCTGACAATGAAGTACATTTCCTTGGATTAAACAAGTCACTTGTAAAAAAAAAAAAAGGGGATCACTGAAAAGGCATAAGCAAGTGGACAAGGGAACAACCAAAGCCATCATCGGCAGCACAAATCCTCTTCGGAGGCACAACTATTCGGAGAATAAAGACCTCTAATGGGTCATACGCCACAAAAAAGAAAGTTCTCTACTCAACAAAAAAGATTGGAGGAGTCATGACCCTCCAACCATGAGAGAGTAACTTCCAGGCGATGAAAACCCTCTCTGAGGCACATTTCACCAGGAGTTGAAGTGTAACAACCGCTCTTCGGAATTTCACTTCACCAGAGTTGAAATGTAAACAAAATAAAAGCCCTCTTCGGAGGCCCATTTCACCAGGAGTTGAAGTGTTACGACCGCTCTTCGGAATTTCACTTCACCAAAGTTGAAATGCAAAACAAAATAAAGACCTTTCTGGAAGCCCACGTTACGCCGAGATTGAAATAAAACTTCCAAGTGTTGAAACGTGAAAAGGCTTTTTCCAAAGGCACAACTCTTTGGAGGTACACGTTTCGCCAAGATTGAAATAAAACTTCCAAGTGTTGAAACGTGGAAAATCCCTCCTCAGAGGTACAACCCCCTCCCGGGGACACAATCAAAAAGAAAGACTTCTTCGGAAGCCCACGTTTCACCGAGATTGAAATAAAACTTCCAAGTGTTGAAACGTGAAAAGGCTTTTTCCAAAGGCACAACTCTTTGGAGGTACACGTTTCGCCAAGATTGAAATAAAACTTCTAAGTGTTGAAACGTGGAAAATCCCTCCTCAGAGGTACAACCCCCTCCCGGGGACACAATCGAAAAGAAAGACTTCTTCGGAAGCCCACGTTTCACCGAGATTGAAATAAAACTTCCAAGTGTTGAAACGTGAAAAGGCTTTCTTCGAAGGCACAATTCTTTGGAGGTACACGTTTCACCAAGATTGAAATAAAACTTCCAAGTGTTGAAACGTGAAAAATCCCTCCTCAGAAGTACAAATTTCTATTTCAAAAAAAAAAATATTATTATATATCCTCATCAAGGGTATACTTTAACTTTCGAAGGAAGAGTGATTTACCTGTTCTAGAAAATAACCTTCCTCAAAAAAAAAAAAGAGGAAGAAAGTTAAAGTACTCTTCAGAGGTCTGCTTTACCACATAGAAGAATTCACTTGGCAAAATGCGTACTTAAAAAAAAATAAAAAAAAATAAGTGATTTCTTCGAAGGACAAAGCGTAAAAACTTATATGAAGGAAGTTGTACTCTACAAAAAATTTCTTCAAGAATGAAGTAATTATTCTTCAGAAAATAAGAGTGCGAGTCCCCTCAAAGTATAAAATATTGCAGCAAACTTATGGTATGGGGGCAACATGGTATAGTTACATACAAAATGGTATGGCTACATCGGTAAAGTATGCTCAAACAACATACCACAAGCTCACCGCAATATCATATAAATAAACTTGTGCAAAAATAAATAATAAATGCATTCTCAAATTCAAACAAGAGTCTGTGCAAATAAAGGATCATTTTATTCAATTGCAGATACAGGTTTCAAAATAAAAAAAAAGCAGGGCCCGGTGCCTGCACAACATCCGACCATTACACAAAAAAGGAGTCAAAAAGCCCGAAGTCCGACTCTTCACTTCTTCTTGCCACCTTTGGACCCTTTGCCTGGCCGAATGATTAGTTTTTCAGGTCTATCTATAGGCGTAAGCGAAGAAGGAGAGGGAGGTGCAACCGGTGCAACTTCCGGTTCCTCTTCAGTAGTGATGATTTTCTTCCCCCTCCTCTTCGATGTTCCGTGCTTCTTTCTTCTCTTCGAAGAAGACTCACTCCCTGGAGTAACAAGAGCGGACAAAACTACGTCATCAGAGGGAGTCCGCTCCGGAGAGATCTCGCCTCCTTCAAGTCCCTCGTCCTTCTGCTCTTGCGAAGCGATAGGGTCATCCAAGCCGTGAAGAGCCTCAATCTGTTCTTCTTGCGACCCGGGTTGTGAAGCAGAAGGAGGAGTCACCTGAAGAGACGGAGGAGGGATAACTGGAGGAAGTGAAGTCTGCACAGCACTTGGTGTTTCAACTGCAGAAGAAGAGAAATTAAAAATATTAGTATCTCCCCGAAAGAAGGGAGATATGGGTTCGTCGAGATTCAAGAAGTAATCGAGAAGCTC
This sequence comes from Allium cepa, assembly GCA_030765085.1. Classification (NCBI taxonomy): domain Eukaryota; kingdom Viridiplantae; phylum Streptophyta; class Magnoliopsida; order Asparagales; family Amaryllidaceae; genus Allium; species Allium cepa. Next base: position 950,223,095 of record CM060937.1, read on the forward strand.
ATCAAACTTTTGAGGAGTAAGCAAGCGATCCACCTGAATCGGACCAATATCAAAATTACCTGAAGATGTTTGCTTCGTTAGCTCAATCTTATAATTCTGAGCCCCGATATCTTCCAGAGCCTCATCATCAGTAGGGGTGATTACCCCGGTTCTTATAGGAGGCAGCGAATGAGCACTAGAGCCTGTAATGTCCACTTCGGGAGAAACTAAAGGACGTTCAGAAGTGGTAGGTGGTATTTCTTTCTCAGAGCGTTCCCCTTCCGCCATTCCGGCCCGTACCTTGGTGAGTTGCTCTTTTCCCTTGGCAAGAGCGGCGCGGGCATCATCATCGAGATAATGCTCTTCAAGAGCTGTCTCAGCGTAGCCAGCACCTTTACCACCTAGCATATCAAGTGCTGCCTCCCAGACTTCAGCTAATGTAATTTCGTATTTAGGGCCTAGAAAGGCAAGGCTGCCACGCCCCAAAATGCTATGCAGATAGAAATCAAATAATGTGGAGCTAATGTCAGCTTTGGTTACTTGATGGGCCTCTTCGGCCGCGAGTTTACCAGCAACAGCCTCGTCACTCTCCTTTTCGGCCATAGCAAGTCGAGTTTTTAACAACTCTATCTTCAAGCTTTGAGAGCCAGTCTGTTCTCGCAGCTGTGAAGCTTCAGCGCAATATTCTTCTATGACCTTCTCTTTGTATGCAAGCTTATCTTCGACTGCCCTTTGACTGGCATGCGCATCTCGTACTTGTTGCTGAAGCATGCTCTCCTTTTGAGAATGGAAAGTAGATGAAGTAGTTAATTCTTCCTTAAGCTTTTCTACTTCCGCTTCCAGCTTTTCATTATAGGAAGCAATACTTCTCATTTCGGCGTCATGCTGTTCGAGAGTCTTCTGCCACTCAGCCTTATCGTTCTCCATTGTGAGCATGGCCTCGAGATTGGCTCGGTTAACCCTCTGAAGCTCGTCGACAAGTTTTTGCCAGTTCGACATTCTTTCAATATCGGTCCTGACAGAATCAAGATTTCGCAGCATAGCCGATTTGTCGAGAGGAACCAAATCGAGATCAAATCGAACCCCTCTCAGGCACCACTTAGGAAATCGACTTTGAAGAGTGGGAGGACCTTGCCCAACTTGGTATGCGGGCCGGTTGATAATTGTTTGAATGTCGGAACGAACGGGGGCAGGAGATTCAGCAGGAACATTTTGAGAAACGGTCGGCATTGTTTCTTCAGTAAGTTTAGCCCGCTTGCTAGAAGAATCGTCCATGTGACCCTTACCTCTCTCATCGTGAGTTTTTCTTTTTTGGGTATCATCATCTCTTTGAGGAAGGTCATGTCTTTCTTGTTCTCTTCGGTGACGTTCTTCGTATGCTCGTCTCTCGTCTGCTTTCCTGATGGCCCTCTCTTATCGGATTCTCTGTAAGAAGGGAGGTAACGCCTATAATCATACTGGCTACGCCTCCCGTAGCGCTGGAAATCATCATAGTACGAGCCGCTGCGCCCCATAGGAGAATCTGGAATAAAAATAATAAGCTTTAGAAATCTTTAAAGTACAGGAAGATAAGTGCGTAGAAGTGATGAAAAATCCTAAGTGTCGTGTAACGTGTAAACTACACGCATCGAGTTACAAACCACTCTGTGGAGTCGAGGTGGTGATAACTTGAGTAGAAGGAGTTGACATTTGTTGTAGAGAAGACGTCGCCTCGATTACAGAAGAGATAGTTTTGGAAACATCATCTTTGAAAAGTTCTTGAGAAGTCACAATTAAATCACTCAACCCCTCGAAAACATCATCACCATCATGTTTTTTGGGACTTGCTTTCTTGACTCCTTCGTTAGTAGATTTTTCAGAAGATCGTGGAGGTTCTTCCTCTTCGATAACTGGGGCAAGTACAGACTTGTCAGACGGCCCCGCAACATCTTTCGGAATTGAACACTTTACTAGTGAAGTTTCTATAGAAGTTCCTCCCTGCATGTGTTCTTTAGTAGAGACCGGGACATCAGGAATTTTCACCGGAGAATCGGGAACTTCAGTCGGAACTTCATGAAGTTGAGTAGAACGAGAAGAATGTAAAAGCCCAAATCGATGAAGGAGATCATATGTCAATAGAAATTTCGCGCTCCTCTCTTCAGCAGCCACAATGCTTAGCCTTTCAAAGACTGGTTTATGACTGGAATCTCTAGAAGGAGGAGGAAGTGCTGTAAAAATAAGGAATGGAATCAGCATCTAGCAATACGAACCATGAAAAACTTAGAATGGAATTGAAGAAAGAAGGGAAAAAAGATCTCACTTCCTGTTCTCCAGTCTGCGTAAAATCCTGCGGGGCAACGAATATAGAAGAATTGGTTCAAAAAACCATGTGCACTCTCCGGCAAATCCAAAATTAGTTTACGGTTCCTCGCACCTCTTACAAGTACAATCGAAGGGTGGTCCTTGTTCTTCGCAAAAGTGCACAGGTAACAGATTTCCTCAAAACTCGGAAGACGGTCAAGAGTTCTCCTGAACAGAACGCACAATCCCATCAAGATGGCATAGCCATTGGGATGCAGTTGGAAAGGAGAGATCGTCAGTCGAAGAAGGATTTGTTGAAGAAATTCATTAAAGGGAGGAATTGCTCCACTTAAGCACATTTGGCGATTAATGGCAACAAAACCGGAAGGTGGTCTATCAGCAAAATCATTTGGTCCAGGGAGTAAAACTTCTGCCTCGGCAATGCCAAATTGAATGCATAATTGGTTAAGCACCCGCTGTTTCAGAAGGGTAGGAGTTCTTTCCGGAGGGTTCTCTAGTGGAATAGCAACTGGGAAAGCCCCTTTGACGTGTTCTATCATCTCTTCTTGTTGAGACGTCATTCTACATGAGTAACTGGATGTTCAGGTGTGAAGGTGCACGTTTCCTAAAAGTGTGAAGTGTTGTGCGAAACTAATAAAAATAATAAGCGAAATAACTGAAATTAAACTAATTGACAACTGATCGATTGTGAGATTTCAGGACTTGTTAATTTAAGACTCAAGCGCAGTGTTAATTCAAACAAAATTTTAGCTTTGCTTTAACACTTCATTTGAGTCGGTTGATTCACAGCATTTCACTCACATGGTTCATTTAAGTTGATTATTCTTTATCGACTAATCTGTCATTCGATGTGGACGGTCAACGACAGTATATTCATCCCATTTTTCTGCAAATGTTATGTTTAAACAGGTTGTTAGCATTAGAGATAATCTGCAAAGAAATACGACAAAATTCAAGTCCATATAGTTCAAAGTTCAAACAGTTCAATCAAAGTTGTCTCGGGATTTCACAAGTCCTAGGTCGTCCAGCGACCTAGCATAGGTCGGAGCCTTTTTAGGTCGCGCTGTAAAGGATAAGGCTTTACAAATTCGTCCTAGTGTTAGCTCGGCCGCGACCTAAAGCCTATGTCGCAAGGAAGTTAGGTCGTGCAGTTCTTAGCTCGAGTAACTCTTAACTCATGCAAAGTCTTAGGTCGCATGAATATTAGGTCGTTCAGCGACCTAGTGTAGGTCGAAACTATTCCTTAGGTCGCAAGGGTCATTAGATCGCGAATTATCTTAAGTCGCTCAAATCCGCTAGGTCACTAACTTCCTCTCCACGCAATGCTTCACCAGACCCAATAACCCGCTATCAACTACACAGAAATCCATCATCCTCTTCGTGAAGTCCATCATCTCCACACATCACCGAATCACTTGAAAAGCGATTCAAAGAATCTCCAATCCATCGTGCATTCAATACATTTTCGTGCCTACTCAAGCGGCGATCGAAAATCGGTTGCAACGATTCAAAATATGGCACGATGCAAGGAATTGGGTCAAGGTCAGAAAATGGGGATTCGTAATTCGACAGTGATTATAGTGGGATGGAGATTGAATTCACTTACGTATTATGTTGGTGAAGATAAATTGACAGCTAAATGGGTTGAATTTGCCTTCGAAAACTTGAGAGCTTGATAATGGCTGAATAAGAAGTTCAGAGCAGATGAAGTGAAGGAGGAACGACCTATGTCATTTATACCCCAGGGAAGTGAGATGTGAATCGACACACACGACCTAATTTTCTCGATAGGTCGCTCGCGACCTAACAACTCATCAGAGCTCGAGTTAAGAGGATCGAAGCACACGACCTATGCCATAGGCCGGTACTTCGAGGGGCAAGTGTTAACTCCCACTTTGAAGCGACCTAAAATGTAATGCGACCTATCATTACTTTGAGACCTAGTTACCTAACACTCCGCGACCTATAGCTCAACAGACCAACGACCTAACTAGACCTAGCGACCTAAAGGATAATGCGACCTAGCGACCTAAAGGATAATGCGACCTAGCGACCTAAAGGACAAAGCGACCTAGTACCTTTAATCCTTAGCGACCTAAGAGATGGAGCGGCCTAGCGACTTAACTTATCAAGTAACCTAAAAGTAGCTGCGACCTAAGGGAAGCTGCGACCTACAGAACTCTGCGACCTAAAAGTAGCTGCGACCTATGGAATTCTGCGACCTATAGAACTCTCACAACCTAAGACAGGTCGCTCACGACCTAAGGACATTGCATTAGAAGACCGCCTTTTCTATGCCGCTACTAGTAAGGTCGCTCACGACCTAGAACTTGTGTAAATCAGCATGCATGTTCTTGTGAAAGGGAGGACAGTGTATCTTAGGTCAGTCACGACCTACGACCTAGCTTAGGTCGGTCACGACCTACGACCTAACTCCGAAAAATGCCTATAAATACGACCCTAGTTCCAACTAGCGGGGGACCTTTTGGCTGATTCATTTCAAGCGCCGTTACTCTGCTGCACTCTGAACTACTTCAACACCTTCAAGGAACTTCACGAAGAAATCAAACATGTCAAACATGTGTTCAAAGATTTGGATCGACGTTGAAGTTTAGGCTACTTATTATAAGTCACTTGAAACTCAAAGTGTGTTGTAATCAAAGTGTAACTGCATTGACTTGTAATCAAATCATCAATAAAGATATTCAAAGTGGACGTAGGCTATCTCTTAAGCCGAACCACTATAAAATTGCTGTTGTTTACTGTTTTCTACTACTATCTGCTTATAATCTGTTCCCGAGCTATCGGGTGGTGCTTTCACGATCTTACTTCATACACCGGGGTGTTAGCGTTCAAATTTTAGCGTTAACAGCGTTCAAAATAAGGAAAATGGCGAAAATGTATAACACTTTCTCACCAAATAAGTGTTTTAGGCCTGATTGCTTATTCAAAGCAAACAACTTCAAATTCTCATTGGTCATTAGGTGGTCGACGAATGATCACTTATTGTAAATAAACACTACCCTAGTATATTTTACATACAAAAAGGAAATTTATTTATCCCTATATGGATTTCAGATTCCTATTTAAGGTATCCACACTTAAAAATTGGAATGATTCTTACTTTCTTTTCTTTCCCAAGTTAAAATTCAAACTATTAGAGCATGTTGAACGAAATAAAAGTAGGAATTGCTTTGATAAGTGTTGAAGCCCTGTCGTAATATCTTCAGGCAGTGTTGTTAAAGTCCTATTTGGTTGTTCATGCACTATATGTAAACTCATTCCTCAAGGTGAAGTGAGGGTATCGATAGTGAAATTCCTAAGAGGTGCTTTGAAATTGGATGTAGGAGATGTGTTCGGAAGCAATATAAATCGATCATATGATCTACTATATTATTTCCGCTGCATTTATCGATATACTCTTCGGTTATATACATTTGACTATATTTGATCACGAGCATAGCTATTCACAAGTGGTGTTAAAGTGTGGAGTTGTATCGATCCTAACAACATCCTAGGACAATAGCTAGAACAAGATTCAGTCGAGACACGTTCAATAAGAAAAAGAGCATAGCTATTGCCGAAGCGACTACAAGCTAGAATAAGGAACTTTGAATCAATTACCTAATCATTATGATATATTATCAAATAAATTTGAATACTCGGATTTTCTATATTAGGAAAAAAAAGCTTACGTAAAACAAACAGCGGCACAAAAAATGAAAACTCTGAATTAAAAAATTAATACTTTGGTACTTAATGATTTTCAAATGAGAAAGACTTAGAAGTTGCAGATTTGAAAAATCAAATGATAAATTACAATTTTTATTGAATAATTTAGATACTTAAATGATGTCTTTTAAAAAGGAAATTGTTTTTAAAGCATGAGAAATTTAAATTAATTAAAGAAATTGATATTTTAAAAATAGCAGTATATCTTTTGAAAAGGAAAATCGTGATTATAAAATTAGACTCTACAAGCTTAGTGGAAAAAAGCACAAAATTTAACAAAGGTTAAAATAGTTTAAATTTTAATGTTATCAAATTTTACACCTTTCAATAATAAGAGTGGTTTAGGAAATCGGTTTATTTGGGGAAACATGTTGAAATAGTACACGTAGCAGGAATGATATGTCTACGGAAACGTGTTGAAAGAGTACACGTAGCAGAATAAGGATATGCTGATATTTCATGCATATCAGTTTACATAGATGTTTAGGTAAGTGATTTTAGTTGCTAAAAATGATAGAGTTGAAATAGTATGATAAATAGACCAAAAGGAAATGTAAATCGACCCTTTAAATTGACACTGCATGAGCAAACTATAAAGATGTTTTATTGACATATTCGTACCATGTGTGTGTGCGTGTGTGTGTATTTAAGGTAATAGATATATCACACATACTAGACTTTTGTTCAACTTGATGTTCTATACTTTACTTTTTATTATCTTGGATATTCTTAAATGAGTATATTAGAGGTAACACGTCAGAATAGTGCTTGGAGTTGTGCGAACGACAAGTAGGAGGTTATGCTTTTATAAATTTATATTTTGGAGCTTACTACCACTTATATTCTAGTGTGCAGTACTATGGAGCTATATTAGTACTAAGTAGTATTAGAGACAGTTATTGGAGTTCACTTGGATATTGAGATGTATAAACTCTTTTTTTTCTTTTTTTTATGGTCTTGTGAATTTGTGCGCTCTAATTTTCTTATTTATGATTCATTTAACTATATGATGTCTCGCTTATTTTATATATATCTTAATTTTTTATTTCATCACATGTGCAGTGAGATATATGATATATTTTGCCTCAGAGTTTCAACTACATTACCCCTTGGCCACCACTCATTATTGGTTGGGTACAACTAGACGTACTTTATAGTCATATTGGAAACCGAAGGTATGGGACGGCCGTCACACTTGACTTTTCACTTACAAGAGGATTTTTTAGGCCTATTAAAAGAGCATAAAACTAACAATAATATATCTTGAATGTCGAAAATTCGATCTTTATATAAGTGCACATAACCTTCTATTTATAGTTGTAGAAGTCATACCTTGAACGGCTAAGACCGATACCTTGAATGCTAAGTTTTGTCAGAGTCGTTAATTGCAATTTGCCATCCAGATGCAGTCCGCTTTGATTCAACGTGGAGGGAATGATCTAGAAAAATGCTAGTTGCAGAGTCATATTATGACATGATTAAGTCAAAGGAGAAGTTGGCACGGTGAGTTTGTTGTACAGTGGCGCTTTACCTTGTGGCAGTAAAGTACAAATACTAATTATGGTATAATGGCACTTCTATCAGCCGAACATTACAGTTGTCAAAGTGATGCATTTGTCGGAGGAATAATATTAGGTCATTGCCTCTTTTTGCAAAACGGCCATGAGCTTTTGCTAGAAGTCTTCTTACTTATCAAAAACGAGATGGACGTAGGAGTTGGTTGAAGAGGAATCTTAGCGAACAGGGATTGATATGGACAAGGCCTTAGAAGATTTTGGGTTGGCCTTCCACGGTCGACTGGGAGGGTGATGGACAAGGTGAGGAGATGTTTTTAGAGGATTTTTAACATTTTTATTGTAAATATATTTTATTTTCAAAATTTTGAATTATAGTAATTTTATTTATGATGATGTAACATGGTAACTAAGATTATATGCGGAAGAAATTATCATTAAGCGTTCAGAATTAGAAAAACAATATGAAAATGCGTGACACTTTTGCACCAAATAAGTGTTTTAGGCCTAACACGCTTATTCAAAGCAAATAACTTCAACTTCTCATTGGTCAATATGTGATCAATGAATGATCAGTTGTTGTAAACAAACAATACCCTAGTATATTTTACACCTAAAAAGGAAATTTATTTATCCCTATACATATTTCAGATTCTTGTTTAAGGTATCCCACCTAAAGAATGGAATGATTCTTACTTTCTCTTCTTTCCCAAGCTCAAATTCCAACTGTTGGAGTGTGTGGAACGAAATAAAAGTAGGAATCATTTTGATAAGTGTTGAAGCCCTGTCGTAGTATCTTCAGGCAATTTTGTTGAAGTCCTGTTTGGTTGTCCACGCGTTGATGTAAATTCATTTCTCAAGATGAAGTGAGGGTATTGATAGTAAAATTTCTAAGAGGTGCTTAGAAACTGGATGTAGGAGCTATGCTCCGAAGCTATTTAATTGATCGTATGATCTAGTATATTATTTCCGCTGCATTTTTGATATACTCTTCGGTTATATACATTTGACTATATTTGATCCCGAGTATAGTGATTCACAAGTGGTGTTAAAGTTTGGAGTTCTATCGATCTTAACAACATCCTAGAACAATGTCCAGAACAAAATTCGGTCGAGATACTTTCAATAAGAAAAGGAGCATAGCTATTGCCGAAGCGGCTACAGGCTATAATACGGTACTTTGAATCATTATAAAAGATTATCTAATAAATATGAAAAGTACTTGGATTTGTTATATTAGAAAAAAAATAAAAGCTCATGAAAACAAGACACCAGAACTAAAAAATGAGAATTCTGAATTTAAAAAAAATTGATACTTAATGATTTTTTAAATGAGAAAGACAATGAAGTTGCAGATTTGGAAAATCAAGATGATAAATTACAATTTTTATTGGATAATTTAGATACTTAATTATGTCTCTTAAAGAGGAGAATTGTGCTATAAAATATGAGAAATTTAAACTAATTCAAGAAGTTGATACTTTTAAAAATAACAATGAGTTTTTTGAAAAGGCAAATCGCGATTATAAAATTAAATTTGATGAGCTTAGTGGAAAGAGCACAAAATTTAACAAAGGTTAAAATTGTTTTGAATTTTAATGTTATCGAATTTTATACCTTTTATTAATAAGAGTGGTTTAGGATATTAGTTTGTTTGCGGAAACTTGTTAAAATAGTACACGTAGCAGGAATGATATGTCCGCAGAAATGTGTTGAAATAGTACACATAGCAGAACGAGGATATACTAATATTTCATCCATATTAGTTTGCATAGATGTTTAGGTAAATGATTTTAGTTACTAAAAATGATACAGTTGAAATGTTTAGATAAATTGACCCTTTAAATTGACGCCGTAGGATCATACTGTAAAGATGTTTTATTGACATATTAGTACGATGTATTTATATCTAATTTTGAGGTGATAGATATATCACATATATCATGTTGTTGTTCGACTCGAGGTTCTATGTTTTGCTTATTATTATTTCGGGTATACATAAATGAGTAGATTAGAAACAACAGGTCTGAATAGCGCATGGAGCTGTGAGGACGACGAGTAAAAGGATATCCTTCCATAAATCTAAATTTTGGAACTTACTATCACTTATGTTCTGATTTGCAGTACTAAGGAATTGTGTCAGCATTTAGCAGTATTGGAGAACAGTTATTGGAGTTCATTTGGATATTGTGATGTATAAACTCTATTTTTTTTTTCCTATTTTCTATGGTCTTGTGAATTTGTGCACTCTGGTGTTCTTATTTACGATACATTTAATTATATGTTGCCTCGCATATTTTATATCTATGTTGATTTTATATTTCATCGTATGCGTTGTGAGATATATGGTATACTTTCCCTTAGAGTTTTAATTAACATTATTCCTTGACCACCACACTATATTGGTCAGGTACAACTAGAATGCTCATTGCAGCTATTTTGGATACCGGAGGTATAGGGCGGTCGTCACACTTGACTTTTTGCTTACAAGAGGATTTTAACGTCTATTAAAAGAGCATAAAACTAGCAATAATATGTCTAGAATGTCGAAGATTTGATCCCTGTACAAAGTGCACACAACCCTCTATTTATAGTGGTAGAAAGCATGCCTCGAAGGGCTAAGATTGATGCCTTGGATGCTAAGTTTTGTCGCAGTCGTTGATTGCAATTTGCGATCCAGGTGCGGTCAGCTGGGATTCTGTGTGGAAGGAATGGTGCAGAATAATGCTAGTTGCAGAGCCATATTATGACATGATTAAGTCAATGGATAAGTTGGCACGGGAAGTTTGCACTACAATGGAGCTTTACCTTTGTAGCAATGATGTCGGCCGAACATTGCAGTTGTCAAAGTGATGTTTTTGTCATGGGAATGATATTAGGTAATTGCCTCTTTTTGCAGGAGCGACCATGAGCTTTTGCTACTTATCAAGAAACGAGCGGACATAGGAGTTCGTTTGTGAGGAATCTTAACGAATAGGGATATGCTTTTAGAGGAGTCTGAAGATGCTGCCCACGAGGCTCGAGTCCACCATTCTTCTTGGGGTAACGCTGCATAAAGTGATGGGACAAATACGGCTTGTGGGTGAGGATTTATTTGATGAATAGGCGGTTGGACTGGAAGATATCTTGATTTATTTGATGGACATGATGGAAACATTTATGCTTTTGTGAGAAAAAATAACAACGGTAAGATATTCCTAGAAAATATAGGTTTGCAGGTTATCATGGATCATCCAGTAACATTTAATTTGGATACAAACTAAACATTTGATTGAAGTTGTTTGCTATTAGAGCAGAGACTCTGTACCGCAAAGGCTTACAGTTTACTATTCATAATTAAATGTACACATAACATGCGAACAGAACAAAGAAAATTTTGTCTCAGATATTAGTTTGCAGGAAACATCGCAAGCTCCATGGATTCCAGCTCTGAGCTTTATGGATTCCAGTAGTTATTTGCAGCTTCGAAGGAGCCAGTTTGCACCAGAATTTGAAATGTTGTACTGCAATAATAACAAGGTGAATTCAATTAAGAAGTGGGATATATCATTGACATCATCACTGTTTACGTGTGTAATTGAAAAAATATTTGTGTACTTGTAGAATTTTACAATATAAAATTACTTGAAAGTTGAATTGAAAAAATATTTGTACTGCAATGATAATATTTTACAAACCCGTGTATATAGTATAACTGCACTGTGTTTCTATTATATGAGCCAATGTATTAATGGTGTCTAATTTAAAATAAATAATGTTTCCAATTGATATGGGGTGCTATCAGACTGTGAAACATACAGTATTCATGGGTGATGGGTCAGGTTCTCACTGATAAAGGGTAGGTATATTAATTAATGTACATAATTTAATATTATAGTTGATGTGTATTCTAGTTTTTCTTTGCTACTTGTATCCAGTATGTAATATGAAGGATGTATATTAATTTGTCCTATTACTGGATGTGCACTAACCTATTTATATCGAAAATAGTTACAGGAATCCGCGAACTGACGTGAAAGCGGAGTTTAATGAAATATCCAAAATGGAACTGAATGTCCATTTTTAACATAGACAGAAACCATAAAATTCTATGAAAATGGAATGTTGAACCTCAATTACCTTTCTGCAATAAGAGATCTCCTTCTACCTTAAGATATTCATGTTACTTTCCCTTGCATGATGCGGTTAAATTGATAACTGCATATTTAGAAGAGGCAAGACTACAGGATATTCAATTGATTAACATAAACAGAAATTAGTAGACCGATGATGGACTTAGCCTGAATTTCTGGTTACGGCCATTGCGTTATTTTTTAAGAATTTTTATCATGTTTTCATACAAAATTCTTTATGTTTTTTTTTCCTTTCTAATTTTCAGTTTACAATTTATTTTTATGGTTCCGTTCATGTGGTACATCATAAATAATGTAGTATTTATAAAAGATATTTATCGGTATGACAAAGGCATACACTCTTTTGAATATTAAGAAAAGCCTGATATGATAAGCCTGATATGATATTTATGTAGTATTTATAAAAGATATTTACGGGTATGACAAAGGCATACACTTCATTTTTGGTATGTTCTTTCAGTTACCATGTATGTGCACTTTACATATTACACTATCACTTAGAATGTCACTTATTTTTCACTGTTATTAAGTTCGTCAAAAATAAACACCATGGCTTGAATCTTATGTTTTCCGTAAGTTAATGTAATTAATATTTAACATTGGCTGAAATGTACACTAAGCGTGTCTTTTGAGTGGGTTTGGATTAAGTGAATATCAATAGCAATTTTACTGAATGATATTATTTACATCCATCCACATCCACCTTTTCATAATATTTTTTTACTTTCTCAGAGCCATAACTCAACTTCTCATATTATCTAGCACCTTATTAATTATGCTGCATTTACACCTACCTCATCACTAGGCCTAGCCTCTGTACTAAATCAGATAACCATTTGATATTCCAAAGATAACCTTTTGATATTCTAAAGTAATGACAATAGGAAGACTGATCTTTATATTATATTTTTTTACTTAATATAAAGACAGAAGACTAGCCTTCCATATAATGTTTTACAATATTATGACTCGCATACAATGATATACCAACAGTAATAGTTTGACATCGAAATTTTCAATGTGGGATTGCCTTCTCAATCTACTCAGAAACATGAACATACCTTTTTAAGCAAAACCCGGCACATTGGAAGCGAATGTGGTCACCTCAATCTTCTTGGACATTTTCGGCTCCAATATCTTACTCAACGGTGCATTAATTGAAGACCCATCATCTGATCCAATTGATCCGTCACTGTATGACTGGCACTAACAGAAGTATCATCTGCTTTCAGCAAAAGAGCTGGCGAACCTTACAAATGGCGATGCCGCTTCTATTAATGCATGCATTCTCATCGCTTTCAGTTTCTGGGTTTTGCTTTGTTTCGTTAACAGTCGAATCTGATTGACAACTGCAATAGTAATAAGCTGAATTCAATTAAGAAGTGGGATATATCTAAATATGTAGTCAAACTATTGCTACTTAATTCAGCTAAAGTCAAAACATGAGATAATGAATCCTTTTACCATAGCAGCAAAAACATAAAAGAGTGGGCACAGTGAGTTTATCAAAATCAGCATCTCAACTTTTGAGTGGCTCATTTGATGACCTAGCATCTTCATTAGCCTCAGAAAATGAAGCAGCTTTGACTTGCTTTTTGTAATACTGGATTACTTTACCCAACATCTTGTTGTTGACATTAGGAAATTGGATTCTACCACGAGCACAGTTTTCCTCAATCATGGGCTGTTTTCCGAAAAAAAGCCCATACAACCGATTAAATTGATGTATGTGCTATTTTTATTTGACAGACATCTCCATGTAACTTTTTAACATTATTTACTTGAGGTAAAGTAACTAAATTAAGCAATTATGCACCAATGGGGACATAAATCTTTGTCCGTTTATTTTTAGTGAAAATTTCAAAGAGGCCATCAAATAATATAAAACTCACAATATCTTACTGACTAGATTATTATTGTCATAACCTATCATAATTTATACACTGACAAACAAACTAATTAAAAATGTAAAAGCAACGAATACAATCAACAGAATTACTTATATCTTCCTCATTGTTGCTTGAGTGATGTGCTTCTTCTCTTTGGCTCCTTTCTAGGACGTCCTACAAACTCATTTACCGAATTTTGAGGTATTCCAGACTCGTTCTGAGTAGAGGTTTGAGAATTTATAGGCCCATTTTGTATCATGAGGGGTTGAGATGGTTCAAAACCATGCTGCTCTTCTAGCCACAACAAATTATTATTTTCAAGAAAATCTTTTACAAAGCTCATCAAATTGGTGCATCCTGTTTCCGAATCCACGCATCCTTGTTTAATGTTTTCAACCATCTCTATAACTTTGTAAAGCAAATCCTCCTATAAATAAACTTGGGTTTCATTTTATATTTCTTTCATGGTAAAGAAGAAGAAAATATCGAAATCAAGAGCTATATTTTGAAACAGATCTTACTAACCATGTCTCTCTGTAATGAGGCACGAGGAATATATACCCTAACTTGGTTGATATTTTTAAGACATAACGACGAGTGATTTATCAATGGAGCCAAATATACCTATTTAAAGAAATTGTCTAATGGCGTTCAGTTTGAATATGCATACGTCTTCCACTCCATATTTTTATTGAAAGGAAGGGGGTTGATTTCACAACTAAGCATAAAGGGATGATGCATCCAGAGAAGCGTCAATTTAAACGGTGAGTGGGAATAAAGGCAGAAAAAATTCTCTTTCCTCCAACGGTTGAGCTTTTTTTTTCCCTTTTTTCTCTTTTAACATTTTACTAATGGTTTCAAAAATCCATCTAAACTAGTGTGTAACCCGTGCGATGCACACAGTAATGTTTAAAAAATATTATTTATATCTTGATTATTGGTAAAATATATTTTTATTATGCAATATATGATATGATAAATTTATTGTGATATACTAATCATAAACTAAAATGATTTGCGACGCTCAGATATAAGGTTGAGGGTTCAATACTCGTTAACCACATACCTCTGTAAAAAGTATTGTCCTAACACAAAAAAATTATATATTAAAATTGTTAATACTGTGCATGTAAATAATTTATGTTATGTGCTATATATATATATAAGTGAATATGCAACTCCACTATTTTATTAATATGATTGTTGTATATATATTGAATTATCACCTTCCTTCAATGATTTATTAATGGATTAATGAATATTAAATAATTGAATTTATTTGAATAATTTGAATTAATGATCGATATAACCAATTAAATATAAGGAGTTAAATGTAAAAAAAAAGGTTAAAATTGAGAAAAGCTTTTTACATATTTGTAATTGAGAAGAGCATAGATCTTATGTTTAGCTTATTTGCATGTGAACTTTTTTTGAATCAAACATGACATTTATTCATTTTTATGTTTTAATTTTTAAACAATTTTATCTTTGTAGTTAACCATAGATTTCATGTTCTTGTAGAAGGGCAATGCTTACAACTTTGATAGTTGCAAAATAATGTTATGTAGCATTTAGTTGAGTTATGAGTTGGGTAATGTTAGATAAGTGAAAATGTTTATATAATCTAATTTTTACCAGTTTAGTCTGTGCGTTCACATCATAATGTTGTAAAATATAAATTTATATTTTTAAAAGTTGTTAAAAATGGAATCATGTTACGTAATGCATGATATTTTTTTGAGATAAATGAATTAGAATAAAAGAGTTATTATTATTTATTCATATATTTTATGTTATGTGATTTATATATCTTCATAAATCTGAATAAAGAAGAATTAATTTTATTATTTTTCTCCTATACTGAATATTGTATATATTGAAATCTTCTTATTTTAAAGATTTGTTAGATGAATTAATAAATATTAGTTAATCATATTTATTTCAATAGTTTAAATTTTAGGTTACACAATTAGTTAAATATATAGACTTCAATATAAATATTAAAAGATAATTGAGAAAAGTTTCTAACTAATTGTAAAAAAAATTAAATGTTTAGGTATTTGAAGTTAGTAGAATTTTACAGTGCAATGTATGATAATTTCATTTAGTAAATAAATTATGAAATAAATTCGTTATTATCATTAATGTATATAATTTATATTATGTAATTTATATATATTCGTATCTAAATGATTTTTTTTTACCAATTTGTTATGCGTCTATAATATACATGTTGAAATTTTCATCTTTTAAGATCTATTAATAAATGTTGGTTGATTAAGTTTATCAATTAGTTTAAATTTTAGATTATGTAATTAATTTAAATGTGTGGACTGTAATGTAAAATTTGAAAAAGAACCGTAAAATATTTGTAAATAACTGTAGATTCTTCTAATAGTAGGTATTGAAATGTAAAATAGTGTGAAAAGTTTATATAATAATTGCAAAGTAGTAAATCATAAGATTTTGAACATAAAACATCCAATTGAAGAGAATTGAGGAGAACACAGATAACTCTTAGAACTAATGAAAGAGCTTCAAATTCTTATGTTTTACTATTATTTAATGGATACTTGAGGATTTTCTTTCTAACTGCCATTTAAGTACTAACGGTTTTCAAAAAGAAAGAATTTTACATTAATCCTTGTAATTAAAAAAAATAGGTATAAGTTCTTTTCAATTTTCTTCTATAAAATACATCCATGTTTTTTTGTAAAAGAGAGGTAAAATTCGAAAGAAGAGGGTTATTTAGGTAATTTATCAAAATTATATTCAGAAATTTATAGATATTGACCTTTTTTTTTTGAAACTCGAAACATTATTTGAATTTGTTTATTTTTTTTCTTCTTTTTTTTTTCTGTTTTTTAACAAGAATCTAGATTTAAAAAAGTAACCGAAATTATAACTTAAAAGGTTTAAAATCAGCGCCTGAATAAACAGTATAAAAATGCTTCACACTTCATCACTTGAATAAGTTAGCGAATTTTATAGTTTTATTTAAAAATTCTAAATACAAATTGATTACATATGATCATAAAGTTCAAAACTGGTTTTAATGAAAAAATAACTCAAAACTAAATTATGTATGATATATTGATTTTTTTTTTTTCCTAAATGCCAATTAAAACGCAATTGAATGCAAAATTTGACAATCATGCACCAGTTGAGAAAAGAGGTAAAAAGATGAGGAAAAAACATTAAAAAAATAAATAAATGAAATAAACAAAATCTGCATGCAACAGTTGGATTGTGAACCAATGGACCACAGTTGGATTTTGCAGATAAAAAATGGTACAACCCTGTCAACCACGCATACAGGTTATGAATATACAAATTATTCACCACAAACTTTAAGGCTCTTGAAAAAAAAATATACAGGTTATGAATATACAGGTTTCTGGAAACTTAGACAGAGATCTACAAAGATTTGAGCAGCACTCAAAGCTCTTGAAAAAAAAATCACCAGAAACTTTAAGGCTTACGGTTTACCATTCATAAATGTACATATGACATCCGAATAGAACACAGAAAATTTTGTCTTAAAAATTAGCTTGCAGGAAACGTCTCAAGCTCCATGGATTCCAGCTCTCAAGCTTAAAAACAAGAAAGGCAAATCTTCTATTAAAGAAAATCCCAAAAATGCTCTTATGGTGAATCGTGCTCCACAATTTGATATGTTATACCAAATTCAGAATAGCAGGATGATCGATAACTGGAAACTTGGTTGGACGTTTGAGTTGATCATTGAATCTCTTTGACGCGGTAATTTCCAATGGTGCTTCTCTGTTATAGAGAAAAGAGTTAGTTCATTTTACTATCATCTATTGACACTGGTATCAACACATGAACTTATTCAAAAACAAATTGATTTTACCATGGTTTTATACTTGGAGACAAATATGCATATGTATTTTTGAAACCATTTAAGTCATAAAAATTTAACAGAACGTCACAAGGATGTTTGATACTCCTATTACACACCTAAGCCAACATTGAACAACTGCAACAAACAATGCTAAGTGAATTCAATTAAGAAGTGGGATATATCATCTGTAATCAAACCATTGCTACTCTAACTATGCTCAGGTCAAAACATGAGATAATGAATCTTTCACCATCGCAGCAAGCACAAAGAGTAGGCATGGTGAGTTGGGTTTAACAAGGTTGGACTTGGTGATCCAGATCCTAGCGATGACACTTGTGCAATATGTGCTGAAGGAGGTCACCTAATATGCTGTGACAGTAATCCATCCACATTTAACCGAGCTGCTTGATGCTTCAGGTAGTATTTATTTTATTTACCCTTATATATTTCCCATCGTTTTGAGAACCAGAACGGGCCACGGTTCAAACATGAGAAACCATCGACTGTGGGCTTCTCCGGTCCGGAGCTTAATCATGCTGTCTTTGTGTAGAAACCGTCGGCTGAACCTCGAAATCGCGATTGACTGGTGAAAACTCGTCACATCTTGAGAAATTGAACAGCAAGCGTAACAAGATGATATAAGTTGATTTGATTCCCACGCTTAGACATAACATGTTTAAATGCAACAAGAGCAATGTTGTTTTTGTTTCTGCATAGGAACTACTAATTCATATATTGTTTTGGAATTAAGATGGTCATGCACCAATAGATCTGTAAGGATGCATTGTCTTTTTCCCCACTAAATTTAAGACGTGTTAATGTAGTTAATTATCATAAGGTCCTTACTTTGTATTCTGCTACGTACAAAGGTCTAGATTGTTACATTTTATCTTTGAGATCTTGATTCCAACCCAATATTGCAGAAACCTAACAGCGAATGTTGTGTCGCCTTGTGTCTATTCTTTACCATCGATTTTTTATTTTTGTTTTTACTAATATCATGATACTTTTCAAAATGTGAATTGTAATTTTATCATCTTAATCTTTGATTAGTACACGCGCACGCGTAAATTATGCTACATCCCCTATCTCAATAAATAAATGGCGTCCAAACGCTGCAAAAATAATAATAATAATAACAATAACATTATAGGCAGAGAGAGTGTGTGTGAGAGAGACAAGAGTTGCATACCGTTGATCGAGTTATCGCTAGTTATTGTATGCATTAAATATGCTATTGCGGCAGCATGCAATCTCGAAGTATGATTATCCTCAAGCTTCTTCAAATTTGCAAAAGCTTCTTTAGCTGCTTCTTTAGCTTCGAAGCCCAGTCCCAAAGACGTACAAAATCGGTCCAAATACGCTATGCCGTCGGATGGCTGCAGATTAGGATTCATCTTTTCCCGAATGAATTCTTTAGCAGAAAAAAATTTCTTTGCGGGTAAGGCTATTGGCAATGCGGTAAATATCTGGTTTTTTTTTTTTTTGGCAATTACAAAATTATTATACATTTCCCTTAAAAAAGGAAAAAAAAGAAACTATTTACCTTTCAGGCCAAATGACTCGTGAGCCTCCTGGCATGCAGCGAACAATGCACCATCCATACAAGCCTTCTTACATCTGGCAGGCATAGAGTGTACTACCTCCAACGCAATCTGCTTTGCCCTTGATACCATCGTAGATCTGATTTCTGTTAAAAGAATTCAAAATGAACAAACCTATTGGCAATATGATTGTACAAATTTGAGTAATATAACTTAAGACAATGATTTCACTATGATATTTCTTTTCACCGGTCATGAATTACTATATTTCCATCATCAAGCTAGAAGCATAATTACGACTATGATTGCAATTGGACGGGCGCACGCACACGCGCACACACATATATTTACGCGTAAATTGGGAGGGCGCACGCACATGCGCACACATGTATATATTTTTGTGCGCGCGCGCGTATGTATTTATGTACACTTACATAAACTAATGTTTTTGGTTCTTGGGAAAACATGGTAACACAAGAGCCATTGATTCATTCTTGGCCAAACCTGGATACATCGGTTCTTTTTCCTTCCCCAGATTCTGATAATTTCACAATATAATACATATACTTGAATGTTAGTAACTAAATCTATGGATGTTATCCAGATTAAGTTTTCCTGCAGGTATTGTATTCTTATTGCTAAGGTTGTAACGCACATAAAGCCTGTATATGGTTTCCAAAATAGTATAACTTTTATCAAACTTGGGATGAATACGAGTGCATTTTTGTTGACATTATATCAACAAAAACACTTGTTTTTATTGGGAATAAGTAATAAAATATTATGATTTCCTTTTGGTCCTAATCATACAACCAATAAAAAAAATATTGCTAACACCAGTGCAATCATAAGAATCCTACTCCAAAGTATGGAACAAATGATAGTTTATGTAAACTAGAAAATGATTTTATTTTTTCCCCTTTCTTTGTATCACCATAGAAATTGCAATTTTATGTAAACAAATGACAGTTCATATAAAATAGGATACTCCTTTTACACATCTGAGCCAACATTGAACAGCCGCAGTGATAATAAGCTGAATTCAATTAAGAAGTGGGATATATCGTCGACATCATCCCAGTCTACTTGAGTATTAGAAAAGATATTCGTGTATTTATAAAATTTTCTAATATAAAAGTACTAGAAAATTGAATAGAAATAGGTTTAGAAGACAAGAGGTAAAACAATTGTTGGAAACAATAAGAATTAATCAGCTTTAACTAAATATGTTGCACGTTTTATGTAACAATATCATGTTAATATATTTGTATACTGCACCTTTTTGCTGCATTTACACTCACCTCATCACAAGGCCTAGTATCTGCACCAAATAAGATAATTATTTGATGAAGTAATGACAATAGAAAGACTGACCTTTTATATTATATTTTATGCTTAACATAAAGACGGTATGAAGACTAGCCTTCCATAGTTTTTTTATTTAATACAAAGAGAACAAAAAAGAATAATAGATTTTATTTTTGATAATAAAAAAAATTATTTTTCCAATTTAAAACAATAATCATGCTAACAATAATGTGATTTTGTATTATTTTATTGTAATAATACATTATTACATTAGTGGTTCACTGTTATTTTATCATTAGTTTGTGAATTTAAAACAATAACCGATCCACAACATCAGTGGTTCACTGTTATTTTATCATTATTTGATTTTTAATTCTTTTTCATACACAAAATGAAAAATCGAAGGTCTAACAGTCAGAAATCATACAAATTACGCATTTGTGTGGTAATTTGAAGGTTGAAAAACTGAATGCCGCTTAATCTCGTCAAGGTAGAAATAAACCTACTGCTTCACCTTTAACATAGCAAAGTAGAAACAAGTCTACCTAAGTAGAATGTCATAATGGTTAAAATGCAAGTTTAATGCCATATTTAAATGGTAGACAGTAACAATCATACTTGACTTAAGTGAGTTTTAACTAATTTATTGGTCATTTTCATAAATATGGTGATATTACAGTATGAAGCATCAAAAAAATTTAATGACAAGTTACAACATACAAAATCCATTTATGGATCACACTGGACTGGAAATGATTCGCTGTGCATTTTCATGAACTTAATTCTTTTTCTAAAAAAAAGGCTATTGCGCTATTCTTAATATTGGCTTACATAACATACTACAATACATACTAAATAAACATTACTTCAACAATTATTATGAATTAAAAAAGGGGTGAGGATAAGATATACTTGGTTTTCGAGTTGAACATTGAATCTCATCATTGGCATCTTCTTCGACATCATCATTGTTATCATCATCGCTGTCTTCTTCAATATCAAACAAAAGTACACTCCATTTTGAACTTGTTAAAGTAATCATGACAAACTGAGAGTTTTTGTTCATCCAAAAGACTATCTGTACAGCGTTCAATGTAAAAAATTACTAAATATAAAAGGAAGCGGCTGATTTAAGCACTAGAGAATCATGTGTAAGATAGAACTAACAATCCAACATTTACAAATTTCATCCCAAATACACACAAGTGGACGAGGAAATTCAAAATACCGAACTTTGTCGGTTCTAAATCAATTTAAAAGATGTTTTTAATTAAAATTACACATGAATTTCTTCAGAATTAATAAGCAAATTATATAAATAACTCGATGCATTATAAGGATTATTCAAGTAGATGCCAGGGAAGAACGTCATCCGAAGAAATACTAATATAATAGTTGAAATTAGGAGTCTAATAAAAATGAACTAATTTTTGCAGTTATGTTTGTCAAAATGGTTGCATTTAAAACTCTATTTATTATTATTACTCTTAATGAGTATTACAAACAAAATGTAATTTGATTTGACATGCATTCAACTTTTAGCTCCCTAACTAATAGTGTAAGAAAAACGTACCCACAAAGATGGAAATATTTTTTTTTTCTTTTTTTGATTGTCACATGAAAGATTGATAAATTATGGTTAATCAATGTAACATTTTATCGACGAACCATCATTTATACAAATGAATGCAATGAAGTAATTTACTACGATAAAATTTGTAACCATCCTTCTAAATTACCTTAATATGCATTCAACTTTTAGTTCCTGAAATAAAAGTTTTAAGAACACCTCGACAAAGATAGCATGATAAAAAATCACGGTCTTTACATAGAATTTTAATAAATTATTTTAATCGCAATATGACATTTATCCATGAACAAACATTCATGATGACAATTTTAACAAACTATCTTAACTCAAATTAGAGACAAATATAATTTAACTACAATCGTCGGTTATGACAACTCAGAGCATAAGGTTTCATTTATTTGAAAGCATTGTTGTTGTAGAAAAAATCGATATGCATAGAATAATATAAAACTAGTGTTCTCAAGCAGATCAACATCCTCATAGGTCCCATGAATACTACGTAAATTTTATGTATATGAAATCTTAAAAGCAGCAAATCCATCATATTTGATTGCATTATGTGCCAAAATCGGTAAAATTAGATTAAAAAATAGTGTTGTAGAAGTTGTGGAGCATTAAAATATATATCAGAGATTGTCCCCATGGGCAATATGGCTAAAGCATGGTGGATTTGTATGATTTAGTATTTATTCACGTGGAAATTTGGCTCCTCCCCTTATTTTCAGAATTGGTAAGTGAAAAATCCTTTCCAAAACCATGTTTAAAGTACACACCCACATTTTAAATTTCAATTAAAATAATTAAACATTAATCGCATGTTTATATGATCAAAACAATTTTTATTTCTTTTTTGAGAATAGAAATATTTGCAGAGTCCTCTATAAAATGTTTGCAGGTTTCTCTGTAAATATATGCAGTCCAAAAGTTCAAATATTCGAAAATTTCTCCGCGAATATATGCAGAATTCTCCACAAATTTTTCGATATTCAAAAATAGAAGTTTTCTTTAAAAACATGTTTTTAAGGAGGGACGGTTGTTTATTTTAAAACTTGAGAGGATGTTTTTACTGAAGTTTCCTTTATTCATTTATACTCGTTTGATAGTTATCACATTAACTTGTTATATATAATTTATAAATGGCTCATTATGCAAATATAATTATTGATGCACTAATAAGTGGTAATTATATTAGAATATTTAATTGAATATAAATTTTTGGCAGAACAATATATTTTCAACTAACTTTATACCTTATTTTGACTTTATTAATATGAATGTATCTTAATAATGCATATGTTTTTATACTTATTTTGCAGAAAAAACCGGATTGGATATGCAGGTGAGGATATTCAGCCCGATTCAAGCCATTAATACAACTGCCTCATGTTCGAGTTTGATACAATTGTATATATAAAAATACACACACACCATCCACCTACTAAGTGCCAATAGTGATTTTCAAGTGATTTGCAGCGATAATTTTTTGTTAGTTAGTATGCACTTACGTAGTAATAATAAACTCATTACATCTGTGAAAGAGTATCTTAATAAGTTTGTTACATCTAACTTACATATGCTTATTATTATTTTGGCTTAGGATATTTTATTTTTTTACTGATATATATATATATATATATATACATATTGAGTACCAATATTTCAGTGTAATTTGAATGTGTTGCTTTATGTGAATTAAGTCCAACCAAATTTTGCTTCAGCTACAAGTGAAATTATATCTCAAGTTGTTGTATAATTATTAATCTGCTATATCCAATATCTAGGAGCCCTATTAGACAAATTTTATCATGTTCAAAATGAAAGTCAGACGGAAAAGATTAGTCCAAAGCTGCAAACTTACAAAACATTCTCAACATGTTCGTGAAAGATATGAAATGATAAAATGCCATTTTGGTTTTATTTTAAGTTTGCTATAACACGTGTGCGAATTACAAAACCATTGCAATATTTTTTTAACTTATAAAGATTTAATAATTTTCAAAACGCATGTCAATCTCTTTTTTATTAAAAAAACATCACATTAAAACTTTAAATATTTTTGAAGTAATTTTATGTCTTAATATTGTATTTTTAGAAGAAAAATGATTCATGACTTCCATGTTCTTTGGATTTTTTTAATATTAAATTGATTTGTTTATAACAAGTGATTCTTGATAAAATAACATTTAAATTTTTATTACATATTACAAGTACATTTAATAAATAATGTCTTCAAAGTCACAATAGCCTACTTTTTTGCGTATCATAGTTTCACAAACTAAAATAATTAATGTTTCATACATATTTAAAATTTAATATTATGGTTCAATACTTTCTAAAGATTTTTCTACCTGTATGTGTTGAACCACTAAGACTAGTAACTTATTACAATTTAAACTTATACAAACCATACATTCATAATTTTTTAGAAACGACATTATTAAAGAGACTCCATTGTCATATTTTCATTTTTCGAAGAACTGTTAGGAGGTATACAAAGAAAAACCACCCTCAAATAAAACAAAATGTATACCTACTCTCAGTTTTCCGGTAACCAATTTCCGTTTTTTCACAAATAATTAATGTTTCATACATATTTAAAATTTAATATTATGGTTCAATACTTTCTAAAGTTTTTCTACCTGTATGTGTTGAACCACTAATACTAGTAACTTATTACAATTTAAACTTATACAAACCATACATTCATAGTTTTTAGAAATGACATTATTAAAGAGACTCCAAAACTAGATATATGGTCATATTTTCATTTTTCGAAGAACTGTTAGGAGGTATACAAAGAAAAACCACCCTCAAATAGAACAAAATGTACACCTACTCTCAGTTTTTCGGTAACCAATTTCCAATTTTTCACCTTTTTTCGATCCGAGCCCGCCGAAATGGTTTATAGTGGACCATCATCGTTTTTTTCTTATTGTTCAATGGTTGCTGCCGAATTTCATTTTGTACGAGGGGTAAAATTTACCTACATAGTCCCTCTAAAATTTGTCCCTCCCCCCAAAATGGAGTCCATTTAACAGTACTAGAAAATATAATTCAATGATCCATTTGTCAAAATAGTACTAGAAACTCAAGATCCATTTGTTAAGATAGTACTAGAACTCAAGATCGATACAATAAAGATAGATGAGAATCATTGTTCATACATAACTATTCGATTCAAACAAGCAATGGTTTAGTATAATTTGCGTTCATATTATTTTACATAAATTGTTAGTACTATTGATTAAATATAATATTTATTCGAATTATCGTGACAAATAGTTGTTTACAAATTTTTAGTAGACTTATGGAGATGCATATAATCAACTATTCATTATTTATGTCATCTTTTTTCTTCTTTTTTTAGCAACAATAACGAACACACAAATCTTGTCTTGCTGTTTTAGCGCTTACTACTATCAAGATATGGATATGTATGGACTCGTCTGCAAGTGCTAGTCCAAACCATCTTTTTAGAAGATATGCGATAATTTTTAATAAATACTTCATTGCCCATCGTCGATTTCATTCTTTTTCATTCATACGGTGATTTTTCACTTTTGAATGATTATGCGGTCCTTTATTGCTTCTGAAAATAATATCCTTCATCAATATGTTGTAATGTATTTACATTTAAATAACTGAATTCTCTGCTACCTTTAATGTTTCAAACGATTTTATGTAATTATTATGTTTATATCGCCTACATTGTCAAACATTCTACTTGGGCGATGCTAGGCTTCAACTAAGTTCTAGTTTTTTAGTTGATGCATGACATACAATGGTGTTATAACATTTTGCCTCATCTATGATATTATCGTCCGTTGTTGTCATCTAATATTTCTAGAAATTCATTTGCTCCAATTTTAAATCGTACCAAGAAACAAATTTATTTTAAATTCTAAAAACATGAAATATCACATGAAAATATGTACAAGAAGATTATTGTCTTAATTATTCTAAATTAAACGAATAAACAATTTAGATAGAAATTCATGTGCTCCAATTTTACATCATACCACAAAAAGAATATATTTTAAATGCTAAAACCATGAAATATTACATAAAAAGATGTAAAAAATATTATTGTTTTAATTCATCTAAATTAAAGGAATAAACCATTTGGATAAGAAGCATGATTGTCTAAGGGGAAACTTCAAAATTAGAAATATTGAAATGGGACAAAGGAATAATGGTTACAATGTATCAACTATTAATGTTATATACGTTGTGTTAATAGAATCTCTCCAAAAACTACAAACTAAATAAATTTCTAAAAAGTTCCAACTTAGATTTTAATAAATTTAATATCTAATTTTAAAAAATAATTACGTTAAAATGTGTTTTTTTCCTCTAGTCGATTTTCTCTATTTAAAAACTATTGTTGCTTGGATCACTATTTCAAATCATGGACAATATCTCGAGCAGAAGTTCTAGCAACATAAAATTTTGGTAAAAATCTTATTTTCCATATATTAATTGAGGTCTTGATATCACATCATATATCAAATTCCGCTACCTCAACCAGTATTAAGATATTTTTTTTTGACAACTTGAATTTTGATGAAAATTAAAATTGTGTGATGGATAATGCAATAAATATTTATGGAGAGAATCTATTTGTACACAAACTGGTGGCACAAAATTTGACACAAGAATCTCAACCATTAAACCTTCCTTTAATTTTCACCTTTCATGTAAAGATAAAAAGATCCAATGGTTAGGATGTGTTATGTAGAATTTTGTGTTTAATTTTGTATTCTAATAGCCACCCTTGTATTTATATATGCATATAACCGGCTGAAACATGATAATTATATATTCAGCATGGTTGATTGTAATTATAAATGGCGATTATATAACCATGCAAAGGAACTTTAAAGATAAATTATATATGATTGTAATTACATATAATTATAGTTGTTCGTATATGCATTACTATGGAACAATCACTTTAAAGATGAATTATATATTCAGCATAGTTAATTGTAATTATGAAGTCATTCTAATTTATCAATCAATATATTCTATAAGGGAAAATCTTGTTTTCTTATAACAGAAATGCGAAATTACCATGTCTTTTAATATAAGTTCCTTTTGGTAAATTAATTATCCACCGTCTTTACTTAATTCTAATTGAGTATGACCTAAATATCAACAAAACATTCCGATTATAAATAATAGATTAATATAAAATCACCCAAAATAATATTTCAATATATATTTTTTACAATTATGAAAAAAAATCATGCTTCCTATCTATATTTTATGAATATTTATATTAATAAAATAAGTGTACCTCTGGATAACTTAACTTGTCTCAAATATATTTTAAAGATATTTGTTAACATATTTTTTAAGCAAATTAAAAGAGTTAGTACAACAACAAAAATCAAGCTGATAAATTTTATGAATGTTTATATTACCAATATGAATGTACATCCACTATATAAGTGCATAAAATAAACAAAGAGTGTCTTTATCATTAAAAGAATTAGCACATTTTCAAACCCAAATTAAACAATGGTTTTATTTTTTATAGGAAAAACAAACCTTAAGCAGTCAAATTATTTTAGCAGTCCATATGAATTTTTGGATTGAAAAATAGCATAAGGAATGACTGTCAACAAATATTATATCAAGTATAACGTAACGAAAATATATAAAAATGAAATTAGTAACCGCCAATAATTGATAAATTTATTTGTCGTTTCATATCAATGGAGAAAATATTGTTATAAGAGTAAACATAAAGCAATTTAGAAAGAAAATATATCCTAAAATCACCAGCTAGACATTAACGCCTTCAACGACAGAGAAAAAGACTTAACAGCAATATAAATAGTGGAAAGAATCATCTAAAGCAATCAAAGAACAACATAATCCAAATAACATGATTAGGATGGAGAAATCAAATAAAATGTTATATATAAAAGACACAAATTTGTTAATGAACTGCATGAACTAAATAATGAACTATCAAAATTGCTTGAAATGAAAAAATATTGTAATATATATGAGTGTGTGTATATATGAATGTGTGCGTCCGCACGCGCACAGTTATCCAGAGAAAACAACAACTTGATTTTCAAAAATCATCGATCCTTTAGCATTTTATGTTACTATGTAGTCCTAGCAAGTTTCCACTTGCTCGTTTATTCCATATTCAGGAGTCTTGAATAATTCATGGAGTTGACTTAAGAAAATTACATGCACAACACTCCCAAATATGAAAATAAACAATTATTTCTACAACTCAATCATGCAAAAAATATGCGCACCAAAAGCAAAACCATCCATCAATCTTCTTCGACACTTCCGCAATTTCTCAATTATTTCATTAACATTAATAATAAAAAAGTAACCATTTTCCCTACTCCATGGATAATAATGGAAAACATTAGTTCATATGGACGACAAAAATTTGAATAAAGACTTATTGTTGTTTCATCAATCACTTACTATAAAATACATTTCCCTCAAAACATAAACAAACGAATTTCCTTAAGAAGTTTGGTTCCTCAAAGTTTACAAGCTTTGCTTGGTGCTCCAGGACTTAAAAGTATACGAATTTCCCTTAAGAATTAAACCTATGTAGCTTAAAATACAGCAATCGGTTTTTTGATTGAGTTTGTTATAACTTAGATGGCTATTGAAAAAGATATGCTTGTGGAATAATGAACATATAATTAAAGAACACCTGCATGTAACCAACCTTTAAGAAGAATTATACATATAATTAAAGACCATAGAACAGGCAATACAAAAAACCAAAGTTGTTTAAATCTCTCAATACAAACAACCAAAATTGTTTAAATCACTCATTTACAATGCAAACTAAGTAGATAGAAAAGCAAGTGTTTCTTTTTTCTTTCTTTCCTGGTCAGTAGATCAAACTGTAACTTACGAGTTACTGGCAATAAAAAAATAATTCGTGGCCAAATCAATGAACCAAGCGTAAAAAATGTGGTAGCTAAAGATCAAATCAGCAGGTAAATCCATATCCAAGACAGTATTTCTAAGAAGGCCAATATTTACCAAATGTTCCAAGCAAAAATGACTATCTCGATGAGCCTTGAAAAACTTTCGAAGTCTAAGTAGATGAACTTTATGATTAAACTTAGATCTAGACAGAGAAAATGCGTTCAACCAAAAAAATCCAAAGGTAAAAGCATAAAAATAAGCATTACCTAAAAGGTCGAAAATTTTGATCTAGAAGCAGACGAAATCGCAGCGCAAGCGCTTCAATCACTCGACTTTTCAAAAGAGAGAGAAGCAGACGAATCCACACCTGTTGTGTGGAGAGAGAAAAGTATTTGCTAGAGAGCAAAGAGGGGGGTCGATTTCACAAGTGAGTATAAAGCGGATGACGGCCAAGGGTTTCTTCCAGGGAGCGTCAATTTAAACGGTGAGCAGGAACGAAAGCAGGCAGGAAGACATCCAACGGTTGAGCTTTTTTTATTTCTTTTTTCGTCTTTTAACATTTTTTTTTTAAAATTTCTTTCATTAGTACACAACTTTTTGAAAACAATTTATACCCTAAACCTATTTAAGCACTAAACGGTTTTTCTAAACACCGTTTAAACATTAAACGATTTTCGAAAAATTATTTATGCTTCATTTGTTTAAAATTCAAACTCTGAAAACTACGTACTGATTGTTGAATTTGAATGCTAAATGATGAAAAATTGTTTGTTTATATTTTTAAAATTTCCGATTGTAATAAAAATGACTATTTTGATCATATTACCATCGATAATAATTGTTTTTCGCGTATTAATTATTAAAATAAAACTTTGAACTACAATATCAAAATTTTTAAAAGCATGAGATATGAAATACTCGGGGTTTTGTAAAATTGAATAATGGATGATTGTTTGATTTTTTTGGAAGATTGGAATCCAATTGTTATATTTCATAGTTTTAATAATAAAAAAATAACATCCCGGAATTTATTTTTCATAAATTTAATTATAATCATTTATCAAAATTCTATACAAAACTTGCATTTCGAATATTTTTTTGAAACTTTAGACATTATTTGAAGTGGTTTTTTTTCTTTTTTCGTAACAAGAATCTGAATTTAGAAAAGTAATCAAAAGTATAACTTAAAAAGTTCAAAATCAAGTTAAATGGATTTTTAAATTTTTAATAACAAATGTTTTTCATTTTTGAAACTATAGATTTTAGTGATTTTACTTATAACAATGTAACATACGAAACTAAGTTGTATATGGAAGAAATTATCATTAAACGTTTAGGAGCAGAAAGTGCAACATGAAAATGCATAATACTTTTCACCAAACAAGTGTTTTAGATCTAAAGCAAATAGCTTCAAAATTCTTACTACTCAGTAAGTGATCATATGAATGATCACTTATTGTAAATAAACGACAAAGGCTTTTTGTTTCAAACGCTAAAGCCAAATGTTGGATATTGGTTGCTGAATTATCATTGAATACTCGTCGAATTTTGTAGAGAGATCCTAAAGGATTCATCGCCATTGTATATTTTAATTTCATCTATATACTTATGGTATAAAATCTTTGAATGCTAAAAACCTTCTAGCTTGGCTAAAAGTTGATGTATTCTTTGCTAAGTTCATAGTTGACTATTTTAGTGAAAAAGAGTAGCAGTAGTATTTGTTAAGTAATAATGTAGCTTTTTACAACCTTTTGAAATGTTATCTTTCTACTTATAGATATTAAATAGTCCTATACCTGGCAGTAAAAGTCGATGAGTAGATTGCACATCTTTTTGTGAGACCTAGAATCAGAGTGTTTAACCTAGTCAAGGATAGAAGCAATCAGTGTCCTGACTTACCTGGCTTTGTTTCTGGGCTAGGGATAAAGTAAGTCGAAATATCGGAAACGTAACAACAATGGCCTCCCTGATATGGAAATGACTACTGGATATGGACTCCCAACAACAATGGCCAATTTACTTTAAAATCAACTTGGAATCAAATTAGAAACAAAAATCCATAACTCTTCTGGACTAAAATCATATGGGGCAAAGGGTATGCGCCGAAAATGC
The DNA here is from genome assembly GCA_030765085.1 of Allium cepa. NCBI lineage: Eukaryota > Viridiplantae > Streptophyta > Magnoliopsida > Asparagales > Amaryllidaceae > Allium > Allium cepa. The sequence goes on from CM060937.1 coordinate 950,253,987, forward strand.
CAACTTGTGCTTTAATGGCAGTACATGATAAATTGAAAACAAAAGATCGTGTAAGTAAATGGAATGCTACTATTGACCAACGGTGTAACTTATGCTTTAGTCATTTAGAAGACAGAGACCACCTCTTCTTTAGCTGTCCATATTCTCGTACCCTAGTGGACATTATCATGCAGAAAACCAACATAGACCCCAATTGTAATTACAATATCAACAACATCCTGGACTGCATAAGTAAGGAAAAGAGAGATCAAACTTTACTAAACCAAGTTACCAACATTGCTTTCACTTCCTTGATTTGGAATATTTGGTGTGAGAGAAACAATAGGATTTTCAGAGGGGTCGAAATGCCCGAATCCATCAGAAGCACCCTGTTAATACAAGACATTAGATCGTTATTGCAGCATTTAACGATTAATTACGAATTAACCACAGAGACGAGACGAATCTTTGAACAATGGAATGTTGCTAGGAGGTCTTCGGCCTCCCTTCGTCCCCCATGAGCTCCGTCTCTCCTCCTGCAACCTTGGCTGTCAACGTGATTGCTTAATCCCCTCTCCTCCGTCTTACCGTTGTCACTAATTTCTTAGATCTACTACCTCGAGATACGTGACTCTCTCTCTCTCTCTGTTGGATGATGCCATTTCTACTGAGAAGCTTGCCGTTGTGTATTTGTTGATAGTTCTGCACTCGTTCCCACGTGACGTTTGGTCTTTATTTTTATTTAATGTTAAACTTGTAATTGACTATGGTCATTTGCTTTGTTGTCGGACCGAGTTGTTACTACGGATGGTTTTGAGTGCGATTCTCTTTTGTTATACTCCTTCATCTGTCAAACAACTCGGTTTTTCTTGTATTTACGATCTTGTAATGTTAATATATAGAAGTGATATGTACTTTTTTTCCTTGTAAGACACCCACTTAGGTTAGGGGGATTACAAGGTTTTAATGAGGCATATTATGGAAATATATGTCTTTGTGTTAATAAAGTACCCGTTTTTCAAAAAAAACAAACAAACGTAGGAGGTTCGATTTCTATAAATGACCTTTATAATTGAGGGTGGTATGGAAAGCATTATTTTCATACCACTACAAGAAAACACACAATTTTCGATGGCTGGAAGCTGTCTGCGGCCGTCAGAAACCGACGCAAATAACCATCGCAAGTAGGACTGTAAACGGATGCTTTCATATGTGTATAGTGCCATATCCGGATCCACATTCGAAATCATTTTCGGATATCGGATATCCGCACCCTCGAATACGGATGGATATCGGATGATTATCCTATCCGCTAATAACCAATAAATCAAGAATTATAAAAGGAAAATTTTGGTTTAACATAAATATTTTTTAATCCCATTGATTATAAAAGTGTTAAAAATTAATCAATATTATGATAATAAATATTTTAAGCAGTTAAAAACATTAAGTGCATATAACATAAACTATTAATACAATAAAATGATAAACAAATATGTTTCACTCACTAAAATACACATAATTTGAATTATAATCTTGAAAAAAAACCGAATGGATAATTTTTGGATGCGGATGTCTTCGTATCCGCATCCGTTTTTCCGGATATCAAATATTTATCCATTATTCGGATGCGGACGGATTTCGGATTTTTCGGATATCCATTGACAGCCCTAGTCGCAAGTTCTCCCGTCACCGCATAGTTTTTCCGATGGCTTCCAATAGCATCCATTGTAAACTTTCTGATGGATGCCGACAGATAACCCGATGGTACTAGATAGTCATCGAAGACACATGGCCGATCAAGAGGACACAAAAAAACCGCCACTAGCCGTAGGAAAATTTCGCCCGTAAGCCGTCGCTAGCCGTTAGAAGCTGTCGGAAAATCTGAAGCATTATTACACAAATTCTGCTACATTTTAACCACATACACAATTCAGAAATATAAAATAGTAAAATACAAGCACATATCGAATTCGGATATTTAATATAATATCAAATCATACAAATATGCTCAAATCACATAAAAAATTAAACAGCCATAACTCACATGAAACCAAACCAACCAACACTTCGTTAACATAGTATACATACATGTCATTGTACAATATATACACCGTGGAACAACTCACCATCATCAACTCACAAATGTTCGAATGACAATCACCAAATATACCATCAAATAATATGCACATCTCAAAGTATCCAACTCCACCATCTCAATGTATCATCCAACAATACTAAACAATGTCATGTTACCAAAAAAACATATCTATTACTCCTGTCAATCACCTCTAGAATTTTCAGAACTAGCTGAAGATGGAAAGCGGTCACTATACTGCTACATGTACTCGGCGATACGCTGGTCCAGCAGTTGTATCATCTCAATGGTCTGCCGTTGATTCCGCTCCTCCAGCTGCACCATCATAGCTCTCAATTTCTCGATCTCTACTAGATCGATCTGAGCTCTGCTTTGGCTGGTTCTACTCTGTCTACCCTACAATACTTATTTAATTTAGTAAAAGTTTAATTACTATAATCTTACTATTGAAGCTACAACATAACATGCTAATTGTTATATCAATAAACTTATTATTGAAATTAAAGCGATGTGAAGTTCTTTAGAACTGAAAGATTACTAAATTGTTATATCTAAATGTATTATTCATTACCACTTGATTACCAAAACCGTAACACCTGTTTCGTAAAGGTGGATCCATAACTATGCTACGGATGGTGAGTAGATGCTTTTAGAGGAGTACGAAGATGCTGCCCACGAGGCTCGAGTCCACCATTCTTCTTGGGGTAATGCTGCATAAAGCGATGGTACAAACACGGCTTGTAGGTGAGGATTTATTTGATGAATAGGCGGTTGGACTGGAAGATATCTTGATTTACATATGCTATGGGACACTTTGCTGTTGGGTTTCGGACATGATGGAAACATTTATGCTTGTGTGAGAAAAAAGAACAACGGTAAGATATTCCTAGAAAACATAGGTTTGCAGGTTATCATGGATCACAGTGGCACGTGATCATCCAGTAACATTTAATTTGGATACAAACTAAACATTTGATTGAAGTTGTTTGCTATTAGAGCAGAGACTCTGTACTGCAAAGGCTTATAGTTTACTATTCATAATCAAATGTACACATAATATGCGAACAGAACAAAGAAAATTTTATCTCAAATATTGGTATGCAGGAAACATCCCAAGCTCCATGGATTCCAGCTCCCAAACTTAAAGACAGGAACAGCAAATCTTTTCTTAGAGCAATAGTTATCTGCACCTTCGAAGGAGCCAGTTTGCACCAGAATTTGAAATGTTGTACTGCAATAATAACAAGGTGAATTCAATTAAGAAGTGGGATATATCAGTGACATCATCACTGTTTACCTGAGTAATTGAAAAAATATTTGTGTACTTATAGAATTTTACGATATAAAATTACTTGAAAGTTGAATTGAAAAAATATTTGTACTGCAATGATAATATTTTACAAACCCTGTATATAGTATAACTGCACTGCGTTTCTATTATATGAGCCAATGTATTAATGGTGTATAATTTAAAATAAAACAATGTTTCCATTTGATATGGGGTGCTATCAGACTGTGAAACAAACAGTATTCATGGGTCAGGTTCTCACTGATAAAGGGTAGATATATTAATTAATGTACATAATTTAATATTATAGTTGATGTGTACTCTAGGTTTTCTTTGCAACTTGTATCCCGTATGTAATATGAAGGATGTATATTAATTTGTCCTATTACTGGATGTCCACTAACCTATTTATATCGAAAATAGTTACAGGAATTCGCGAACTGACGTAAAAGCGGAGTTTTATGAAATATCCTAAATGGAACTGAATGTCCATTTTTAACATAGACAGAAATCATAAAATTCTAGGAAAATGGAATGTTGAACCTCAATTACCTTTTTGCAATAAGGGATCTCCTACCTTAAGATATTCATGTTACTTTCCTTTGCATGATGCGGTTAAATTGATAACTGCATATTTAGAAGAGGCAAGAGTACAGGATATTCAATTGATTAATTGTGTAAAAATGATATGCTAACAGAAATTAGTAGACCTATGATGGACTAAGCCTGAATTTCTGGTGATGGCCATTGCGTTATTTTTTAAGAATTTTTATCATGTTTTCATACAAAATTCTTTATGTTTTTTTTTTTCCTTTCTAATTTTCAGTTTACAATTTATTTTTGTGGTTCCGTTCATGTGGTACATCATAAAAAATGTAGTATTTATACAAGATATTTATCGGTATGACAAAGGCATACACTCTTTTGAATATTAAGAAAAGCCTGATATGATAAGCCTGATATGATATTTATGTAGTATTTATAAAAGATATTTACGGTATGACAAAGGCATACACTTCATTTTTGGTATGCTCTTTCAGTTACCATGTATATGCACTTTACATATTACATTATCGCTTAGAATGTCACTTATTTTTCACTGTTATTAAGTTCGTCAAAAATAAACACCATGGCTTGAATCTTATGTTTTCCATAAGTTAATGTAATTAATATTTAGCATTAGCTGAAATGTACACTAAGTGTGTCTTTTGAGTGTGTTTGGATTAAGTGAATATCAATAGCAATTTTACTGGATGATACTATTTACATCCATCCACGTCCACCTTTTCATAATTTTATTTACTTTCTCAAAGCCATAACTCAACTTCTCATATTATCTGGCACCTTATTAATCATGCTGCATTTACACCTACCTCATCACTAGGCCTAGCCTCCGTACTAAATCAAATAACCATTTGATATTCCAAAGATTACCTTTTGATATTCTAAAGTAACGACAATAGGAAGACTGACCTTTATATTATATTTTTTACTTAATATAAAGACGATCTGAAGACTAGCCTTCCATATAATGTATTTTACTTAATACAAAGACAATATTATGACTCGCATACAATGATATACCAACAGTAATAGTTTGACATCGAAATTTTCAATGTGGGATTGCCTTCTCAATCTACTCAGAAACATGAACATACCTTTTTAAGCAAAATCCCGCACATTGGAAGCGAATAAGGTCACCTCAATCTTCTTGGACATTTTCGGCTCCAATATCTTACTCAACGGTGCATTAATTGAAGACCCATCATCTAATCCAATTGATCCGCCACTGTATGACTGGCACCAACAGAAGTATCATCTGCTTTCAGCAAAAGACCCGACGAACCTTACAAATGGCGATGCCGCTTCTATTAATGCATGCATTCTCATCACTTTCAGTTTCTGGATTTTGCTTTGTTTCGTTAACAGTCGAATCTGATTGACAACTGCAATAACAATAAGCTGAATTCAATTAAGAAGTGGGATATATCTAAATATGTAGTCAAACTATTGCTACTTAACTCAGCTAAAGTCCAAACATGAGATAATGAATCCTTTCACCATAGCAGCAAAAACACAAAAGAGTGGGCACAGTGAGTTTATCAAAATCAGCATCTCAACTTCTGAGTGGCTCATTTGATGACCTAGCATCTTCATTAGCCTCAGAAAAGGATGCAGCTTTGACGTGCTTTTTGTAATACTTGATTACTTTACCCAACATCTTGCTGTTGACATTAGGAAATTGGATTCTACCACGAGCACAGTTTTCCTCAAGCATGGGCTGTTTTCCGAAAAAAAGCCCATACAACCGATTAAATTGATGTATGTGCTATTTTTATTTGACAGACATCTCCATGTAACTTTTTAACATTATTTACTTGAGATAAAGTAACTAAATTAAGCAATTATGCACCAATGGGGATATAAATCTTTGTCCGTTTATTTTTAGTGAAAATTTCAAAGAGGCCATCAAATAATATAAAACTCACAATATCTTATTGACTAGATTATTATTGTCATAGCCTATCATAATTTATACACCGACAAACAAACTAATTAAAAATGTAAAAGCAACGAATACAATCAACAGAATTACTTATATCTTCATCATTGTTGCTTGAGTGATGTGCTTCTTCTCTTTGGCTCCTTTCTAGGACGTCCTACAAACTCATTTACCGAATTTTGAGGTATTCCAGACTCGTTCTGAGTAGAGGTTTGAGAATTTATAGGTCCATTTTGTATCATGAGGGGTTGAGATGGTCCAAAACTATGCTGCTCTTCTAGCCATGACAAAATATTATTTTCAAGAAAATCTTTTACAAAGCTCATCAAATTGGTGCATCCTGTTTCCAAATCCACGCATCCTTGTTTAATGTTTTCAGCCGTCTCTATAACTTTGTACAGCAAATCCTCCTATAAATAAACTCGGGTTTCATTTTATATTTCTTTCATGGTAAGAAGAAGAAAATATTGAAATCAAGAGAATATTTTGAAACAGATCTTACTAACCATGTCTCTCTGTAATGAGGCACGAGGAATATATACCCTAACTTGGTTGATAATTTTAAGACATAACGACGAGTGATTTATCAATGGCGCCAAATATACCTATTTAAAGAAATTGTCTGATGGCGTTCAGTTGAATATGCATACGTCTTCCACTCCATATTTTTAGGAATGTTGATTTTCGACCTTTGAATGCTTTGACACCTTTTTTGCGCATCTTAATAGGTACGGTACAGATGCATCGAGTATGTGTTTATTATAATCCAATTTTCTCATTACTCGATCTAGAGAATACATTTGCACCTCCTCAAAGCAAATTAATGGTGTCTTCGAAGTCCAAATTTGATGATCAAGTGTACAAATTCTTGGAAGTTCACGCAATGATCCCTATGCTACCCAATCCACAAAATCAATTTGTAAAAGATCTAGCTCATTACGGTAGATATGTATACTACGGCGCGGAGTTTGCTCCCAAGTTTTCAGACCATTCCATCTATAGAATATATATGCGAGGTGTATCTGTAAAATAAGAGAATTTTTTTTTCAATTTAAAACAATAATCACGCTAACAATTATGTGATTGTGTATTATTTTATTTTATAGTATATATATACTTCAAAGTTTAGAATAGCTTGTTATAGACTTTTTGTTTCACTGTTATTTTATCATTCATTTGATTGTAATGTTTTTCATACATAAAATGTAAAATGGAAGGTCCAATAGTCAAAAATCATACTAATATACACAATGTTTCACGCTTGTAAGATAATTTTTAAGGTTGAAAAACTGAATGCCGCTTAAACTCATCAAGGTAGAAATTAAACCTACTGTCTCACCTTTCATTTCTCTTGAATTAACATAGCAAAGTAGAAACAAGTCTACCTAAGTAGTATGTCATAATGGCTAAAATGCAAGTTTAATGCTATATTTAAATGTTACCATAGCTATGATACTTAACTTAAATGAGTTTCAACTAATATATTGGTCATTTCAGCAATATGATAATATTACAAAATGAAGCATCAAAAATTTTAAATTACACGCGACGATATACAAAATCCATTGGCCCACACTGGACAGAAAATGATTTGTTGGGCATTTTCATGACTTAATTCTTTTTCTCAAAAAATACAAAAAAAGGGGGAAAAAACCATCGCGTTATTCTTAATATTGGCTTACATAAATAACTACAATATATACACAATAAACATTACTTCAACGATTGTTATGAATTAATAAAGGGATGAGGAATACTTGGTCATTCGGGTTGAACATTGAATCTCATCATTGTCGTCATCTTCAACATCATCATTGTTATCATCATCGTCGTTGTCGTCAATATCAAACATAAGTACTCTCCATTTTTGAACCTATTAAAGGAATCATGACAACGTGAGAGTTTTTGTTCTCCAAAAGACTGCCTGTACAGAGTTCAATGTAAAAAAAATTACTAAGTATAAAAGGAATCACTAATCGACCATTCAAGGTAATAGGAAGCAAGTAATTTAAGAATTAACGAATCCTGTGTAAGATAGAACTTACAATCCAACATTTACAAATCTCATTCCAAATACACAAGTGGAAGGGAAGATTCAAAAACACCAACCTTTGTCAGTTCTAAATCAATTTAAGGGATGGATTTAATTAAAATCACACATGAATTTCTTGAGAATTAATAAATAAATTATAGAAATAACTCAATGCGGTCTGAGGGTTGTTCAAATTAATAAACAATATTTTCTACAACCCAATCAAGCAAAAATATGTGCACCAAAAGCAAAACCATCCATCAATCTTCTTCGACTCTTTCGCAATTTCTCAATCACTTCACTGACATTAATAATAAAAAGTAACCATTTTCCCTATCCCACCGACAGTAATGGAAGAAATCAGTTCATATGGCAGACAAAAATTTGAATAAAGACTTATTGTTGTTCATCAATCACTTACTAAAAGCTGCATTCCCCTCAAAACATAAACAAACAAATTTTCCTTAAGAAGCTTGGTTCCTCCAAACTTACAAGCTTTACTTGGTGCTCCAGGCCTTAAAATAAAAGTTTACGAATTTTCTTTAAAAATTATACATATTTAGCTTAAATATAATGCAACTGGCTTTCTCGATTGAGTTTGTTGTAACTTGGATATAAATAGCTACTGAAAAGACATGCTTGTGGAATAATGAACATACAATTAAATAACAGTTGCATATAACTACTTGGACCTTTAAAAAGAATTATACATGTAATTAAAGAACATACACTAGGCGATACAAACAACAAAAATGTTTAAATCTCTCGTCTACAATAAAAACTAAGTAAACAGAAAAGTAAGGTATCGTTTGTTTAAAGTGCTGAATACTGAACGCTGAACACTGAATGCTGAACGCTGATTGCTGAATGCTGATGGCTGAATACATGAAATATTGTTTGTTTGCTATCTAATTAAAATTTTGTTTTAAGATCATAAATTACCATTTTGACAATATTACCCCTCAATTTTACAAGTAATTATTCTTTGGCAAAGTGCCATTGAAAATGCACGTTTAATTACCTTATCTTATGTCTTATATTTTGTATAAAATGCACGTTTAATTACCTTACCTTATCTTTTATCTTGAAACAAACGGAGCCAAGTGTCTTTCTTTTTTGGTCAATAGATCAATTTGTAACTTAATTAATCAATCTGCAACTATCTGGGTAATTTCCATAGTTCCCACAAGTTGGTGGCAATAAAAAAAATAAAAATAAAAATAAAATAAAAAAACCTTTCCTGCCAAATCAATGAACCATGCGTGAAAAATGTAGCAGCTGAAGGTCAGATCGGCAGGTAAATCCATATTCAAGACGATATTTCTAAGAAGGCCAATATAGACCAAATGTTCCAAGCAAAAATGACTAATTCGATGAGCCTTGAAAATATTTCGAAGTTTAAGTAGATGAACTTTATGATTATACTTAGATCTAGACCAAAAACTTGCGTTCGGTCGAAAAAATTCAAAAGTAAAAGCAGAAAAAAGCATACCTAAAGAACCGAAAATCTTGATCTAGAAGCAGACGAAATCGCAGGGAAGTCCTTCAATCACTCGAGTTTAGTTCAAAAGAGAGAGAAGCATAAGGAATACACATCTGTTGCGGTGGAGAGAGAAAAGTAATATGTTTGCTAGAGGTTACGAGTTTGCTACTTATTGGATTTGGGACGAAAGAAAGGGGGTTGATTTCACAACTGAGTATAAAGGGATGATGCATCCAGAGAAGCGTCAATTCAAACGGTGAGGGGGAAGAAAGGCAGAAAAAAATTCTCTTTCATCCAACGGTTGAGATTTTTTTCCCTTTTTTCCCCTTTTAACATTTTGCTTATGGTTCCAAAAGTCCATCTAAATGCTAGAAGATTTTCTTTCTAACTACCATTTAAGTACTAACGGTATTCAAAAAGAAAGAATTTGACATTAATCCTTATAATTAAAAAAAAAATATGTATAAGTTCTTTTCAATTTTCTTCTATAAAATACATCCCCTTTTTTTTTAAAGAAATGTAAAATTCGAAAGAAGAGGGTTATTTGGGTAATTTATTAAAATTATATTCAGAAATTTATAGTTATTGATCTTCTTTTTTTTTCGAAACTCGAAACATTATTTGAATTGGTTTACTTTTTTTTCCTTTTTTTTAACAAGAATCTAAATTTAGAAAAGTAACCGAAATTATAACTTAAAAGGTATAAAATCAAGTTAAATGGATTTTTTTAATTTTAATAATAAATGTATTTTACTTTCGAATTTTCAAGTTTAGTGATTTTATTTATAGCAATGTAATATACGAAACTAAGCTATATGAGAAATTATCATTAAACGCTCATAATCGGAAAAAGCAATATGAAAATGCATGCATAATACATTTTCACCAAATTAGTGTTTTAGGCCTGATAACTTATTCAATGCAAACAACTTCAATTTCTTATTGATCAAATGTGATTATTTATTGTAAATAAACAATAAAGGCTTTTTGTTTCAAACATTAAAACTGAATGCTCAATACGGGTTGTTGAATTATTGTTGAATACTCGCTGAATAAGGAAAGATTGTTTTTTATTAATATTTAAAACTTTATATTGTAATTGAAGTATATAGTTATCTTACAATATTAACCTCTACTAGATGGTTTTCACTTAATAATGATTAAAATTAGGTGTTTGAATTATGATAAAGGTATTTTATTAAAAAACTTGAAATTTGAAAATTTTAAATTTCTACAGTATTTGAAATTTAGGAAAAAACTTGAATGTAGGGTCTAAAATTGAAAGTTTTCAATTTTGAAAATTTAAAATGTTATATTTTAAATTATTATTTTCAAAATTTTAGTTAGTGTTTGGTTTAAAAATGAATTTTGAGTTTTCTGTTTTCTGTTTTCAAATATGCACGTCAAATATGAAAAGAGTGAAGAGATGGCGGAGATGATGAAAGAAAGAATGAGGGACAACGGAGAGGATGGAGTAATGACGGAAAGATGGATTGTTTCTCGTGCTTCTATTATTTTCCAAAATACGAAAAAAAAGATTGTTCTATATTTTGTATGTTGTTTTCGGTTTCTAAATTGATCGTTTTCGACAATATAGATGCGTTTTGCATATTTTTGTATGAATGAAAAACCAAAACTAAAAATAACAAAACAAACACAGCCTTAGCCTTTTCAAATTTAGTTCGAAAAATTCTTATGAAAATTAGTTATGAAAAAATTAGTTATTAAAAATCTTTTACTTCTAGAAAGTTTCAAAAAACTATGTTAAAAAACATAGATTTAAATGGAATCTCAAAATAAGTTTAAAATAAATTGATTTTCAAATTTAACTTTCAAAATATTCAACTTTCATAATTTATATTTTGAAATTTTGTATTTTCTAAAGTTTGAAATTTTAGCATTCTTGAGCGAAAATAATTTTGGAGATGTAAAATCATAAATGGGAAAAATCATCGTCAAGTATTCAGCGCCTGAATAAACAGTATAAAAATGCTTAACGCTTCATCACTTGAATAAGTTAGTGAATTTTATAGTTTTATCTAAAAATTCTAAATGCAAATTGATTACATATGATCATAAAGTTCAAAACTGGTTTTAGTGAAAAAATAACTCAAATTTAAATTCTGTATGATGTATTGATTTTTTTTTTCCTAAATGCCAATTAAAACGCAAAATTTGACAATCATACACCAGTTGAGAAAAGAAGTAAAGAGATGAGGAAAAAACATTAAAATAAATAAATAAATGAAATAAACAAAAACTGCATGCAACAGTTGGATTGTGAACCAATGGACCACAATTGGATTTTGCAGATATAAAATGGTACAACTCTGTCAACCACGCCTACAGGTTATGAATATACAGATTATTCACCAGAAACTTAAAGGCACTTGAAAAAAAAAATATACAGGTTATGAATATACAGGTTTCTGGAAACTTAGACAAAGATCTAAAAAGATTTGAGTAGCACTCAAAGCTCTTGAAAAAAAAAATCACCAGAAACTTTAAGGCTTACGGTTTACCATTCATAAATGTACATATGACATCCGAATAGAACACAGAAAATTTTGTCTTAAAAATTAGCTTGCAGGAAACGTCTCAAGGTCCATGGATTCCAGCTCTCGAGCTTAAAGACAAGAAAAGCAAATCTTCTATTAAAGCAAATCCCAAAAATGCTCTTATAGTGAATCCTGCTCCACAATTTGAAATGTTATACCCAAATTCAGCATAGCAGGATGATCGATAACTGGAAACTTGGTTGGACGTTTGAGTTGATCATTGAATCTCTTTGACGCAGTAATTTCCAATGGTGCTTCTCTGTTATAGAGAAAAAAGTTAGTTCATTTTACTATCATCTATTGACACTGGTTCTAACACATGAACTTATTCAAAAACAAATTGATTTTACCATGGTTTTATACTTGGAGACAAATATGCATATACATTTTTGAAACCATTTAAGTCATAAAAATTTAACAGAACGTCACAAGGATGTTAAATGTTCCTATTACACACCTGAGCCAACATTGAACTACTCTAAGTGAATTCAATTAAGAAGTGGGATATATCATATGTAGTCAAACTATTGCTATTTAACTATGCTCAGGTCAAAACATGAGATAATGAATCTTTTACCATCGCAACAAGCACAAAGAGTAGGCATGGTGAGTTGGGTTTAAGAAGGTTGGACTTGGTGATCCAGATCCTAGCGATGACACTTGTGCAATATGTGCTGAAGGAGGTCACCTAATATGTTGTGACAGTAATCCATTGTATATTTCCCATAGTTTTGAGAACCAGAACGGGCCGCGGTTCAAACATGAGAAACTATCGACCGTGGGCTTCTCCGGTCCGGAGCTTAATCTGGTCGTCTTTGTGTAGAAACCGTCTCGAAATCGCGATTGAACTTTGCCCTAAATTCGTTTCTCCAAACCGCATCCATGACTGGTGAAAACTCGTCACATCTTGAGAAACTGAACAACAAGCGTAACAAGGTGATATAAGTTGATTTGATTCCCACGCTTAGACATAAAATGTTTAAATGCAACAAGAGCAATGCTGTTTTTGTTGCTGCATAGGAACTACTAATTCGTTCACATATTGTTTTGGAATTAAGATGGTCATGCACCAATAGATCTGTAAGGATGCATTAGTTTTTTCCCCACTAAATTTAAGATGTGTTGATGTAGTTAATTATCATAAGGTCCTTACTTTGTATTCTGCTACGTACAAAGGTCTAGATTGTTACATTTTATCTTGAGATCTTGATTCCAACCCAATATAGCAGAAACCTAACAGCAAATGTTGTGTCGCCTTGTGCTTCCTTACCATCGATTTTTTATTTTTGTTTTACTAATATCATGATACTTTTCAAAATGAGAATTGTAATTTTATCATCTTAATCTTTGATTAGTACACGCGCACGCGTAAATTATGCTGCATCCCCTATCTCAATAAATAAATCGCGTCCAAACGCTGCAAAAATAATAATAATAATAATAATAATAATAATAATAATAATAATCGCATTATAGGCAGAGAGAGAGAGTGTGTCAATGAGAAAAGAGTTGCATACCATTGATCGAGTTATCGCTAGTTATTGTATGCATTAAATATGATATTGCGGCAGCACGCAATCTCGAAGTATGATTACCCTCAATCTTCTTCAAATTTGCAAAAGCATCTTTAGCTGCTTCTTTAGCTTCGAAGCCCAGTCCCAAAGACGTACAAAATCGGTCCAAATACGGTATGCCGTCGGATGGCTGCAGATTAAGATTCATCTTTTCCCGAATGAATTCTTTAGCAGAAAAAAATTTCTTTGCGGGTAAGGCTATTGGCAATGCGGCAAATATCTGTTTTTTTGGCAATTACAAAATTATTATACATTTCCGTTAAAAAAAGGAAAAAAGAAAAGAAACTATTTACCTTTCAGGCCAAATGACTCGTGAACCTCCTGGCATGCAGCAAACAATGCACCAGCCATACAAGCCTTCTTACATCTGGCAGGCATAGAGTGTACTACCTCCAAAGCCATCTGCTTGCTTTCTTACATCTGGGAGGCATAGAGTGTACTACCTCCAAAGCCATCTGCTTGGCCATTGCCTTAATACCATCGTCGATCTGATTTCTGTTGAAAGAATTCAAAATGAACAAACCTGTTAGCAATATGATTGTACAAATTTGAGTAAATATAACTTAAGACGATGATTTCACTATGATATTTATTTTCATTGGTCATGAATTACTATATTACCATCATCAAGCTAGAAGCATAATTACGACTATGATTGCAATTGGGCGGGAGCACGCACACACGCACACACATATATATTTACGCGTAAATTGGGCGGGCGCACGGACACGCGCACGCATGTATATATTTTTGTGCGCGCGCGCTGTTTGCGTAAAAAATGGTCACAAACACCCAATACCGTGAAAGCACCAGTGTATGAATATAAGTCAGCGATATTCAAGCACAAATCACAGATCTCAGCAAATAACCCAAATGCGTTTGCACAAAAGATGGGCAAACAGCTCCAAGTTGTATGATTTAGTTGATTTTATGTTGTTCGTAGTGATTTAGGTGGTTTATGCAAATACGTAAAAAGCAGGGACTAAACTGTAAAAGACACACAGATTTATAGTGGTTCGGCCAAAATGTGCCTACATCCACTTTATATGTTATTCTCCTTTTCCAATCCGATTACAAGTACAAAGCTTGTAGTACAAGTGTATGAAAGTTGTTTGAAAGTTCCTTCCAGGTTTGAGCTCTCAAACTTGTCTGCCATTGTTGTACCCCTGCCCCTCTATTTATAGAGTGAGGCTGGGGGCAGGGGTCTTGGATGTATATAGCTACTGGTGGGCCTGGGCTGATGTTCTGGCCTGGCACACCTGGTTCGGCATTCCTTGGTTCGGTGTAGGGTGATGGTAGCATGGAGATGGAGTTGGTCCGGTGGTTGGTTGGTCCGGTGGTAGCATGTAGATGGAGTTGGTCCGGTGGTGATACCGGTTCGGCAGTGGATGGTAGAGGAGTAGGTTTGTTCGGCTAAGGGGTGGAGCAGGAAATGCCGAATGAGCCTTCATAGAGAATGCCGAATGAACCTTCATAGAGAATGCCGAATGAACCTTCATAGAGAATGCCGAATGAACCTTCAAAGAGAATGCTGAATGAACCTTCATAGAAAATGCCGAATGAACTCTTGCCTTGCTTCCAATCGATTTTCAATCTCGGCATCCATCATTCCTTGTCAATTTGTCGATATTTCAGTTTTGACCAAAAAATGGAATAACACGCGCGATGTATTTATGTACACTTACATAAACTGATGTTTTTGGTTCTTGGGAAAACATGGTAACGCAAGAGCCATTGATTCATTCTTGGCCAAACCTGGATACATCGGTTCTTTTTCCTTCCCCAGATTCTGATAATTTCACAATATAATACATATATTTGAATGTTAGTAACTAAATCTATGGAGATAACATCCAATTAAGTTTTCCAGCAGGTATTGTATTCTTATTGCTAAGGTTGTAATGCACATAAAGCCTGTATATGGTTTCCAAAACAGTATGTCTTTTATCAAACTTGGTATGAATACGAGTACATTTTTGTTGACACTATATCAACAACAACGCTTGTTTTTATTGGGAATAAGTAATAAAATATTATGATTTCCTTTTGGTCCTAATCATACAACCAATAAAAAAATATATTACTAACACCAGTGCAAGCATAAGAATCCTACTCCAAAGTATGGAACAAATGATGGTTTATGTAAACTAGAAAATGATTTTTTTTCCCCTTTCTTTGTATCACCATAGAAATTGCAATTTTATGTAAACAAATGACAGTTCATATAAAATAGGATACTCCTTTTACACACCTGAGCCAACATTGAACAGCCGCAGTGATAATAAGCTGAATTCAATTAAGAGGTGGGATATATCGTCGACATCATCCCAGTCTACGTGAGTATTAGAAAAAATATTCGTGTATTTATAAAATTTTCTAATATAACAGTATTGGAAAATTGAATAGAAATAGGTTTAGAAGACAACTGGTAAAACAATTGTTGAAAACAATAAGATTTAATCAGCTTTAACTAAATATGTTGCACGTTCTATGTAACAATATCATGTTAATATATTTGTATACTGCACCTTATTAATTTTGTTGCATTTACACTCACCTCATCACAAGGCCTAGTCTCTGCACCAAATAAGATAATTATTTGATAAAGTAATGACAATAGAAAGACTGGCCTTTTATATTATATTTTATGCTTAATATAAAGACGGTATGAAGACTAGCCTTTCATAGTTTTTTTATTTAATACATAGAGAACAAAAAAGAATAACAGATTTTATTTTTGATAATAAAAAAAATTATTTTTCCAATTTAAAACAATAATCATGCTAACAATTATGTGATTTTGTATTATTTTATTGTAATAATACATTATTACATTAGTGGTTCACTGTTATTTTATCATTAGTTTGTGAATTTAAAACAATAACCGATCCACAACATCAGTGGTTCACTGTTATTTTATCATTATTTGATTTTTAATTCTTTTTCATACACAAAATGAAAAATCGAAGGTCTAACAGTCAGAAATCATACAAATTACGCATTTGTGTGGTAATTTGAAGGTTGAAAAACTGAATGCCGCTTAATCTCGTCAAGGTAGAAATAAACCTACTGCTTCACCTTTAACATAGCAAAGTAGAAACAAGTCTACCTAAGTAGAATGTCATAATGGTTAAAATGCAAGTTTAATGCCATATTTAAATGGTAGACAGTAACAATCATACTTGACTTAAGTGAGTTTTAACTAATTTATTGGTCATTTTCATAAATATGGTGATATTACAGTATGAAGCATCAAAAAAATTTAATGACAAGTTACAACATACAAAATCCATTTATGGATCACACTGGACTGGAAATGATTCGCTGTGCATTTTCATGAACTTAATTCTTTTTCTAAAAGAAAAGGCTATTGCGCTATTCTTAATATTGGCTTACATAAAGTACTACAATATGTACTAAATAAACATTACTTCAACAATTGGTATGAATTAATAAAGGGGTGAGGATAGGATATACTTGGTTTCCGGGTTGAACATTGAATCTCATCATTGTCATCTTCTTCGACATCATCATTGTTATCATCGTCGTCGTCTTCTTCAATATCAAACAAAAGTACTCTCCATTCTGAACTTGTTAAAGTAACCATGACAAACTGAGAGTTTTTGTTCATCCAAAAGATTATCTGTACAGTGTTCAATGTAAAAAATTACTAAATATAAAAGGAAGCGGCTGATTTAAGCACTAGAGAATCATGTGTAAGATAGAACTTACAATCCAACATTTACAAATCTCATCCCAAATACACACAAGTGGACGAGGATAAGAAGCATGATTGTCTAAGGGGAAACTTCAAAATTAGAAATATTGAAATGGGACAAAGGAATAATGGTTACAATGTATCAACTATTAATGTTATATACGTTGTGTCAATAGAATATCTCCAAAAACTACAAAACTAAATAAATTTCTAAAAAGTTCCAACTTAAATTTTAATAAATTTAATATCTAATTTTAAAAAATAATTACGTTAAAATGTGTTTTTTTCCTCTAGTCGGTTTTCTCTATTTAAAAACTATTGTTGCTTGGATCACTATTTCAAATCATGGACAATATCTCGAGCAGAAATTCTAGCAACATAAAATTTTGGTAAAAATCTTATTTTCCATATATTAATCGAGATCTTGATATCACATCATATATCAAATTCCGCTACCTCAACTAGTATTAAGATTTTTTTTTTTGACAACTTGAATTTTGAGGAAAATTAAAATTGTGTGATGGATAATGCAATAAATATTTATGGAGAGAATCTATTTGTACACAAACTGGTGGCACAGAATTTGACACAAGAATCTCAACCATTAAACCTTCCTCTAATTTTCACCTTCCATGTAAAGATAAAAGGATCCAATGGTTAGGATGTGTTATGTAGAATTTTGTGTTTAATTTTGTATTCTAATAGCCACCCTTGTATTTATATATGCATATAACCGGCTGAAACATGATAATTATATATTCGGCATGGTTGATTGTAATTATAAATGGCGATTATATAACCATGCAAAGGAACTTTAAAGATAAATTATATATGATTGTAATTACATATAATTATAGTTGTTCGTATATGCATTACTATGGAACAATCACTTTAAAGATGAATTATATATTCAGCATAGTTGATTGTAATTATGAAGTCATTCTAATTTATCAATCAATATATTCTATAAGGGAAAATCTTGTTTTCTTACAACAGAAATGCGAAATTACCATGTCTTTTAATATAAGTTCCTTTTGGTAAATTAATTATCGACCGTCTTTACTTAATTCTAATTGAGTATGACCTAAATATCAACAAAACATTCCAATTGTAAATAATAGATTAATATAAAATCACCCAAAATAATATTTCAATATATTTTTTTTACAATTATGAAAAAAAATCATGCTTCCTATCTACATTTTATGAATATTTATATTAATAAAATAAGTGTACTTCTGGATAACTTAACTTGTCTGAAATATATTTTAAAGATATCTGTTAACATATTTTTTAAGCAAATTAAAAAAGTTAGTACAACAACAAAAATCAAGCTGATAAATTTTACGAATGTTTATATTACCAATATGAATGAACATCCACTATATAAGTGCATAAAATAAACAAAGAGTGTCTTTATCATTAAAAGAATTAGCACATTTTCAAACCCAAATTAAACAATGGTTTCATTTTTTATAGGAAAAACAAACCTTAAGCAGTCAAATTATTTTAGCAGTCCATATGAATTTTTGGATTGAAAAATAGCATAAGGAATGACTGTCAACAAATATTATATCAAGTATAACGTAACAAAAATATATAAAAATGAAATTAGTAACCGCCAATAATTGATAAATTTATTTGTCGTTTCATATCAATGGAGAAAATATTGCTATAAGAGTAAACATAAAGCAATTTAGAAAGAAAATATATCCTAAAATCACCAGCTAGACATTAACGCCTTCAACGACAGAGAAAAAGACTTAACAGCAATATAAATAGTGGAAAGAATCATCTAAAGCAATCAAAGAACAACATAATCCAAAGAACATGATTAGGATGGAGAAATCAAATAAAATGTTATATATAAAAGACACAAATTTGTTAATGAACTGCATGAACTAAATAATGAACTATCAAAATTGCTTGAAATGAAAAAATATTGTAATATATATGAGTGTGTGTATATATGAATGTGTGCGTCCGCACGCGCACAGTTATCCAGAGAAAACAACAACTTGATTTTCAAAAATCATCGATCCTTTAGCATTTTATGTTACTATGTAGTCCTAGCAAGTTTCCACTTGCTCGTTTATTCCATATTCAGGAGTCTTGAATAATTCATGGAGTTGACTTAAGAAAATTACATGCACAACACTCCCAAATATGAAAATAAACAATTATTTCTACAACTCAATCATGCAAAAAATATGCGCACCAAAAACAAAACCATCCATCAATCTTCTTCGACACTTCCGCAATTTCTCAATTATTTCATTAACATTAATAATAAAAAAGTAACCATTTTCCCTACTCCATGGATAATAATGGAAAACATTAGTTCATATGGACGACAAAAATTTGAACAAAGACTTATTGCTGTTTCATCAATCACTTACTATAAAATACATTTCCCTCAAAACATAAACAAACGAATTTCCTTAAGAAGTTTGGTTCCTCAAAGTTTACAAGCTTTGCTTGGTGCTCAAGGACTTAAAAGTATACGAATTTCCCTTAAGAATTAAACCTATGTAGCTTAAAATACAGCAATCAGTTTTTTGATTGAGTTTGTTATAACTTAGATGGCTATTGAAAAAGATATGCTTGTGGAATAATGAACATATAATTAAAGAACACCTGCATGTAACCAAGCTTTGCTTGGACCTTTAAGAAGAATTATACATATAATTAAAGAACATAGAACAGGCAATACAAACAACCAAAGTTGTTTAAATCTCTCAATACAAACAACCAAAATTGTTTAAATCTCTCATTTACAATGCAAACTAAGTAGATAGAAAAGCAAGTGTTTCTTTTTTCTTTCTTTTCTGGTCAGTAGATCAAACTGTAACTTACGAGTTAGTGGCAATAAAAAAAACAATTCGTGGCCAAATCGATGAACCAAGCGTGAAAAATGTGGTAGCTAAAGATCAAATCAACAGGTAAATCCATATTCAAGGCAGTATTTCTAAGAAGGCCAATATTTACCAAATGTTCCAAGCAAAAATGACTACCTCGATGAGCCTTGAAAAAATTTCGAAGTCTAAGTAGATGAACTTTATGATTAAGCTTAGATCTAGACAGAGAAAATGCGTTCAACCAAAAAAATCCAAAGCGTAAAAATAAGCATACCTAAAAGGTCGAAAATTTTGATCTAGAAGCAGACGAAATCGCAGCGCAAGCGCTTCAATCACACGACTTTAGTTCAAAAGAGAGAGAGGCAGACGAATCCACACCTGTTGTGTGGAGAGGGAAAAGTATTTGCTAGAGAGCAAAGAGGGGGGTCGATTTCACAAGTGAGTATAAAGCGGATGACGGCCAAGGGTTTCTTCCAGGGAGCGTCAATTTAAACGGTGAGCAGGAAGGAAAGCAGGCAGGAAGACATCCAACGGTTGAGCTTTTTTTATTTCTTTTTTCGTCTTTTAACATTTTTTTTTTAATTTCTTTCATTAGTACACAACTTTTTGAAAACAATTTATACCCTAAACCTATTTAAACACTAAACGGTTTTTCTAAACACCGTTTAAACATCAAACGATTTTCGAAAAATTGTTTATGCTTCATTTGTTTAAAATTCAAACTCTGAAAACTACATACTGATTGTTGAATTTGAATGCTAAATGATGAAAAATTATTTGTTTATATTTTTAAAATTTCCGATTGTAATAAAAATGACTATTTTGATCATATTACCATCAATAATAATTGTTTTTCGCGTATTAATTATTAAAATAAAACTTTGAACCGCAATATCAAAATTTTTAAAAGCATGAAATATGAAATACTCGGGGTTTTGTAAAATTGAATAATGGATAATTATTTGATTTTTTTGGAAGATTGGAATACAATTGTTATATTTCATAGTTTTAATAATAAAAAAATTAACTGTAGGATCTAGATTAACCCTAGAAGGGGGGGTGAATAGGGTTATAACAAATTTTCTCGAATTAAACACAGAAATATAATAGCAGAAATAAATATGCTGAAAAGTAAATCACACACAAAATTTACCCAGCTTCGGCAACCCCTGCCTACTGCTACATCCACAGATTTCTATTAGAATTAAACAGTATCACGCTTACAAACACTCTACTAGACTCGCAGACCCTTTTGCTCCCGCTCACAAACACTCTACTAGACTCGCACACCCTGCTCCCGCCTATATAGTTTTGCTCACTCGCAAACACTGCTCCCGCCTATAGAGCTTTGCAAACTCGCACACCCTGCTCACTGAACTAATTCTAAATAGACAATCTGACACTACCTAATCCCTAGGTGGCGATTTACAAATTTTTCGACTCGAAAAGAAAAACAAACTTCAAAAAATTAAAACCGGAGCAAAAATTAAAATACAACTTGAATGCGTAATTTTTGCTCAAAATAAAAACTAAAAACCCCTTTATAATTAAGCCCTAAAAATAACTTTAGCCCTTTTATAATTAACAAGGCCGGCCCCTTGTTTTTTTATTAACCCGATCCACTTTGGCTTTGACCCGTTCCTTCTTTTGCTTGTAAAAATGTCGGCCTTTCTTTGTCGAATTAGGGCTTCGGCTTCTTTCTCGAATTAGGGCTTCGTTCTGATGATCGATTCTCTGATTTGTGACCGATGGCTTGCGTCGCTTGTTCTCTGATAATTGATTCTTGTTGCTAGCTCGTTCTCTAATGATCGATTGTCGCTCGTTTGCAGCTGCTTGATCGAGTTCGTTGTTTGTGATTTCGGTATGTACTGTTTCCTTTTTCTTTGCTGGTTTATGCTTGAACTCGATGATTAATTTTCCAGTGATGATTGGGTTATATATGCGTTCGAACTCCTTGAATTACGTTCGTCTAAATATATTTGAATTTGTCAATAGTCGTTCGATCTTGTATTGATGCTTGGGATTGATCTGACTTTGTCAATTTCGTATTTTTGGTAGCTTGATTCACACGGTATTGATTTGATTTCGTGATCAATTTGCTTGGTTATCACGGTGAACTCTTGATTGACTTGATCAACTTTGGTTTATACGGCAGAGATCTTTCTTCTTTTATTTGTTTTGACTTTGTCAAAAATTTGCACATATTTGATTATTCGACTTGGTCATCTCTGCACTGTTACAATTTGTTCATCTCTGTAGTATTGATTTTCACGGCATTGTCTTTGGGTACTCTGTTTCGTATGCATGCTGTGCATTTGTAGTTGGTTTGAAAACTTCTGTGTTGTAGCTGTCTTGACTTGTCCATTCTGCTAGTGATACATTTTCTCCAGTGGCATGTGGTCTTTGCTGTTATGTTGATGCATATGCTCTCTGTTGCAAGCTTGCTGTTGCATGCTTGTTTGTATGTTGTTGAACTTGGTGTCTGCATCCTCATGAGCTTGACACTGTATTTTGTTGTTTGCATTATTTGTTGTTGTGTCACTGATTTTGGGGCTGCTGTATTATCATCATGTTGATGGCAATCTTCAAGTAAGTTTGCATAAGTGAATTTAGTCAGTGATAGTCAGGTTGCCTTCATTTTCCACTGAGTTGCATCGAGTATCTGGTCTTTGTAGTTGTTGCTTGGGTTTGTACAGTGTTGTACTTGTTGTCTTGTACTTGAAGTCTTCATTTGCAGCCTTGACTTTGGTTGACGAAGTTATAACTGTTATATCACTTTGGATTGCATTCACTTGAGCATATTGAAGTTGCTGTTATCTTGTACGACTTTGTGCATGCTGTACTACTTTGGTTCATTTTCATGTTTGTTGCAGTCCATATTCTTTTCTGTCTGCACTTGTGAACTTTGTGGTTTTGAGCATTTGCACATTTGTTCACCTGCACTGTTGCCTTGTTGACTGCATCACCATACTCTCTGTTTTGATTCATATGTTCTTCAAATCAGTGGTGCACTGTGCCATTTGATCTGTTGCACTGTTGAATGAATAATTTGCAGTGATGTTATCATGTGCATTTCATTTACATCGAGACATGTAGTTGTATACTTGGTTGTTGTTCATCTTGTAGTTGCTCATTTTCAAATGCATGTTTCGATTCACTGTTGCACTTGCTTATTTGCACTGCTTCACCATTCTAGTTGCCTCTTGCAATATTGGTTTATTGATGTTGTCTCTTTGCTTTGTTGGCACTGGCTGTTTATCTGAACTTGTTGCATATATCACTGAGTTCTCATTTCATATGCTTGCACTACTTCTCTTTGGTCATGTCTGATGGCATTTCTTTTGTGGTCTTTGTTGTTGGCATTGTCTTCTGTCCACACTTGCCCAGTAATCTTGAGTTGCAGTGAGCTCGACATTGTTGTTTACTTTACCACTGACTTGATGCTGCATACATGTTGTAAGTGATACTTTGGACCTTTTGCCTTCAGTTGCTTGTCGAATTTGCATGTATCTGTATCACTTTGGTATACTGCAGCTTGTATTCTGCCTTGAGTTGAATCCCGTGTGTTATTTGGGTTTGACCTTGTGCTGAATTGTTAACAGTGCTTTTGTTTGATTTGTGCACACGAGTTGGCGGGGCAGTGCACACGTGTACAAATGTATGTGTGTGTACTGCAGCCACTTATGTATACCTGTCCCTGTAATATCTATGTGCGCGACTTTGTGATGAAAACAAGTGTGAATTATGACGAACAACCCAAATAACTGAGGCAAATCATATTTTCAAAAATCGTATTTTATTTTATATTGCAAAAATATTTCTTTTTCAATTTTACTGCGTTAGTGAATATTTTTGCAGATTGCTCAGATGCTGGATTCAAACTGGAATGCAGTTGAAGATAAAAATACGAGTGTGAGTGATATGTAGTGAGGTTAACTGTAAATGTGAAATGTGATGTGATTGTAATCAAAGTTGTATAGTTATAGTGAGAGATTGAAATTGTACTATTCAAAATTGTAATAAATATTTGTTTGAATAAAATTTCTGTTTGAATTCAAAATCTGTTTAACTTGTTCTGTTTGAATTCAAATTCGAATTCAGTGTAATTTAATTTTATTCAACAAATATTTATTTAATCTATGAAAAACAAAATAGTACATTACCAAATACATTTAAATGAATATATATGTTTATTATCATCAAACAGAAACATATAAGCGCATATTCAACATTAACATCCTTGAATTTAGTTTTCATAAATTTAATTATAATCATTTATCAAAAATCTATACAAAACTTGCATTTCGAATTTTTTTTTGAAACTTTAGACATTATTTGAATTGGTTTTTTTTTCCTTTTTCGTAACAAGAATCTGAATTTAGAAAAGTAATCAAAAGTATAACTTAAAAAGTTCAAAATCAAGTTAAATGGATTTTTAAAATTTTAATAACAAATATTTTTTATTTTTGAAACTATAGGTTTTAGTGATTTTACTTATAACAATGTAACATACGAAACTAAGCTGTATATGGAAGAAATTATCGTTAAACGTTTAGGAGTAGAAAGTGCAACATGAAAATGCATAATACTTTTCACCAAACAAGTGTTTTAGATCTAAAGCAAATAGCTTCAAAATTCTTACTCCTCAGCAAGTGATCATATGAATGATCACTTATTGTAAATAAACGACAAAGACTTTTTGTTTCAAATGCTAAAACCAAATGCTGGATATTGGTTGTTGAATTATCATTGAATACTCGCCGAATAAGGAAAGGTTGTTTTTTAAATGTGTAAAACTTCATATTATAATTTAAGTAAATAGTTGTTTTTACAATATTAACTTCTACTAGTTAGTTTTCGCTTAATATAGACCGAATTTTGGTATTTGAATTATGATAAAGGTATGTTATTAGAAAACTTGAAATTTTAAAATTTTAAAATTCTGAAGCGTTTGAAATTTAGGAAAAACTTGAATATAGGATATAAACTTTAAAGTTTTCGATTTGGAAAATTTAAAATGTTATATTTTAAATTATGATTTTTAAAATCTTATCTTTTCTCGAATCTAATTTAAAAATTGTCTTATGAAAAATTTAATTATTAGAAATATTTTATTTGTGGAATGTTCAAAAAAATTATGCTAAAAACACTATTTAAAGGGAATTTCAAAAATAAGTTTAAAATAAATCAATTTTCAAATTTAAAATTAAAATTATTGGATTTTCATAATTTATGTTTTGTAATTTTGTATTTTATAAAGTTTGAAATTTTAATATTCCCGAGCTAAAATAATTTTCCAAATGTTGGCCATTGTTGGAACAAATCATAATTAAACAGTCAACATTTGAATAAGTAATATAAAAGTGCTAAACTCTTTTCACATAATAGACAGAGTATTTGCAAGAAACAAATACTTTTAATGTTCTTACTAAGCAACAAGTAGTAAAGTAAGTGGTTACTGGTTGGAAACAAACGGCATCTAACTATTAGTTTATAATGACTCAAGCAAAAGCCATTTAAACCAAATGTTTTTTACAAAATCTAAATTACCATCAACATTTCGACTAAATTGCTAATTCAAACTACTTGGAAGTTATTTTTCAAAAGTCCTTTTTTGGGCATGTAATCTCATGGATTTAACTACTTAAATATACATACAAAAGTTGGATATGTATTTAATGTATGCATGGATCTAGATGTGTATTTAAATTATTAACTTGATTAACTAGATGTTTGTTGGAGATTTTACACTTGGAATTTTTTTTTTCATATGTAATCTTCTTATGTCCCTGCTACCATGCCAACTTAAATGAATGAGTCACTCACTAAACACTTTTAGCATCCCAAATACTATCATGTTGGCTCTTGTTGTATCATTCCTCTACTTGAAAAATTAGCTCATCTTCTCAATATCAAAGTAACCCTTCTACACCACAAAAAAAAACTTTCGAAATCAAACATGCAACCTAAAAGTCAAATAATCTATGCTAAAATTTATGCTTTTATTCTAAAATTTATTAGTGCTTTAATTTATTAACAAAACTGGAGGAGTCGAACGTGAAACTAATGATAGCATGGGTAATTGTATCTTTATTTAAGAAACTAAAATTTTGAACATGATAAGTAATGTCAAAACTGAAAAGTTAACAGAATTGAGTCATTTTTTAGTAATTCGACAAGGGCTATAAGATCATAAAAGAATGAAGTCACCTCATAAAAAATAAACTATTTTTTTGCTCTTGCATCATGAATCAAATTAGATGGACCCGTGCCAAGTTTTTATTTTATTTTCAAAATGTCCTTATTGAGATTTCTTTTTCTTTTTGTACATCACCATTGAATTTTACATACTTAATTTCACCTAACCCATGTCATTTCATGTATCATGAACAAGTTGTGTATTCATTTAGGGGTAATTTAGTAAGTAATGGTGTATTTAGAATATGTTTTAGTACCACTCATAACAATTTAGTTTGAGTGAAGTCCCTATAAATATTATCATATATAAAAGTGGAGTTGCTTTAGCAGTTTCATTTTTATAAACATCAAATTATTTTTTAGGTTAAGTGGTTTTAAGCTCTTCATTTAATAATTTTAAGTTCTCTCAAATACTCGGTTAAAAGAGAAAAAATAGGGTATCGATTTTAATATCGCCAATTTAGCCTTTGTGCCCCTTAACCCATTATTTGACATTTTCAACTCAACATTTTTTAGGCTTTTTAAGCAATTATCATTTAGAATTTTTTAATTAGTTTGTTTCCACTTTATTGAAATAGTGTGCATGTATGCACATTAAAATTTCATCCTTATTCACCAACATACACATTGATTGATATAGTCTTTAGCTAAAGTAACAACAAATGATTAAAGGGTGTCTTCGGCGAGGGAGCTTCGGTATTTAAGGTAATCCAAAGTAGTTAAGAGATGTGTAGTGGTAAATGCCGAGAGAAATTGAGTACGTGGAAAGAAAACTGGAATAAGTGCATAACATAGAAAAATATACCAAGATTTATAGTGATTTAGGATAAATGTAACTATCCAGAATTTTATCACTTTGATTTATGAATATCTAATTAATTTTAAATATTCGATTAATGATTTTTAATAATCAAATAACCCTTTTTAATTAATAAATAGTCATAGTAAACTCGTTTTTGAAAGTTTGTTTACAAAATTAAATTGTTCGAAGAAAAATTGAATATGTGACCAAAATTCGATTTTGGATTTTCGACTTTTTATCGAATAGAAGTTGTTACAGCTTGTTGTGCACACACTATTATACATATGAACATATACATTACATGCAGTAGTGGTTAATTTACTATTTATATATGTTAACTTCAACCATATGCTTAAAAGAATTTAAAAGTAAAAAGGTAAAAAAAAAGGGAAAACTTTCATGTGATGTGATCTGTGGCACATATCATTATGGTTTCATGTACTAGTGCACATGGATTGGGTGTGGTACATTAGTGGGCACTTGGAAAAATGTATGGAAAAAGGCATCTTTGGAGGATAATTAGGTAATCTGTTGAAGGGGCAAGGAAGGTCATTTACCATTTTCCAAAAGTCTATACGAGTGCACTTCTGTTTCATAAATTTATTTTTACATCTCCACTTTCTTCTACTCCTTTTTTCTGTTATCTCCATTCTTTTCCTTAAGCAAATCCGTACAAAAATGACTCATTTTCTTCTCAAACTTCTTCCATAACCTTGAAATAATATTACAAACATCTATACCATTATAATGATCCAAAATTTGAAGTCAAACCCCTCCCCAACCCTTGGACGTGAGCAACATGAAGGGCCCCGGGGTTCTGGTCGAATTTGTTCATGTTGTTTGAGTTTGTGTGGTGCTTATCTTTTCTGAAGGAATAGTATTCTTTTGCAAGAGCTTAAGTCGAATGAAAGTGAGATGTCTCACTTTGAATTGGTATTAAAATGGTGTGGCGTGTTGTAATAATTTCATAGTTGCTCGCTTATGTTGTTTACATTGTATGTAATATTTATGTTTGTTGGTTTGGATTTGATTCCTGCTTGAACGCGGATGACATACATACCCTTTTTACAGAGGATAAAAGAAAAGGAAAAATGGAAGTCAAAGTGTTTTAAGAGCGAATAGGCTGCTTGGAAGCACTTCGAGGAATGGAAATTTTGTAGAGAGATCCTAAAGGATTCATCGCCATTGTATATTTTAATTTCATCTATATACTTATGGTATAAAATCTTTGAATGCTAAAAACCTTCTAGCTTGGCTAAAAGTTGATGTATTCTTTGCTAAGTTCATAGTTGACTATTTTAGTGAAAAAGAGTAGCAGTAGTATTTGTTAAGTAATAATGTAGCTTCGAAGACTCTTTACAACCTTTTGAAATGTTATTTGTCTACTTATAGATATTAAATAGTCCTATACCTGGCAGTAAAAGTCGATGAGTAGATTGCACATCTGTTTGTGAGACCTAGAATCAAAGTGTTTAACCTAGTCAAGGATAGAAGCAATCAGTGCCCTGACTTACCTTGCTTTGTTTCTGGGCTAGGGATAAAGTAAGTCGAAATATCGGAAACGTAACAACAATGGCCTCCCTGATATGGAAATGACTACTGGATATGGACTCCCAACAACAATGGCCAGTTTACTTTAAAATCGGCTTGGAATCAAATTAGAAGCAAAAATCCATAACTCTTCTGGACTAAAATCATATGGGGCAAAGGGTGTGCGTCGAAAATGTCAACTTGTGCTTTAATGGCAATACATGATAAATTGAAAACAAAAGATCGTGTAAGTAAATGGAATGCTACTATTGACCAACGGTGTAACTTATGCTCTAGTCATTTAGAAGATAGAGACCACCTCTTCTTTAACTGTCCATATTCTCGTACCCTAGTGGACATTATCATGCAGAAAACCAACATAGACCCCAATTGTAATTACAATATCAACAACATCCTGGACTGCATAAGTAAGGAAAAGAGAGATCAAACTTTACTAAACCAAGTTACCAACATTGCTTTCACTTCCCTGATTTGGAATATTTGGTGTGAGAGAAACAATAGGATTTTCAGAGGGGTCGAAATGTCTGTATCCATTAGAAGCACCCTGTTAATACAAGACATTGGATCATTATTGCAGCATTTAACGATTAATTACGAATTAACCACAGAGATGAGACGAATCTTTGAACAATGGAATGTTGCTAGGAGGTCTTCGGCCTCCCTTCGTCCCCCATGAGCTCTGTTTCTCCTCCTGCAACCTTGGCTGTCAACGTGATTGCTTAATCCCCTCTCCTCCGTCTTACCGTTGTCACTAATTTCTTAGATCTACTACCTCGAGATACGTGACTCTCTCTCTACTGGATGATGCCATTTCTACTGAGAAGCTTGCCGTTGTGTATTTGTTGATAGTTCTGCACTCGTTCCCACGTGACGTGTGGTCTTTATTTTTATTTAATGTTAAACTTGTAATTGAATATGGTCATTTGCTTTGTTGTTGGACCGAGTTGTTACTACAGATGGTTTTGAGTGCGATTCTCTTTTGTTATACTCCTCCATCTGTTAAACAACTCGGTTTTTCTTGTATTTACGGTCTTGTAATGTTAATATATAGAAGTGATATGTACTCTTTTTCCTTGTAAGGCACCCACTTAGGTTGGGGGGATTACAAGGTTTTAATGAGGCATATCATGGAAATATATGCCTTTGTGTTAATAAAGTACCCGTTTTCCAAAAAAAAACGTAGGAGGTTCGATTTCTATAAATGACCTTTATAATTGAGGGTGGTATGGAAAGCATTCTTTTCATACCACTACAAGAAAACACACAATTTTCGATGGCTGGAAGCTGTCTGCGGCCGTCGGAAATCGATGCAAATAACCATCGCAAGTAGGACTGTAAACGGATGCTTTTATATGTGTATAGTGCCATATCCGCATCCACATTCGAAATCATTTTCGGATATCCGCACCCGCGAATACGGATGGATATCGGATAATTATCCTATCCGCTAATAACCAATAAATCAAGAATTATAAAAGAAAATTTTGGTTTAACATAGATATTTTTCAATCTCATTGATTATAAAAGTGTTAAAAATTAATTAATATTATAATAATAAATAGTTTTAAGCAGTTAAAAACATTAAGTGCGTATAATATAAACTACTAATACAATAAAATGATAAACAAATATGTTTCACTCACTAAAATACACATAATTTGAATTATAATCTTGAAAAAAAACCAGACGGATAATTTTTGGATGCGGATGTCTTCGTATCCGCATCCGTTTTTCCGGATATCAAATATTTATCCATTATTCGGATGCGGACAGGTTTCAGATTTTTCGGATATCCATTGACAGCCCTAGTCGCAAGTTCTCCCGTCACCGCATAGTTTTTCCGATGGCTTCAAATAGCATCCATTGTAAACTTTCTGATGGATGCCGACAGATAACCCGATGGTACTAGATAGCCATCGAAGACACATGGCTGATCAAGAGGACACAAAAAAACCGCCACTAGCCGTAGGAAAATTTAGCCCATAAGCCGTCGCTAGCCATTAGAAGCTGTCGGAAAATCTGAAGCATTATTACACAAATTCTGCTACATTTTAACCACATACACAATTCAGAAATATAAAATAGTAAAATACAAGCACATATCGAATTCGGATATTTAATATAATATCAAATCATACAAATATGCTCAAATCACATAAAAAATTAAACAGCAATAACTCACATGAAACCAAACCAACCAACACTCCGTTAACATAGTATACGTACATGTCATTGTACAATATATACACCGTGGAACAACTCACCATCATCAACTCACAAATGTTCGAATGACAATCACCAAATATACCATCAAATAATATACACATCTCAAAGTATCCAACTCCACTATCTCAATGTATCATTCAACAATACTAAACAATGTCATGTTACCAAAAAAAAACATATCTATTACTCCTGTCAATCACCTCTAGAATTTTCAGAACTAGCTGAAGATGGAAAGCGGCCACTATACTGCTACATGTACTCGGCGATACGCTGGTCCAACAGTTGTATCATCTCAATGGCCTGCCGTTGATTCCGCTTCTCCAGCTGCACCATCATAGCTCTCAATTTCTCGATCTCTACTAGATCGATCTGAGCTCTGCTTTGGCTGGTTCTACTCTGTCTACCCTACAATACTTATTTAATTTAGTAAAAGTTTAGTTACTATAATCTTACTATTGAAGCTACAACATAACATGCTAATTGTTATAAATTTATTATTGAAATTAAAGCGATGTGAAGTTCTTTAGAACTGAAAGATTATTAAATTGTTATATCTAATTGTATTATTCATTACCACTTGATTACCAAAACCGTAACACCTGTTCCGTAAAGGTGGATCCATAACTGACTCAAAAATGACATCCTCCCCGTCCGTAGTCAGCTGCTCTCGACCTATTTTCTTTAGAAGTTTCTGCCTTTGCTCCATAAACCATGTCTGCATGAACAAATAAAAATACATTTAAAATTAATAGCATGATATCTTACTTCATTATACTTTAATAATTAAAACAATTACTAATAGTATACATTCATAAGTAAATACATTCATGTACGATATGAGACCATGCGCCTCAGCTTCCTGAAATTAATAATTATGTATATTATTGTATATTCAAAATTATACAACATAATAACTGTTTGCGTAAAAAATGGCCGCAAACACCCAAAGTCGTATGAGTTGGTTGATTTTATGTTGTATTTAGTGATTTGGGTGATTTATGCAAATATATAAAAAGCAGGGACTAAACTGTAAAAGACACACAGATTTATAGTGGTTCGGCCAGAACGTGCCTACGTCCACTTTATATGTTATTCTCCTTTTTTCTTTAGATTACAAGTACAAAGCTTTGATTACAAGTATCTAAAGTTGTTTGAGAGTTCCTTCCAGGCTGGAGCTCCCAAACTTGTCTGCTATTGTTGTACCCCTGCCCCTCTATTTATAGAGTGAGGCTGGGGGCAGGGGTCTTGGATGTTTATAGCTGCTGGTGGGCTTGGGATGAAGCAATCTGGACTGGCAACTTTGGTTCGGCATTCCTTGGTTCGGCTATGCTTGGAGAGAAGGATGGAGAAGCTTCGGTTCGGTGGTCACCTGGTTCGGTGGTAGGAAAGGAGTGGACCGGTGGAGCTTGGGTTTGGTAGGAGGATGAAGGATGAGATGGTTCGGTGGATTTTGGACTGGTGATGGTGGGTTTGGTTCGGTGATAGCATGGCTCGGTAGTGATAGGTAGGGGATGGTTCGGTGGTGAGTTCGGAGGCATGTTTGGCCGAATGAGATCCGAAACTCTAAATGCCGAATGAGGCTCTGCTTCATACTGCCGAATGAATGAATACCGAATGTACTTTGGCACTGGGAATGCCGGATGACGCTGCCGAATGAAGTCTTATTCTAGATATGCCGAATGACTCTGGTGATGATTACCGAATGAACCATATGTTGTAGACGCCGAATGGGCTTGAGTGTTGGAGCGCCGAATGAACTTTTATATGTGAACTTTGAGTGAAACCCTTGACTTATGTATGCTTGCTTGCTTATTTTTGCTCCGGCCGTGGTGGAAACGCACACAACATGGATATCCTAGTTTTGACCAAAAAATGGGATAACACTTTGCCCCCCAAAATATGCCTTGCGGTAGGAAGGCGTGTTTTGTAATGCCATGAGCTGGACGTTCGTATCCTGTTAACAACCTGTAAAGAGCTTGATATTTTATATGGCCCCAAATGACGATCGTTCGGGATCGAGCTATTTGGGATGAAGCGCGGCCGTTCATGGTCAAGCGCCTAACTTCAAATGACGATCGTTCGTGATCAAGTCATTTGAGGTGAAGTGCGACCGTGCGCGGTCAAGCGCATAAATCCGTGCGTCGATCGTTCGGGATCGAGTCATCTGCAGTGAAATGTGACCGTTCAAGGTCAAGCGCTTTACTTCAAATGACGACCGTTCGGGATCGAGTCATTCGAGGTAAAGTGCGACAGTGCGCGGTCGAGTGGGGACCGTTCAAGGTCAAGCGCTTAATTTCAAATGACGATCGTTCGTGACTGAGTCATTCGAGGTAAAGTGCGACAGTGCGCGGTCAAGTGGTGGTCCTCAAATGACGACCGTACGCGATCAAGCCATTTGAGGTAAGGCGTAACAGTCAGTGATCAGGTGGCGGACCTCAAATGACGACCGTTCGCGATCGGGCCATTTGAGGTAAGGCGAGTTGTGCCGTTCGAGGCGAGTTGTGCCGTTCGAGGCGAGTTTGTGACCGTTCGCGGTCGGGTGCCGTTCGAGGCGAGTTGTGACTGTTCGAAGTCGGATGCCGTTCGAGGCGAATTGTGACTGTTCGAAGTCGAGTGTCGTTCGAGGCGAATTGTGACTGTTCGAAGTCGGGTGCCGTTCGAGGCGAATGAGTGTGCCCGGGGGGGACTTAATATTATCAGTGTTGGAGTCATTGTTTGGGGGAATTTTTCGAATCAAAGACTTCGGCAGTTCGTTGTCATGCAATAGGTGCTCGTGGACCGTTCGCGATCCAACGGGCATACAAGTAAATAATTTTTTCATAGAATTGTAAATGTTAAAGCAATAGTACCTTACAGCAGAAATGTGCAAACAGGAAGAATTCAAATGTTCAAATCGAAACAAAAGCAAAGCAAGGATGTCAAAGTGTAAGTTCCCACTCTGAAGCAGTCAATGATCATTCAGAGCATGCCTGGAGATCGTTCGCGATCTCGTACATGTGTAAATAATTTAATTGCGTTAGTGGAAGCTTACAACCTGTTCATCGTTATTTTAATCAAGCAATCAATGGATAATCAAATGGTGCCTTGATCCAGGGTCACCTCTAGCTGACGTAGAGGGCGGTCGCTCTGGCTCCACCGCTGGAGTTCGCCTCCTCACATACTGAAGGAGCATACCGTTCCTGATATGCCCTTCTACCTCGTCCTTCAAATGCCTACAATCATTAGTGTTATGACCATTCAATTCATGAAATACACAAAACTTATCTGATTTTCTTTCGTCAGAGGTTGGATCCCTTCGCATTGGTCTACGATACGGAACCTGCCCCTTGGTATCCTGATAAATCCGTTCCAAACTCTCATTCAGCTCTGAATAGGTGGTGAAGCGTGGTTCTCGTCGTAGCCACTTTGTCCTGTCATCATTATCCTCGGCCTTTCTTTTTTCTTTGCTAGTCTCCGCACCCTTTCCAGGTGGGTTTCCGCTCTTGATTACGTAAACGTCATCTTCTTCCTCTCTTTCTGCACTAGCATCTTCCAAACGCAGAAACTTTTCAGCCTCATGATAGAACTCTCCCAGATTCATACGCGGGTCCTTGGTTAATGAATTCTTGAACTCTGTATTACCAGCTATTCCAGATACAGCCGCCATCATGACCATAGATGGATCTGGTCGATCCACTGATGCTGCCGCCGCATTAAATCGCGTTAGAAAGCTCCTCAAAGTCTCTCCAGTTTTCTGTTTCAAGGTTGCCAAAGTCATCACATTCTTGGGTCTCGCAATATGAACCCTGAATTGCCTCATGAATCTCTCAGTTAAATCTGCCCATGTTCCTATGGAGCCGCTCTCCAGTTGCCTAAACCATAACGCTGCAATGTCCGTCAAATACAGTGGAAAGCACCGGGCCATAACCTCCTCTGATGCCCCCAGCACTTCCATATGTCTCATATACTTCGTTAGATGGACCGTGGGGTCCGTTTTCCCGTTGTACATGTCCAATGATGTTAGCTTGAATTCTGGTGGGTTCTTGGCCATCCTAATCGCAGAAGAAAAAGGACTCCTGTTTACATCTTCCAAGTCTCTGTTTACTAAACCGCCTCTCATAGCTCTTCTAACCATCTATGCTAATCTGTCATTATCTCCAAGCTGTAGTTCTCGTTCACTGTCTTCGACCTGCCCCCCAAGTCCGCGGGAGTTTTCATGTGTATGCCTCTCTGGCTGAACGTTTATTCCTCTATTGCTACCAGGTGGTTCGGATGCCCCCATCTCACTTTCCGGGGTCGGATCAACATGCTCTGCGTGAGTGCCCCCTAACTCTGGTGCTGCGCCAGATGGTCCTGCCCCGTTCTGAACCCCAGTTGCTCCTTGGATTTGTGCTCCAATTTGCCCAATTTGTTGAAGTAAGTTCTGTATCATCTCTTCTTGTCTTCTCATCATGGCCTCCATCTCATCCCTAGTGATGAAGATCGACGCTTGATTCCCTCCTGAGGAAGCCTCTTGACTTCCTAGGTGTTCACTTCTCTCTGGCCTTTGCCTTCTACTTGTTTGTCTCGTCATAACTCTTAGATCTGAACTCTTAGATTTTCAAATTCAACTTCTATCCGATGTAGCGGGAGCTGGTTCCTCTCAATGGAAGCACCAAAATGTTTGCGTAAAAAATGACCGCAAACACCCAAAGTCGTATGAGTTGGTTGATTTTATATTGTATTTAGTGATTTGGGTGATTTATGCAAATATATAAAAAGCAGGGACTAAACTGTAAAAGACACACAGATTTATAGTGGTTCGGCCAGAACGTGCCCACGTCCACTTTATATGTTATTCTCCTTTTTTCTTTAGATTACAAGTACAAAGCTTTGATTACAAGTATCTAAAGTTGTTTGAGAGTTCCTTCCAGGCTGGAGCTCCCAAACTTGTCTGCCATTGTTGTACCCCTGCCCCTCTATTTATAGAGTGAGGCTGGGGGCAGGGGTCTTGGATGTTTATAGCTGCTGGTGGGCTTGAGCTGAAGCAATCTGAACTGGCAACTTTGGTTCGGCATTCCTTGGTTCGGCTATGCTTGGAGAGAAGGATGGAGAAGCTTCGGTTCGGTGGTCACCTGGTTCGGTGGTAGGAAAGGAGTGGACCGGTGGAGCTTGGGTTTGGTAGGAGGATGAAGGATGAGATGGTTCGGTGGATTTTGGACTGGTGATGGTGGGTTTGGTTCGGTGATAGCATGGCTCGGTAGTGATAGGTAAGGGATGGTTCGGTGGTGAGTTCGGAGGCATGTTTGGCCGAATGAGATCCGGAACTCTAAATGCCGAATGAGGCTCTGCTTCATACTGCCGAATGAATGAATACCGAATGTACTTTGGCACTGCGAATGCCGGATGACGCTGCCGAATGAAGCCTTATTCTAGATATGCCAAATGACTCTGGTGATGATTACCGAATGAACCATATGTAGTAGACGCTGAATGGGCTTGAGTGTTGGAGCGCCGAATGAACTTTTATATGTGAACTTTGAGTGAAACCCTTGACTTATGTATGCTTGCTTGCTTCTTTTTGCTCCGGCCATGGTGGAAACGCACACAACATGGATATCCTAGTTTTGACCAAAAAATGGGATAACAATAACTATTTATAATTCACAGTTAATAAATTTACCAGCTTTTGGCGATATTGTTGGAACGAATTAGACCCTCCTCGATGAGTGACAAGATTTTTGTTCCTATTTGCAGAATTTCTCTACAATTCTGTCTGTAGATTTAAATAAACAATTCATTATTTACTTAGCAAATATTTTTGGATATTTATACATCAATCAAATAATTAATAAAAGATTACCACACTTACCTTTGCTTCGTCACTATCCTAATGCATCAGCTACCCTTCCAACACACTCACTCCCATATAGTTCGACTTCTCTCCTTTATGCTTCACAGCCGACATATAATCCCGGTAATTCTTTCTCATCTTTTGCATCCAATTATATCGTACCACTTTCATGTCGTTTGCTTGGACGTTGACCGCGGTTTGCATTTCATGATAAATAAGCGACAAATAATTACACAATATAAGGTGAACAATAAATAAGCGACAAACGAATTGAGAATGGAAAACATAAGATATACGATATACTTTTCCTTAGAGTTTCAATTAACATTACTCCCTGGCCACCACACTATATTGGTCAGGTACTACTAGAATCAATAGGGATAGTTATGGACAAGATCTAGAAAGATTTGGGCGTTGCCTTCCACGGTCTGCTGGAAGAGCTACGGATGGTGAGTAGATGCTTTTAGAGGAGTACGAAGATGCTGCCCACAAGGCTCGAGTCCACCATTCTTCTTGGGGTAATGCTGCATAAAGCGATGGTACAAACACGGCTTGTAGGTGAGGATTTATTTGACGAATAGGCGGTTGGACTGGAAGATATCTTGATTTACATATGCTGTGGGGCACTTTGCTGTTGGGTTTCGGACATGATGGAAACATTTATGCTTGTGTGAGAAAAAAGAACAACGGTAAGATATTCCTAGAAAATATAGGTTTGCAGGTTATCATGGATCACAGTGGCACGTGATCATCCAGAAACATTTAATTTGGGATACAAACTAAACATTTGATTGAAGTTGTTTGCTATTAGAGCAGAGACTCTTAAGGTATTTCTATGTTTCATTCATTTGAACATGCTGGATAATGTTGATACTCTATACTGCAAAGGCTTACAGTTTACTATTCATATTTAAATGTACACATAATATGCAAACAGAACAAAGAAAATTTTGTCTCAAATATTAGTTTGCAGGAAACATCGCAAGCTCCATGGATTCCAGCTCTGAGCTTTATGGATTCTAGTAGTTATCTGCAGCTTCGAAGGAGCCAGTTTGCACCAGAATTTGAAATGTTGTACTGCAATAATAACAAGGTGAATTCAATTAAGAAGTGGGATATATCATTGACATCATCACTGTTTACGTGTGTAATTGAAAAAACATTTGTGTATTTATAGAATTTTACAATATAAAAGTACTTAAAGTAGAATTGAAAAAAAAAATTGTACTGCAATGATATTAGTTTTTCTTTTGGCAGCTTAAACGTGTTAGGGGCTATCAGACTGTGAAACAAACGGTATTCATGGGTCAGGTTCTCTCTGATAAAGGGTAGGTATATTAATTAATGTACATAATTTAATATTATAGTTGATGTGTATTCTAGTTTTTCTTTGCAACTTGTATCCCGTATGTAATATGAAGGATGTATATTAATTTGTCCTATTACTGGATGTCCACTAACCTATTTATATCGAAAATAGTTACAGGAATTCGCGAACTGACGTAAAAGCGGAGTTTTATGAAATATCCGAAATGAACTGAATATCCATTTTTACCAAAGATAGAAACCGTAAAATTCTATCAAAATGGAATGTTGAACCTCAATTACCTTTTTGCAATAAGAGATCTCCTTCTACCTTAAGATATTCATGTTACTTTCCTTTGCATGATGCGGTTAAATTGATAACTGCATATTTAGAAGAGGCAAGAGTACAGGATATTCAATTGATTAATTGTGTAAAAATGATATGCTAACAGAAATTAGTAGACCGATGATGGACTAAGCCTGAATTTCTGGTGACGGCCATTGCGTTATTTTTTAAGAATTTTTATCATGTTTTCATACAAAATTCTTTATGTTTTTTTTTTTTTCCTTTCTAATTTTCTGTTTACAATTTATTTC
Organism: Allium cepa; assembly: GCA_030765085.1. NCBI lineage: Eukaryota > Viridiplantae > Streptophyta > Magnoliopsida > Asparagales > Amaryllidaceae > Allium > Allium cepa. Next base: position 950,292,569 of record CM060937.1, read on the forward strand.
TGTGGTTCCGTTCATGTGGTACATCATAAATAATGTAGTATTTATAAAAGATATTTATCGGTATGACAAAGGCATACACTCTTTTGAATATTAAGAAAAGCCTGACATGATATTTATGTAGTATTTATAAAAGATATTTACGGTATGACAAAGGCATACACTTCATTTTTGGTATGTTCTTTCAGTTACCATGTATATGCACTTTACATATTACACTATCGCTTAGAATGTCACTTATTTTTCACTGTTATTAAGTTCGTCAAAAATAAACACCATGGCTTGAATCTTATGTTTTCCGTAAGTTAATGTAATTAATATTTAACGTTAGTTGAAATGTACACCAAACGTGTCTTTTGAGTGGGTTTGGATTAAATGAATATTAATAGCAATTTTACTGGATGATACTATTTACATCCATCCACATCCACCTTTTCATAATATTTTTTTACTTTCTCAAAGCCATAACTCAACTTCTCATATTATCTAGCACCTTATTAACTATGCTGCATTTACACCTACCTCATCACTATTGCTACTTAACAGAACGTCATCGTGACGTTTGATACTCCTATTACACACCTGAGCCAACATTGAACAACTGCAGTAATGCTAAGTGAATTCAATTAAGAAGTGGGATATATCATCTGTAATCAAACAATTGCTACTTAACTATGCTCAGGTCAAAACATGAGATAATGAATCTTTTACCATCGCAGCAAGCACAAAGAATACGCATGGTGAGTTGGGTTTAAGAAGGCTGGACTTGGTGATCTAGATCCTAGCGATGACACTTGTGCAATATGTGCTGAAGGAGGTCACCTAATATGATGTGACAGTAATCCATCCACATTTCATCAGAGCTGCTTGATGCTTCAGGTAGCATTTATTTTATTTACCATTGTATATTTCCCATAGTTTTAAGAACCAGAATGGGCCGCGGTTCAAACATGAGAAACTATCGAGCGTGGGCTTCACCGGTCCGGAGCTTAATCTGGCCGTCTTTGTGTAGAAACCGTTGTCGAACCTCGAAATCGCGCTTGAACTTTGCCCTAAATTTGTTTCTCCAAACTGCATCCGTGACTGGTGAAAACTCGTCACATCTTGAGAAACTGAACAGCAAGCGTAACAAGATGATATAAGTTGATTTGATTCCCACGCTCAGACATAACATGTTTAAATGCAACAAGAGCAATGTTGTTTTTGTTTCTGCATAGGAACTACTAATTCATTCATATATTGTTTTGGAATTAAGATGGTCATGCACCAATAGATTTGTAAGGATGCATTAGTTTTTTCCCCACTTAATTTAAGATGTGTTAATGTTGTTAATTATCATAAGGTCCTTACTTTGTATTCTGCTACCTACAAAGGTCTAGATTGTTACATTTTATCTTGAGATCTTGATTCCAACCCAATATCGCAGAAACCTAACAGCGGATGTTATGTCGCAATGTGTCTATTCTTTACCATCGATTTTTTTATTTTTTTATTTATTTTTATTTTTTTACTAATATCATGATACTTTTCAAAATGTGAATTGTAATTTTATCATCTTAATCTTTGATTAGTACCACATAGCTACCAACAAAGCCAATTGTGGATCTGATATGGGGATGAAGAGTTGGATCACAGCAGAGAGAGTAACAGAGCAAGTTAGAGAAGAAAATTGAATTGAGAAGAAGAAGACATTGTAAGAAAATTTCAGGACTAACTTTTTCATATCCTTTTTCCATTCTATATTCACCACGTTTATAACCAAAGCTGTAACAAACTTTGTATACGTGGCACACTAGGCATAGTTGGCTATACTACTTTTCCTAGCATGAAACAAATAACATAAAATATGAAATAAAGGTGCAACAGCTTTTTTTCTAACAACCTAACAACCTGTAGTGATATTTTCTATTTTAATCCAGGAATCTTTTTTAGCAACTGGATCATTCTTTTGGGTCGTGCATGGTTGGGTGAGCAAGCTTCGTGTGTGGGTGGACTAGTGGTATGTGTATCAATACCCACTCCTGCAAGATCGACCTTGTCCTCAAGGTCGTGGTGGCTGTCAGCGAAGGTCACTGGTAATGGTTGTTGCCTAACTGTAATTTTCCCAGCCCAGTAAGGAGCTTGGTCCAGCCCAGTAAGAGAGATAGTTTTCCCACTGAAAGAAAAGGCCACGGTCAGCTTCTTATAATCAACCGTAATCGACCCAAATTGCTTCATCCACCGTATTCCAAACGCTGCGTCAGATCCCATGATGTTGAGCAAATGGAAATCGACGACGAAGTTGTGGCCTTGTATCTCGACGCCGACGCCTACGCAGGATCCCGAGGTGCGTAGTTGTTCGCCGTTGCCAACTGTTACCACGAAGGAGGTGCTCGTATCCAATTCGAGAGCTAGGAATTTTGCAACCTTCGGGTGGAGATAATTGTGTGTTGAGCCAGTGTCAACCAAGATGGAGATGGATTTGTTATCGATGGTGGCTGGCAGGCGAATCGAGCGAAGGTGGTGTGAACCTATGAGAGCAAGGAAGGATATTTCTTGGGCTGGCTGTTGTGGTGCGTCTAGGTTGGTGTCGGTGGTGGTAATGGTGACTGACGTTGGTGCTGAGTCTACTTTGGGGATGTCGTTGTCCGGGTTGAATTCGGGGAGGATCATCAAGAGGTGGGTGGGTTTACAACGATGGCCGACGTAGTATTTCTCATCGCAATTGAAACATAAACCTTGTTGTTTACGTGCATGCATCTCTGACTGGGAGAGTTGTTTGATAGGAGTACTGGTTTTGGAGGATTGCGTGGAAGGTGTTTGTGGAAATGTCTGAGAGGTTTGCCGATTGTTTGCTGTGCTCTGGGACTGGGGACTGGTATTGTTAGTGTATATTGGTTTAGGTGGATCGTTGTATTTTCATTAAATCAATTTAGCAGCATCGATTGCATCGGAGATGGTTGAAGGTTTTAGGAGATGGAGTTCATTTTGTATGTGGGTTTTGAGGCCGGATAGAAAGCACTGTAGGATTGATTCAGGGGATAATGTTGTTATTCAATTGCAAATGGTTTCGAACGCGGACTGATAATGATCAACTGAGCTTATTTGTTTGAGTTTAAACAAGGTGGCTTGTGGGTTACGAAATGTAGGTGGTCCGAAGCGCTTCTCGATCGCTTTCGTCAATGCCATCCAAGTAGAGATTTGATTGTTGCGATGCATCCATTGAAACTATGCGAGAGCTTGGCCGTGCATGTGGAAGCTTGCTAGATCAACTCGTTGGTCTTCCGGTGTTGAATAGTAGGCGAAGAATCGATCCGCTTGAAATATCCAATCATGTGGGTTGGATCCATCGAATGTAGTTAGAGAACATTTAGGAGTTCAGGTGGGTGTTGGTGTTCTAATAGCGGCGGTTGTCGGTTTGGAGGTGATGGCTGATATGTGGTTGATGTGTGGTGAGTTGGTGACAAAGTTTGTTGGTTGTCTAGCTTGCGGTTGATGTTGGTTATTTGTGTGGAGAGATCTTGAAGAGCAGTTTTGATGTCAATGTTGTCGGCTGTTAGAGTTTCGAGCATGGAGCTATGGTTGGTCCGGTTTTCTTGTATTGTGGTGATGGCTTCATTGTGTTGGTTGAGTTGCTGCAGCGCATCATCGAGTTTGGTCATGGTGATGGAGTTTTGTTGGATATTTAGGAAGGAGAGTAGGGAAGAACAGAGGTGAAGTATTAGGAGAGAGAGAGGAGAGGAGATCGGTGAAAGCACCAAATTGATATGGGGATGAAGAGTTGGATCACATCAGAGAGAGTAACAGAGCAAGTTAGAGAAGAAAATTGAATTGAGAAGAAGAAGACATTGTAAGAAAATTTCAGGACTAACTTTTTCATATCCTTTTTCCATTCTATATTCACTACATTTATAACCAAAGCTGTAACAAACTTTGTATACGTGGCACACTGGCATAGTTGCCTATACTACTTTTCCTAGCATGAAACAAATAACATAAAATATGAAATAAAGGTGCAGCAGCTTTTTTTCTAACAACCTGTAGTGATATTTTCTATTTTAATCCAGGAATCTTTTTTAGCAACTGGATCATTCTTTTGGGTCGTGCATGGTTGAGTAAGCAAGCTTCGTGTGTGGGTGGACTAGTGGTATGTGTATCAGGATCATCACACTATTTTATTAAAAATTGGGAGGGCGCACGCATGTATATATGTTTGTGCGTGCGCACGCGTATGTATTTATGTACACTGACATAAACTAATGTTTTTGGTTCTTGGGCAAACATGTTAACGCAAGAGCCATTGATTCATTCTTGGCCAAACCTGGATACATCGGTTCTTTTTCCTTCCCCAGATTCTGATAAATTCACAATATAATACATATATTTGAATGTCAGTAACTAAATTTACGGATATAATATCTAGATTAAGTTTTCCAGCAGGTATTGTATTCTTATTGCTAAGGTTATAATGCACATAAAGCCTGTATATGGTTTCCAAAACCGAATAACTTTTATCAAACTTGGAATGAATACGAGTGCATTTTTGTTTACACTATGTCAACAAAAACACTTGTTTTTTTTTTTGGAAATAAGTAATAAAATATTATGTTTCCTTTTGGTCCTAATCATACAACCAATAAAAAAAATATTACTAACACCAGCGCAATCATAAGAATCCTACTCCAAAGCATGGAACAATTGATGGTTTATGTAAACTAGAAAATGATTTTTTCCCCCTTCTTTGTATCATCATAGAAATTGCAATTTTATGTAAACAAATGATAGTTTATATAAAATAGGATACTCCTTTTACACACCTGAGCCAACATTGAACAACTGCAGTGATAATAAGCTGAATTCAATTAAGAAGTGTCGTTGACATCATCCCAGTCTATGTGGGTATTAGAAAAGATATTCATGTATTTATAAAATTTTGTAATATAAAAGTACTAGAACTTGAATAGAAATAGGTTTAGAAGACGAGAGGTAAAACAATTGTTGGAAATTAATCATCGTCGTTGTCGTCAATATCAAACATAAGTACTCTCCATTTTTGAACCTATTAAAGGAATCATGACAACGTGAGAGTTTTTGCTCTCCAAAAGACTGCCTGTACAGAGTTCAATGTAAAAAAAATTACTAAATATAAAAGGAATCACTAATCGACCATTCAAGGTAATAGGAAGCAAGTAATTTAAGAATTAACGAATCCTGTGTAAGATAGAACTTACAATCCAACATTTACAAATCTCATTCCAAATACACAAGTGGAAGGGAAGATTCAAAAACACCAACCTTTGTCAGTTCTAAATCAATTTAAGGGATGGATTTAATTAAAATCACACATGAATTTCTTGAGAATTAATAAATAAATTATAGAAATAACTCAATGCGGTCTGAGGGTTGTTCAAATTAATAAACAATATTTTCTACAACCCAATCAAGCAAAAATATGTGCACCAAAAGCAAAACCATCCATCAATCTTCTTCGACTCTTTCGCAATTTCTCAATCACTTCACTGACATTAATAATAAAAAGTAACCATTTTCCCTATCCCACCGACAGTAATGGAAGAAATCAGTTCATATGGCAGACAAAAATTTGAATAAAGACTTATTGTTGTTCATCAATCACTTACTAAAAGCTGCATTCCCCTCAAAACATAAACAAACAAATTTTCCTTAAGAAGCTTGGTTCCTCCAAACTTACAAGCTTTACTTGGTGCTCCAGGCCTTAAAATAAAAGTTTACGAATTTTCTTTAAGAATTATACATATTTAGCTTAAATATAATGCAACTGGCTTTCTCGATTGAGTTTGTTGTAACTTGGATATAAATAGCTACTGAAAAGACATGCTTGTGGAATAATGAACATACAATTAAATAACAGTTGCATATAACTACTTGGACCTTTAAAAAGAATTATACATGTAATTAAAGAACATACACTAGGCGATACAAACAACAAAAATGTTTAAATCTCTCGTCTACAATAAAAACTAAGTAAACAGAAAAGTAAGGTATCGTTTGTTTAAAGTGCTGAATACTGAACGCTGAACACTGAATGCTGAACGCTGATTGCTGAATGCTGATGGCTGAATACATGAAATATTGTTTGTTTGCTATCTAATTAAAATTTTGTTTTAAGATCATAAATTACCATTTTGACAATATTACCCCTCAATTTTACAAGTAATTATTCTTTGGCAAAGTGCCATTGAAAATGCACGTTTAATTACCTTATCTTATGTCTTATATTTTGTATAAAATAAAAAAAATGAATGATTGATAAAATTATTTATTTATATTTTTTTCACATCTGCACTATATATTACTTTCTATATATATTTGAATGAAAAATATATAGTAAAATAAATCATATATATTTCATTTTTGTTTTTATTAATCAATTTATAAAGTACTGAATAAAATAATAATCAAAACGAAACGAAAAAATTAATTCAAAAGAGAAATAGATAACTAAAAACAATATTGATATTACGTCTAAATTTTTACAATTGTTTGATATACTATATAAGACAACTAAATATGGTGTTACATAAGGGTATAACTGAAAATTCAATGCAATAAGTGATCGGCACATCCAATAAGCACTAAAATTTTGCTTATTCATTTCACTTAATAAAAGAGCTTAACGAGGTCACTTGTTTGAAAACAAACAAGTTATTAAACTCTTACCACTTGTCCAAGTAAGCATTCAGACTTTTTTATCTTGAAACAAACGGAGCCAAGTGTCTTTCTTTTTTGGTCAATAGATCAATTTGTAACTTAATTAATCAATCTGCAACTATCTGGGTAATTTCCATAGTTCCCACAAGTTGGTGGCAATAAAAAAAATAAAAATAAAAATAAAATAAAAAAACCTTTCCTGCCAAATCAATGAACCATGCGTGAAAAATGTAGCAGCTGAAGGTCAGATCGGCAGGTAAATCCATATTCAAGACGATATTTCTAAGAAGGCCAATATAGACCAAATGTTCCAAGCAAAAATGACTAATTCGATGAGCCTTGAAAATATTTCGAAGTTTAAGTAGATGAACTTTATGATTATACTTAGATCTAGACCAAAAACTTGCGTTCGGTCGAAAAAATTCAAAAGTAAAAGCAGAAAAAAGCATACCTAAAGAACCGAAAATCTTGATCTAGAAGCAGACGAAATCGCAGGGAAGTCCTTCAATCACTCGAGTTTAGTTCAAAAGAGAGAGAAGCATAAGGAATACACATCTGTTGCGGTGGAGAGAGAAAAGTAATATGTTTGCTAGAGGTTACGAGTTTGCTACTTATTGGATTTGGGACGAAAGAAAGGGGGTTGATTTCACAACTGAGTATAAAGGGATGATGCATCCAGAGAAGCGTCAATTCAAACGGTGAGGGGGAAGAAAGGCAGAAAAAAATTCTCTTTCATCCAACGGTTGAGATTTTTTTCCCTTTTTTCCCCTTTTAACATTTTGCTTATGGTTCCAAAAGTCCATCTAAATGCTAGAGGATTTTCTTTCTAACTACCATTTAAGTACTAACGGTATTCAAAAAGAAAGAATTTGACATTAATCCTTATAATTAAAAAAAAAAAATAGGTATAAGTTCTTTTCAATTTTCTTCTATAAAATACATCCCCTTTTTTTTTAAAGAAATGTAAAATTCGAAAGAAGAGGGTTATTTGGGTAATTTATTAAAATTATATTCAGAAATTTATAGTTATTGATCTTCTTTTTTTTTCGAAACTCGAAACATTATTTGAATTGGTTTACTTTTTTTTCCTTTTTTTTAACAAGAATCTAAATTTAGAAAAGTAACCGAAATTATAACTTAAAAGGTATAAAATCAAGTTAAATGGATTTTTTTAATTTTAATAATAAATGTATTTTACTTTCGAATTTTCAAGTTTAGTGATTTTATTTATAGCAATGTAATATACGAAACTAAGCTATATGAGAAATTATCATTAAACGCTCATAATCGGAAAAAGCAATATGAAAATGCATGCATAATACATTTTCACCAAATTAGTGTTTTAGGCCTGATAACTTATTCAATGCAAACAACTTCAATTTCTTATTGATCAAATGTGATTATTTATTGTAAATAAACAATAAAGGCTTTTTGTTTCAAACATTAAAACTGAATGCTCAATACGGGTTGTTGAATTATTGTTGAATACTCGCTGAATAAGGAAAGATTGTTTTTTATTAATATTTAAAACTTTATATTGTAATTGAAGTATATAGTTATCTTACAATATTAACCTCTACTAGATGGTTTTCACTTAATAATGATTAAAATTAGGTGTTTGAATTATGATAAAGGTATTTTATTAAAAAACTTGAAATTTGAAAATTTTAAATTTCTACAGTATTTGAAATTTAGGAAAAAACTTGAATGTAGGGTCTAAAATTGAAAGTTTTCAATTTTGAAAATTTAAAATGTTATATTTTAAATTATTATTTTCAAAATTTTAGTTAGTGTTTGGTTTAAAAATGAATTTTGAGTTTTCTGTTTTCTGTTTTCAAATATGCACGTCAAATATGAAAAGAGTGAAGAGATGGCGGAGATGATGAAAGAAAGAATGAGGGACAACGGAGAGGATGGAGTAATGACGGAAAGATGGATTGTTTCTCGTGCTTCTATTATTTTCCAAAATACGAAAAAAAAGATTGTTCTATATTTTGTATGTTGTTTTCGGTTTCTAAATTGATCGTTTTCGACAATATAGATGCGTTTTGCATATTTTTGTATGAATGAAAAACCAAAACTAAAAATAACAAAACAAACACAGCCTTAGCCTTTTCAAATTTAGTTCGAAAAATTCTTATGAAAATTAGTTATGAAAAAATTAGTTATTAAAAATCTTTTACTTCTAGAAAGTTTCAAAAAACTATGTTAAAAAACATAGATTTAAATGGAATCTCAAAATAAGTTTAAAATAAATTGATTTTCAAATTTAACTTTCAAAATATTCAACTTTCATAATTTATATTTTGAAATTTTGTATTTTCTAAAGTTTGAAATTTTAGCATTCTTGAGCGAAAATAATTTTGGAGATGTAAAATCATAAATGGGAAAAATCATCGTCAAGTATTCAGCGCCTGAATAAACAGTATAAAAATGCTTAACGCTTCATCACTTGAATAAGTTAGTGAATTTTATAGTTTTATCTAAAAATTCTAAATGCAAATTGATTACATATGATCATAAAGTTCAAAACTGGTTTTAGTGAAAAAATAACTCAAATTTAAATTCTGTATGATGTATTGATTTTTTTTTTCCTAAATGCCAATTAAAACGCAAAATTTGACAATCATACACCAGTTGAGAAAAGAAGTAAAGAGATGAGGAAAAAACATTAAAATAAATAAATAAATGAAATAAACAAAAACTGCATGCAACAGTTGGATTGTGAACCAATGGACCACAATTGGATTTTGCAGATATAAAATGGTACAACTCTGTCAACCACGCCTACAGGTTATGAATATACAGATTATTCACCAGAAACTTAAAGGCACTTGAAAAAAAAAATATACAGGTTATGAATATACAGGTTTCTGGAAACTTAGACAAAGATCTAAAAAGATTTGAGTAGCACTCAAAGCTCTTGAAAAAAAAAATCACCAGAAACTTTAAGGCTTACGGTTTACCATTCATAAATGTACATACGACATCCGAATAGAACACAGAAAATTTTGTCTTAAAAATTAGCTTGCAGGAAACGTCTCAAGGTCCATGGATTCCAGCTCTCAAGCTTAAAGACAAGAAAAGCAAATCTTCTATTAACGCAAATCCCAAAAATGCTCTTATGGTGAATCCTGCTCCACAATTTGAAATGTTATACCAAATTCAGCATAGCAGGATGATCGATAACTGGAAACTTGGTTGGACGTTTGAGTTGATCATTGAATCTCTTTGACGCAGTAATTTCCAATGGTGCTTCTCTGTTATAGAGAAAAAAGTTAGTTCATTTTACTATCATCTATTGACACTGGTTCTAACACATGAACTTATTCAAAAACAAATTGATTTTACCATGGTTTTATACTTGGAGACAAATATGCATATACATTTTTGAAACCATTTAAGTCATAAAAATTTAACAGAACGTCACAAGGATGTTAAATGTTCCTATTACACACCTGAGCCAACATTGAACTACTCTAAGTGAATTCAATTAAGAAGTGGGATATATCATATGTAGTCAAACTATTGCTATTTAACTATGCTCAGGTCAAAACATGAGATAATGAATCTTTTACCATCGCAACAAGCACAAAGAGTAGGCATGGTGAGTTGGGTTTAAGAAGGTTGGACTTGGTGATCCAGATCCTAGCGATGACACTTGTGCAATATGTGCTGAAGGAGGTCACCTAATATGTTGTGACAGTAATCCATTGTATATTTCCCATAGTTTTGAGAACCAGAACGGGCCGCGGTTCAAACATGAGAAACTATCGACCGTGGGCTTCTCCGGTCCGGAGCTTAATCTGGCCGTCTTTGTGTAGAAACCGTCTCGAAATCGCGATTGAACTTTGCCCTAAATTCGTTTCTCCAAACCGCATCCATGACTGGTGAAAACTCGTCACATCTTGAGAAACTGAACAGCAAGCGTAACAAGGTGATATAAGTTGATTTGATTCCCACGCTTAGACATAAAATGTTTAAATGCAACAAGAGCAATGCTGTTTTTGTTTCTGCATAGGAACTACTAATTCGTTCAAATATTGTTTTGGAATTAAGATGGTCATGCACCAATAGATCTGTAAGGATGCATTAGTTTTTTCCCCACTAAATTTAAGATGTGTTGATGTAGTTAATTATCATAAGGTCCTTACTTTGTATTCTGCTACGTACAAAGGTCTAGATTGTTACATTTTATCTTGAGATCTTGATTCCAACCCAATATAGCAGAAACCTAACAGCAAATGTTGTGTCGCCTTGTGCTTCCTTACCATCGATTTTTTATTTTTGTTTTACTAATATCATGATACTTTTCAAAATGAGAATTGTAATTTTATCATCTTAATCTTTGATTAGTACACGCGCACGCGTAAATTATGCTACATCCCCTATCTCAATAAATAAATCGCATCCAAACGCTGCAAAAATAATAATAATAATAATGGCATTATAGGCAGAGAGAGAGAGTGTGTGAGAGAGAAAAGAGTTGCATACCATTGATCGAGTTATCGCTAGTTATTGTATGCATTAAATATGCTATTGCGGCAGCATGCAATCTCGAAGTATGATTACCCTCAATCTTCTTCAAATTTGCAAAAGCATCTTTAGCTGCTTCTTTAGCTTCGAAGCCCAGTCCCAAAGACGTACAAAATCGGTCCAAATACGGTATGCCGTCGGATGGCTGCAGATTAAGATTCATCTTTTCCCGAATGAATTCTTTAGCAGAAAAAAATTTCTTTGTGGGTAAGGCTATTGGCAATGCGGCAAATATCTGTTTTTTTTTGCAATTACAAAATTATTATACATTTCCGTTAAAAAAAGGAAAAAAGAAAAGAAACTATTTACCTTTCAGGCCAAATGACTCGTGAACCTCCTGGCATGCAGCAAACAATGCACCAGCCATACAAGCCTTCTTACATCTGGCAGGCATAGAGTGTACTACCTCCAAAGTCATCTGCTTGCCTTCTTACATCTGGGAGGCATAGAGTGTACTACCTCCAAAGCCATCTGCTTGGCCATTGCCTTAATACCATCATCGATCTGATTTCTGTTGAAAGAATTCAAAATGAACAAACCTGTTAGCAATATGATTGTACAAATTTGAGTAAATATAACTTAAGACGATGATTTCACTATGATATTTATTTTCATTGGTCATGAATTACTATATTACCATCATCAAGCTAGAAGCATAATTACGACTATGATTGCAATTGGGCAGGAGCACGCACACACGCACACACATATATATTTACGCGTAAATTGGGCGGGCGCACGCACACGCGCACGCATGTATATATTTTTGTGCGCGCGCGCGATGTATTTATGTACACTTACATAAACTGATGTTTTTGGTTCTTGGGAAAACATGGTAACGCAAGAGCCATTGATTCATTCTTGGCCAAACCTGGATACATCGGTTCTTTTTCCTTCCCCAGATTCTGATAATTTCACAATATAATACATATATTTGAATGTTAGTACCTAAATCTATGGAGATAACATCCAATTAAGTTTTCCAGCAGGTATTGTATTCTTATTGCTAGGGTTGTAATGCACATAAAGCCTGTATATGGTTTCCAAAACAGTATGTCTTTTATCAAACTTGGTATGAATACGAGTACATTTTTGTTGACACTATATCAACAACAACACTTGTTTTTATTGGGAATAAGTAATAAAATATTATGATTTCCTTTTGGTCCTAATCATACAACCAATAAAAAAATATATTACTAACACCAGTGCAAGCATAAGAATCCTACTCCAAAGTATGGAACAAATGATGGTTTATGTAAACTAGAAAATGATTTTTTTTCCCCTTTCTTTGTATCACCATAGAAATTACAATTTTATGTAAACAAATGACAGTTCATATAAAATAGGATACTCCTTTTACACACCTGAGCCAACATTGAACAGCCGCAGTGATAATAAGCTGAATTCAATTAAGAGGTGGGATATATCGTCGACATCATCCCAGTCTACGTGAGTATTAGAAAAAATATTCGTGTATTTATAAAATTTTCTAATATAAAAGTATTGGAAAATTGAATAGAAATAGGTTTAGAAGACAACTGGTAAAACAATTGTTGAAAACAATAAGATTTAATCAGCTTTAACTAAATATGTTGCACGTTCTATGTAACAATATCATGTTAATATATTTGTATACTGCACCTTATTAATTTTGCTGCATTTACACTCACCTCATCACAAGGCCTAGTCTCTGCACCAAATAAGATAATTATTTGATAAAGTAATGACAATAGAAAGACTGGCCTTTTATATTATATTTTATGCTTAATATAAAGACGGTATGAAGACTAGCCTTTCATAGTTTTTTTATTTAATACAAAGAGAACAAAAAAGAATAACAGATTTTATTTTTGATAATAAAAAAAATTATTTTTCCAATTTAAAACAATAATCATGCTAACAATTATGTGATTTTGTATTATTTTATTGTAATAATACATTATTACATTAGTGGTTCACTGTTATTTTATCATTAGTTTGTGAATTTAAAACAATAACCGATCCACAACATCAGTGGTTCACTGTTATTTTATCATTATTTGATTTTTAATTCTTTTTCATACACAAAATGAAAAATCGAAGGTCTTAACCGTCAGAAATCATACAAATTACACATTTGTATGGTAATTTGAAGGTTGAAAAACTGAATGCCGCTTAATCTCGTCAAGGTAGAGATAAACCTACTGCTTCACCTTTGACATAGCAAAGTAGAAACAAGTCTACCTAAGCAGAATGTCATAATGGCTAAAATGCAAGTTTAATGCCATATTTAAATGGTAGACAGTAACAATCATATTTGACTTAAATGAATTTTAACTAATTTATTGGTCATTTTCAGAAATATGGTGATATTACAGTATGAAGCATCAAAAAAATTTAATGACAAGTTACAACATACAAAATCCATTTATGGATCACACTGGACTGGAAATGATTTGCTGTGCATTTTCATGAACTTAATTCTTTTTCTAAAAGAAAAGGCTATTGCGCTATTCTTAATATTGGCTTACATAAAGTACTACAATATGTACTAAATAAACATTACTTCAACAATTGGTATGAATTAATAAAGGGGTGAGGATAGGATATACTTGGTTTCTGGGTTGAACATTGAATCTCATCATTGTCATCTTCTTCGACATCATCATTGTTATCATCGTCGTCGTCTTCTTCAATATCAAACAAAAGTACTCTCCATTTTGAACTTGTTAAAGTAACCATGACAAACTGAGAGTTTTTGTTCATCCAAAAGATTCTGTACAGTGTTCAATGTAAAAAATTACTAAATATAAAAGGAAGCGGCTGATTTAAGCACTAGAGAATCATGTGTAAGATAGAACTTACAATCCAACATTTACAAATCTCATCCCAAATACACACAAGTGGACGAGGAAATTCAAAACACCGAACTTTGTCGGTTCTAAATCAATTTAAGAGATGTTTTCAATTAAAATCACACATCAATTTCTTCGGAATTAATAAGCAAATTATATAAATAACTCGATGCATTATAAGGATTATTCAAGTAGATGCCAGGGAAGAATGTCATCCGAAGAAATACTAATATAATAGTTGAAATTAGGAGTCTAATAAAAATGAACTGAATTTTGCAGTTATGTTCGTCAAAATGGTTGCATTTCAAACTCTTTTTATTATTATTACTCTTAATGAGTATTACAAAGAAAATGTAATTTGATTTGACATGCATTCAACTTTTAGTTCTCTAACTAATAATAGTGTAAGAAAAACGTATCTACGAAGATGGAAAGATTTTTTAGATTTTTCTTTTTTCTTTTTTTGATTGTCACATGAAAGATTGATAAATTATGGTAATCAATGTAACATTCTATCGATGAAACATCATTTACACAAATGAATGCAATGAAGTAATTTACTACACTAAAATTTGTAACCATCCCTCTAAATTACCTTAATATGCATTCAACTTTTAGTTCCTGAAATAAAAGTTTTAAGAACACCTCGACAAAGATTGCATGATAAAAAATCACGGTCTTTACATAGAATTTTAATAAATTATTTTAATCGCAATATGACATTTATCCATGAACAAACATTCATGATGACAATTTTAACAAACTATCTTAACTCAAATTAGAGACAAATATAATTTAACTACAATCGTCGGTTATGACAACTCAGAGCATAAGGTTTCATTTATTTGAAAGCATTGTTGTTGTAGAAAAAATCGATATGCATAGAATAATATAAAACTAGTGTTCTCAAGCAGATCAACATCCTCATAGGTCCCATGAATACTACATAAATTTTATGTATATGAAATCTTAAAAGCAACAAATCCATCATATTTGATTGCATTATGTGCCAAAATCGGTAAAATTAGATTAAAAAATAGCGTTGTAGAAGTTGTGGAGCATTAAAATATATATCAGAGATTGTCCCCATGGGAAATATGGCTAACGCACGGTGGATTTGTATGATTTAGTATTTATTCACGTGGAAATTTGGCTCCTCGCCTTATTTCCAGAATTGATAAGTGAAAAATCCTTTCCAAAACCATGTTTAAAGTACACGCCCGCATTTTTAATTTCAATTAAAAAATTAAACATTAACCGCATGTTTATATGATCAAAACAATTTTTTATTTCTTTTTTGAGAATAGAAATATTTGCAGAGTCCTCTATAAAATGTTTGCAGGTTTGTCTATAAATATATGCAGTCCAAAAGTTCAAATATTCGCAAATTTCTCCGCGAATATATGCAGAGTTCTCCACAGATATTTCAATACTCAAAAATATAAGTTTTCTTTAAAACAAGGTTTTGAGGAGGGACGGTTGTTTATTTTAAAACTTGAGAGGATGTCTTTACGCAAGTTTTCTTTATTCATTTATACTCGTTTGATAGTTATCACATTAACTTGTTATATATAATTTATAAATGGCTCATCATGCAAATATAATTATTGGTGCACTAATAAGTGGTAATTATATTAGAATATTTAATTGAATATAAATTTTTGGCAGAACAATATATTTTCAACTAACTTTATACCTTATTTTGACTTTATTAATATGAATATATCTTAATAATGCATATGTTTTTATACTTATTCTGCATAAAAAACGGATTGGATATGCAGGTGAGGATATTCAGCCCGATTCGAGCCATTAATACAACTGCCTCATGTTCGAGATTGATACAATTGTATATATAAAAATACACACACACTATCCACCTACTAAGTGCCAATAGTGATTTTCAAGTGATTTGCAGCGATAATTTTTTGTTAGTTAGTATGCACTTACGTAGTAATAATAAACTCATTACATCTGTTAAAGAGTATCTTAATAAGTTTGTTACATCTAACTTACATATGCTTATTATTATTTTGGCTTAAGATATTTTTTTTTTATTGATATATATATATATATATATATATATATATATATATATATATATATTGAGTACCAATATTTCAATGTAATTTGAATGTGTTGCTTTATGTGAATAAGTCCAACCAAATTTTGCTTCAGCTACAAGTGAAATTATATCTCAAGTTGTATAATTATTAATCTACTATATCCAATATCTAGGAGCTCTATTAGACAAATTTTATCATGTTCAAAATGAAAGTCAGACGGAAAAGATTAGTCCAAAGCTGCAAACTTACAAAACATTCTCAACATGTTCGTGAAAGATATGAAATGATAAAATGCCATTTTGGTTTCATTTTAGGTTTGCTATAACACATGTGCGAATTACAAAACCATTGCAATATTTTTTTAACTTATAAAGATTTAATAATTTTCAAAACGCATGTCAATCTCTTTTTTATTAAAAAAACTTCACATTAAACCTTTAAATATTTTTTAAGTAATTTTATGTTTTAATATTGTATTTTTAGAAGAAAAAATGATTCATGACTTCCATGTTCTTTGGATTTTTTTAATATTAAATTGATTTGTTTATAACAAGTGATTCTTGATTAAATAACATTTTAAATTTTTATTATATATTACAAGTACATTTAATAAATAATGTCTTCAAAGTCACAATAACCTACTTTTTTGTGTATCGTAGTTTCACAAACTAAAATAATTAATGTTTCATACATATTTAAAATTTAATATTATGGTTCAATACTTCCTAAAGATTTTTCTACCTGTATGTGTAGAACCACTAAGACTAGTAACTTATTACAATTTAAACTTATACAAACCATACATTCATAATTTTTTAGAAACGGCATTATTAAAGAGACTCCATTGTCATATTTTCATTTTTCGAAGAACTGTTAGGAGGTATACAAAGAAAAACCACCCTCAAATAAAACAAAATGTACACCTACTCTCAGTTTTTCGGTAACCAATTTCCGTTTTTTCACAAATAATTAATGTTTCATACATATTTAAAATTTAATATTATGGTTCAATACTTTCTAAAGATTTTTCTACCTATATGTGTTGAACCACTAGTACTAGTAACTTATTACAATTTAAACTTATACAAACCATACATTCATAGTTTTTTAGAAATGACATTATTAAAGAGACTCCAAAACTAGATATATGGTCATATTTTCATTTTTCGAAGAACTGTTAGGAGGTATACAAAGAAAAACCACCCTCAAATAGAACAAAATGTACACCTACTCTCAGTTTTTCGGTAACCAATTTCCAATTTTTCACCTTTTTTCGATCCGAGCCCGCCGAAATGGTTTATAGTGGACCATCATCGTTTTTTTCTTATTGTTCAATGGTTGCTGCCGAATTTCATTTTGTACGAGGGGTAAAATTTACCTACATAGTCCCTCTAAAATTTGTCCCTCCCCCCAAAATGGAGTCCATTTAACAGTACTAGAAAATATAATTCAATGATCCATTTGTCAAAATAGTACTAGAAACTCAAGATCCATTTGTTAAGATAGTACTAGAACTCAAGATCGATACAATAAAGATAGATGAGAATCATTGTTCATACATAACTATTCGATTCAAACAAGCAATGGTTTAGTATAATTTGCGTTCATATTATTTTACATAAATTGTTAGTACTATTGATTAAATATAACATTTATTCGAATTATCGTGACAAATAGATGTTTACAAATTTTTAGTAGACTTATGGAGATGCATATAATCAACTATTCATTATTTATGTCATCTTTTTTCTTCTTTTTTTAGCAACAATAACGAACACACAAATCTTGTCTTGCTATTTTAGCGCTTACTACTATCAAGATATGGATATGTATGGACTCGTCTGCAAGTGCTAGCCCAAACCATCTTTTTAGAAGATATGCGATAATTTTTAATAAATACTTCATTGCCCATCGTCGATTTCATTCTTTTTCATTCATGCGGCGATTTTTCACTTTTGAATGATTATGCGGTCCTTTATTGCTTCTGAACATAATATCTTTCATCAATATGTTGTAATGTATTTACATTTAAATAAGTGAATTCTCTGCTACCTTTAATGTTTCAAACGATTTTATGTAATTATGTTTATATCGCCTACATTGTCAAACATTCTACTTGAGCGATGCTAGGCTTCAACTAAGTTCTAGTTTTTTAGTTGATGCATGACATACAATGGTGTTATAACATTTTGCCTCATCTATGATATTATCGTCCGTTGTTGTCATCTAATATTTCTAGAAATTCATGTGCTCCAATTTTAAATCGTACCAAGAAACAAATTTATTTTAAATTCTAAAAACATGAAATATCACATGAAAATATGTACAAGAAGATTATTGTCTTAATTATTCTAAATTAAACGAATAAACAATTTAGATAGAAATTCATGTGCTCCAATTTTAAATCGTACCAAGAAACAAATTTATTTTAAATTCTAAAAACATGAAATATCACATGAAAATATGTACAAGAAGATTATTGTCTTAATTATTCTAAATTAAACGAATAAACAATTTAGATAGAAATTCATGTGCTCCAATTTTACATCATACCACAAAAAGAATTTATTTTAAATGCTAAAACCATGAAATATTACATAAAAATATGTAAAAAATATCATTGTTTTAATTCATCTAAATTAAAGGAATAAACCATTTGGATAAGAAGCATGATTGTCTAAGGGGAAACTTCAAAATTAGAAATATTGAAATGGGACAAAGGAATAATGGTTACAATGTATCAACTATTAATGTTATATACGTTGTGTTAATAGAATCTCTCCAAAAACTACAAAACTAAATAAATTTCTAAAAAGTTCCAACTTAAATTTTAATAAATTTAATATCTAATTTTAAAAAATAATTACGTTAAAATGTGTTTTTTTCCTCTAGTCGATTTTCTCTATTTAAAAACTATTGTTGCTTGGATCACTATTTCAAATCATGGACAATATCTCGAGCAGAAATTCTAGCAACATAAAATTTTGGTAAAAATCTTATTTTCCATATATTAATTGAGATCTTGATATCACATCATATATCAAATTCCGCTACCTCAACCAGTATTAAGATTTTTTTTTGACAACTTGAATTTTGAGGAAAATTAAAATTGTGTGATGGATAATGCAATAAATATTTATGGAGAGAATCTATTTGTACACAAACTGGTGGCACAGAATTTGACACAAGAATCTCAACCATTAAACCTTCCTCTAATTTTCACCTTCCATGTAAAGATAAAAAGATCCAATGGTTAGGATGTGTTATGTAGAATTTTGTGTTTAATTTTGTATTCTAATAGCCACCCTTGTATTTATATATGCATATAACCGGCTGAAACATGATAATTATATATTCAGCATGGTTGATTGTAATTATAAATGGCGATTATATAACCATGCAAAGGAACTTTAAAGATAAATTATATATGATTGTAATTACATATAATTATAGTTGTTCGTATATGCATTACTATGGAACAATCACTTTAAAGATGAATTATATATTCAGCATAGTTGATTGTAATTATGAAGTCATTCTAATTTATCAATCAATATATTCTATAAGGGAAAATCTTGTTTTCTTACAACAGAAATGCGAAATTACCATGTCTTTTAATATAAGTTCCTTTTGGTAAATTAATTATCGACCGTCTTTACTTAATTCTAATTGAGTATGGCCTAAATATCAACAAAACATTCCGATTATAAATAATAGATTAATATAAAATCACCCAAAATAATATTTCAATATATATTTTTTACAATTATGAAAAAAAATCATGCTTCCTATCTATATTTTATGAATATTTATATTAATAAAATAAGTGTACTTCTGGATAACTTAACTTGTCTGAAATATATTTTAAAGATATTTGTTAACATATTTTTTAAGCAAATTAAAAAAGTTAGTACAACAACAAAAATCAAGCTGATAAATTTTACGAATGTTTATATTACCAATATGAATGAACATCCACTATATAAGTGCATAAAATAAACAAAGAGTGTCTTTATCGTTAAAAGAATTAGCACATTTTCAAACCCAAATTAAACAATGGTTTTATTTTTTATAGGAAAAACAAACCTTAAGCAGTCAAATTATTTTAGCAGTCCATATGAATTTTTGGATTGAAAAATAGCATAAGGAATGACTGTCAACAAATATTATATCAAGTATAACGTAACAAAAATATATAAAAATGAAATTAGCAACCGCCAATAATTGATAAATTTATTTGTCGTTTCATATCAATGGAGAAAATATTGCTATAAGAGTAAACATAAAGCAATTTAGAAAGAAAATATATCCTAAAATCACCAGCTAGACATTAACGCCTTCAACGACAGAGAAAAAGACTTAACAGCAATATAAATAGTGGAAAGAATCATCTAAAGCAATCAAAGAACAACATAATCCAAAGAACATGATTAGGATGGAGAAATCAAATAAAATGTTATATATAAAAGGCACAAATTTGTTAATGAACTGCATGAACTAAATAATGAACTATCAAAATTGCTTGAAATGAAAAAATATTGCAATATATATGAGTGTGTGTGTATATGAATGTGTGCGTCCGCACGCGCACAATTATCCAGAGAAAACAACAACTTGATTTTCAAAAATCATCGATCCTTTAGCATTTTATGTTACTATGTAGTCCTAGCAAGTTTCCACTTGCTCGTTTATTCCATATTCAGGAGTCTTGAATAATTCATGGAGTTGACTTAAGAAAATTACATGCACAACACTCCCAAATATGAAAATAAACAATTATTTCTACAACTCAATCATGCAAAAATATGCGCACCAAAAGCAAAACCATCCATCAATCTTCTTCGACACTTCCGCAATTTCTCAATTATTTCATTAACATTAATAATAAAAAAGTAACCATTTTCCCTACTCCATGGATAATAATGGAAAACATTAGTTCATATGGACGACAAAAATTTGAACAAAGACTTATTGTTGTTTCATCAATCACTTACTAAAAAATACATTTCCCTCAAAACATAAACAAACGAATTTTCCTTAAGAAGTTTGGTTCCTCAAAGTTTACAAGCTTTGCTTGGTGCTCCAGGACTTAAAAGTATACGAATTTCCCTTAAGAATTAAACCTATGTAGCTTAAAATACAGCAATCGGTTTTTTGATTGAGTTCGTTATAACTTAGATGGCTATTGAAAAAGATATGCTTGTGGAATAATGAACATATAATTAAAGAACACCTGCATGTAACCAAGCTTTGCTTGGACCTTTAAGAAGAATTATACATATAATTAAAGAACATAGAACAGGCAATACAAACAACCAAAGTTGTTTAAATCTCTCAATACAAACAACCAAAATTGTTTAAATCTCTCATTTACAATGCAAACTAAGTAGATAGAAAAGCAAGTGTTTCTTTTTTCTTTCTTTTCTGGTCAGTAGATCAAACTGTAACTTACGAGTTAGTGGCAATAAAAAAAAACAATTCGTGGCCAAATCAATGAACCAAGCGTGAAAATGTGGTAGCTAAAGATCAAATCAACAGGTAAATCCATATTCAAGACAGTATTTCTAAGAAGGCCAATATTTACCAAATGTTCCAAGCAAAAATGACTACCTCGATGAGCCTTGAAAAAATTTCGAAGTCTAAGTAGATGAACTTTATGATTAAGCTTAGATCTAGACAGAGAAAATGCGTTCAACCAAAAAAATCCAAAGCATAAAAATAAGCATACCTAAAAGGTCGAAAATTTTGATCTAGAAGCAGACGAAATCGCAGCGCAAGCGCTTCAATCACACGACTTTAGTTCAAAAGAGAGAGAAGCAGACGAATCCACACCTGTTGTGTGGAGAGGGAAAAGTATTTGCTAGAGAGCAAAGAGGGGGGTCGATTTCACAAGTGAGTATAAAGCGGATGACGGCCAAGGGTTTCTTCCAGGGAGCGTCAATTTAAACGGTGAGCAGGAAGGAAAGCAGGCAGGAAGACATCCAACGGTTGAACTTTTTTTATTTCTTTTTTCGTCTTTTAACATTTTTTTTTTTAATTTCTTTCATTAGTACACAACTTTTTGAAAACAATTTATACCCTAAACCTATTTAAACACTAAACGGTTTTTCTAAACACCGTTTAAACATCAAACGATTTTCGAAAAATTGTTTATGCTTCATTTGTTTAAAATTCAAACTCTGAAAACTACATACTGATTGTTGAATTTGAATGCTAAATGATGAAAAATTATTTGTTTATATTTCTAAAATTTCCGATTGTAATAAAAATGACTATTTTGATCATATTACCATCAATAATAATTGTTTTTCGCGTATTAATTATTAAAATAAAACTTTGAACTGCAATATCAAAAAATTTAAAAGCATGAAATATGAAATACTCGGGGTTTTGTAAAATTGAATAATGGATAATTGTTTGATTTTTTTGGAAGATTGGAATCCAATTGTTATATTTCATAGTTTTAATAATAAAAAAATTAACATCCTTGAATTTAGTTTTCATAAATTTAATTATAATCATTTATCAAAATTCTATACAAAACTTGCATTTCGAATATTTTTTTGAAACTTTAGACATTATTTGAATTGGTTTTTTTTTTTCTTTTTTCGTAACAAGAATCTGAATTTAGAAAAGTAATCAAAAGTATAACTTAAAAAGTTCAAAATCAAGTTAAATGGATTTTTAAAATTTTAATAACAAATATTTTTTATTTTTGAAACTATAGATTTTAGTGATTTTACTTATAACAATGTAACATACGAAACTAAGCTGTATATGGAAGAAATTATCGTTAAACGTTTAGGAGCAGAAAGTGCAACATGAAAATGCATAATACTTTTCACCAAACAAGTGTTTTAGATCTAAAGCAAATAGCTTCAAAATTCTTACTACTCAGCAAGTGATCATATGAATGATCACTTATTGTAAATAAACGACAAAGACTTTTTGTTTCAAACGCTAAAACCAAATGCTGGGTATTGGTTGTTGAATTATCATTGAATACTCGCCGAATAAGGAAAGGTTGTTTTTTAAATGTGTAAAACTTCATATTATAATTTAAGTAAATAGTTGTTTTTACAATATTAACTTCTACTAGTTAGTTTTCGCTTAATATAGACCGAATTTTGGTATTTGAATTATGATAAAGGTATGTTATTAGAAAACTTGAAATTTTAAAATTTTAAAATTCTGAAGCGTTTGAAATTTAGGAAAAACTTGAATATAGGATATAAACTTTAAAGTTTTCGATTTGGAAAATTTAAAATGTTATATTTTAAATTATGATTTTTAAAATCTTATCTTTTCTCGAATCTAATTTAAAAATTGTCTTATGAAAAATTTAATTATTAGAAATATTTTATTTGTAGAATGTTCAAAAAAATTATGCTAAAAACACAATTTAAAGGGAATTTCAAAAATAAGTTTAAAATAAATCAATTTTCAAATTTAAAATTAAAATTATTGGATTTTCATAATTTATGTTTTGTAATTTTGTATTTTATAAAGTTTGAAATTTTAATGTTCCCGAGCTAAAATAATTTTCCAAATGTTGGCCATTGTTGGAACAAATCATAATTAAACATTCAACATTTGAATAAGCAATATAAAAGTGCTTAACTCTTTTCACATAATAGACAGAGTATTTGCAAGAAACAAACACTTTTAATGTTCTTACTAAGCAACAAGTAGTAAAGTAAGTGGTTACTGGTTGGAAACAAACGGCATCTAACTATTAGTTTATAATGACTCAAGCAAAAGCCATTTAAACCAAATGTTTTTTACAAAATCTAAATTACCATCAACATTTCGACTAAATTGCTAATTCAAACTACTTGGAAGTTATTTTTCAAAAGTCCTTTTTTGGGCATGTAATCTCATGGATTTAACTACTTAAATATACATACAAAAGTTGGATATGCATTTAATGTATGCATGGATCTAGATGTGTATTTAAATTATTAACTTGATTAACTAGACGTTAATTAAGTACACATCCACAAGTTGGATGTGTATATAATGCACTTTGCTTGTTTTAAATTGTTTATTGGAGATTTTACACTTGGAATTTTTTTTTCATATGTAATCTTCTTATGTCCCTGCTACCATGCCAACTTAAATGAATGAGGCACTCACTAAACACTTTTAGCATCCCAAATACTATCATGTTGGCTCTTGTTGTATCATTCCTCTACTTGAAAAATTAGCTCATCTTCTCAGTATCAAAGTAACCCTTCTACACCACAAAAAAAAAACTTTCGAAATCAAACATGCAACCTAAAAGTCAAATAATCTATGCTAAAATTTGTGCTTTTATTCTAAAATTTATTAGTGCTTTAATTCATTAACAAAACTGGAGGAGTCGAACGTGAAACTAATGACAGCATGGGTAATTGTATCTTTATTTAAGAAACTAAAATTTTGAACATGATAAGTAATGTCAAAACTGAAAAGTTAACAGAATTGAGTCATTTTTTAGTAATTCGACAAGGGCTATAAGATCATAAAAGAATGAAGTCACCTCGTAAAAAATAAACTATTTTTTTGCTCTTGCATCATGAATCAAATTAGATGGACCCGTGCCAAGTTTTTATTTTATTTTCAAAATGTCCTTATTGAGATTTCTTTTTATTTTTGTACATCACCATCGAATTTTACATACTTAATAAAAGAATTTCACCTAGCCCATGTCATTTCATGTATCATGAACAAGTTGTGTATTCATGTAGGGGTAATTTAGTAAGTAATGGTGTACTTAGAGTATGTTTTAGTACCACTCATAACAATTTAGTTTGAGTGAAGTCCCTATAAATATTATCATATATAAAAGTGGAGTTGCTTTAGCAGTTTCATTTTTATAAACATCGAATTATTTTTTAGGTTAAGTGGTTTTAAGCTCTTCATTTAATAATTTCAAGTTCTCTCAAATACTCGGTTAAAAGAGAAAAAATAGAGTATCGATTTTAATATCGCCAATTTAGCCTTTGTGCCCCTTAACCCATTTTTTGACATTTTCAACTCAACATTTTTTAGGCTTTTTAAGCAATTATCATTTAGAATTTTTTAATTAGTTTGTTTCCACTTTATTGAAATAGTATGCATGTATGCACATTAAAATTTCATCCTTATTCACCAACATACACATTGATTGATATAGTCTTTAGCTAAAGTAACAACAAATGATTAAAGGGTGTCTTCGGCGAGGGAGCTTCGGTATTTAAGGTAATCCAAAGTAGTTAAGAGAAGTGTAGTGGTAAATGCCGAGAGAAATTGAGTACGTGGAAAGAAAACTGGAATAAGTGCATAACATAGAAAAATATACCAAGATTTATAGTGATTTAGGATAAATGTAACGATACAGAATTTTATCACTTTGATTTATGAATATCTAATTAATTTTAAACATTCGATTAATGATTTTTAATAATCAAATAACCTTTTTTTATTAATAAATAGTCATGGTAAACTCGTTTTTGAAAGTTTGTTTACAAAATTAAATTGTTCGAAGAAAAATTGAATATGCGACCAAAATTCAATTTTGGATTTTCGACTTTTTATCGAATAAAAGTTGTTACAGCTTGTTGTGCACACACTATTATACATATGAACATATACATAACATGCAGTAGTGGTTAATTTACTATTTATATATGTTAACTTCAACCATATGCTTAAAAGAATTTAAAAGTAAAAAGGTAAAAAAAGGGAAAACTTTCATGTGATGTGATCTGTGCACATGGATTGGGTGTGGTACATTAGTGGGCACTTGGAAAAATGTATGGAAAAGGGCATCTTTGGAGGATAATTAGGTAATCTGTTGAAGGGGCAAGGAAGGTCATTTACCATTTTCCAAAAGTCTATATGAGTGCACTTCTGTTTCATAAATTTATTTTTACATCTCCACTTTCTTCTACTCCTTTTTTCCGTTATCTCCATTCTTTTCCTTAAGCAAATCCGTACAAAAATGACTCATTTTCTTCTCAAACTTCTTCCATAACCTTGAAATAATATTACAAACATCTATACCATTATAATGATCCAAAATTTGAAGTCAAACCCCTCCCCAACCCTTGGACGTGAGCAACATGAAGGGCCCCGGGGTTCTGGTCGAATTTGTTCATGTTGTTTGAGTTTGTGTGGTGCTTATCTTTTCTGAAGGAATAGTATTCTTTTGCAAGAGCTTAAGTCGAATGAAAGTGAGATGTCTCACTTTGAATTGGTATTAAAATGGTGTGGCGTGTTGTAATAATTTCATAGTTGCTCGCTTATGTTGTTTACATTGTATGTAATATTTATATTTGTTGGTTTGGATTTGATTCCTGCTTGAACGCGGATGACATACATACCCTTTTTACAGAGGATAAAAGAAAAAGAAAAATGGAAGTCAAAGTGTTTTCAGAGTGAATAGGCTGCTTGGAAGCACTTCGAGGAATGGAAATTTTGTAGAGAGATCCTAAAGGATTCATCGCCATTGTAGATTTTAATTTCATCTATATACTTATGGTATAAAATCTTTGAATGCTAAAAACCTTCTAGCTTGGCTAAAAGTTGATGTATTCTTTGCTAAGTTCATAGTTGACTCTTTTTAGTGAAAAAGAGTAGCAGTGGTATTTGTTAAGTAATAATGTAGCTTCGAAGACTCTTTACAAACTTTTGAAATGTTATTTGTCTGCTTATAGATATTAAATAGTCCTATACCTGGCAGTAAAAGTCGATGAGTAGATTGCACATCTTTTTGTGAGACCTAGAATCAGAGTGTTTAACCTAGTCAAGGATAGAAGCAATCAGTGTCCTGACTTACCTGGCTTTGTTTCTGGGCTAGGGATAAAGTAAGTCGAAATATCGGAAACGTAACAACAATGGCCTCCCTGATATGGAAATGACTACTGGATATGGACTCCCAACAACAATGGCCAATTTACTTTAAAATCAACTTGGAATCAAATTAGAAACAAAAATCCATAACTCTTCTGGACTAAAATCATATGGGGCAAAGGGTGTGCGCCGAAAATGTCAACTTGTGCTTTAATGGCAGTACATGATAAATTGAAAACAAAAGATCGTGTAAGTAAATGGAATGCTACTATTGACCAACGGTGTAACTTATGCTCTAGTCATTTAAAAGACAGAGACCACCTCTTCTTTAACTGTCCATATTCTCGTACCCTAGTGGACATTATCATGCAGAAAACCAACATAGACCCCAATTGTAATTACAATATCAACAACATCCTGGACTGCATAAGTAAGGAAAAGAGAGATCAAACTTTACTAAACCAAGTTACCAACATTACTTTCACTTCCTTGATTTGTAATATTTGATGTGAGAGAAACAATAGGATTTTCAAAGGGGTCGAAATGCCCGAATCCATCAGAAGCACCCTGTTAATACAAGACATTAGATCGTTATTGCAGCATTTAACGATTAATTACGAATTAACCACAGAGACGAGACGAATCTTTGAACAATGGAATGTTGCTAGGAGGTCTTCGGCCTCCCTTCGTCCCCCATGAGCTCCGTCTCTCCTCCTGCAACCTTGGCCGTCAACGTGATTGCTTAATCCCCTCTCCTCCGTCTTACCGTTGTCACTAATTTCTTAGATCTACTACCTCGAGATACGTGACTCTCTCTCTCTGTTGGATGATGCCATTTCTACTGAGAAGCTTACCGTTGTGTATTTGTTGATAGTTCTGCACTCGTTCCCACGTGACGTTTGGTCTTTATTTTTATTTAATGTTAAACTTGTAATTGACTATGGTCATTTGCTTTGTTGTTGGACCGAGTTGTTACTACGGATGGTTTTGAGTGCGATTCTCTTTTGTTATACTCCTTCATCTGTCAAACAACTCGGTTTTTCTTGTATTTACGATCTTGTAATGTTAATATATAGAAGTGATATGTACTCTTTTTCCTTGTAAGGCACCCACTTAGGTTAGGGGGATTACAAGGTTTTAATGAGGCATATCATGGAAATATATGCCTTTGTGTTAATAAAGTACCCGTTTTCCAAAAAAAAAAAAAAACGTAGGAGGTTCGATTTCTATAAATGACCTTTATAATTGAGGGTGGTATGGAAAGCATTATTTTCATACCACTACAAGAAAACACACAATTTTCGATGGCTGGAAGCTGTCTGCGGCCGTCGGAAACCGACGCAAATAACCATCGCAAGTAGGACTGTAAACGGATGCTTTCATATGTGTATAGTGCCATATCCGCATCCACATTCGAAATCATTTTCGGATATCGGATATCCGCACCCGCGAACACGGATGGATATCGGATGATTATCCTATCCGCTAATAACCAATAAATCAAGAATTATAAAAAGAAAATTTTGGTTTAACATAAATATTTTTTAATCCCATTGATTATAAAAGTGTTAAAAATTAATCAATATTATGATAATAAATATTTTAAGCAGTTAAAAACATTAAGTGCATATAATATAAACTATTAATACAATAAAATGATAAACAAATATGTTTCACTCACTAAAATACACATAATTTGAATTATAATCTTGAAAAAAAACCGAATGGATAATTTTTGGATGCGGATGTCTTCGTATCCGCATCCGTTTTTCCGGATATCAAATATTTATCCATTATTCGGATGCGGACGGATTTTGGATTTTTCGGATATTCATTGACAGCCCTAGTCGCAAGTTCTCCCGTCACCGCATAGTTTTTCCGATGGTTTCCAATAGCATCCATTGTAAACTTTCTGATGGATGCCGACAGATAACCCGATGGTACTAGATAGTCATCGAAGACACATGGCCGATCAAGAGGACACAAAAAAACCGCCACTGGCCGTAGGAAAATTTCGCCCGTAAGCCGTCGCTAGCCGTTAGAAGCTGTCGAAAAATCTGAAGCATTATTACACAAATTCTGCTACATTTTAACCACATACACAATTCAGAAATATAAAATAGTAAAATACAAGCACATATCGAATTCGGATATTTAATATAATATCAAATCATACAAATATGCTCAAATCACATAAAAAATTAAACAGCCATAACTCACATGAAACCAAACCAACCAACACTTCGTTAACATAGTATACATACATGTCATTGTACAATATATACACCGTGGAACAACTCACCATCATCAACTCACAAATGTTCGAATGACAATCACCAAATATACCATCAAATAATATACACATCTCAAAGTATCCAACTCCACCATCTCAATGTATCATCCAACAATACTAAACAATGTCATGTTACCAAAAAAAACATATCTATTACTCCTGTCAATCACCTCTAGAATTTTCAGAACTAGCTGAAGATGGAAAGCGGTCACTATACTGCTACATGTACTCGGCGATACGCTGGTCCAGCAGTTGTATCATCTCAATGGTTTGCCGTTGATTCCGCTCCTCCAGCTGCACCATCATAGCTCTCAATTTCTCGATCTCTACTAGATCGATCTGAGCTCTGCTTTGGCTGGTTCTACTCTGTCTACCCTACAATACTTATTTAATTTAGTAAAAGTTTAGTTACTATAATCTTACTATTGAAGCTACAACATAACATGCTAATTGTTATATCAATAAACTTATTATTGAAATTAAAGCGATGTGAAGTTTTTAGAACTGAAAGATTACTAAATTGTTATATCTAAATGTATTATTCATTACCACTTGATTACCAAAACCGTAACACCTGTTTCGTAAAGGTGGATCCATAACTATGCTACGGATGGTGAGTAGATGCTTTTAGAGGAGTACGAAGATGCTGCCCACGAGGCTCGAGTCCACCATTCTTCTTGGGGTAATGCTGCATAAAGCGATGGTACAAACACGGCTTGTAGGTGAGGATTTATTTGATGAATAGGCGGTTGGACTGGAAGATATCTTGATTTACATATGCTATGGGGCACTTTGCTGTTGGGTTTCGGACATGATGGAAACATTTATGCTTGTGTGAGAAAAAAGAACAACGGTAAGATATTCCTAGAAAACATAGGTTTGCAGGTTATCATGGATCACAGTGGCACGTGATCATCCAGTAACATTTAATTTGGATACAAACTAAACATTTGATTGAAGTTGTTTGCTATTAGAGCAGAGACTCTGTACTGCAAAGGCTTATAGTTTACTATTCATAATCAAATGTACACATAATATGCGAACAGAACAAAGAAAATTTTATCTCAAATATTGGTATGCAGGAAACATCCCAAGCTCCATGGATTCCAGCTCCCAAACTTAAAGACAGGAACAGCAAATCTTTTCTTAGAGCAATAGTTATCTGCACCTTCGAAGGAGCCAGTTTGCACCAGAATTTGAAATGTTGTACTGCAATAATAACAAGGTGAATTCAATTAAGAAGTGGGATATATCAGTGACATCATCACTGTTTACCTGAGTAATTGAAAAAATATTTGTGTACTTATAGAATTTTACGATATAAAATTACTTGAAAGTTGAATTGAAAAAATATTTGTACTGCAATGATAATATTTTACAAACCCTGTATATAGTATAACTGCACTGCGTTTCTATTATATGAGCCAATGTATTAATGGTGTATAATTTAAAATAAAACAATGTTTCCATTTGATATGGGGTGCTATCAGACTGTGAAACAAACAGTATTCATGGGTCAGGTTCTCACTGATAAAGGGTAGATATATTAATTAATGTACATAATTTAATATTATAGTTGATGTGTACTCTAGGTTTTCTTTGCAACTTGTATCCCGTATGTAATATGAAGGATGTATATTAATTTGTCCTATTACTGGATGTCCACTAACCTATTTATATCGAAAATAGTTACAGGAATTCGCGAACTGACGTAAAAGCGGAGTTTTATGAAATATCCTAAATGGAACTGAATGTCCATTTTTAACATAGACAGAAATCATAAAATTCTATGAAAATGGAATGTTGAACCTCAATTACCTTTTTGCAATAAGAGATCTCCTTCTACCTTAAGATATTCATGTTACTTTCCTTTGCATGATGCGGTTAAATTGATAACTGCATATTTAGAAGAGGCAAGAGTGCAGGATATTCAATTGATTAATTGTGTAGAAATGATATGCTAACAGAAATTAGTAGACCGATGATGGACTAAGCCTGAATTTCTGGTGACGGCCATTGCGTTATTTTTTAAGAATTTTTATCATGTTTTTATACAAAATTCTTTATGTTTATTTTTTCCCTTCTAATTTTCGGTTTACAATTTATTTTTGTGGTTCCATTGATGTGGTACATCATTAATAATGTAGTATTTATAAAAGATATCTATCGGTATGATAAAGGAATACATTCTTTTGAATATTAAGAAAAGCCTGATATGATAAGCTAGTCTGAGTATTTCTATTGTGGTTTTGAGTGGTATCAAAGTATTTATGGAGGCATGCTTCATTTTTGGCATGTTCTTTCAGTTACCATGTAAGTGCACTTTACATATTACACTATCGTTTAGAATGTCACTTATTTTTCACTGTTATTAAGTTCGTCAAAAAACAAACACCATGGCTTGAATCTTATGTTTTCCGTAAGTTAATGTAATTAATATTTAAAATTAGCTGAAATGAACACTAAGCATGTCTTTTGAGTGGGTTTGGATTAAGTGAATATCAATAGCATTTTTATTGGATGATACTATTTACATCCATCCATGTCCATCTTTTCATATATATTTTTTACTTTCTCAAAGCCATAACTCAACTTCTCATATTATCTAGCACCTTATTAATCATGCTACATTTACACCTACCTCGTCACTAGGCCTAGCCTCCGTACTAAATCGGATAACCATTTGATATTCCAAAGATAACCTTTTGATATTCTAAAGTAATGACAACAGGAAGACTGACATTTATATTATATTTTTTACCTAATATAAAGACGATCTGAAGACTAGCCTTCCATATAATGTTTTTTACTTAATACAAAGACAATATTATGACTCTCATATAATGGTCTACCAACAGTAATAGTTTGACATCGAAATTTTCACTGTGGGATTGCCTTCTCAATCAACTCAAAAACATGAACATACCTTTTAAAGCAAAATCCCGCACATTGGAAGCGAATGTGGTCACCTCAATCTTCTTGGACATTTTCGGCTCCAATATCTTACTCAACGGTGCATTAATTGAAATCCAATTGATCCGCCACTGTATGACTGGCAGTAACAGAAGCATCATCTGCTTTCAGCAAAAGACCTGGCGAACCTTACAATTGGCAATGCCGCTTCTATTAACGCATTCTCATCACTTTCAGTTTCTGGGTTTTGCTTTGTTTCGTTAACAGTCGAATCTGATTGACAACTGCAATAACAATAAGAGCTATATTTCTTTCATGGTAAAGAAGAACAAAATATTGAAATCAAGAGCTATATTTTGAAATATATCTTACTAACCATGTCTCTCTGTAGTGGGGCACGAGGAATATATACCCTAACTTGGTTGACATTTTTAAGACAAAACGACGAGTGATTTATCAATGGCGCCAAATATACCTATTTGAAGAAATTGTCTGATGGCATTCGGTTTGAATCTGCATACGTCTTCCACTCCATATTTTTAGGAATGTTGGTTTTCGACCTTTGAATGCTTTGACACCCTTTTTGCGCAACTTAATAGGTACGGTACAGATGCATCGAGTATGTGTTGTTTATAACCAAATATTCTCACTACTCGATCTAGAGAATACATTTGCACCTCCTCAAAGCAAATTAATGGTATCTTCGAAGTCCAAATTTGATGATCAAGTGTACAAATTCTTGGAAGTTCACGCAATGATCCATATGCTACCCAATCCACAAAATCAATTTGTAAAAGATCTAGCTCATTACAGTAGATATGTATACTATGGCGCGGAGTTTGCTCCCAAGTTTTCAGACCATTCCATCTATAGAATATATATGCGGGTGTATCTGTAAAATAGGAGAATTTTTTTTCAATTTAAAACAATAATCATGCTAACAATTATGCGATTGTGTATTATTTTATTTTATAGTATATATATACTTCAAAGTTTAGAATAGCTTGTTATAGACATTTTGGTTCACTGTTATTTTATCATTCATTTGATTTTAATGTTTTTCATACATAAATTGTAAAATCGAAGGTCCAATAGTCAAAAATCATACTAATATACACAATGCTTCATGCTTATAAGATAATTTTTAAGGTTGAAAAAGTGAATGCCGCTTAAACTCATCAAGGTAGAAATTAAACCTACTGTCTCACCTTTCATTTCTCTTGAATTAACATAGCAAAGTAGAAACAAGTCTACCTAAGTAGTATGTCATAATGGCTAAAATGCAAGTTTAATGCTATATTTAAATGTTACCATAGCTATGATACTTAACTTAAATGAGTTTCAACTAATATATTGGTCATTTCAGCAATATGATAATATTACAATATGAAGCATCAAAAATTTTAAATTACACGCGACGATACACGAAATCCATTGGCCCACACTAGACAGAAAATGATTTGCTGGGCATTTTCATGACTAAATTCTTTTTCCCAAAAAATACAAAAAAAGGGGGAAAACACCATCGTGTTATTCATAATATTGGCTTACATAAAGAACTACAATATATACACAATAAACATTACTTCAACAATTGTTATGAATTAGTAAAGGGATGAGGAATACTTGGCTATTTGGGTTGAACATTGAATCTCATCATTGTTGTCATCTTCAACATCATCATTGTTATCATCATCGTCGTTGTCGTCAATATCAAACATAAGTACTCTCCATTTTGAACCTATTAAAGGAATCATGGCAATGTGAGAGTTTTTGTTCTCCAAAAGACTGCCTGTACAGAGTTCAATGCAAAAAAGTTACTAAATATAAAAGGAAACACTAATCGACCATTCAAGGTAATATGAAGCAAGTACTTTAAGAATTAAAGAATCATGTGTAAGATATTACTTACAATACAACATTTACAAATCTCATTCCAAATACACAAGTGGAAGGGAAAATTCAAAAACACCAACCTTTGTCAGTTCTAAATCAATTTAAGGGATGGGTTTAATTAAAATCACACATGAATTTCCTGAGAATTAATAAACAAATTATAGAAATAACTCAATGCGGTCTGAGGGTTATTCAAATTAATAAATAATATTTTCTACAACCCAAACATGCAAAAATATGTGCACCAAAAGCAAAACCATCCATCAATCTTCATCGACTCCTTCGCAATTTCTCAATCACTTCACTGGCATTAATAATAAAAAGTAACCATTTTCCCCATCCCACTGACAGTAATGGAAGAAATCAGTTCATGTGGCAGACAAAAATTTGAATAAAGACTTATTGTTGTTCATCAATCTCTTACTAAAAGCTGCATTCCCCTCAAAACATAAACAAACAAATTTTCCTTAAGAAGCTTGGTTCCTCCAAACTTACAAGCTTAGCTTGGTGCTCCAGGCCTTAACATAAAAGTTTACGAATTTTCTTTAAAAATTATACATATTTAGCTTACATATAAGGCAACTGGTTTCTCGATTGAGTTTGTTGTAACTTGGATATAAATAGCTACTGAAAAGACATGCTTGTGGAATAATGAACATACAATTAAATAACAGTTGCATATAACTAAGTTTTGCTTGGACCTTTAAGAAGAATTATACATGTAATTAAAAAAAATACACTAGGCTATACAAAAAACAAAAATGTTTAAATCTCTCGTCTACAATACAAACTAAGTAAATAGAAAAGCAAGTGTCTTTCTTTTTTGGTCAATAGATCAATTTGTAACTTAATTAATCATTCTGCAAATATCTGGGTAATATCCATAGTTCCCACAAGTTGGTGGCAATAAAAAAAAAAATCCTTTCCTGCCAAATCAATGAACCTTGCGTGAAAAATGTAGTAGCTGAAGGTCAAATCGGCAGGTAAATCCATATTCAAGACGATATTTCTAAGAAGGCCAATATATACCAAATGTTCCAAGAAAAAATGACTAATTCTTTGAGCCTTGAAACTATTTCGAAGTTTAAGTAGATGAACTTTATGATTATACTTAGATCACCAAAAACTTGCGTTCGGCCGAAAAAATTCAAAAGTAAAAGCGAAAAAAAGCATACCTAAAGAACCGAAAATCTTGATCTAGAAGCAGACGAAATCGCAGAGCAAGTCCTTCAATCACTCGAGTTTAGTTCAAAAGAGAGAGAAGCATAAGGAATACACATCTGTTGCGGTGGAGAGAGAAAAGTAATATGTTTGCCAGAGGTTACGAGTTTGCTACTTATTAGATTTGGGACAAAAGGAAGGGGGTTGATTTCACAACTGAGTATAAAGGGATGATGCGTCCAGAGAAGCGTCAATTTAAACGATGAGTGGGAAGAAAAGGGGAAAAAATTCTCTTTCATCTAACGGTTGAGCTTTTTTATCTTTTTTTTTTCCTTTTAACATTTTACTAATGGTTCCAAAAATCCATCTAAATACTAGAGGATTTTCTTTCTAACTATCATTTAAGTACTAACGGTTTTCGAAAAGAAAGAATTTGACATTAATCCTTATAATTAAAAAAAAGTTTCTTTTCAATTTTCTTCTATAAAATACATCCATGTTTTTTTTAAAAGAGATAAAATTCGAAAGAAGAGAGTTATTTGGGTAATTTATCACAATTATATTCAGAAATTTATAGTTATTGACCTTTTTTTTTGAAACTCGAAACATTATTTGAATTGGTTTTTTTTTTCTTTTTTTTAACAAGAATCTAAATTTAGAAAAGTAACCGAAATTATAACTTAAAAGGTTTAAAATCAGCACCTGAATAAACAGTATAAAAATGTTTAACACTTCATCACTTGAATAAGTTAGCGAATTTTATAGTTTTATTTAAAAATTCTAAATGCAAATTGATTACATATGATCATAAAGTTCAAAACTGGTTATAATGAGAAAATAACTCAAATTTAAATTCTGTATGATATATTGATTTTTTTTCTTCCTAAATGCCAATTAAAACGCAAAGTTTGACGGTCATACACCAGTTGAGAAAAGAAGTAAAGAGATGAGGAAAAACACTAAATCTTTATTAATAGTTGATTTGTAACCGCAATCTTTTGGTCCGACCGTGAATTTTCAAAATTACCCATTATACACAATTCTTTAAAAAAATTATCTACTAAGTAATCCTAAAAATAGCATCGGCATATTTGTTCTTAAACTCAGTTCATCTATTAATTGGTCCTAAAAATAGCATCAACATACTTGATTCTGAACTCTTGCATATAGTACGGTACTTTTATTACTTATAATATTATTGTCAACTGCATATTATGGATATTGGCAAATGTTAATCACTTAAAAATATGATCTAGCAAACATATTTTTTTGCAAATTCATAACGCTGTTTTACAAATATTACCAAACTTAATATTACTTAAAAGTATAATTTAACAAATAAAGTTTATATAGATTTTTGTTTTTTATTAATTGATAACGGAAAAAAATATTCAAACTAACAAAAAAAATTAAACGATGCAACTTAGAAATAAAAATTCAAACTAACAAAAAAATAAACAAACAATGCCACTTAGAAATAAAAATTCAAGCTTACTACACATGATTCCAACATAAAACAATAGCTAAATATTTATGAAAAACCATTTTTTTTAAATGTGTTAAAACATACATAATTTGTAAAAAAATCAATTTATCCACGAAAGGTGTACTGTTGTCACGCGCGAAGCACATGCCCGAACACTCGTAAATAAATAAATGACATAAACAAAAACTGCATGCAACAGTTGGATTGTGAACCAATGGACAACAGTTGGATTTTGCAGATAAAAAATGGTAAAACTCTGTCAACCACGCACACAGGCTATGAATATACAGATTATTCACCAGAAACTTTAAGGCTCTTGAAAAAAATGTATACAGGTTATGAATATACAGGTTTCTGGAAACATAGACAAAGATCTACAAAGATTTGAAGTCCATAGTAGCACTCAAAGCTCTTGAAAAAAAAAAATCACCAGAAACTTTAAGGCTTTCGGTTTACCATTCATAAATGTACATATGACAAGCGAATAGAACATAGAAAATTTAATATTAGCTTGCAGAAAACGTCTCAAGCTCCATGGATTCCAGCTCTCAAGCTTAAAGACAAGAAAAGAAAATCTTCTATTAAAGCAAATCCCAAAAATGCTCTTATGGTGAATCCTGCTCCACAATTTGAAATGTTATACCAAATTCAGAATAGCAGGATGATCGATAACTGGAAACTTGGTTGGACGTTCGAGTTGATCATTGAATCTCTTTGACGCAGTAATTTCCAATGGTGCTTCTCTGTTATAGAGAAAAAGTTAGTTCATTTTACTATCATCTATTGACACTGGTTCTAACACATGAACTTATTCAAAAACAAATTGATTTTACTACGGTTTTATACTTGGAGACAAATATGCATATATATTTTTGAAACCATTTAAGTCATAAAAATTTAACAGAACGTCACAAGGATGTTAGATACTCCTATTACACACCTGAGCCAACATTGAACAACTGCAATAATGCTAAGTGAATTCAATTAAGAAGTGGGATATATCATCTGTAGTCAAGCTATTGCTACTTAACTATGCTCAGGTCAAAACGTGAGATAATGAATCTTTTACCATCGCAGTAAGCACAAAGAGTAGGCATGGTGAGTCGGGCTTAAGAAGGTTGGACTTGGTGATCCAGATCCTAGCGATGACACTTGTGCAATATGTGCTGAAGGAGGTCACCTAATATGCTGTGACAGTAATCCATCCACATTTCATCAGAGCCGCTTGATGCTTCAGGTAGTATTTATTTTATTTACCATTGTATATTTCCCATAGTTTTGAGAACCAGAACAGGCCGCGGTTCAAACATGAGAAACTATCGACCGTGGGCTTCTACGGTCCGGAGCTTAATCTGGCCGTCTTTATGTAGAAACCATCGGCTGAACCTCGAAATCGCGATTGAACTTTGCCCTAAATTCGTTTCTCCAAACCGCATCCATGACTGGTGAAAACTCGTCACATCTTGAGAAACTGAACAGCAAGCGTAACAAGATGATATAAGTTGATTTGATTCCCACGCTTAGACATAACATGTTTAAATGCAACAAGAGCAATGTTGTCTTTGTTTCTGCGTAGGAACTACTAATTCATTCATATATTGTATTTGAATTAAGATGTTAATGCACCAATAGATCTGTAAGGATGCATTATCTTTTTCCTCACTAAATTTAAGATGTGTTACTGTAGTTAATTATTATAAGGTCCTTATACTTTGTATTCGGTCTATACTATTACATTTTATCTTGAGATCTTGATTCCAACCCAATATTGCACAAACCTAACAACGAATGTTGTATCGCCTTGTGTCTATTCTTTACCATCAATTTTTTATTTTTGTTTTTACTAATATCATGATACTTATCAAAATGTGAATTGTAATTTTATCGTCTTAATCTTTGATTGGTACCACGTAGCTACCAACAAAGTCAATTGTGGATCATCACACTATTTTATTAAAAATTGGGCAGGCGCGTGCACATGCACACAGATGTATACATGTTTGTGCGTGTGCGCGCTCGTATGTATTTATGTTAATCAAAAACATAAAATAAGTATAAGAATAAGACATCAGCAAGAATAATGTGACTTACATAAACTAATGTTTTTGGTTCTTGGGCAAACATGGTAATGCAAGAGCTATTGATTCATTCTTGGCCAAACCTGGATACATCGGCTCTTTTTCCTTCCCCAGATTTTAATAAATTCACAATATATACATATAGTTGAATGTTAGTAACTAAATCTATGGAGATAATATCCAGATTAAGTTTTCCAGCAGGTATTGTATTCTTATTGCTAAGGTTATAATGCACATAAAGTCTATATGGTTCCAAAACAGTATAACTTTTATCAAACTTGGGATGAATATCAGTGCATCAACAAAAACACTTGTTTTTATTGGGAATAAGTAATGAAATATTATGTTTTCCTTTTGGTCCTAATCATACAACCAATAAAAATATATATTGCTAACATCAGTGCAATCATAAGAATCCTACTCCAAAGTATGGAACAAATGATAGTTTATGTAAACTAGAAAATGATTTTTCTTCTTCTTTGTATCATCATAGAAATTGCAAATGATAGTTTATATAAAATAGGATACTCATTTACACACCTGAGCCAACATTGAACAGTCGCAATGATAATAAGCTAAATTCAATTAAGAAGTGGGATATATCGTTGACATCATCCCTGTCTACGTGGGTATTAGAAAAGATATTCGTGTATTTATAAAATTTTATAATATAAAAGTACTAGAAAATTGAATAGAAACAGGTTTAGAAGATGAGAGGTAAAACAATTGTTGGAAACAATTAGAATTAATCAGCTTTACCTAAACATGTTGCATGTTTTATGTAACAATATCATGTTAATATATTAGTATACTGCACCTTATTAATTATGCTGCATTTACACTCACCTCATCACAAGGCCTAGCCTCTGTACCAAATCAGATAATTATTTGATATTCTAAAGTAATGACAATAGGAAGACTGGCCTTTTATATTATATTTTTTGCTTAATATAAAGAATGTATGAAGACTAGCCTTTCATAGTTTTCTCTGCATAATACAAAGAGAACAAAAAAGAATAAGAGATTTTATTTTATTTCTTGATAAAAACAAATTTCCAATTTAAAACAATAATCATGCTAACAATTATGTGATTGTGTATTATTTTATTGTATAGCATATATATACTTCAAACTTTAGAATAGCTTGTTATAGGCTTATTGGTTCACTATTATTTTACCATTCATTTGATTTTTAATGTTTTTCACACATAAAATGAAAAATCAAAGGTCTAACAGTTAGAAATCGTACAAATATACACATTTATACGATAATTTGAAGTTGAAAAACTGAATGCCGCTTAAGCTTGTCAAGGTAGAGATAAACCTACTGTCTCACCTTTAACATAGCAAAGTAGAAACAAGTCTACCTAAGTAGAATGTCATAATGGCTAAAATGCAAGTTTAATGCTATATTTAAATGGTAGACAGTAGTGATCGTACTTGACTTAAATGAGTTTTAACTAATATATTGGTCATTTTCAGAAATATGGTAATATTGCAATATGAAGCATCAAAAGAATTTAATGACAAGTCACAATATACAAAATCCATTTATGGCTCACACTGGACAGGAAATAATTTGCTGTGCATTTTCATGGACTTAATTCTTAATGTTGGCTTACATAAAGAACTACAATACATACCAAATAAACATTACTTCAACAATTGTTATGAATTAATAAAGGGGTGAGAATAAGATATACTTGGTTCTCGGGTTGAACATTGAATCTCATCATCGTCGTCTTCTTCAACATCGTCATTGTTATCATCATCGTCATCTTCTTCAATATCAAACATAAGCACTCTCCATTTTGAACTTGTTACAGTAATCATGACAATGTGAGAGTTTTTGTTCATCCAAAAGACCACCTATACACTGGTCAATGTAAAAAATTACTAAATATAAAAGGAAACACTAATAACACTAATCGACTATTCAAGGCAATAAGAAGTGGCTGATTTAAGCACTAGAGAATCATGTATAAGATAGAACTTGCAATCCAACATTTACAAATCTCATCCCAAATACAAAAGCGGACGAGAAAATTTAAAAACACCAATACAAAAGCGGACGAGAAAATTTAAAAACACCGAACTTTGTCAGTTCTAAATAACTTTAAGAGATGGTTTTAATTGAAATCACACATGAATTTCTTGAGAATTAATAAACAAATTATACAAATAACTCAATGCATTATAAGGGTTATTCAAATAGATACCATGGAAGAATGTCATCTGAAGAATACTAATACTAACATAATAGTTGAAATTAGGAGAAAAGCTAGTCTAACAAAAGTGAACTAAATTTTGCAGTTATGTTTATCAAAATGGTTGCGTGTAAAACTCTTTTTAGTATTAGTACTCTTGATGAGTATTACAAAGAAAAAGTAATTTGATTTGACATACATTCAACATTTAGTTCTCTAACTAATAGTTTTTCATATCTACGGAGATGGATTTTTTTTTTTTTTTTGATCAATATATAAAAGATTGATAAATTATGGTAATCAATATGCGATTCTATGATGAACCATCATTTATACAAATGAATGCAAGGAAGTAATTTACTATAAAAAATTGTAACCATCCTTGTAAATTAACTTAATATGCATTCAACTTTTAGCTCTTGAAATTAAAGTTTTAAGAATGTCTCGACGAAGATAGCATGATAAAAAAATTCAGTCTTTACATAGAATTTTAATAAATTATTTTAGTCGAGAATTTTAATAAATTATTTTAGTCGCAATATGACATTTATCCATGAACAAACATTCATGCAGACAATTTTAACAAATTATCTTATTACAAATTAGAGACAAATATATACTAATCGTCGATTATGGCAACTTAGAAGAAAAAATCGATATGCATAAAATAATATAAAACAGGTGTTCTCAAGCGGATCAATATCCTCATTAGTCCCATGAATACAGAATACTATGTATGTTTTCAATATATGAAATCTTAAAGGCAGCAAATCCATCAAATTTGATTGCATTATGTGCCATAATTGGTAAAATTAGATTAAAAATAGTGTTGTAGAAGTGGTGGAGCATTAAAATATATATTAGAGACTGCCCCCATGGGATATATGGCTAAAGCACGGTGGACTTATATGATTTAGTATTTATTCACGTGGAAATTTGGTTACGCCTCTTATTTTCAGATTTGGTAGGTGAAAAACCCTTTCCAAAAACATGTTTAAAATGCACATCCATATTGTTAATTTCGGTATATAAAAAATTAAAACATTAACCGCATGTCATATGATCAAAACAATTATTTTAATTCTATTCTACGTAAATACAAATATTTGCAATTCATAAATTTTAAATATTCGCAAATTTCTCTGCAAAATATTTGTAGAGTTCTCCACAAATACTTTGATACTTAAAATTAGAAGTTTCTTTTAAAACATGTTTTTGGGGAGGGATCGTTGTTTATTTTGAAACTTGGGTGTTTTTACGAAAGTTTTATACTAGTTGGATAGTTATCACATTAACTTGTTATATATAATTTATAAACGGCTCAATATGCAAATATAATTATTGGTGCATCAATAAGTGGTAATTATATTAGAATATTTAATTGAATAAAAAAATTTGGCAGAATAATATATTTTCAACTAATGTTATACCTTATTTTGACATTATTAATATGAATATATAATAATATATCTTAATAATGCATATGTTTTTATACTTATTTTGCAAAAAAAAAGAAAATACGGATTGGATATGCATGTGAGGATATTCAGCCCGATTCGAGCCATTAATACAATTGTCTCACGTTCGAGTTTATTACAATTTTATATATAAAAATGCACACACACACACTATCCACCTAATAAGTGCCAATAGTGATTCTCATAGATTTGCATACATAATTTTATAATAAACTCATTCCATCTATGAACGAGTATCTTAATAAGTTTGTTACTTACAGTTAACTTACATATGCTTATTATTATTTTGGCTTATGATATCTTATTTTTAATTTTTAGGTATGCATATTCAATACCAACATTTCAATGTGCTTTAAATGTGTTGTTTTATGTGAACAAGTCCAATCGAATTTTGCTTCAACTACCAGTGAACTTATGTCTCAAATTGTTATATAATTATTAATCTACTATATCCAATATTTATGAGCTCTATTAGACGAATTTTATCAT
Source organism: Allium cepa (assembly GCA_030765085.1). Classification (NCBI taxonomy): domain Eukaryota; kingdom Viridiplantae; phylum Streptophyta; class Magnoliopsida; order Asparagales; family Amaryllidaceae; genus Allium; species Allium cepa. The sequence continues at coordinate 950,335,490 of CM060937.1, forward strand.
GATCGAAATGAAAATCAAACGCAATACATTAGTACCAAAACTGCAAAGTAACTAGCAAAACATTCTTTTCATGTTCGTGAAAGATATGAAATGATCAAAATGCCATTTTGGTTTTATTTTAAGTTTGTTATAACACATGTGCAAATTACGAAACCATTGCAATGCTTTTTAACGTATAAATATTTAATAATTTTCAAAACTCACATCAATCTCTTTTTATTAAAAAAGTTCCACATTAAAACTACAATTGTTTTTTAAATAAATTTATGTTTCAATATTATATTTTTAGAAGAAAAAATGATTCATAACTTCCATGTTCTTTGGATTTTTTAATATTTAATTGATTTATTTATAACAAGTGATTCTTATCAAAATAACATTTTAAATTTTTATTACATATTACATGTACATTTAATAATTAATGTCTTCAAAGTCACAATAACCAACTTTTTTACGTATCATAGTTTCACAAACTAAAATAATTAATGTTTCATGCATATTTAAAATTAATATTATGGTTCAATACTTTATAAAGATTTTTCTACCTATATGTCTTGAACCACTAATACTAGCAACTTGTTACAATTTAAACTTAAACAAATCATACGTTTTTTACAAATGAACAAAATCCAAAATTATATATATGGTCATATTTTCATTTTTTGGAGAACTGTTAGGAGGTATACAAAAAATACCCAACCCTCAAATAGAAAAAAAAATGTATACCTACCCTCAGTTTTTTGGAAACCAATTACCGTTTTTAACCTTTTTCTGATCAAAGCCTGTTGAAATGGTTTTTAGTGGACCATCATCATTTTTTTCTCATTTTTCGATGGGTTGCTGCCGAATTTCGCTTTGTACAAGGGGTAAAATTTCCTCATAATAGTTTTCTCCTAGATGGAGTTCTTCTAAATTTGCCCCTCCCCCCCAAAATGAAGTCCTTTTAACACTACTAGAACTAGAACTCAAGATCCATTTGTTAGAATAGTACTAGAACTCAAGATCCATTTGTTAAAATAGTACTAGAAATCAAGATCGATACAACAAAGATAGATAAGATTCATTGTTCATACATAACTATTAGATTCAAACAAGCAACAATTTAGTATAATTTGCGTTCATATTAATTTACATAAATTGTTAGTACTATTGATTAAATATAATTTTTATTCGAATTATCATGACAAATAGTTGTAGTCTACAAATTTTTAGTAGATCGATGGAGATACATACAGTCAACTATTCATTATTTATGTGATCTTTTTTCTTCTTTTTTTAGCAACAATAATAAACACAAATATTGTCTTACTATTTCGGTACTTACTACTATCAAGATATGGATATGTATGGATTCATCTACAAGTACTTGTCCAAACCATATTTTTAGAAGATATATGATAATTTCTAATAAATACTTCATTGCCCGTCGTCGATTTCATTCTTTTTCATTCATGCAGCGTTTTTTACTTTTGAATGATTATGCGGTACTTTATTGCTTACGAAAGCAATATCTTTCATCAATATGTTGTATTGAATTTACATTTAAATAAGTTAATTTTCTGTTATCTTTAACGTTACAAACATATAAAGGTGTTAAAACATTTTGCCTCATCTATGATATTATCGCTCGTTGTTGTCATCTAATATTTCTAGAAATTCATGTGCTCCAATTTTAAATCGTACCAAGAAACAAATTTATTTTAAATACTAAAAACATAAAATATCACACAAAAATATGTACAAGAAGATTATTGTCCTAATTTTTCTAAATTAAACGAACAAACAATTTGAATGGAAATTCATATGCTCCAATTTTACATCATACCACAAAACAAATTTATTTTTAAATGCTAAAACCATGAAATGTCACATAAAAATATGTAAGAATTTTTTTTTTAATTTATCTAAATTAAAGGAATAAACCATTTGGATAAGAAGCATGATTGTCTAAGGAGAAACTTCAAAATTAGAAATATTGACATGGAATAAAGGAATAGTTGGTAGTCGATTACAATCAACTATTCTCATTCATAATTATGATTGTTCCATAGTTATTCCTTTATTCCTTCATAATTACAAACAACTATGCTGGATATATAAATCTTTGAAGCTATAATCTTTAAAGATGAATTATATATCCAGCATAGTTGATTGAATAAATAAATAAAAGACAAGAATTTGTTAATGAAGTGCATGAACTAAATAATGAACTATTAAAATTGCTTGAAATGAAAAAAAAAATTGTAATATACATATGTGTGTGTGTGTGGGGGGGGGGGGGGGGGAAGGGGTATGTACATATGTATGTGTGTGCGCACACACAATTATCCAGAGAAAACAACAGCTTGATTTTCTAAAATTATCGATCATTCAGCATCTTATGTTGCTATGCAATCCTAGCAAGTTTCCACTTGCTCATTTTTCCATATTCAGGAGTCTTGAACAATTCATGGAGTTGACTTAAAAAAGTTACATGCACAACACTCCCATATATGAAAATAAACAATATTTTCTACAACCCAATCAAGCAAAAATATGTGCACCCAAAGCAAAACCATCCATCAATCTTCTTCGACGCTTCAGCAATTTCTCAATTATTTCACTGACATTAATAAAAAAATAACCATTTTCCCTACTCCATTGGTAATAATAGAAGAAATTAGTTCATGTGGACGACAAAAATTTGAATAAAGCCTTATTGTTCACCAATTACTTACTAAAAATTACATTCCCCTCAAAACATAAACAAACGAATTTTCCTTAAGAAGCTTGGTTCCTCAAAGTTTACAAGCTTTGCTTGGTGCTCCAGACCTTGTAAGTATACGAATTTTCCTTAAGAATTAAACATATTTAGCTTAAAATACGGCAACCGGTTTTTTCAATTGAGTTTGTTATAATAACTTCGATAGCTATTGAAAAGACATGCTAGTGGAATAATGAACATATAATTAAAGAACACCTGCATGTAACTAAGCTTTGCTTGGACCTTTAAGAAGAATTATACATATAATTAAAGAACATACAACAGGCAATACAAACAACCAAATAGTTCAAATTTCTCATTTACAATGCAAACTAAGTAGATATAAAAGCAAGTGTCTTTCTTTTTTGGTCAACGGATCAAACTGTAACTTACGAGTTAGTGGCCAAAAAAAAAAAAAAAACCATTCGCGGCCAAATCAATGAACCAAGCGTGAAAATGTGATAGCTAAAGATCAAATCAGCAGGTAAATCCATATTCAAGACAGTATTTATAAGAAGGCCAATATTTACCAAATGTTCCAAGCAAAAATGACTAATTCGATGAGCCTTGAAAAAATTTCGAAGTCTAAGTAAATGAACTTCATGATTATACTTAGATCTAATTTCTAAACAAAGAAAATACGTTCAACCAAAAAAATCCAAAGGTAAAAGCAGAAAAATAAGCAAACCTAAAAGATCGAAAACCTAGAAGCAGACGAAATCGCAGCGCAAGCCCTTCATCACTCGACTTTAGTTCAAAAAAGAGAGAAGCATAACGAAAATCATCTGTTGGTGCGGAGAGAGAAAAGTAATATTTTTGCTATAGGGTACGGGTTCACTATTTAGATTTACGACAAGAGGAAAGAGTAGGGTCGATTTCACAAGTGAGTATAAAGTGGATGATGGCTAAGGCCAACTTGCAGGGAGCGTCCATTTAAACGGTGAGCAGGAAGGAAGGCCGTAAGGAAAACAATTCGCTTTCATCCAACACTTTTTTTTCCTTTTCGTTTTTTTTCCTTCTGACATTTTACTGTGTATTACATAGTATACACCATTTTAAAAACCATTTAAGCACTTAACGGTTTTTCTAAACACCGTTTACGCACTAAACAATTTTCGAAAAACTATTTATGCTTTGTTTAAAATTCAAATTCCGAAAACTACATGTTAATTATTAAATTTGAATGTTGAATTATGAAAAATTGTTCATTTATATTTTTAAAATTTCTTATTGGTGCTAATGGAAATGACTGTTTTACGTATTACCATTGATGATAATCATTTTTTCATATATTAATTATTAAAATAAAACTTTGAACTACAATATCAAAACTTTTAAAAGCCATGAAATATGAAAGTTTTTATTTTGAAAATACATGCGGTTTGTAAAATTGAATAATTAATAGTTATTTGATTTTTTTTATTTTGGAAGAGTTGAGTCCCAATTTATATTTCAAAGTTTCAATATACAAAAAATTAATACCCTTGAATTAAGTTTCCATAAATTTAATTACAAAATTATTTCAGAAAAACATTTATCAAAATTATATTCAAATATTTGTATTTCAAATCTTTTTTTGAAACTTTAAACATTATTTAAATTGGTTTCTTTTTTTTCCTTTTCTTTTTTTTTGTAAGAAGAATCTGATTTTTGAAAAGTAACCAAAAGTACAACCTAAAAAGCTTAAAATCAAGTTAAATGGATTGTTAAAATTTTAATAATAAAATATTTTTATATTCCAATGTTTTAATTTTAATGATTTTACTTATAACAATGTAACATATGGAACTAAGCTATACATGGAAGAAACTATCATTAAGCGTTCAGAGTCAGAAAATGCAATATGAAAATGCACAATACTTTTAACCGAACAAGAGTTTTAGACCTAAAGCAAACAGCTTCAAAAAACTTACTGCTTGATAAGTGACCAAATGAATGATCACTTATTGTAAATAAACGATGTAACGACCCGTATTTTACGTGTTGATAAATCGTAGGATTTACAGGTCGTTAGTATTGTTTATGTTGTTTCTAGCCTAAGTCGTATTGTTGATAAGTCGTTTGAACGACTTAAGAAAGCTGCCGACTTAGTGTTAAAACGAGTTAAGGGTTAACTCGTATAGAGGCTCAGGTTGAGGGTTCGGAGTTGAGTCGTGACCAACTTAGTGTCTTAGGTCGTGTGAGCGAGTTAGGGAAAGGAGCGACCTAGGGATGAGTCGGTCGAACGGGTTAACGACCTAAGGTATTGAACCAACATAAGTATTTGACCGACTTAGGGGGACTAGCGACCTAGAGTTGCTGTGTATAGACAGGTCGTTGAACGACCTAAGGGATAGCGTTAGGTCGCTAGGGGGATAGGTCGGCAAGCACGATGAGTCGTTGGGGGCTTAGGTCATTGAGTCGGCCTGGTTTGTTAGGTCGCATAAGAGTTAGGTCGGACCTAGTAAGTCGCTGGAGTCTTTAGGTCGGCAGTGTTTTAGGTCGCAGGAATTAGGTCGGTCGTGCGTTAACTCGTGTGACCCTGGGTTTGGTTAAGTCGGTAGGTCGTGTGATTGGTTGAGTCGACTTATAGTTAGGTCGGCCTTGGGTTCTTGAGTCGTGTGTCGTGGAGTTTGTTTAGACCGTTGGGTCGTGAGGTAGATAGGTCGGTGACGACCTATGATAGGTCGGGGATTTTAGGTCGGCGACGACCTAAGACCGAGAACGAGTTATAAGGCCTGGACGACCTAAGGGGTTTTCAGCCTATAAATATAGGGGTTTGGCTCACTTTTTGGCACCGGTTTTTGAAGCGACGAAGTGCTGCCATTTTGAGAGCTCGACTACAACATTTCTTCATTTTCTTTTCTCTATTCCAATCTAGTTCTAACATCCATCCAAGATCGAAGATCGAGATCAAAGATTCAAGTGCCAAAGTTGAAGATCTTCATCCGTTGGAGCTAGATTTCATCGATTGAAGCGAGATGTTGCCGGATCAAGCCTTGATCTCCGCTGTCCAGATCTGAAGTGTTTAGTTTTTGAGGTGTTTGGGTGATTTGGTGAGTGGTGGTTATCTCTCACGCGGACCCAAAGGAGTATATTGGATTGGTGGTTTGTTGGAGTGTTGTAGATAGTGATTTTGTGCATTTTCCTTAGATCCAAGTATAGATCCATTGTTTGTGAAGATGTTTACCTATGCAAGTTCATTTATTAAGTTATAGAAACAAAACCCATGTTTTATATTTTCTAGATCTATGCTAAAAACCCATGATTCATGTATGTTAGTTCTATGCTCATTTATTTACGAAATTGCCATTTTAGTTATAAATGCCTAATTAGATCTTGATTGAATACGTATTTGTTTGGATTAAGGTTTGCCTTGATTGATTGTTGTGAATGAGCTATCTAGTTGATAGATGTGGACAAGTATGGTCAAAGATGATTCAAAAGCTACAGAAGAGGCTCTTGAATGGTGAAAGCTGCTAAAGGCATATGAGGTGGATGTTGAAGCTCATATGTATGGATTGGATGATGTTGAGATGGAACTTTGCCATGATGCGATGAGGCAAACCATGTTGTTGAGTTGAGACTTTGCTATGGTGTGATAAAGCGAAGTACGATGTGATGTAGACTTGGCGTAATCCAGGCAGGGATCATTCCAAGCATGTTGATGACTCGAGGGATGGTTCGAGTTGGTTGATAATGGATTGCTCGAGAGATAGCTTGAGCTAGTATGAGGATAGTCGTCAAGGAGGATGACTAGGAGGCTTGGATCTCATCGTTGTTGAAGGTTCTAGCATGCTCAAAAGCAAGAGTACATGGGGCGCCCATAACGACTACAGGCAGGTAGTCGGGACACCCAAAAGACTACAGGTAGGTAGTTGAGTATTCTGGGCAGAGTAGGTAAGTCCTAGGCACGGGTCACGATGACGTGCGGAGCTATGCCTAGAACCGGGGTTACCATTAGCCCTTGACGGATGGTCATTCAATCAACGGTGAAATCAAAGCAAGGATAACAGTGATAGTCAGAGTCATGGATGTTTGGACGTTTGGTTGTATCATCATTCGGTCTCAAGAGCGGTATTTTCTAGGTGCTTATCTGATCTTGGTTTAGGCCTTGGGGGTTTGTATTTGGAAAACATCGCCCTTGACTCGAGTGATTATTGCTTTACCTTAATTATCTGCTATGTTATGCTTACTTCTCCTTGGTGTGTGTCTGGGGGCTATCACTGTAGAAAGAGGTGGAGTGGGATGGTTTGGTTCCTATTCCTTTTATCCTTTATGCTCTTTTGGTATGTTTGATAGTTGATTTACTGCTCACTAAGACTTTGTCTGACTCAAGGTTTTATGTCTCCTCTTATTACCTTGGGCTGTTCATCCATGTTGGGATGGGCAGACTAGGTAGCAGGTGACATGTGCTGTTCTTAGAGATCTACGCTGATGATGACGAAGACGAGCAGGAGGCTTTGCATACTAGTTTTCTTACTATATGTACTGGGTGTTCCGCTGTTATATCTGATTGAGTGTTTGTAGTGAGGCTTTGATGTATGGATGATTCATGTTTGTATAAAACTACTACGATGCTTATATAATGATTTTTCTGTTATGGAGCTTCACTATATATTTCTCTATTGTATTTTATCCATGCGCTGTGAGTTGTACGATAGAGTTTGCTGTTTTATTTTACCCTGACTATCGTCCATGGCTACCTGGCACGCCTTTCAGCGCACTATTTCCTTGTTTTGGTGCAGGAGTCATGGGCGGTCGTCACATTTGGTATCAGAGCTTTGGTTAATCGATTTTAGCCAACGCTCGCTGACGCAACTACGTATGAGAGACGTAATTGTATTTTGATGGATGATTACTATATATAATATAGTAGTTTAGAAGGATTTGAACTCCTTATGCAGTTGTTACTTAAGGTGTTCTAATCATTATTTTTACAGATAATAAGGATGAGTCGAAGAGGAAGACCAGCTGCAAGGGAAAGCCGTGCTACTGAAGGAGCGGTTGATTATGGAACTATGTTCGAAGCGATGATGACTTCGATCATGAGAAGGATACCAGCTCCAGGGCCATCTGTAGATGTTGGAGTTCAAGTCCAAGCTCCAAGACCGGTGGATTTTGCCAAGCTTTGCAAGGATTATACTTCTCTTGGAGGAAAAGCTTTCTAGGGGACAGAGTCGACTATTGAAGTGCAGAGATGGATTGATGCTTGCCGAAGAATCTTTGGGGACTTGGGAATTGAGGATGCAACCAAGAGGAAGCTTGCATCGAGACAGCTTCAGGGAAGAGCTGCTGATTGGTGGAATTCTATCACCATAGATACTTCAGAAGAAGAGATTACTTGGGAGCAATTCCAAGTTAAATTTGAAGCCAAGTTCATCTCTACTGCTCAGAAGTCTGCTTTGTTCAAAAGGTTTGTAGAGCTCAAGCAAGGTGGGAGGCCTGTTCTTAAGTATATTTCCGAGTTTGAAGCCTTGTCCAAGTATGCCAGATCGTATATTGATTCTCCCTACCAGAAGAACGAAAAGTTTGTGACTGGTCTGGATGCTTATCTTGGGAGGCAGTTAGTGGATCATTTGGACGATCCATTTGAGAAGCTGGTGGAGAAAGCTCTTAGGCATGAGAGTCTGTTTCCTAGGGAAAGTTCTGTTGTTTCTGTAACCAAGGAAGGATCTAAACCCCAGCAAAATGGAAACAAGAAGAGGAAGCAGCAGCAACAGAAGGGAAAGGATGGCCAGAAGAAGCCGAAGAGCGAAGTGACTTGCTATAACTGCCAGCAGAAGGGCCATCTTTACAAAGATTGTAAGAATCCCAAGGTGCCGGGAAAGTGTTACAACTGTGATAAGCTGGGACATATCAAGAAGGATTGCCCAGAGCCGAGGAAAGATAGGCAGATTGTGCAAGCTTATGCTTTGGGAGCTGTGCCGTCGTCTTCAAAAGCTCCTACAGCTGAAGAGAAGGGGAAGAGTGTGGTAGTTCAAGGTACTCTTTCTCTTTGTGGTGTTCCAGTTAGAGTGTTGTTTGATACTGGAGCGTCGCATTCTTTTGTTTGTGATGATTTGGTAGGCCGGTTAGGTTTGAAACCGGATATTGTTGATAGGCCATTGGTTGTGACTAATCCAGTCGGGGGTTCGTCATGTTTGTGTATGATATGCCGTGGTCTAGTTGTGTCGAGTCATGATTGCTCGTTTGTTTGTGATTGCTTTGTTCTGAACTTTGCGGGATTCGGAATTATTTTGGGTATGGACTGGCTTAGGAAGTATGCGGCTAGGATTGATTGTGAGAGGCTGGAGGTGACAGTCGGGAATGTGGAAGGGCGAAAGGTTGTGATACGATGTAAGCATGAGGAAGGCGTCTTCATGAGCTTCATGTATTCGCTGGTTGTTCCACGGGATGGAATGTCATCGGTGCCTATTGTGAATGGATTTGAGGATGTCTTTGACGAAGTCAAAGGGTTGCCGCCGCATAGGGAGATCGAGTTTCGTATCGATCTAGTTGAGGGAGCCAGACCTGTTGTTATGCCTCTTAGGCGGATGGCACCGAGGGAGCAGCAAGAGCTGAAGGTGCAAGTTGATGACCTTTTACGGAAAGGATTCATTCGGAGAAGTGTGTCCGAATGGGGTGCACCAGTTGTGTTCGCAACCAAAGCGGATGGATCGTTGAGGTTGTGTGTGGATTATCGTGAGCTAAATAAGTTGACTAAAAAGAACAAGTATCCATTGCCGAGAATAGATGACTTGTTTGATCAGCTTCACGAGGCTAAGGTGTTTTCTCAGATGGATTTGGCAACGGGATTTCACCAATTGAGAGTGGCGAAGGATAGTGTGCCGAAGACTGCTTTTAGGACACCATCCGGGTTTTATGAGTGGCTGGTAATGCCGTTTGGGTTGACTAACGCACCAGCATATTTTGTGGATCTTATGAATAGAGTATTCAGAGATCAGTTGAATAAGTTCGTGCTTGTATTCGTGGATGATATTTTGGTTTATTCCAGAACTGAAGAAGAGCACAAGACACACTTGAGGATTGTTTTGGAAATCTTGCGGAAACATCAGCTGAAGGCTAAGTTTTCAAAGTGTCACTTCTGGAAGAGTGAAGTGAGGTTCTTAGGCCATGTTATCTCTGGAAATGGAGTAGCGGTTGATCCCGCTAAGGTGGCAGCAATCCAGGATTGGGTAAGACCTAAGAATGCATCTGAAGTAAGAAGTTTTCTTGGATTAGCAGGATATTATCGTCGGTTTATCAAAGACTTTTCCAAGATAGCTGCACCGTTGACAGGATTGACGAAGAAGAACCAAGTGTTCAAATGGGATGATAAGTGTGAGCAAGCTTTCGTAATCCTGAAAGAGCGACTGACGAGTGCTCCTGTCTTGACTATTCCAAGTGGGAATGATGAGATGGTGGTTTACACCGATGCATGTGGCACTGGACTTGGAGCAGTGCTAATGCAGAAGGATAAAGTTGTTGCGTATGCTAGTCGACAACTGAAGCCGCATGAAAGGAATTATCCGACTCATGATTTGGAGTTAGCGGCGATTGTGTTTGCTTTGAAGATGTGGAGACACTATCTATTGGGAGTTAGATTTGAGTTATTTACAGATCATAAGTCGTTGAAGTATCTGTTCTCCCAAAAGGATTTGAATCTTCAACAGTAAAGATGGCTAGAGTTCTTAGCATCTTATGATTTTGGTATAGCCTATACTCCGGGAAAAGGTAACGCGGTGGCTGATGCGTTAAGTCGAAGACATGCAGGTTTGGGAGCCATGTTTTCGGAATGGAAGAACCTTGAGTATTTGGCTGGATTTGATTTCAGGCCCAGATGTGAGTTGGAACCTGAAATGTTGGCAAACTTATCGATAAGACCTACTCTTGTGGAAAGGATTGGCGAGAACCAAAAGAGAGATGATAGGCTTGTTAAGATTATCCGAGATTTGGAATCCGGATTGGACCTAGAGAAGAATAAGGGATTTGAGGTCGATCGAGAGGGTTGGCTTCGGAAGCAAGGATGATTGGTTGTTCCCGACATTGATGGATTGAGAGATGAAGTTCTGAGGGAAGGTCATCACTCGAAGTTGACAATTCATCCAGGTGGGAATAAGATGTATCGGGATATGAAGAGAACTTACTACTGGGAAGGCATGAAGAAGGATGTTGGAAATTTTATTTCCAAGTGTATGAACTGCCAGTTGGTGAAAGCTGAGCAGAAGAAGCCCAGTGGATTACTTCAGCCATTAGAGGTTCCTACATGGAAGTGGGAGCAGATATCGATGGATTTTATCGATGGTCTACCTAGGACCAGGGCAGGAAATGAAGGAATTTGGGTCATAGTAGATCGGTTGACTAAGAGTGCAAGATTCATTCCTGTTCGATCGACTAGGACTGCATCGAAGCTGGCTGAGCTTTATGTTAAGTGGATAGTTCGATTCCATGGTGTTCCGAAGAGTATAGTGAGCGATCGAGACCCATTGTTCACTAGTGGATTTTGGAAGAGCTTCCAGGAAGTTTTGGGAACCGAGTTGTGTTTGAGTACAGCTTATCACCCTCAAACAGATGGTCAGACTGAGAGAGTCAACCGAGTTTTGGAAGATCTCCTTAGAGCATGTGTTTTGGACTTCGGAGGATCATGGGAAGATCATCTTCATTTGGTGGAGTTTGCATATAATAACAGTTATCAGTCGAGTATTGGTATGGCATCATATGAGGCATTGTATGGAAGACCGTGTAACTCTCCGACATGTTGGTTGGAAACTGGAGAAAAGATGATACTTGGGCCAGAGATGATTCGACAGACTTCAGATTGTATAGAGATCATTCGGCAACGAATGAAAGCAGCCCAAAATCGTCAGAAAAGTTATGCCGATAATCGTCGTAAGGATTTGGAATTCGATGTAGGAGAGATGGTTTTTGTGAAGATTTCTCCATTGAAGAGTGCTATTAGATTTGGGAAGAAAGGAAAGTTAATTCCGAGATTTGTTGGACCATTCCCGATTATCGAACGAATTGGAAAACTCGCTTACAGGTTGGAGTTACCGGAAAAGATGGCGGGTGTGCACAATGTCTTTCATGTATCTTATCTACGGAAGTATGTGTATGACCCAACTACTGTGGTTTCTGCTGATAGCTGTGAAGACTTAGAGGTTGATCCAGTGGTTACGAGACCTCGTAAGCCGCTTCGTATTGTTGAAACCGATACGAAACAGCTTAGGAGGAAGACGATTACGTTGCTCAAGATACAATGGAGTGATGATGTTAACGACTGTACGTGGGAGGAGGAAGAGAGGATGAAGGCAGCTCATCCAGAACTCTTCAAGGTATGGCCCTAAGGTGTCGTGACATCTCATGAATTTGTAGCTTGTTCTAAGTTTTAGAATTCTGCATGCTAGGCTAGAATTGGATGCATGGTTTGTTGATTGCTAAGGATGGTAGGCATGCGGAATAATTTTGATGGCCGATGTTTGCTTGGAATTTCGGGGGCGAAATTCCTAAGGGGGAGAGAATGTAACGACCCGTATTTTACGTGTTGATAAATCGTAGGATTTACAGGTCGTTAGTATTGTTTATGTTGTTTCTAGCCTAAGTCGTATTGTTGATAAGTCGTTTGAACGACTTAAGAAAGCTGCCGACTTAGTGTTAAAACGAGTTAAGGGTTAACTCGTATAGAGGCTCAGGTTGAGGGTTCGGAGTTGAGTCGTGACCAACTTAGTGTCTTAGGTCGTGTGAGCGAGTTAGGGAAAGGAGCGACCTAGGGATGAGTCGGTCGAACGGGTTAACGACCTAAGGTATTGAACCAACATAAGTATTTGACCGACTTAGGGGGACTAGCAACCTAGAGTTGCTGTGTATAGATAGGTCGTTGAACGACCTAAGGGATAGCGTTAGGTTGCTAGGGGGATAGGTCGGCAAGCACGATGAGTCGTTGGGGGCTTAGGTCATTGAGTCGGCCTGGTTTGTTAGGTCGCATAAGAGTTAGGTCGGACCTAGTAAGTCGCTGGAGTCTTTAGGTCGGCAGTGTTTTAGGTCGCAGGAATTAGGTCGGCCGTGCGTTAACTCGTGTGACCCTGGGTTTGGTTAAGTCGGTAGGTCGTGTGATTGGTTGAGTCGACTTATAGTTAGGTCGGCCTTGGGTTCTTGAGTCGTGTGTCGTGGAGTTTGTTTAGACCGTTGGGTCGTGAGGTAGATAGGTCGGTGACGACCTATGATAGGTCGGGGATTTTAGGTCGGCGACGACCTAAGACCGAGAACGAGTTATAAGGCCTGGACGACCTAAGGGGTTTTCAGCCTATAAATATAGGGGTTTGGCTCACTTTTTGGCACCGGTTTTTGAAGCGACGAAGTGCTGCCATTTTGAGAGCTCGACTACAACATTTCTTCATTTTCTTTTCTCTATTCCAATCTAGTTCTAACATCCATCCAAGATCGAAGATCGAGATCAAAGATTCAAGTGCCAAAGTTGAAGATCTTCATCCGTTGGAGCTAGATTTCATCGATTGAAGCGAGATGTTGCCGGATCAAGCCTTGATCTCCGCTGTCCAGATCTGAAGTGTTTAGTTTTTGAGGTGTTTGGGTGATTTGGTGAGTGGTGGTTATCTCTCACGCGGACCCAAAGGAGTATATTGGATTGGTGGTTTGTTGGAGTGTTGTAGATAGTGATTTTGTGCATTTTCCTTAGATCCAAGTATAGATCCATTGTTTGTGAAGATGTTTACATATGCAAGTTCATTTATTAAGTTATAGAAACAAAATCCATGTTTTATATTTGCTAGATCTATGCTAAAAACCCATGATTCATGTATGTTAGTTCTATGCTCATTTATTTACGAAATTGCCATTTTAGTTATAAATGCCTAATTAGATCTTGATTGAATACGTATTTGTTTGGATTAAGGTTTGCCTTGATTGATTGTTGTGAATGAGCTATCTAGTTGATAGATGTGGACAAGTATGGTCAAAGATGATTCAAAAGCTACAGAAGAGGCTCTTGAATGGTGAAAGCTGCTAAAGGCATATGAGGTGGATGTTGAAGCTCATATGTATGGATTGGATGATGTTGAGATGGAACTTTGCCATGATGCGATGAGGCAAACCATGTTGTTGAGTTGAGACTTTGCTATAGTGTGATAAAGCGAAGTACGATGTGATGTAGACTTGGCGTAATCCAGGCAGGGATCATTCCAAGCATGTTGATGACTCGAGGGATGGTTCGAGTTGGTTGATAATGGATTGCTCGAGAGGTAGCTTGAGCTAGTATGAGGATAGTCGTCAAGGAGGATGACTAGGAGGCTTGGATCTCATCGTTGTTGAAGGTTCTAGCATGCTCAAAAGCAAGAGTACATGGGGCGCCCATAACGACTACAGGCAGGTAGTCGGGACACCCAAAAGACTACAGGTAGGTAGTTAAGTACTCTGGGCAGAGTAGGTAAGTCCTAGGCACGGGTCACGATGACGTGCGGAGCTATGCCTAGAACCGGGGTTACCATTAGCCCTTGACGGATGGTCATTCAATCAACGGTGAAATCAAAGCAAGGATAACAGTGATAGCCAGAGTCATGGATGTTTGGACGTTTGGTTGTATCATCATTCGGTCTCAAGAGCGGTATTTTCTAGGTGCTTATCTGATCTTGGTTTAGGCCTTGGGGGTTTGTATTTGGAAAACATCGCCCTTGACTCGAGTGATTATTGCTTTACCTTAATTATCTGCTATGTTATGCTTACTTCTCCTTGGTGTGTGTCTGGGGGCTATCACTGTAGAAAGAGGTGGAGTGGGATGGTTTGGTTCCTATTCCTTTTATCCTTTATGCTCTTTTGGTATGTTTGATAGTTGATTTACTGCTCACTAAGACTTTGTCTGACTCAAGGTTTTATGTCTCCTCTTATTACCTTGGGCTGTTCATCCATGTTGGGATGGGCAGACTAGGTAGCAGGTGACAGGTGCTGTTCTTAGAGATCTACGCTGATGATGACGAAGACGAGCAGGAGGCTTTGCATACTAGTTTTCTTACTATATGTACTGGGTGTTCCGCTGTTATATCTGATTGAGTGTTTGTAGTGAGGCTTTGATGTATGGATGATTCATGTTTGTATAAAACTACTACGATGCTTATATGATGATTTTTCTGTTATGGAGCTTCACTATATATTTCTCTATTGTATTTTATCCATGCGCTGTGAGTTGTACGATAGAGTTTGCTGTTTTATTTTACCCTGACTATCGTCCATGGCTACCTGGCACGCCTTTCAGCGCACTATTTCCTTGTTTTGGTGCAGGAGTCATGGGCGGTCGTCACAAACGATAAATGCTTTTTGTTTCAAACGCCCAAACCGAATGCTCATTTTTTGTTGTTGAATTATCATTGAATACTCGTTGAATAAGGAGTTGTTTAAATGTTTAAACTTCATATTATAATTAAGGTATACGAGTGTAATGGCACGCGCTTCACGTGTGAATTATTTTTGTTATAAATTGTATATATTTAAATCAGTCAAAAAAATAATTTTTTATTTCAAGTGATACTAAGATTTGTATATTTGTAGAGAAGTATTTTGAATTTTAAAAAAGTTTAATTTTATATCCTATTTTTAGAAACGTTTTGAATTTGTAAAGTATGTTTAATTATTAGATCCTACTATTAGGGGCGTTTGAATTTTTATTTCTATTATTAATCAGTAAAGAATGGATTTAATTTAATATTGGTTTAAATTTTTATTTCTATTATTAATTGGTAAAAAATGACTTTGAAAAAAAGTTTATTCGTAAGATCCTATTTCTAAGTGATAATAAGATAAGTACGTTTTGAATTGTCAAAAAAATTAGCTGTTAGATCCTATTTTTAAGCAATAGTAATATCTAACAATATTTGTAGAGGGCCTTTTTGCTAGTTCACGTTGATACAAAAAAGTGTGACACCAAAGGTATTACAACTATTATTAAAGATAGTTATTTTTACAATATTAACCTCTACTAGTTAGTTGTCACTTAACAATGATTAAAATTTGGTATTTGAATTATGATAAAGGTACATTATTAGAAAACTTGAAATTTGAAAATTTTAAATTTCTGAAGTGTTTGAAATTTAGAAGAAACTTGAATATAGGATAAAATCTGAGAGTTTTCGATTCTGAAAATTTAAAATGCTACATTTTAAATTATTATTTTCAAAATTTTATCTTTTCTCAAATTTAGTTTAAAAAATTGTCTTGCGAAAAATTAGTTGTGAAAAATTAATTATTAGAAATCTTTTATTTCTAGAAAGTTTAAAAAAAATGTTAAACCCATAATTTAAAGGGAATTTCAAAATTAAGTTTATAATAAATCAATTTTCAAATTTAAATTTTCAAATTATTGGATTTTCATAATTTACGTTTTGTAATCTGTATTTTATGAAGTTTGAAATTTTAGTATTCCTATGCTAGAATAATTTTACAGGTGTAGGACATAAATGAAAGAAATCATAATTAAGCATTCAACGTTTGAATAAGCAATATAAAAGTGTTTAACACTGTTCACATAATAAGTAGAGTATTTGCAAGAAGCAAGCACTGTTAATGTTCTTACTAAGCAACAAATAGTCAATTAAGTGGTTACTAGTTGAAAACAAATAATACCTGCTATTAGTTTATAACGATTTAAGCAGAAGTTATTTAAAACAAATGTTTTTACAAAATCAAAATTACCGTCAAACATTTCGACTTGTAAATTACTAATTAAAACTATTTAGAAGTTATTGTTCAAAAGTCTTTTTTCAGGTATGTAACCTTATGGATTGAGTTAATTAAGTACACATCCAGAGGTGGGACATGTATTTAGTGTATGCATGGATCTAGATGTGTGTTTAAATATGATTAACTAAATGTTGTTTATTTAGTATACATCCAGAAGTTGGACGTGTATATAATGCACTTTGCAAGTTTTAAACTTTTTGTTGAAGATTTTAGATGTGGAAAACATTTTTCACGTGTGATCTTCTTTCGTACTACCATGCCAACTTAAATGAACGAGTTACTCACTAAACACTTTTAACATCCTAAACATTACCATGTTGGCTCTTGTTTTATTCTTCCTCTATTTGAAAATTTTAGCTCATGTTCTCACTATCAAAATAACCCTCCTACACCACCAAAAATACTTTCAAAATCAAATGCAACCTAAAAGTCAAAATAATCCATGCTAAAATTTAATGCTTTTTATTCTAAAATTTATTAGCACTTTAATTTTCAAACTTTTATTAAAAAAACAAGGAAACTGAAATCAAACAATGGTTATATGAGAGAATAAAAGAAACGAAAGAAAAGTCAATTTATTAACGAAAATGAAAAAATTGAATGGTGAAATTGACGATAGCATGGGTAATTTTGTCTTTAATAAATTAGTTTTTGGACGTGGTAAGTACTGTTAAAAAATGAAAAGTTAATAGAATTGATTCATTTTTTAGTAATCCGACAAAGGTTACGAGATCATAGGAGAATGAAAACCCCTTATAAAAAAACAATTTATTTTGCTCCTGCGTCAATAATCAAATTAGACGGACCCATACCGAGTTCTTATTTAATTTTCAAAATAACCTTATTGAGATTTCTTTATATTTTTGGTACACCGCCATTGAATTTTACATACTTAATAAAAGAATTCAAACTGCCACATGTCATTTCAAGTATCATGCACAAGTCGTGTATTGATTTATGGGTAATTTAGTAAGTAACAGTGCATTTAGAATAAATTTAGCACCTCTCATAACAATTTTAGTTTGTGTGAAGTCCCCATAAATACTATCGTATCTAAAAGTGGAGTTCCTTTTAGAGTTTCATTTTTTGGAACATTGAATTGTTTGTTAGGGTATGTATTTTTAAGCTCTTCATTTAATAATTCCGAGTTTTGTCAAATATTCGGTTAAAAGAGAAAAAATAGGGTATCCATTTTAGTATCACAAATTTAGCCTTTGTGCCTCTTAACCTACTTTTTGACCTTTCCAACTCAACAATGTTTGGGCTTTCTAAGCAATTATCTTTTAGAATTTTTTTAATAAGTTTGTTACAACTTCACTCAAATAATATGCATATATGCACACTAAAATTTCATCCTTATTCAACAACATATACATTCATTGATGTAGTTTTTCGCTAAAACAACAACATACGATCAAAGGATGTCTTTAGTGAGGGAACTTCAGTATTTATGGTAATCCAAAGTAGTTAAGAGCGGTGTTATGGTAAATGCTGAGAGAAATTGAGTATATGTAAGGAAAACCAGAATAAGTGCATAAATAGAAACCAATATCAAGATTTATAACGGCTTAGTATAAATGTACTGATCCTTAATGTTATCGCTTTGATTTGTGAATATTTAATTAATTTTAAATATAATGGTTTTTAACAATCAAATATTCCTCTTTTAGTTAATAAATAATGATAATAAACTCATTTTAAAAGATTTTTACAAAATAAACAATTCGATAAAAAATTAAAAATGTGACCAAAATTCGACTTTTGGATCTTTGACTTTTTATAGGACGAAAGTTGTCGCAACTTATTGTGCACACGCTAGTATACATATGAACATACACATCTTTAACAATACTTGTAATTCCTTTGGTGTCATATTTTTTTGTATCAATGTGAACTAGCAAAAATGCCCCTAATACCAAATCTTAATATCACTTGAAAAAAGGATCTAACAATTAATTTTCTTTTACAAATTCGAAACATCTAATTACAGATGTTATCTAATCTTAATATCACTTAAAAATACATATAAAATTTGTAGAAAAACAATCACATATAAAATTTAAACTAATAAAAATGGTTTCAACACAAAAATATGGTTAAATATTTATATAAATCATTTTCGCTTGAATGCGCTAAACATATAAGTGCGTGTCATAACGCTCATAACACATAGTAGTGTTTAATTTAATAATTTATATATTTTAACTTTAACATATGCTTAAAAGAGTTTAAAAAGGAAAAAAGTAAAAAAAAAATATATGACTTTTGTGTGATGTGATGGGTAGTACATATCATTATAGTTTCATGCACTAATGCACATAGAGAGGGCATGGTGCATGTATTAGCACTTGGAAAAATATACGGAAGAAGGCATCTTTGCAAGGTAGTTAGGTAATTTGTTGAAGGGGTAAAAGAGGTCATTTGTCATTTTACAAAAGTTTATACAAGTGCACTTCCGTTTCACAAATTAATTTTTACATCTCACTTTCTTTTACTCCTTCTTTTCCATTATCTCCACTCTTTTCCTTAAGAAAATCCATATCAAAATAACTCATGTTCTCTTCAAACTTCTTCCATAGTCTTGAAATGATATTGCAAACATCTCTATCATCACAAAGACCTAAAATCTAAAGTCAAAACCCTCTTCCCAAGCCCGTCCACGAGCAACATGAAGGGTCCTGAGGCTTTGGTCGAAATTGTTCAAGTTTTTTGAGTTTGTGTGGTGCTTGGTTGGTTTTTTTGAAGGAGTAGTTTCTTTTGCACGAGCATAAGTCGAATGAAAGTGAGATCTCTCACTTTGAAATTAGTTTTAATATGATGTAACATGTTGTAATAATTTCACAATCGCTCGCCTATGTTGTTTGCAATATACATAATATTTATATTTGTAGGTTTGGATTTAATTCTCATTTGGAAGAGGATGACATACATACCAATTTTTATAGGGGACAAAAGCAAAAGTAAATGGAAGTCGGTTTTTTTTAGAGTAAATAGGTCACTACGGAAGCACTTCGAGGAACATAAATTTTATATAGAGATCCTAAAAGGTTCCTTGCCATTGTTGATTTTATTTTCATATATATACTTGTGGTATAAAATCATTGAATGCAAAAGCTTGGTAGTTTGAAAGTTGGTGTATTCTTTGCTAAGATCAAAGTTGACTCTTTTTAATGAAAAAGGGTAGTGGTAGTTAACTGCTAGTGTAGCTTTGAAGCCTCTTTACAACTTTTTGAAATACTATTTGATTTATGACTTTGACATCCCATTGAAATACTTTTGTTGCTACTTGGACTTTTAAGGATGTACAAGTTTCAAACTATGTTTTAAAGAGTTTTTAAAAGTGGTTCATGCATCTTTTGCAAAGATTCATTGTGGATATTGAAGTTCTAAGTGGATTTTTTCATTTAAGGTGCATTCTCTTAGCAACTTATTAAGAAAAATAAATCTAATTTCATTTATTCATGATTCACTTTGTTCATATGATTTGGATCCATCACATATTTCATATCATCTGAATATTTGTTTACATAGATTAGATCATGTTTTGCTACATTTTAATTAGTTATATATATATATATATATATAGATATATTCACCATATTATTTTGATTTAGATCCATTTTAAGATATATTTTGATTGTTTAGCTATTCATCTTATCATCATTAGATTTAAATTATATGATTTCACATTAAATTAATTTTTCATATTGCCTATATAGTTTAAATCTGAAACCTTTGAAATACACACACATGCCTGATTTGTCCTAACTATTTTTATTATTGTTTTAAATTTGCTGTTTAAATAAAAAACTTCAGATTAAACTCTAAGTTCTAATTAATAATATAATTCTATTACTAGTTCAAACATAAAACATATGTAGTTTATTAATGTTTGTATATACTTGTTCTGTGTTTGTTATTTTAAATACAATCTTTTGATTATTGCATACTTCTGTTTGAAAGTTAAAGAAAACCATTATAAACATAACTTGACTTTGTACAAAATATCAAAAACCCTTGGATTTTCATTTAAATTAAAGTTTGACTTTAATTGGTTACTTTATTCTAAATTATACTCACAATCTTATTTTTAAACTCTTATTATTGTTTCTAATTTCAAACTTATTAAATACTGAAATTTAATTTTAACACGTTTATATGTATGTATATGTATATATAAGATATATTATATATGTGCGTGTATTTCAAATAATACCATGGACAACGAAGATATATATGAAGGAAACATCATATATGCTCACTTCTCATATGTGGCACGTTTACAATATACATTGGAGTATATTCGGATATACTCACATTTCATGCTATGTCTAAATTGATCATTAATGACATTTAGCAAATCATCAATCTAATCAGAGAGAGAAATGAAAGATTTCTCTCTTCAATTAATGTTATTTATTCTCTTAATTGATTGCACGCATATTACAGAAGGAAACAAAAGTTTTCCTTCGTAAAATAATTTTAACAAGTAACTACTACACAGATGTATTTGATACACTCATTCATTTAAATTTATGCCCAATAGATTCAAAAAGATTTTTTTTGAATTTACCTTTAACTCCGCTACAGGCTGACTCAGTTCTAACAACTTCACCGAGGATTATGAATCATATCGGTTGATCCCCAACTCTCAGCTTAGTGTGTAAAGATGTCGAACTTATCTTATGGTTTTCCATTTCTTGTCGATCTGTATGTGATTTAATTTTTAGGTTTTGAAATTATCTTTGGTATGGAATAGCTTAATAAATAGAAGGCTCACATCTTATGTTCAGAGAGAATTTTCTATCTTAAGCATCTTCACCCCGAAGATCGACTCTCATTAGCACTCAAAGAGATCGATCCAAGTCAAGTAGTATCTTTATATGCTATTGAGTCTCATAAAGAAGAAGAAATAGTCAGAATTCATATAGTTTGTGATTTTATTAATGTGTTCAAACCTATATCTAGATTGCCTTCTACAAGGCCAATCAAATTCAAAATTGATTTTGTTCTAGATGATCGGAAATATTAGTATTGAACCTGAATGTTGAATACTGAATGATGAATTATAAAAAGTTGTTTGTTTGCATTTTTATTCTGATTGAAACTAATGAAATGACTATTTTGACCATATCATACTCTATAATAATCGACTTTTTACATATTAATTATCAAATGAAAACTTTGAACTATAATTTTTTTTAAAGTACGAAACTAAAAAATTGGAAATACATGGGTTTTTAGAAAACCGAATAATGGATAATTGTTTTATTTTTATTAATTCTAGAAGAATTGATTCTCGGTTGTTATATTTCAAAATTTTGATTTTCAAAAAAATTAATATCTATGAATTAAGTTTCCATAAATTTAATTAAAAAATACATAGAAAAACAATCATCAAAATTCTATTTGGAAAATTTGTGATTTTGAATCTTTTTTGAAACTTTGAACATATTTGATTTGGTTTCTTTTTTTCTTTTTTGTAACAAGAATCTGAATTTAGAAAAGTAACCAAAAGCATAACTCAAAAAGTTTAAAATTAAGTTAAATGGATTTTTAACATTTTTATTGTAACTATTTTTTTACTTTCAAAATTTTGAATTTTAGTAATTTTATTTATAATGATGTAACATACGTAACTAAGGCTTCATATGGAAGGAATCACCATTAAGCATTTAGAATCAAAAAAATGAAAGGCTTAACGCTTTTCTCACGAAATAAGTGTTTTAGGCCTAACCGCTTATTCAAAGAAAATAGCTTCAAATTCTCTTTGGCCAGAAGGTAAAAATTAAATGATCACTTATTATAAACAAACAACACCTATTATATTTTACATATAAAAAAGAAATTTATTTATCTCTATACGGATTTCAAATTCTTGTTTAAGGTATCCACGCTTAAATAGAATGATTCTTACTTTCTCTTCTTTCTCGAGCTCAAATTACAACCATTGGAGCATGTGGAATGATATAATAATAGGAATACTTTGCTAAGCGTATGGAACGAAATAATAATAGGAATGATTTGATTTAAAAGTTAACTATTATTTAAGAGTTAATCGGTAGTAAAATATTATTATTTCAAAGATAATTTGTTCAACCATTGATATTGTTTTTTTTAAATAATACATTATATAGTAAACTTTTATAAAATTGTATTTTCCTAAATTAAACTTGGAAAATTTATGTAAAAACTTTATAAGCATTATTTTGAGATAATTATTAAAATTGAAGATTTTTGGAAATTAATGGTATATTTTCATGGCGTAATTCGAGACATAGAGATTGTCTGCAGTTAAGTTTGGATTTCTCAAGGATAGAGACGTAATCATTGAGCTGCGATCCATGGTTAATACCGCATGGTGCTTTCCATATTTACTTTAAAAAGCATTTAAATATCTTTGAAAGGAATGGTTTGTGAATATACTTATTCCGGTGAGATAAGTATATGAATGTTTTTTATAAGAGATTTAACTTATCAAAATTAAATTAAACGAGACTTAATGATTTTAGCGGGAAACGTAATTTTGGTTGAATGTTTGTTTATTTAATATTTAAATAACCGACTATCAAATCATGACCCAAATATGTAATCGTTCTTAATTTTTGTGGCAAGGAAATATTTCTTACTTAACATTGAAGGATTTTAACTCTGGAAATATCGAGGGAAAATGTGGGAATTATATGGTACAGTTATCGTTCGAGGTGCTATACTGTACGTATAAACTCGTTGTGTAGGATCTAGATTAAACCTAGAGGGGGGGGGGTGAATAGGGTTATAGCAAATTTTCTCGATTTAAACACAGAAATAAACTGCAGAAATAAATATGCTGAAAAGTAAATCACACACAAAATTTACTCAGCTTCGGCAACCCCTGCCTACTGCTGCATTCACAGATTTCTATTAGAATTAAACAGTATCACGCTTACAACAACTCTACTAGACTCGCAGACCCTTTTGCTCCCGCTCACAAACACTCTACTAGACTCGCACACCCTGCTCCCGCCTATAGAGTTTCGCTCACTCGCAAACACTGCTCCCGCCTATCGAGCTTTGCAAACTCGCACTCCCTGCTCACTGAACTAATTCTAAATAGACAATCTGACACTACCTAATCCCTAGGTGGTGATTTACAAATTCTTTGACTCGAAAAGAAAAAAACAACTTCAAAAATAACACCGGAGCAAAAATTAAACTACAACTTGAATGCGTGATTTTTGCTCAAAATAGAATAACTAAAAAACCCTTTTTTTAATTAAACCCTAAATAAAAACTTAAGCCCCTTTAAAATAAAGGCCGGCCCACTTGAATTTCACCGTCTCTTCTTTTGCTCGTGAATTATTTGCGGCTGATCTTCTCTTTCAAAACTAGGGCTTCGGTCCCTTTTTCTTTGCTACTGTAAAATTGCGGCTTTGTTTCTTGGGGCTTTTCTGGAGCACGCTTATGTTGATTATCTGATTTTCTTAGCTCCTCTGTTGATCGATTGTGAAATTAGGGCTTCTGGAATTCGGCTTTAATTTGGTATGTAACTTTCCTTTTTGCTTGAATGCTTGAATTCGATGGTTGCTCTGCTTGCCGATGATGAACTTGGGTTTGTGATTGATAGTTTGATTGTGAATTGAAGCTCATGACCGATGATGATACCTTCGGGTTGAATTTATATGAATTCACGACTTCATCACTTTCCTAATTTTCAATTTCCTGTTGCGCACGTCTTTCCTGATTTACTTTCTCAACGTGATCGATACGGCAGTGATTTTGTTACGTGGTCACCACGGTGTTGAATTCATTTGACTTTTTCAAATTTACACACTTGAATTTCTTACTTGGTTTTGTGCCCTGATCATCACTGCATTGTTTTGGTTTCTTGAATCATATCCACGGCTTCAATGTTTACAGTGTTCATCCCTGTTGCTTTCGACTTCACTGACTTCACTGAGTTCTGACTTGATTAGTATTTTACTTCGATCATCTCTGCAATGTTGAACTTCGTCAATACTGTATTCGTACGTGAATTTTTATCACTGCGTTACATTTGTACGTCTGCATTGTTATTCTTCGACTTTGGCACTGATCCATACATTTGTCTTGTTGACATGATTTGCACTTTCACTGTTGCTCTCGAGTTTTGTTCATCCAATCGTTGATACTTGTAACTTTCTGCACATATAAACTTGCATTCTGTTTGCATACATTTCGTGCAGTCTTCAGTCGTGTTTGTTACTGTCCTATATATGATGTATGGACTGCTGTGTTGATCACTGATGCACTTGAAGCTGGTCTTGTTGTCGTTGCTATGCAGTTGCTATGCCTTGTAGCTTGCTACTGACTTGTGTTCCATTTATTTGCACTTGATCATTGCTTTGAGTTTCACTGCCTTCTGTCCATGTTGGTACTGGCTGCATCACTGTAGTTTGCTACTGTATCATTGAGTAGCTGTCGTATTATTCATCTTATGTTTGAACATAACATTCATTTTGTTGTTTCACTTGTGTACTGCCTTCACTGTCCACTTGAACTGTTTCACTATGGTTTCATGCCTTGTAGTTGTATTTGAGTCAGTGCTTCACCATATCACTTTTTGATTGATGCTGCATCACTTGTAGCTTTATGTATTCATGTGCTTGTCTGCATTCACTCTGGCTTGTGTTATGATTGCTGTGAAGTTGCATTGATCTCTGTAGTACTTTATGTTGACATTTTCTTTGACACTGTTTTGTTGAAGTTTTAACTGGACATTTGAGACTTGTACTTGATGTTGTTGAACTTGGTATTGTGTTGGTTACTGATTTGCCTAAGTTTGTTTACTTGGTGGCATGCATTTGTGATCTGCCTTGTTGCTTGACCTGTCTGGTCTCTGTTCTTTGTTCATTGGTCATTGTTGTAGTGTTCATTGACTTTCTTTGCACTTGCACACTTGCTCTTGTTGGTCTGACTGTTGCTTCTTGTTGTTGTTTGCTCAGCACTGCATGTTATGTTGGCCATTTGGTCTTGTTTTGTAGTGATGCACTTGATTGCTTCTGATTCATTTTTGAGGCAGTTTCATTGTTTTAGTATTCCATGTTGCAGTGTTGGTCTTGGCCTGTACTGTGACTCGAGTTTTCACTATGTTCTGACTTGATGCTGCATACATGCTTGAGTTTCACCTCTGACCTGTTGGTTCATTGTGATGTTCATTTGCACTGTGGTCAGTGGTGTTCATTGTGATGATTTGGCTTGTAGCACTTATGCAGTCTTCACTGTTGCTGTTTGATGTTGTCTTGCTTTTGCGCATTGCCTTACTGACTCGATTCCTTTCATGTTGTGCTTGCACGCTTGCTATTTTTGGCTGCGCACACGAGTTGGCGAGGCAGTGCATACGTGTATGAATGTACACGTGTGTATTGCAGCCACTTATGGTTACATGTCCCTGTAATATCTATATGCACGACTTTGTGATGAATTCAAGTGTGAATGATGACGAACAACCCAAATAACTGAGGCAAACCATATTTTCAAAAGTCATATTTAATTTTATATTGCAAAAATATTTCTTTTTCAATTTTACTGCGTTAGTGGATATTTTTGCAGATTTCTCAGATGCTGGATTCAAACTGGAATGCAGTTGAAGACAAAATACGAGTGTGAGTGATATGTAGTGAGGTTATAAATGTAAATTGAAATCGTGATGTATTCAAAAATGTATATGTATAGTGAGAGCTTGAAATTGTACTATTCAAGATTGTAATAAATATTGGTTTGAATAAAATTTCTGTTTGAATTCAAAAACTGTGTAACTTGTTCTGTTTGAATTCAAATTCAAATTCTGTATAATTTATTTTATTCAACAAATATTTATTTAATCTATGAAAAAAAACAAAATAGTACATTATCAAATACATTTAAATGAATATATATGTTTATTATCATCAAACAAAAACATATAAGCGCATATTCAACAATCTCCCCCTTTTGATGATAACAAACATATATTTAAGATTTTGACCGTGTTAAATGTATTTGACCAATCATATACTCTAACCAATTATATACTCTAATTGCTCCCCCTATTTAAATGCTTCCTCTCTACATGATGCTCCCCCTACATATATGCATATAAATATATACAAATGAGCCTAGATGCATATGGGAAAATTATTTGACCTTTGCTTGATTCTATTTGACAAAATCTTAACTTTTCTCTCCCCCTTTTGTTATCAGCAAAAGAATAATAGTGTGAGAGAAAAATAGAGATAAAGTGATCGATATTAATCCAACATTAATCTCAAATTGAATATAAATATTAAACTTCAATAAGAATCAAACAAAAACCATAACTACCCTTGTTAGGCGCATATTCCACTTTTAGAAATGATGGATATGGTGTTCATATAAAATCATACAGTTGAATCAACTTGTGGTATTTATATCAGGAATTTGAATATCTACTAATCATGCATAACCGTTAGGACTTTTAAATGAGATTAGTAGTATTCGAATTTAATTTAAAAAAAAATGAAATCAAGTATCTTCTAACCACGCATGACCGTGAGGACTTTTAAATGGGATTAGAATCAACTTGTCTATTTGAGCAATTTAATTTTGATATGCGTTCCATACATGCATAACCGTAAGGACTTTTAAATGAGCATGGAAGCACATAATAAGAAATCAAGTAATTCACCCATGCATAACCGTGAGGACTTTTAAATGAGAGTGAATACTTTGGATATTTATTTATTTATTTAAAAAATATGACATGAAAAACAAATGATTCCTAATTATAGTACCACATATCGACAAACTATATTAAATATTTGATAAACCATGGTCGATAGAAATAATGATAGATTTAGAAATGGTCATGGAATCTTTACCCAACAAAAAGTTTTATAATTCTTGTTTTAATTCCTAAAGAAATTTTCCAAATATACTCTCTTGAGTAATGTATGTTAAATATCAACACTCATCACTTTTTCAATCACTATTTATCTCTTTGATAATTAGTAGGGAGTCGGATCAGTCAAAATTTGTCATTTAAAATCAAATAAAAATGACTAATCTGAAAATATGGTCAAACAATCATTTTCTCGAAGGGGTTATATGAGAAAAAAAATTCTGCTAAATGAAAAAATTATTTCAAGTGAAAAATATGCAGATATTTTCTTTGAAAAAACGATGCAGCAAATGAATAAATCACGTTCAACTCGTAAGTTTTCTATCAACTAGATTACTAGTATGAATTGCATCTGAATTTCTTTTTCAATCCAAAATATCACTAACTGGATTTGGTAAACCAGACATGAAGTATGTATCAAAAATTTCAAACCCAATTTTAGCAACAATTTAAATGACATTCTTTGGATTTTGAATTGAAGCCATGTTCACACTCAAACAAATATCATGGTGTTAATCTCAGAAAACCATAGGACAAACAATTATATTCATGAGTAATCAACAGTCAATCAACATCATAATTATTTCAAAACCAATTTCTTGAAGTTTCACCAATTTCTTAAAATCCTTTTTCACATGAATTTGAAATCGTGCAAATTTACAAGCAGTGATCAAAATGTCAAATTATATCTACGTGTAGCATGAGTAATTAAGGATCAATAAAATACCATCATTTGACCATACATATTAAGTTCAATGATGAAAGGATGGTTGGTCTACTTTTAAGCACAAATCAAAGTAAGAACAAGTCAAAGGAAAAAATCATGTCAATAAGTCAGAATTAAAGACATCACACATCATTATCACAATTTTGGCTGATTTAATTCAGAATATGGTGCAGATTATCACATTTAATATACCTTCACCTGTTTTACCTTTACGATAATTTCTCGTGATTTCCCATTGTGATTCTGTCACCTTTATACTAGGCTAAGGAACTTTGCTTTGTTGCCCATTGTGTTTCTGGAACAGCCAAAATCCAGAGAACACCGTTGTCGTTCCTTAGCCTGCCACCACACCTACACGATGAAAGATTTTTGTGACCTATTTCTAGGTCCATGATTGTTAGTGGCAGAAACATTATGAATAAACAAACCCTTTGGAACCCAAACTTGTTTAGACTTTTCATTCTTGTTCCAATAGACATGAAATTTGTTTGTAGAATTCTTAGGAACCCAAACTTGTATAAATTTTGTGTTCTTGTTCCTATGACTACAATTTTCAGAATGATGTCCAATTATTTCACATATATCAAAGACACTTTTCCCTTTTGCATTATCCTCAGCTTGTGTTTTCCCAAAACCAAGTCCTTTTCTGTTGTTAGCAAAAATTTGATTTCCCAATAGCATGTTGAAAGATTTTTCGCCTCTTGAAAAGTTATTCAAAGATTTCTCAAGATTTTGGACTTTGGTTTTTGGTGTTGTATTTTCAGTGACAAGTGAGGTGCATCGATTTATAAAATCCTTTTTCCTAGTGTCGATGGTTTCCTTAAGATTCAAGTTTTCTTTTTCAAGATTCTCAGAGTTATGCTTAAGTCTTGTCAATTCTGAATCTAGAACTTTACATCTTTTACATTCTAGGTTTTGAATATTTTCAAGTTCAGTTTCTAACCTAAAATTTTTACGAGCAAGTTCTCTCCTATCAGTTTTCAGTTTTTCAATTTTAGATTCAAGAGCATCAACTACTTTAGTAAGATCAGAACACATAAAAACAAGATCTCTATAGGAATACTCACCTTCCTCACTAGATTCCTCTGAGCTTGAATCTGAATTTGATTTCGCCATAAGACATAAGTTAGCCTCCTCTGCGCTGCTATCCGAAGCTTCTTCTCCTTCTTCATCATCCCAAGTCGCTGCAAATACCTTCTTCGCCTTTTTCTTTCCTTTGTTGTTTTTGAGAAGTGGGCATTTTGGTTTGATGTGGCCAGGCTTGTTGCAGTTATAGCATGTCAGTTCATTATCGGAATTTTCAGAATCTTTTGGCCTATTACGATTTGTTTTCTTCTTGCGTGGCTTGAATTTCGACCATTTTCTAAGATTATTGACAGCCATTGCAAGCTCTTCAATTGGATCTTCTCCTTCTTCATTGCTTTCTTCTTTGCTCTTTAAGGCAATCGTCTTCTTCTTTGGTTCGGAGTTGTTGCGTTCTTCTTTTGCTTTTAGCTCAAGCTCATATGTCATCAAGTTTCCAATCAACTCCTCCATGCTTAGCTTACTCAGATCTTTCGATTCTTGGATTGCCGTGACTTTTGCCTCAAAGTTCATTGGTAAGACTCGTAGTATCTTTCGCACAAGCTCTACCTCAGTGAATACCTTCCCAAGTGCTCTAGCGTTGTACACCAAAGTTGAAAAGCGTCCAAACATGTCTTTTATGTTCTCGCCTTTGTCCATCACAAAGTTCTCGTATTCATTGCTGAATAGGGCTAGACGAGACTCCTTGACTTGAGAAGTTCCTTCGTGTGTCACCTCCAAAGTGTGCCAAATTTCCTGTGCTGTTGTACAATGAGAAATTCTATTAAATTCATTTTTATCAAGAGCACATATCAAAGCATTCATGGCTTTAGCATTTGTCGTTTTCAATCTCTTATCGTTAGCATCCCATCTATCCTTAGGTTTAGGAATCTCAGTACCACCAACGATTATAGTGGGAGGTTTATAGCCAGTTTCAATAATATCCCAAACATCATAATCAACGGAACTAAGATAAATACTCATCCTAACTTTCCAATAAGCATAATCGTTCCCGTTAAACATGGGTGGCCTAACGATAGATTGCCCCTCAGAAAAAGCATTATTTTGTAGACTCATGACTCTAGAGTTAAATAAAAAATTATATACCGGGCTCTGATACCACTTGTAGGATCTAGATTAACCCTAGAGGGGGGGTGAATAGGGTTATAGCAAATTTTCTCGATTTAAACACAGAAATAAACTGCAGAAATAAATATGCTGAAAAGTAAATCACACACAAAATTTACCCAGCTTCGGCAACCCCTGCCTACTGCTGCATTCACAGATTTCTATTAGAATTAAACAGTATCACGCTTACAACAACTCTACTAGACTCGCAGACCCTTTTGCTCCCGCTCACAAACACTCTACTAGACTCGCACACCCTGCTCCCGCCTATAGAGTTTCGCTCACTCGCAAACACTGCTCCCGCCTATCGAGCTTTGCAAACTCGCACTCCCTGCTCACTGAACTAATTCTAAATAGACAATCTGACACTACCTAATCCCTAGGTGGTGATTTACAAATTCTTTGACTCGAAAAGAAAAAAACAACTTCAAAAATAACACCGGAGCAAAAATTAAACTACAACTTGAATGCGTGATTTTTGCTCAAAATAGAATAACTAAAAAACCCTTTTTTTAATTAAACCCTAAATAAAAACTTAAGCCCCTTTAAAATAAAGGCCGGCCCACTTGAATTTCACCGTCTCTTCTTTTGCTCGTGAATTATTTGCGGCTGATCTTCTCTTTCAAAACTAGGGCTTCGGTCCCTTTTTCTTTGCTACTGTAAAATTGCGGCTTTGTTTCTTGGGGCTTTTCTGGAGCACGCTTATGTTGATTATCTGATTTTCTTAGCTCCTCTGTTGATCGATTGTGAAATTAGGGCTTCTGGAATTCGGCTTCAATTTGGTATGTAACTTTCCTTTTTGCTTGAATGCTTGAATTCGATGGTTGCTCTGCTTGCCGATGATGAACTTGGGTTTGTGATTGATAGTTTGATTGTGAATTGAAGCTCATGACCGATGATGATACCTTCGGGTTGAATTTATATGAATTCACGACTTCATCACTTTCCTAATTTTCAATTTCCTGTTGCGCACGTCTTTCCTGATTTACTTTCTCAACGTGATCGATACGGCAGTGATTTTGTTACGTGGTCACCACGGTGTTGAATTCATTTGACTTTTTCAAATTTACACACTTGAATTTCTTACTTGGTTTTGTGCCCTGATCATCACTGCACTGTTTTGGTTTCTTGAATCATATCCACGGCTTCAATGTTTACAGTGTTCATCCCTGTTGCTTTCGACTTCACTGACTTCACTGAGTTCTGAATTGATTAGTATTTTACTTCGATCATCTCTGCAATGTTGAACTTCGTCAATACTGTATTCGTACGTGAATTTTTATCACTGCGTTACATTTGTACGTCTGCATTGTTATTCTTCGACTTTGGCACTGATCCATACATTTGTCTTGTTGACATGATTTGCACTTTCACTGTTGCTCTCGAGTTTTGTTCATCCAATTCGTTGATACTTGTAACTTTCTGCACATATAAACTTGCATTCTGTTTGCATACATTTCGTGCAGTCTTCAGTCGTGTTTGTTACTGTCCTATATATGATGTATGGACTGCTGTGTTGATCACTGATGCACTTGAAGCTGGTCTTGTTGTCGTTGCTATGCAGTTGCTATGCCTTGTAGCTTGCTACTGACTTGTGTTCCATTTATTTGCACTTGATCATTGCTTTGAGTTTCACTGCCTTCTGTCCATGTTGGTACTGGCTGCATCACTGTAGTTTGCTACTGTATCATTGAGTAGCTGTCGTATTATTCATCTTATGTTTGAACATAACATTCATTTTGTTGTTTCACTTGTGTACTGCCTTCACTGTCCACTTGAACTGTTTCACTATGGTTTCATGCCTTGTAGTTGTATTTGAGTCAGTGCTTCACCATATCACTTTTTGATTGATGCTGTATCACTTGTAGCTTTATGTATTCATGTGCTTGTCTGCATTCACTCTGGCTTGTGTTATGATTGCTGTGAAGTTGCATTGATCTCTGTAGTACTTTATGTTGACATTTTCTTTGACACTGTTTTGTTGAAGTTTTAACCGGACATTTGAGACTTGTACTTGATGTTATTGAACTTGGTATTGTGTTGGTTACTGATTTGCCTAAGTTTGTTTACTTGGTGGCATGCATTTGTGATCTGCCTTGTTGCTTGACCTGCCTGGTCTCTGTTCTTTGTTCATTGGTCATTGTTGTAGTGTTCATTGACTTTCTTTGCACTTGCACACTTGCTCTTGTTGGTCTGACTGTTGCTTCTTGTTGTTGTTTGCTCAGCACTGCATGTTATGTTGGCCATTTGGTCTTGTTTTGTAGTGATGCACTTGATTGCTTCTGATTCATTTTTGAGGCAGTTTCATTGTTTTAGTATTCCATGTTGCAGTGTTGGTCTTGGCCTGTACTGTGACTTGAGTTTTCACTATGTTCTGACTTGATGCTGCATACATGCTTGAGTTTCACCTCTGACCTGTTGGTTCATTGTGATGTTCATTTGCATTGTGGTCAGTGGTGTTCATTGTGATGATTTGGCTTGTAGCACTTATGCAGTCTTCACTGTTGCTGTTTGATGCTGTCTTGCTTTTGCGCATTGCCTTACTGACTCGATTCCTTTCATGTTGTGCTTGCACGCTTGCTATTTTTGGCTGCGCACACGAGTTGGCGAGGCAGTGCACACGTGTATGAATGTACACGTGTGTATTGCAGCCACTTATGGTTACATGTCCCTGTAATATCTATATGCACGACTTTGTGATGAATTCAAGTGTGAATGATGACGAACAACCCAAATAACTGAGGCAAACCATATTTTCAAAAGTCATATTTAATTTTATATTGCAAAAATATTTCTTTTTCAATTTTACTGCGTTAGTGGATATTTTTGCAGATTTCTCAGATGCTGGATTCAAACTGGAATGCAGTTGAAGACAAAATACGAGTGTGAGTGATATGTAGTGAGGTTATAAATGTAAATTGAAATCGTGATGTATTCAAAAATGTATATGTATAGTGAGAGCTTGAAATTGTACTATTCAAGATTGTAATAAATATTGGTTTGAATAAAATTTCTGTTTGAATTCAAAAACTGTGTAACTTGTTCTGTTTGAATTCAAATTCAAATTCTGTGTAATTTATTTTATTCAACAAATATTTATTTAATCTATGAAAAAAAAACAAAATAGTACATTATCAAATACATTTAAATGAATATATATGTTTATTATCATCAAACAAAAACATATAAGCGCATATTCAACACGTTGTTCTTCTAAGGCAAATGATAAGGAGATCCGTCCACTTAAACGGTCAGGGGGTGACCCCGATCTTATGTATTTTAGATTATTTCCCAAAGAAACGGTATTCAGCATTTTGGAAAGACGACGAATGGTTTTTGGAGCACCCACGAAATTGAGAATGTACTTGTAAGAGATGACTTGGAACCCATAACCCATTCCAAAACCATATACGGTTAAATGGAAGAGATGCATTATATTTTGTGATGTTGAAATCCATATGTGATTCCGTGACTTGCTAAAGTTTAGGAATCTATGTGAGATTCCAAGATCTATTGAGATGTGGAATTCAGGTGTGATTCCGTGACCTACTAAGGTGTGGGAGTCCATGTGGGATTCCATAATTTATTTTGGAGACAGTCGGTCAACTGGAACGTCGAACGTAGCCTTATGAGCGGAAATAACTAAATCTAGAGATAGGATGCATAGCCCACGGGTCTAGCTAACCCATGAGGGTGTAGTTGTCTCCTTTTTTAGCAAGTCCCTATCGATTATTTTATGCATGCTGGGAGTGATTCACTCGGCCTAGTTGGCCGGTTATGTATTTCCTATGTACCTCGGCTAGACAGGTACCGACCCTCGGAAAGATAACTCTAATCCTCATGCAGGAGGTCCATTTTCAAAGTACTTAGGGCACCTCCATGGAAATCCTACACAATTAGCGAACGAGCTTTATCGGATTTTGATTATATTACTAGTATCGTTGTGATGTACATAACACATGCAATGTAGCTAATTGTTATTATTACTTTGGTGATTAAACACTATTATAATATTAGATGATTTTCTATAAAGAAGTTTGGTTATCGTAAGGTAAAAACTCGTCCGTGTTTATTTAGGGTAAGGTCTTACGAGATACCTTTGTTTTGAAAAGGTTATTAAACATTAAAAACCAAAATGATTGTGTTTCTCACGCTGGTTTAACCAGAGTGACCCAAGCATAGTTTTTCCTAAATGCTCGGGTTAGACCGAACATATTTTCCAGGTATAGATGGGTATTTTGGAGCTTCAGGAGAGGAGAGGAGCTGGAGGCCCAGAGACGTATTCATGTAAACGATTATATTTCCGTTGCTTACATTGTTGTATATTACTTTGCAATTGTGAGGACGCGTTGTTATAACTGTTCGTGCAGAAATATGTTAGTGTACTCTGATTGATGTCTATATATATATATATAAATTACAGTTTTGTTTTCTGTAAATATTTTTATATATATTTTATATTATTCGTTCCGCTGTGAGATTCTGTATTTGTTTAGTTTCTTCTTGTCTTCTTTTTTCCCTAACTATCTGCCTTTTCATTCGGTTTGTGTTGGACATGTATAGTTTATTGTCAGTTTAAATTGTATGGAAATTGGGTCGTTACAACGTAGTATCAGAACCGAATGTTAAGCAAGAACTTTGGCTTTGGTGGGAATTACTCCTTAGAGATGGGGACGGTAGTACCTTAGAATGAGTTTGAGTGTGTATATATATAAGAGTGCGTATTTGTTAGAGATATAAAAATGTTTTGTATTATGTTGTCTGATCTGTTGAGTGGGTTAAGAATTTTGGTCGGTACATTTGGCCAATGTTATCGATAGGGATTTCCTAAACACTCAAACAAGACCAACTGACACAATATTGTTTAAAAAATATGGATAAATGAAATAATTTTACCTGGAAATATATTTTATATATAAAATAATAATTTTTTATAGTTATTTTGATTGTGCTTGGTTATTAGGGAGGATAGTATTCCATCATTATCATCTAGGATTTGAATCTTCTTTTTCGAAATTTGGATTGGGTTGGTAGGAATTTAGGAACATTGAAAAGAATACCTTATGAATTAAGTTTCACAATTTGAATATCAGGAGTTCGTTGATAATGTTAGGTTAAAATTTGATTTCTAATGGTTGTTTATTTAAAGAAAATTTGAATATTCTGTAATGGATATTTTAGAAATATAAAGATTGATTTGATAAATTTCAAGTTTTAATAAATATTGTTTTCTTATGGGAATTTGGAATATTTGGAAATGGTTGAATATTAAAGTTGGTTGTTTTTTATTGTGATTTAATCAAGAAGTTTATTAAATTTTAAATAGTTCTGAAGTAAATACTTGAAAGATGATTTATAAAAGGAAGCTAGAATATTTTCACAATAAATATTTGAAAATGATTTCCTTTAAATGGGAATATTTTATAAAATTGATTTGTAAAAATGTGCCTTATAAATGAAAGGAACTCGAGAGTTTAAACCCCAGTAAGTTTGGCAAAATGGTTTTCAAGGTAAAAGGTTAATAATAATGGTTGGAAATATTTTCGAGTTTCTTAATAGGGAATTATCACCATTAGGTCCTTGCTATTTAACTGTTTTGATAAAATAATATTTGATTTCAAAAGTATGGTTTGATTTACTATAAAGGAAATATGCATATTATTATTATTTCAAAGGATTCTGAAGAAAGGAAATAATAATTTTATTTGAGATAGCTTTGGGTCTTAAAGGGTTTTTGGTGTACAAATATTTTGGAAAGCGTTGCTTAGAAATAATTTGAATATAAATATTCAAGTATTTGACCCTTAACTTTCCAAAACTATATATGGTGTGGATTCAAAAAGTGTTTTGAATGTAAACAGGCATTTATAATTCTTAAGGGAATTCAAAATAAATATATAAATCTAATGGTTGGGTATACCCTGGTAATGTGGTAGAATGTTTTATAAGTTTTACAAATCCAATGGAGTAATATGGAATGTTTTCAATAAATATTTTGATGGGAATAGAATTGGTATTAAGGATAAACAATTAAATAAGTGTGCGGGATGTACATAGATTGTTTCTTCTTCCTATATAGTTTTGATCCAATATTCGAGTTCAAGACTTTAAGGTGTTTCACACCGTTCCAAATAAGGATCTATTACTTGATTTTTGACGGCGAGTACTTGATGATGGGTCTTGATATAGAACTAGGATTTTCTATCATAGCTACAACTATGTAAGGAAAGCAAAGATCCCTAACTAAGGAGCCTGATCAGGATTCACACTAGTAAATTGGGTGAACGATACCAGTTTGGAAGTGGAGTCATGTATTCGAATAGCGATCGGATCAGATTCTGTATATGTATGATCTATGGACATCATGCGGGCTTATGAATAATATTGAGTGTTCTTATGCTGAAATTTCGAGGATGAAATTCTTTTAAGGAGGGAGGATTGAGGAATGTAACGACTTGGACTTTCAGCCATCTGTTATTAGAATAATTAACTAATTTTGAATATTGAAAAATTAATACTTATAAGTTGAATAATTTGACTTTTTTGATTTGAGAATAATTAAATATGTGAACTTTGAAAGTTATACAAAAAAATTGAACTTATGATTAAAATATGTATATGTATGTGTATGTGTATATATATATATATGTATATAAGATTTCCATTTCAAACTTATGATATATATATATATATATATATATATATATATATATAGCTTCATCATTACAAACTAAAAATCAAGTATCGAAGATCAAATCAAGCCATAAAGAAAATAATATGAAGCCCACAATTTTTGAAAAAAGGAGAAAAAAAATCTAGCCTACAAAAGCAAAAGTAAAAATGATGAAGCCTAAGTATGAATATCAGACCACCCTACCTAGCCTCCTTCTTGCTTGCAATGAACACTTCCTTCCTCTATATGTATCCATGTTTTTCATATAATAAGAAAAAGAATCGGCCTTTATAAATAAAAAAATTCGAGTTATTCAAAAGCATAGGAAGTAGATAAAGTTGTTGTTTATCTGTTTAAAACCTGTGAGTAACACAACTTTGTTTTGAAACTGGTATTTGCATATATTTATTTATCTGTTGATTTTGGAATGAATCTTTGAACTATGACAAGTTCTTATGTGTTTTTATATGAATATGTATTTGTATGTGTGTACTCGATATGGCTAGTTCCACTAAACCACCGTTCTTCTTCCTCAAAAGCTCTCTGTTAATTCATTTTGGTTAAAAACACCCGACTTTCCACTTTAAAAATCTATGTCTCAACATTCATTGGTTTTAAATCATGATTCCAAACAAAAAGGCTTGTTTTGAGTATAAAAAAATTTAAAATTTATTTCATTAAATTCTATCAAGCCAAGAGAGAGAGAGAGAAAACCAAGAATGGATCAATTTTGGTTGAGTTTTGACTATCTTAATTTAATCTATGGATTATATCGTTAGGATCGTGGTCGAAAAACGTGATTTTTTTAATAATAGTTTTGGAATTTCTAGTATCGTGTGGAGGGAGGAATTGGGAGATGAACGTATTTGAGGAGAAACGTCAAATTACGGTGACATATGCAGTTTCATAGCACAGCGTTTGGCGTAGAGGACGGGACGATGGGAATCTAGGAAAAATGGCATGGTAATCTTTAATAGTGTGTATTGCCTTAATGGGGTTGAACTAGGGTTTTGAGTGGGTTGTTTTTGGTCTCGGTTTCGAGGAGAATGGCAAAGAGATAGGAGGGAGGGGAAAAGGTGTGCGCAATGAGGGGAAATGGTGAAGGAGATGGCGGCGGCACTCTGGGCATATTCTAGTGGTCGTAGGTGGCGATCGGAGTTTGTGTGCAAATGCACACTTTTCGTGCATGATCGTGCACATCTACATGCATCTGTATTCAATTGGAAGATTAGAGAGCGAGAGCTGGGGAGAATAAGAAGGTTTGAGTATGGGCCGGGTTTTGGTTAGCATGGGTCGGGTTTGAGTTTATATGGCTGGGTTATTCTTAATAGT
The DNA here is from genome assembly GCA_030765085.1 of Allium cepa. Lineage (NCBI taxonomy): Eukaryota > Viridiplantae > Streptophyta > Magnoliopsida > Asparagales > Amaryllidaceae > Allium > Allium cepa. Next base: position 950,373,732 of record CM060937.1, read on the forward strand.
AAATCAAATAATTTTTTTATATTTTTTAATATATAAAAAGAAATCACTATTTCTCTTTTATTTTAAATCCAATCGATGCGTGAGTTTTTGTTTCGAAATCCTATTGCCTGGTATTTTCATCTAAACTAATATTGTCAAGTTTTCTGCAATGCAAAATTAATGGTTATAACAATTGAAGTAAACAAATAAGCAATTTATTATTTAATTAATTATATGTTAATTTATCAATTAAATTTTAAATGGACTATTTAATTTTTTAATTGATTAAGAATAAATCAACTATTAAATTTCTTTGATTACCAAGTAATCTAGATTAAAAATATAACTTGACTCGGTTAATTGAGACCATTCCAGTTCTGATTTGTAAATTGATTTAATATTAATTATAAATCATTGATTGTAGTTAATGATCTATTCTTTGACTTTTATTTAGATATTTATTCCAATTATCTTTTGTCAGTGCTATTGAGTAGCCAGATAATACCGTTGAGTTAAGTTGAATTGAATGTTGTTGATTCGATATTTGTTTAGCGGAAATAAACCACTGTTCTGCTAATTAAATTAATTGGACTTTGTTAGCAGAATAAATCTCGTTTTGCTATTATTAACTGAATAAGTTAATTTGGACATTTATTTAGCAGAAATAAATCCTATTCTCCTATTACATTAGCGTGGATACTTGATTTCATACCAATGGACTGGTATTGGATAAGTGTTGTATTAACATTGCTGGTTGTTTATGGATTTATTCTATATATACGATGTTATGTAAATATCTGGATTATAACTTGGATAGTTAATGAAATTAATTGTGACTTGATTAAGTACCATTGGAGTACTAAGCCTCTTCCCAAATTTGGAAGTTGATTTTTAAACCAAGGTTGTTTTAAGAATGTGATTATTAATTATGAATGACATTTTAAGGATAATTAATAATTATTTGATAATGATTTAAGGTTAATTATTTTATGATTCTTAAAAGTTATTTGAAAGTATTTAATTATTGTTTTCAAAGTTATTTAATTATTTAAAAAGTTTAAAAGTATATTTTAATTATTAATGAAAGTCATCTTATAGCGATTTGATTTAAAAGTTAATTATTATTTAAGAATCAATCAGTATTAAAATATTATTATTTCAAAAATAATTTATTCAAATATTAATATTGTTTTTTTAAATATATTGTATAGTAAACTTTTATAAAAGTGTATTTTCCTAAATTAAACTTGGAAAATTTTATAAGCATTATTTTGAGATAATTATTAAAATTAAAGGTTTTCGGAAAGTAATGGTATATTTTCATGGCATAATTCGAGAGGCAAGGATTGCCTGCAGTTAAGCTTGGATCTCTCTGGGATAGAGACGTAATCATTGAGCTGCGATCCATGATTGATACCGCATGGTGCTTTCCATATTCATTTAAAAAGTTTTCAAATATCTTTGAAAGGAATGGTTTGTGAATATACTTATTCCAATGAGATAAGTATATGAATTTTTTAGACAAGAAATTTAATTTATCGAAATTAGATTAATTGAGGCTTAGTGATTTTAATGGGAAATGTAATTTTTGGTTGAATGTTTGTTTATTTGATAGTTAAATAACCGATTATCAAATCTTTACCTAAATATGTAATTCTTCTTAATTTTGGTGGTATGGAAATATTCCCTACTTAACACCGAAGGATTTTAACTCTGGAAATATCTAGGGGAAACATAGAAATTGTATGGTACAGTTACCGTTCGAGGTGCTATACTATACGTATAAACTCATTGTTCTTCTAGAGCAAATGATAAGGAGATCCTTCCACTTAAACGGTTAGGGGGTGATCCCCGATCTTATGTAATGTCAGATTATTTTCTAAAGAACCGGTATTGAGCATTCTAGGAAGACGACAAATGGTTTTTGGAGCACCTAGGAAATGGAGAGTATACTCATAAGGGATGACTCGGAACCCATGACCTACTTCGAAACCATATATGGAGGAGATGCGTTATATTTTGAGATGTTGAAATCCATATGTGGTTTCATGACTCGCTGGAGTGTGGGAATCTATGTGAGATTCCAAGATCTATTAAGATGTGGAATTCAGGTATGATTATGTGACCTGTTAAGGTGTGGGAGTCCATGTGGGATTCTGTAATTTATTTTGGAGACGGTGCGTGAGCTAGAACACTGGACGTAGCCTCATTAGCGGAAACGACTAAAACCAGAGATAGGATGCATAGCCCACAGGTCTAGCTAACCAATGAGGGGTGTAGTTGTCTCTCTTTTTAGCAAGTCCCTATCGATTATTTTATGCATGCTGGGAGCGATTCACTCGGCCTAGTTGGCCAGTTGTGTATTTCCTATGTACCTCGGGTAGATGGGTGCTGACCCTCGGAAGGATAACTCCGATCCTTATGCAGGAGGACCGTTCTCAAAGTACCGAGGGCACCTCCATGGAAATCCTACACAACTAGTGGACGAGCTTTATCGGATTTTGATTATATGACTAATATCGTTATGATGTACACATCACATGCATCACAGCTATTTGTTATATTACTTTGGCGATTAGACACTATTATAATACCAGATGATTTCTATAAAAAAGTTTGGTTATCATAAGGTAAAAAATCATCCATGTTTATTTGCGGTAAGGTCTTACGTGATACCTTTGTTTTGAAAGGTTATTAAACTTTAAAATCAAGTTGATTGTGTTTCTCACGCTGGTTTAACTAGACTAACCCAGGCATGGTTTTCCCTAAATGCTCGGGTCAGACCGAGCATATTTTCCAGGTATAGATGGATATTTTGGAGCTTCAGGACAGAAGCTGGAGGCCTTGAGACGTATTCATGTAAATAATTATATTTGTGTTGCTTACATTGTTGTATATTACTCAGCAGTTGTGAGGACAGGTTGTTATAATTGTTCGTGCTAAAATAGGTTAGTGTACTCTGATTGATGTCTATATATGTATAAATCACAGTTCTGTTTTATGTAAAGTTATATATACATATACATATATATATGTATGTATATACACATTATAGATTATTCGTTCCACTGTGAGATTATATATTTGTTTAGTTTCTTCTTGTCTTCTTTCTTCTTTCTTTTCCCTAACTATCCATCTTTCCATTCGATTTGGGTTGGACATGTGTGGTTTATTGTCGGTTTAAATTGTACAAAAAAGCGCGTCATTACAAATAAGGTACTTTGAATCAATTATCTAGTCATTATGATAGAGTATCTAATAAATTTGAAAAGAACTAGAATCTGTTTATTAGAAAAAATAAATGCTTATGAAGACAAATAACAAAACTAAAAATGAAAATTCTGAATTAAAAAAAATATTGATACTTAATGATTTTATAAATGAGGAAGACTTAGAAGTTATATATTTGAAAAATCAAAATGATAAATTACAATTTTTATTGAATAATTTATATACTTAAATTATGTCTCTTAAAAAGGAGATTTATGCTTTAAAATATGAGAAGTTTAAATTGATTAAAGAAATATATATTTTTAAAAATAGCAATTGAAAAGGAAAACCTTGATTATAAAATCAAATTCGACGAGTTTAGTGGAAACAGCATAAAATTTAACAAAAGTTAAAAATGGTTTAAATTTTAACATTATCGAACTTTACACCTTTCATTAATAAAATTGGTTGAGGATATCAGTTTGTTTTGGGAAACATGTTGAAATAGTACATGTAGTAGGAATGATATGTCTACGGAAACATGTTGAAATAGTACATGTAGCAGAACTAGGTCACGCTAATATTTCATGCATATCAGTTTGCATAGATGTTTAGGTAAGTGATTTTAGTTACTAAAAATCATACAGTTGAAATGTTATGATAAATAGACCAAAAGGATAGGTAAAATTGACCCTTTAAATTGACACCGTATTAGCAGACTATAAAGATGTTTTATTAAAATATTAGTACCATGTATTGATATCTATTTTTGTGGTGATAGATATATCACACATACCAGACTGTTTTTCAAATCGAGATTCTTGCTTTGCTTTTTATTATCTTGGGTACTTTTATATGAATAGATTAGAGATCATAGGTTTGAATAGCATATAGAGTTGTGTGGACGATGACTAGAAGGCTTGTAACGACCCAGAATTTGACCACTTTAAAATATACTATTTAAAAGGATTTTAAATATAAATTAAGTAAGGTTATATGATTCAAATAATATTAGATAGGGTTTTGAAAGAAAAGTATATATAAAAATAGTAACATTTGCTATATCGACAAAAGTGACAAAATGCTGATTTTAGAAATGTAAGTTTCAATGGTTAAATAAATTACTTTAATTTATTTACAAGTGTTTATATTTTTAAATAACATTATACAAATTTATTTTTAAATTTGGTTTGCATGAATAAATAGTTTAAATAAAACGTCAAAATGTGACCGTAAAACATTTTATCGAAAATTAACATTTCGTCAATTAAAAATTGTCGTAACTTCGTCGCACCTTTATTTTCTTGTATAGGAACATATATTCAAACAGTATAATTATTAAATCAAGTTTACTTTTACTAAACATACTTAGAAAATTTTGGAATATAATTAAGAAAAAGTAAGCACAAAAAGACAAACAAATCATTTCAAAGTAAAAAGTAAACATCAAATCAAACCAAACATAATAATTATATTATTTACTTAATATTTAAGTGAAAACGGCATAAAGTAATGATTTGAAATGTGATGCTAAGTGTTGAAAAATAAGGTTGCTTAAAAAGTAAGTAAAGGGTATTTTGGTCTTTTTACAAAATATTATTTTAATCCAAAACTTTTTCTATAAATAAGCATTAATTTTCTCACTTTTTTTTCCACTTCCTCTTCTTTCTTTTTCAAGATTTTCTTCCATTCTCTAATGGCTTCTTCTCTTCCATTTCCTTACTAACTTTTTCAAAACCATATCTAATAAAGTTAAAACACCACGACCGAACCTATGGAGGAGGAGGAGCAAGTTCAAGGAGTTTCGAAGCAAAAAGAGAGAAGGAAGTGCCGCCGAAATCAAAATGAAGGTCTACGAAAAAGATTTAGTGAAGATAAGAGGATTTAGTGAAGTGTTGGATTAAATGAATGTTGGTAGAGAGTGAACAATTTGTTAAAGGTGAGTACTCAAATCTTAGTTTTATTTTAATAAAACTTGTGTTGATAATGCACATGTTAAATTAGAATTAATATGTTGAATATTGGTTGATATTGGATGATAACTTGGTTGCAATTGGTTGATTATGTGATTGTTTATATGGTTGATAACTTGTTTGATAAATGATAAGAGAAATGATTAGTAATTAACCATAGTTAATTAAATGAAAATTAAACAAATACAAATACGTGTATGGAAGTTATTTAGCCTCTCAATGATTAAATGATCTAAAAAGGTTAGAAATGATATTATAATAATATAATATTATAATATGAATTGAAAAAAATGAGTTTGAAATGATGGAAATATTATTTAAAATGAGTTTAAAATGATTCAGAAATGTTTTATAAATATTTAAAAGTGTTTTTAAGAAGTTTAAAAAGAAATTGAAAAACAAGTCAAAACTAGTCGCATAACGGTAGTTCATGATTTCGTGCCATAAAAGTTAAATGAGTGTACAAATTGGAATGTAGCTCGAAAATCTTCGAGATAAGAATTTTCTGGTCTATTATATCCATAGTTTTCCAATGAAGATAGAAAATCAAGATTTCATCAAGTAGAGTTTGAAATATGTCTAAAATAATTCTCTAAAAACATCGCGGTTTTGCAGTTCAGAATCCAAAAAGGGATTTCTTTATAAATGATATTTTTAAATGATTAAAAATATGAAATAAATATGATAAATCTATTAAAATGGTTTAAAAGATATTTGAAATGGAAAATATGAATTTTCAAAAATAAAAAGTTGTTTAAATCAAAGAAGCTTATATAGCACTTTCCACAGCACTTTTATGCTGTGAATTCTATAACCTTTTAAAGGAAAGTTTAAACTAACGATATATCCTAAAATCAGTTATGAATGTTTTTAAAAGGAAAATTAATATTTTAAAAGATAGTTTGGAATCTCGTAATCAATTCCAAAATAAAGCTAATATCTGAGCATGCGGAAACGACAAGTACATTTATCCCGCCTGTGAGATCTGGAAAATAAAACAAGGTGTTTAACTAAGGTTAGGGATGGAGCAACCAGTATCCTGAACTTACCTGGCCTATGTTTTCTCTTTTTAGGCGAGGCAAAGAATAGATCGAAAGGAAAGCCCGGATGCTCTAAAAGATCATATTTAAATTTTTTTCAAGATAAAAGAAAAGAAACAAATTCTTTGAATGTTAATAACCATTTAACATCTTTTATTCAAGGATTGGTACGAAGGGACCGTGATCAGATTTAGGTGATTCCTATCCGAAGAACCGGGATCGGATTTGGGTGAACCCTATCCGAAAATCACTTCAAACAAATTTTGGAAACCCTATACGAACTTAACATCTTTTTATCGATGATTAGCACGAAGAAATCGGGATCGGATTTGGGTGATTCATATCCGAAGAACTGGGATCGAATTTGGATGATTCCTATCCGAAACCCCTTCAAACTAATTTTCAAAAATAAAATATATTAAAGACAATGATCATTGATGACAAAGATCTTCATGATGTAGTATTACTTGCCATTAGTCCCTAGAGGTGAAATTTACCATATTTAAAGTGGTAGTGGCACTCTGTTACGAAAATCTTTGATTTACATGAATATGATTTGAAGTTAAGAAAGAAATCTTTGATTAAGATTTAATAAATGATTTGGGAATACTTTCCCTAAGTTAAAAGTTATAACTTGAATATAAGAAATCTTCAATTAAGATTTAATGAATGATTTGGAAAAGTTTTCCTAAGTAAAAGAGAAAATTATTTAGAATTATTTCAGGATTTGAGGAAGGTTTAAATAAACCAAATTATTTTATAAATGATGCTTAATGATTCCATATACTCTTGAAAATAAAATGGAATAAATTGAAAAGAATATACCTAAGAAAGATATTTGATTTTATAAAAGCTGAAGTAATTGATTGATGATTGATATCCACTTATGAACTTCACATCTTTTAAGTCGATAATTGGCTTCGTAGGAAACGGGGTCGGATTTGGGTGATTCCTATCTAAAAACCACTTCAAACTAATGTGTACATTCGAAAGTGAAGACAAGTTGAAGACAATGATTATTGAAGACCGTGGATCTTCATAGCGTGAGGAATGCTTGTTGACATGCTCTTGGTCGCTCCCATTATAGAGTTATTTATAGCAGTGGTCTGCCCGTTGTGGAGACCTCTTCTCTGAGACATACGAGCTCAGAGGTTGTATGCTTGTAGGAGTCAAATAGTGATCAAAGGAATGGCAGTGTGACATTCAAAATGGAATCGATTATGATCAAAGCGTGGCTTTGAAGAAATTAAGCGTAGCCTCAATAGCTTCACATCTCGGAAGATAATATATACTATGTGGTCTGACAGACACAAATTCGAAATAAGTGAGCATGTATGGTGGTGTCCAATACGTTAGGCCCTTTGGGGGATATGTCCCTCAAGGCATTTATTTCCCATTTGGATAAAGTGGTTAGCTTGAAAAAAGCAGGGAACTACCGGTTATCAGTGCTAGTATAGCAAGCACAGTTACAAGTGACTAGTTTGAGAAAAACGATTAAGGCACCGTGGGGACTATGTTTGTTATGTATAGATCGGAGAAAAGGCCACTAGTTCCCTATCATGATGGAAATCCTATCCTAATACGAGATTTACGGTTTTGATTCTATTCCCAAAATAGCTGTAGTGACTTGCTTACATTTCAGCTACGCCTTTTGTTATCTTATATTCCGTTGACCTTGTCCGGATATATTACCTTAGACTTAGTCCAGATATTAATACCTTATTTGCATAAGTTTATTTGAAAGTGTTTTCAAAAGAATGTCATTAAAAATATTATCAAGTAAATTTTGGTATAAAAATGTTTTGGTTATCATAAGGTAAAAACCCGTCCGTGTTTATGTGTAGGCGTGGTCTTATGAGATACTCTTCTTTTCAAAGGTTTTAATAACATCGACATGATCGTCATTTTAATTTCGAGTATCTTACACTAGTTTATCAAGACCGATCCTAGTATTTTTAATACTTGGGTTAGATTCGAGTATTTTCAGGTTTAGTTGAAGACGGTTAGAGTTTCCAGTGGAGAGCCGGAGATATTCATCTACGTACAGACATATTCTATAATCCGCTGTGGTTTGTTTATTTTTGTTTGATGTTTGTCAGCAATTGTAAGGACGGGTGTTATAACTGTCCAGGCTGAATCTAGGTTAGACTTTAATATTATATTTTAAAATTTTCCGCTGTAAAGATTATTATTGAAGTAATATATGTTATTCCATTCATGTGAGATTCTATTTTATCTTTATTTTCTTTCTACCCTTAATGATCCATCTTTTCACGCAATCTGAGTTAGACATGTGTGTTTTGATGTCGATTCAAAGGGTACAAAAAACCGATTATTACATTTGATATCAGAGCCAAAGGCTAATTGAGAACCTTGGCTTTAGTAGTGTAAAGACTCATCAGAGATAAGGTTAGTAATACCCTAGGATGAATGACACATTAGAGATAAGGTTGGTAACACCTAGAATGAGTTTTAGTGTATTATATATGAGTGCATATTTGTTAGTGACTAATGAATTGTTTTGTGTTAATTTATCTGTTGAGTGATTTATGGATTCTTATCGATGCGTCTGACCACCGTTATCGATGAGGGTTCCTAAACATTTAAATAAGGCGAACTAACACACTGATTTTGAAAAAATTGGTAAATGGAATAAGTTTACCTAGGATTATATTTTAAATAAAAAGTATATATTTTGAAAATTTGTGTAGTTAGAAATCAGGATTAGTATATGAACATCTTGTTATTATAATTTCACAGTTTGACTATAAGATTTTTCATAAAGATAATCGATAAGTAAAAAATCTGATAAGGTAATTAAGATCTTTAATACTTATTCCAAAATAATAAATTAAGAAATGATAATGTTAAGTTACTATCATAAATTGATCAATTTGTTTGATTTTAAAGTTTAAGTACAAATACCTTGTGAATTAAGTTTCACGATTTGCCTATAAGATGTTTGATAATAAGATTTGTTTAAGGAATGAACATATAAGATAAAATGAATTTATAAAATAGGTTTTATAAAGTAACCTCTTAAGGATTTTTAAAAAGGTATTATTTCAAATAAAAAGAGGTATTTTATGATAACTAGTTCGATTGACTTGAAAATAAACTAAAAATGGGCAAGAGATTTGTTCGGTTGGTAAGCACTTCTCTTAAGTATTACTCTTCTTGTTAAGAGGATATATGATACTATTGGTAGTACCCAGTTCCTTGGATTGTTTTAGAGTTACTCGATCTATATAATTTTCTTAAGTTAAAGAGATAATGTGAATCATTAATTGATAAATTGATTAGTAATCTTTATAAAAGTGTTTAAACCAAAGATAAATTCAGAATCGCTAATTTATAAGATAAAGAGGGATTTTCGACAATTTTGGACAGTCGAAAATTTCCAAATCATACCTAACTCTGTGCTAAGGAATTTATGAAAACTTTTGGTAAATGATTGTGAAATACTTTGAATAAATGAAATAAGATGAGGATAATTTATAAATCTGATTTATAGAGGAAAAAAAGATTTAAGAGTTAAAAGTATGAGGATTTAAATACAGGTGGTTTTAAAATTTGTTTTTCAAAGCTAGAAAATTAATAATAGTATTAAATAAGAAATAAGTTTTATAACTTATGAATTTGTGGTAATAGTAAATTACAACAAAGTCTAAATTTGTTAGATAAACGGATTTAAGTACAACCAATTTAAAATTTGGGATTTATATATACTCTAGGATGTAAAGGTTTATCATACAAATATAGATTTAAGTCACAAACTATTAAGTAAAATAATGACTCTTTAAAAAGGTAACTATAACCTGAAAAATGTTTTATTAATGAATTCTAGCATTAATTAAGGATTTGGATTTAAGTGTTTAAAATGTGATTGATTTACATAAGTTATAAGATGAAATAAACTTAAGTAATAGTTTTACGAAATGATAAAAATATTTGAAAATAAATAATTAAAGGATTATATAAAGAAGCACTTTTATAAATGTTTAAAATTAAGATAAATGTTTATGAAAAGTTTTTGAAAGTTAATAAATACATATATTATATGTAGATAATTCAACGCACAAATTTTGATCTAAGATTCGAGTTCAAAACTTTGAGGTGTTTACTTTGGTCCGAAAAAGTATATATCACTCGATATTTGACGATGAAAATTGATGAGGGTTTATGGCTAGATACTTGAGTTTTCTATCATAGTTGAGCACTATGCAAGGAAAGCAAAGGTTTCTAAGCAAAGAGCCTAATTAAAGTCTGCACTTGAGGATCGACGGTTGATACTAATTTGGAAATAAAGTTGTGGATTTGAATAGAAGATCAAATAAGATATTTCATACGGATGATCTATGTATATTATATGAAATTAAGATAGAAGGTAAATGTTTTGGGCAAACTTTTGTTTTGGGTAATTTTGAGGACGAAATTCTTTTAAGTAGGGGAGAATGCAACGATCCAGAATTTGACCACTTTAAATTATACTATTTAAAGTGATTTTAAATATAAATTAAGTAAGGTTATATGATTCAAATAATAATAGATAGGATTTTGAAAGAAAAGTATAAACAAAAATAGTAACATTTGCATATATCAACAAAAGTGACAAAATGCTAATTTTAAAAAGGTAGGTTTCAATGGTTAAATAAATTATTTTAGTTTACTTATGAGTGTTTATATTTTAAACAACATTATACAAATTTATTTTTAAATTTCGTTTACATAAATAAATAGTTTAAATAAAACGTCAAAATGTGACCGTAGAATATTTTGTCGAAAATTTACGTTTTGTCGATTAAATGTTGTCGCAACGTCGTCGCACCTTTATTTTCTTATATCGAAACATATATTCAAACAGTATAAGTATCAATTAATTCACTAATCAAGTTTACTTTTACTAAACATACTTAGAAAATTCTAAAATATAATTAAGAAAAAGTAAGCACAAAAGACAAACATGTCATTTTAAAGTAAAATGTAAACATCAAATCAAAACAAACATAATTATTATATTCTTTACTTAATACTTACATGAAAATGACATAAATTAATGATTTGTAATGTGATGTTAAGTGTTGAAAAAATAAGGTTGCTTAAAAAGTAAGTAAAGGGTATTTTGGTCTTTTTACAAAATATTATTTTAATCCAAAACTTTTTCTGTGAATAAGCATCCACTTTCTCACTTTTTTTCACTTCTTCTTCTTCCTTTTTCAATCTTTTCTTTCATTCTCTAATGGTTTCTTCTCTTCCATTTCCTTACCAAGTTTTTCAAAAGCATATCAAACAAAGTCAAAACACCACCAAACTTTGCCAAAGACCTTAGAATGTCACCAAAACATGGTTTAGCATCTACGAGGTGAAGAAATGATGAAGGAAAGGGAGGATCAAGAGGAGGAAAACCTATGGAGGAGAAGGAGCAATTTCAAGGAGTTCCTGAGCGAGAAAAAGAGAAGAAAGTGCTGCCGGAATCAAAAGGAAGGTCTACGAAAAAGATTTGGTGAAGATAAGAGGATTTAGTGAAGTGTTGGATTAAATGAGTGTTGGTAGAGAGTGAACAATTTGTTAAAGGTGAGTACTCAAATCTTAGTTTTATTTTAATAGAACTTGTGTTGATAATACACATGTTAAATTAGAATTAATATGTTGAATATTGGTTGTTATTGGATGATAACTTGGTTGCAATTCGTTGATTATATGATTGTTTATGTGGTTGATAACTTGTTTGATAAATGATAAGAGAAATGATTAGTAATTAACCATAGTTAATTAAATGAAAATTAAATCCATACAAATATGTGTATGAAGGTTATTTATCCTCTTAATGATTTTAAATGATCTAAAAAGGTTAGAAATGATATTATAATAATATAATATTATAATATGAAATGAAATAAAATAAAAAATGAGTTTGAAATGATGGAAATATTATTTAAAATGAGTTTAAAATGATTTAGAAATGTTTTATAAACTTTTAAAAGCATTTTTATGAGTTTGAAAAGAAATTGAAAAACAAGTCAAAACTAGACGCATCGCGTAATGGTAGTTCGCGATTTTATGCCATAAAAGTTAAATGAGTGTACAAAGTGGAATATAGCTTGAAATTCTTCGAGATAAGAATTTCCCGGTCTATTATATCCATAGTTTTCGGACGAAGAAAGAAAACCAAGATTTCATCAAGTAGAGTTTGAAATATTTCCAAAATAATTTTCTATAAACATCGCGGTTTTGCAGTTCGGAATCCAAAAGGAATTTCTTTATAAATGATATTTTTAAATGATTAAAAATATGAAATAAATTTGATAAATCTACTAAAGTGGTTTAAAAGATATTTGAAATGGAAAATATTAATTTTCAAATATAAAAAGTTGTTTAAATCAAATAAGCTTATATAGCACTTTCCGCAGCAATTTTATGCTACGAATTCTATAACCTTTTAAAAGAACGTTTAAACGTAACGATATATTCTAGAATCAGTTATGAATGTTTTTAAATGGAAAGTTAAGAGTTTAAAAGATAATTTGGAATCTCATAATCAATTCCAAAATAAAGCTAATATCCGAGTATGTGGGAACGACTAGTACATTTATCCCTCCTGTGAGATTTGAAAAGATTAAACAAGGTGTTTAACTAATGTCAGGGATGGAGTAACCGGTGCTCTGAACTTACATGGCCTATGTTTTCTTTTTTTAGACGAGGCATGGAATAGATCGAAAGGAAATCTGGATGATCCGAAAGATCATATTTAAGTTTTTTGCAAGATAAAAGAAAAGAAACAAATTCTTTGAACGTTAATAACTACTTAACATCTTTTATTCAAGGATTGGTACAAAGGAAGTGGGATTAGATTTGGGTGATTCCTATCCGAAGAATCGAGATCGGATTTGTGTGATTCCTATCCAAAAATCACTTCAAACTAATTTTCGAAACCCCATATGAACCTAACATCTTTTTACCAATGATTAGCACAAAGGAATCGGGACCGGATTTGGGTGACTCCTATCCGAAGAATCGGGATCGAATTTGGGTGGTTCCTATCCAAAAAACCCTTTAAACTAATTTTTGAAATAAAATATATTAAAGACAATGATCATTGATGACAAAGATCTTCATGATGTAGTATTACTTGCCATTAGTCCCTAGAGGTGAAATTTACCATATTTAAAGTGGTAGTGGTACTCTGTTTTGGAAATCTTTGATTTGCAAGAATATGATTTGAAGTTAAGAAAAAAATCTTTGATTAAGATTAAATAAGTGATTTGGGAATATTTTCCCTAAGTTAAAAGTTATAACTTGAATATAATAAATCTTTGATTAAGATTTAATGAATGATTTGCAAAAAATTTCCTAAGTAAAAGAGAAAATGATTTGGAATTATTCCAAGATTTAAGAAAGGTTTAAATAAACCAAGTTATTTGATAAACGGGGCTTAATGATTCCATATACTCTTAAAAATAAAATGGAATAAATTGAAAAGAATATATCTAACAAAGATACTTGATTTTATAAAAGATAAAGTAATTGATTGATGGTTGATATCCACTTATGAACTTAATATCTTTTAAATCGATAATTGGCTTCGAAGGAACTGGAGTAGGATTTGGGTGATTCCTAACCGAAAACCACTTCGAACCAATGTGTATGTTCAAAAGTGAAGACATGTTGAAGACAATGATTATTGAAGACCGTGGATCTTCATAGCGTGAGGACTGCTTATTGACATGCTCTGGGTCATTCCCATTATAGAGTTATTTATAGTAATGGTCTCCCCGTTATGGAAATTTTTCCGGATTGCAAGGGCTTCTCGCCTACTAATGGCCGAGGAAAGTGCCTTCAGTTTCGTTCAGTCCCAAAACGAACTTGTATGGACGAATTGTCTGACATTGCATTTCTGAGATACAACGTTTGATTTTTACACATGTATATCTGCTTGGTCGCAGAGATGACAACTTCTCTTAGCTTAACACCCTTCTTCGAGACATACGAGCTCAGAGGTTGTATGCTTGTGGGAGTCAAATAGTGATCAAAGGAATGGTAGTGTGGCATTCAAAGTGGAACCTATTATGATCAAAGCATGGTTTTGTATGAAAAGCGTGGTTTTGAAGAAATTGAGAGTATGCTCACTAGCTTCAAATCCCGGAACATGATATAGGATATTATGTAGTCTGACAGACACAAATTCGGACTAAGTGAGTATGTTTGGTACTTTCCAATACGTTGGGCCCTTTGGGGGATATGTCCCTCAAGGCCTTTATTGCCTCGTTTAGGTAGTGTGGTTAGCTTGAGAAAAGCAGGGAACTACCGGTTATCAGTGGTATTATAGCAAGTACAGTTCCAAATGACTAGTTTGAGAAAAGCGATTAAGGCACCGTGGGAACTATGTTTGTTATGCATGGATCAGAGAAAAGGCCACTAGTTTCCTATCATGTTGGAAATCCAATCCCAATAAAAGATTTACCGTTTTGATTGTATTTCCAAAATAGCTGCAATGACTTGCAAACATTTCAGCCACCCCTTCTGGTATCTTATATTCCTTTCGGTATATTCCATTGATCTAGTTCGGATATATTACCTTAGACTTAGTCCAGATATTGATACCATATTTGAAGAAGTTTATTTGAAAGTGTTTTCAAAAGAATGTCATTAAAAATAATATCAAGTGGATTTAGGTATAAAAATGTTTTGGTTATCATAAGGTAAAACCCGTTCGTGTTTATGTGTGGGCGTGGTCATATGAGATACCCTTCTTTTGAAAGGTTTTGATAACATCTTCATGATCGTCATTTTAAATTTCGAGTATCTCATGCTGGTTTATCAAGCCTGATCCGGGTATTTTTAATACTCGGGTCAGATCCGTGTAGTTTCAGGTTTGGTTGAAGACGGTTGGAGTTTCCAGAGGAGAGCTGGAGATGTTCATCTACGTACGAATGTATTCTATTATCCGCTGTGGTTTGTTTTTTTTGTTTGATGTTTGTCAGCAACTGTAAGGACGGGTGTTATAACTGTCTAGGCTGAATCTAGATTAGACTTTGATATTCTATTTTAAAATTTTCCGCTATAAAGATTATTATTGAAATAATATATGTTATTCCATTCGTGTAAGATTCTGTTATGTGTTCATTTTCTTTCTACCCTTAATGATCTGTCTTTTATGCAATTTGAGTTGGACATGTGTGGTTTATTGTCGATTCAAAGAGTACGGACATTACAAGGCTATGCTTTTATAAATCTATATTTTGGAGCTTTCTATCACTTATATTCTGATGTGTAGTACTGTGGAGCTATGTTAGCTCTTAGTAGTATTAGAGACAATTATTGGAGTTCATTTGGATATTGGGATGTATAAACTCTATTTTTTCCTATTTTCTGTGGTCTTGTGAATTTGTGCACTTTGATGTTCTTATTTATGATTCATTAATTATATGTTGTCTCATCTATTTTATATTTGTGTTGATTTTATATTTCATCATATGCATAGTGAGATATACGATATATTTTGTCTGAGAGTTTCAATTACATTACCCGTGGCCACCGCTCTATATTGATCGGGTATAACTAGAATGTACTTTACAACTATATAGGATACCGGAGGTATAAGGTGGCTGTCACACCTGACTTTTTTCTTACAGGAGGATTTTAACACATATTAAATGAGCATAAAACTAGCAATAATAAATCTTGAATGTCGAAGATTTGATCTTCGTATAAGTGCACATAACCCTCGATTTATAGCTGTAGAAATCATAAGGCTAAGATTGATGACTTGGATGCTAGTTTTGTCGGAGTTGTTGATTACAATTTGCGATCCAGATGCAGTCAGCTTGGATTCCACATGGAGGGAATGATCCGAAAGAATGCTAGTTGTAGAGTCATATCACGACATGATTAATTCAAAAGGAGAAGTTGGTATGGGGAGTTTGTTGTACAATGGCGATTTACCATGGTGGCAGTAAAGTACAAATAGTGATTGTGGTATAGTGGAACTTTTGTTAGTGGAACATTATAGTTGTCAAAAGTGATGCTTCTATTATAGGAATGGTATTAGGTTATCTCCTTTTTTGCAGGAGAAACCATGAGCTTTTGCTAGAAGTCTTCTTACTAATCAAGAAACGAGGGGACGTTAGAGTTGGTCGACGAGGAATCTTAACGAACATGGATAGGTATGGACAAGACCTAGGAAGATGTGGGAATTGGCCTTCCATGGTCGATTAGGAGGGGCGAAAGACAAGGTGAGGAGATACTTCTAGAGCAGTATGAAGATACTGCCTGCATGGCTCAAGGTCCACATCCTTCCTTGGGGTAATGCCAAATAAGGTGAAGGAACAAATGGGCCTTGTGGGTGAGGATTTATTCGACGAATAGCCAGTTGGACGGGAAGATATCTTGGTTGACATATATGTTATGCGGTACTTTGCTTTTAGGTTTTGGACATGATGGGAACGTTTATGATTTTGTGAGAAAAAAAGAACAACATTAAGATATTCCTAAAAAATAGTGAATGGGTAATGTTATTTACGATATTTTAAAATACAAAAAGCTGTATTAAATATGTGTTTGAAAAATATCGTGCTTATTCGGTAAATATTTTGCATCAATCTAAATAATTTAATTTTAAATTAACCGAACAAATAATTGGTAAAATTATTTACTATTGATGACCAGATTGAACCCAAATACCATAATTATTTATATTTAAGTTTATAGACCGATCCTTGCACCATTGTGACCCATTGTGACCAGATCAAACCAAAATACCAAAAAAAGTTTCAAATCATATTTGACTTGTTTACCTATTGTGACCGGTTCTTGCACCATATCTTCATATATATACAAGTCTTTCTCCCTTTCTTCCTTCACTTTTTATTTTCTCATTTTTACTTCCCTTCCCCACGCATAAGCTTTTTTGTTGAACTCAGGTTATTGCAAAATATCCTTGACAAACGAAAACTCTCCAGCTTTAAACCTAAACCCAAACACGAAATCAAGCAATTCCTCAAAGTCCTTTTCTTCATCTTCAATCCAAAACCTCGAAAACTCACCTTTAATTTAACTCGATATACATTGGTACAAGATATCTTTTAATCGTGCACTTAATTTGTGAATCTTAAGCTTCTAACGTGAGCGTAAGGTGGTGAGTTCGAGCGTCTTTTAGGCAGACGGGTTGATGGGTTGCATTAGGATATGAGGGATAGGAGAAGAAGAAGGAGGAGAAGTAGAAGGAGGGTTTAGCTGAGGTCCTTTAGTAGGGATGAAGTTAGGAAGGAAGAACAACTGGATTTGGTAAAGGATAGAACGACGATGGTAGGGATTGGTATAAGATAGGGATCGGTAGAGGTTTTGTATTTTAATTGATGAGATGAAGGAAAATTTGAAGAGGGATTGGTGAGGAGGATTGAAATAAAGGGATTAGTATGTTTATTCTGCTATAAGGATCGGTAGGAAGTAGCGTCGATGAGGGACCAGTGTTGTTTGCTTTGGTGTAGGGATCGGTAGGAAGTTGTCTTTGAGAGAGATCTGTATAAGATAGTGATGTATGGATAGGCATAGGGATTCCTGGGAAAGGGTTTGGCTTCTAAATGCTAGGGATCGGCGTATGTTTTATAAACTAATCGAAGTTAACTTATTCGAACAATCAATGCTAGCTTGCCTTACTGAACTCGAATATAAGATGACAATGGACAATATAACTTGCATACTTGGACCATCGATCTTAAGATTAAACGACCGAACTTCCGGACTTCTCAATATGCACTAAGTAATAAATTTGCTAATGAACTTAGATAATAGTCTTCATAATTCAACATGCCGACATTCAATCCCAAACTTTCGTTGCCGGTCAACTTTCTTGTCAATTGAGATGGTCAGCGATGACGGTCTCTCTGGAAAAAACTCCAAGTCTTGTCATTTTATTTTTGCTTTTCAGATTTCAAATTGTTTATATCTGTTTCACACTTCACTACACTGCACTAGTTCACACTTGACACAGCTGAATAGGTTATTATTTCTAGTCTCGATTGTCTACTGAGTATACTAATATAGATTCCAGATGCACGAAGCATTCAGTAAATATGTCTTCCGATTCAAAGAGGGGGAAATCAAAGATTAGATACCGAGGGAAATCAAAGATTCTCACGTTGATAAATCAAGAGATGATGATGCAAACCTTAGAAAAGCGTCGAGGTTGGACCGTCGCAAGTCGGGCGATCGCAAACGCCTCCGAAAAGAAAAAATAAGTTGGTGTACCGACTACATAGAAGAAAGTCAACATCAAACCCGGAGTTCGTTATTACTCCTCTCAAAGAGGAATCATCTTCTCAGCATTTGGAAACCTCGTTAAAAGGGTTCACTAACTTTCAAATTCCGGATGACATTATGTCCTATGGCCTTACAAATATAAACATTGAAGGACTTAGCTCTCTCCTACGAGATGCGGTGAAGGCATCTAACCTTTTAATAAATGATATTGTACACCAATGAGTAAAACCACCATTACAAATCCATTGACGGGAACACTAGGATACTCACAATCTCTTGCACTTCACTATACACTTGTTATTGATCTCTCGTAAGACAGCTTCTAATACGCTCTTATTTGATCTTTACAGTGCAATGTCTCAATCACAAGCCTTCGATCGTCTCCGAAGCTCTTCTGCCTGAGTCTACTCGATGTAGAGAGAAGGATGAAGGACGAGACAAAGATTATCATTCGAGGGAGCCCTCTTCCTCTTCTAAGCAAAAGTCTCAATCTCACGCGTCTCATCAGGATGAACATTCTAATCTTTCGGTTCAAAGTGGAGAAAAATCTTCTTATCGAAACCCTCATGTCGCCGCGCCTCATGAGCAACATTCTAGCTCTTCAAGTTCAAGACAGTCTCGTAAGCGCTGATCTGGCAAGCACCCACTCGCCACTTCTGATTCATCCCTGCTAGTTACTGCCACCAACTCTTCTACATCAGAAAAGTTGGCTGAACTTAAAGCTACTTTCCCAAAGATTTGCTTCGACAATCTCAAATTCCTCCCTTTTATTCATGTTATCCCTAGGCGTGCCAAAGAAAGCTAATTAGCATGTGTGAATGACATATTCACTCAACAAAAATCATTCATTCGTTTAGCGGAGAAAGTTTCTAAAGTTTCCATAGAGCGTCAATACGAAATCGATCGTCTCAAGTTGGATGCTATTCATGACAAAGATATAATCAAGCACCAAGATGCTAAGTTGCTTGAATTCAAGACCTAACTCGTCGAGGCTGAAAAGAATGCTAAAGAGACGGCAAAGGAGGTAAGTTGCCTGGAAACTTCTCACAAAAGAGAGCTCAACGCGGTGCTTCAACGCAATGGAACACTTGCCTTAGAAAAGGAATCCTTGCAAAAGAAGAAAGTCGCTTTAACTCGCCGCGTTGAGGAGCTCGAAGAATTGTTGAAAAGGGAAAGGGAGGAGAATATTGAGGCCTAAGAGGAGTTGTAGAAATACCGCGAACAAGTCTTCGAGGCAAGGAACTTGAAAACAAAACTCGACAAATAGTATGCAAAAATTAAAGCTCTAAAAGAAGAAGCCCGAGAAGAGGGCAGAAAAGAGATGCTTGAATAGGCTAACTCCAGGAGGAGGCTGCCATTGAGTTTGGTAGGAACAAAATTAAGGACTTATTCGATCCGCTAGCTATCAAATATAATGTAAAGGTCCTACTGCACCATGACTTAAGCTTTCTTGGCGCGGGTTACCTCGAATCGCTTATCGAAGCCTGGGAACATATCATTAAGAAAAAGAAAGAAGAGCTAGGAGAAGCCGAATTCAACGAAGAAGAACTAGTGAGAGAAGTCCTTCGAAGAAACGAGTCTTTGGATTTGGCCACCGCTAAACTTTAATTTTTCAATGTTCCCACGCCTACTAAAGATGGAGTGGATATCGTTGAGTCTTCCAGAAATGATCCTAATGGTTCCTCTCCAACCCATATAGTCGGATCGTCAGCCTCTCATTACACGGAGCAAAATCTCAGCTATGATTCGGACAAGCCTGGCTTTGGACCAAAAATGCTATCTCCCATCTTTGTAGGAAGCACTCCGTCGACTAACGAAAGCCAACTGGATGCCAATATCATACTAAACTTCTTCGTTTGTGAATGATTCTTGTCCTTCACATGCAATGGCATTTAACTAACATCTGTGTTTAGACAAACTTTGCAGGTCTTCCGGGTCTCAATCAGACTCCCAAGAGCGGCGTTGCCATGGAGAAGCATGTGAAGACGACCAAAGACCTGGCCATTGTTGATATTCCAAGACCTGATGCCTAAGTCATCGGCGCTCTTGATAAAGACAAACCTGAAGATCTGCTCCCTGATGATGACTCGAATGGTGTAATGATTACAAATGTTTTGGAGTATACTGCTAAAACCATCATGAAGGAGAAGATCGAAAAAGATGAAAAGTTGAAGTGAAAAGTTAAAGGTGAGTACGTCGACGTGGAAGTCGACGATCCTAATCATGCACCATTGCAAGTTATTCCACCGGGCAAGTCGATTCCTAGTGGAATCCCCCTTCTTCCACAAGCGCTCCAGCCAAGGGCGGCGAAGGGTCTCGGAAGAGAAGTTCGACCGGCTCCATCCGTGAGAAATCCAAAAGTGAAGGAAAGTTTAAGAAGTACCTGTTACTTCTTATCAATATTTATAATTTGCACAGTTATTTCTTTCCCCAGTCGTAGGTGTACAGGTATGAATCCCTATTTTTTTGAAATAACTTGTATTGGAATTTTGACATTTGTGAATAAATTTTTTTGGTTTCGATTAAACATCGTGTGAATTGTTATTATGATAGTTGAACTATTACTTCCCTTTCAGCATACTTGTAATTCATCGATTGCGAATTTTGTTAACAATTCATTATCTTCATCTCTAGGCCTCCTTGCGGTCGTTGCCTTAAGTCATAAAAAACACTGAGCTGGGGCCATAGCGAGCTGTCGTATTCAGCTTTAATTAGTTTGTCTTCCCCTTGCCATCTTCAGGTTGGTGTTTGTGGGATAGAAAACGGTTGAAATCCACTCATGTATTCATGGAGTTTGCAGAATAAGGAACGGTCATAATCCACTCATCTAATCATTTGTGTTTAAACTCCAGTCCGCACTCTAGGACTTAGAGCTATTTTTCCAGTGGTCGGTTCATGCTTGAATTATGTCCAAGTTCAGGTCCATACTCTAGGGATCGGAAACAAATCAAAGAAAATCAAATAAAATCAAACAAAAAGCTTCTGCTCAACCTGAGAATTGTTCCATGTTCCAAAAGCAAAGGAACCGGTCAAGTTCAAGATCAGATTCAAACCAGGAAATAGGATTCAAAATCAAGTAAGCAAAACCTGGAAACAAAATCATGCAACAAACGATTAACTCAAATTCAAAAAAAATCTGGAAGCAAAGTAGACAATCAAACCTAGAAATCTAAGCAAAGCTCAAAAAAATCAATTTACAACCAGATCTAGAGCCATTCAAACAAATGCAAGATCAAGCTTCATTTTAAAGCTTGGAAGTAAATGAAATGCTTGTTCAAAGCAACATGTTAATAAATATCAAGAAAACAGTTCAGAAATCATCATCTCCAGGCTCAGAATTTGTTCTCTGCTTCCCCTCTGCTCAAAACAAAGGTGAGCAAACTACCATTTTATGATTTGAACCCGTGGTTGTCATTGATGCTATGATTAATACTTGAAATTGTTGCGTATATGTGTGTATATATAGATATATATATATATGGGTGTGACTGTGCATGTCTGGAAACAGACATGATTTTGCCTTTGGTTAAAATTTACAGGTTTCAAAATTTGTTTAAAAACTTAAACTCTTCCTCTAATCTTTGGTAGACTTTTAGGCATGAATAGGACATGTTTGTAAAATCGAGATCCAAGCTTTAAATACTTTTTTAAGTGGAATTTGGAAGAAAACCTTACTGGAACAGAAATATACAGTGGAACTTAATGTTTTGTCAAAAATTCGAGTGTGTTAAAATTTTGATTCACTTACATCATTTGGTTTGATTTTGAAAGTCATGAATTTAAAATCAAATCCAAGATTTTTAATAATATATCAATTGAGAAATTCGTAGTGTTACGAAATTTGGTTTTCTAGTGATTCCCGATGATCAAAGCATGATGAGTGTTTGGGCTTGTGGCCGTGGGAGGTCTAGAGGTTGCCGAGTCTGGAAAAATTGATCGGAGATTTTTCCAATCATTAGGGAGGTGGTTCTGCGAGGTTATAGGGTTTTTGGGTTTTTTTAGACATTGGGGTTTAGGTGGAAGTTTCGTCGGCGACGTTGACATGGGTGCTGTGGGAAAAGGAGGAGGTGAGCGAGGCGAAGGTTGGGGCGGAGTTGTAAGTTCTTCTGTGGTCTAGTTCGACGGCGACGTGGTGATTTGTGGGTTGGGGTTGAGCTCCAGTTTGGTCGAATTGGCCCATTTCCATTTTCTCGCGAGTTCGTCAGAGATGAGAAGTCAGAGGGTCGACTGGGTCATCAGTGACTTGATGAGGTTAGGGGCAGTGGTCGGAGGCGATTGGCCAGGTTGTACACATGCACGGTACACTTCTATATCTGGTTGATCGAAATGATTTAGGGGAAGAAACAAGGGTCTTAGGGATGGTCTCGAGGAATCGATGGTTGAACTCGAAGTAGAAGGGGAGCGTGAGTGGCTTGGTTTTTTGTTTTGGTGTGCTCGGGGATTTAGTTGAGTGACTCGGGTGATTGACTAATCGGGTTTTAGAAGTAAAGCTAAAGAAAGAAAAATGAAACAGTTTTATAAAAATATAGGTTAGCAAAAGAGATCAAGGTTAATTTTTGAACAAAGTTTTCAAGGAATTATGTTAGTAAAGTTTTTAAATAAAATTAATGGTTAAGAAGTTAATTAAAAAAATGTTTTAGTTGTTAATTAACCTTAACATCTAAGTGAATTTATTTGTTAATGATTACGAGGTTTATTAAATAAAGTTTTGTATGATAATTAGGTAATTAATTAAGATAAAAAGGATTATCTTTTAATTTAATTAAAGTCTTAAGTGATTTATGATTAATTAAAAGTTGATTGATTATTAATTAAAGGTTTAATTTAGAATTATTTTGTGAGTGGTCAGCTCACACTCGATTTATGTTTGTACTCCATCCGTGCTTTGGGGACTTAGAGTTGTCTCGTGGGCGGTCGGTTCACACTCGATTTACGTTTATAATCCAGTCCGCACTCCGGGTACTTAAATTCGTCTCGTGGGTGGTCGGTTCACTCCAGTCTGCACTTCAAGGACTTAGAGTTATCCCACAGGCGGTCGGTTCACACTCGATTTGTGTTTATACTCCAGTTCACACTTCGGGGACCTAGAGTTATCTCGCAGGCGGTCGGTTCATACCCAATTTATGTTTATACTCTATTTCGCACTTCGAAGACTTAGAGTTATCTCACGGGCAGTAGGTTCATGCACGATTTATGTTTATACTCTAGTCCGCACTCTAGGCATTTAGAGTTATATCTCGGTTGGTCAGTTCACACCCGATTTACATTTATACTCCAGTCTACACTACGGAGACTTAGAGTTATTTGGCGAGTGTACGCTTCACACTCGATTTATGTTCATGCTCCTTTTGGTTGCTTCGAACCCGTTTCATTTCCAAAGTCCGGGCATGAATTTTTCGATCTCCAGATTATCGACCATATTTGTTCCTTATTACATGTCCCATCCTTTGAATCATTTATGGGAATTGTTAATCGAGCAGATTAATGGAGATTATCTTGTTTGATCTTACCAGTGATTAGTATGATTAATCGATTTCAATCTTTGGGAGCCTGTTCATACATATCGATATCAATCAGTTTCGTTATGTGCTTAGCATATAATGCAACAACAATCATATATGCAAAGGAAGCTTGAGACTTTATTCATTAAATGGAAAGGAACAAACTAATCTGTCTTATTACATATTCAAAAAAATCAAATGCCAAAGAAAATACTGAAAGTAAATAAAACTGGAATATAAAGGAAATGTTCTAAATGAAATAGTGTTGTAAATGCTCGTTATTCCATGCTCTTGGTAGTGTAATACCATCAACTGTTGCCTGCTTGAAAGTTTCTTCTCCAAACCTCTTTTTAATGAAATACAATCCTTCCCAAGTCGGATTCATGTGTGATGAGGTAGGAAAAACCCATTTCAGGACAAGATTGCCAACTTTGAAGGTTCTTGATCGCACTTTGATGATGTAATATCGGACAACTCGATATTTGTGGGCAACTACTCTCAAATTAGCTTCCTCATGCTTCTTACATATAAAGTCCAAAGGTTCCATGAGAAGATCTTTGTAATTGTTTTGGGATCGTAGTAAGTCACTCGATGAGAAGGGACTTCGAGTTCTGTCGAAATAACAGCTTTGGATCCGTAAGCAAGAGCTAATGGAGTATGGCTAGTCATAGACTTATGAGTATTTCTATAGGACTAAAGTGCCGTAGGAAGTTCATCCACCCACTTGCCTCTACTTCTTTAAATTATTTTTCAGAATGGACTTGATAATTTTATTTACCGCTTCAACCTATCCATTTGCCTGAGGGTGAGTGACCGCTGCAAATCACTTTTCAATACGATACCTCCAACAAAGGTCTTTTAATTCAACACTATCTAATTAAGTTCCATTATCTGTGACAACAGTTCATAGAAGACCGGAGCGACATATGATGTTCCAAACAACAAAGTTGATTACTTTCTTGGTTGTGATTGTGGCAAACGGTTCCACCTTGGCCTATTTGGTGAAGTAATCAACCGCGACAATATCGTACTTTGCACCACCTTTAGAGATTGGTAAAGAGCCGATGATGTCTATACCCCACATAGCGAATGGCCATAAACTGACCATTGGCGTGGTTTCTATTAGCGGAGCTCTTGGGATTTTTGTGTATATCTGGCATTTGTCACATCGTATTACATAGTCGGTAATGTCTCGGTTTACAGTTGGCCAGTAATAACGGAGTATCTTCTTCACGAGAGTTTTCCCCCAGTTTTCACTTTCTCCTTCATGAACTTCTTTTAGAATACGCTTTATCTCATCATGAGAGATACACCGGAGTAAAGGAACTGGGAAGCCTTTCCTATACATTGTTTCTTCTTGCATAATATGTCGCGAAGCTTTGCGAAGAATTTGTCGCTTATCATTTCTTCTTTCAGGAAAGATTCCATGCAAAAAATAATCTTTAAATGGAGTCATTCACGATTCGCTCTCGGATTCCGCTTCTAGTACTTGATTGACTTCCATTATATTTATACTTGGTGTCTAATACCTCGACCGGAACGAAGTCATCTACTGCGCATCGCCGGTACTAGAAAACTTTGCTAATGAATTAGCCTCTCCATTTTGCTTGCGTGGGATATGGGAAATTTCATAGTATTCAAACTCTGCCAACAACTTCTGAACTCGGGTGAGATACGAGGCAAGTTATTATCCTTAGCCTGATAGTCTCCTCTGAATTGATACATCACGAACTGTGAATCGCAAAAGATTTCAAGAGACTTCACTCCGAGCTCTCTAGCAAGTTTAAGTCCAGCAATCAATGCTTTATATTTGGCCTCGTTTTTTGTGGCAAGAAGACCAAGCTACAAGCATAAAATATTGACCGGTTTTCAAGGGTTACAAGCATAATCCTAGCTCTAGATTAATGCTCCATCAGTATACAATTTCCATCATATGGTAGGGATTCTGCTATCTTTTGGAAGATCGTCTTGCATGGTAAATTCTGGTATAAAGTGTTCTAATGCTTGACCCTGAATAGCTCTTCGAGGAAGATATGTATGTCAAACTGGCTGAGCTCAATGTTCGATTTAAGTAACCTTCCAGACATCTTAGGTCACTGTAGGACCTGTCGTAACAGCTGGTCGGTGTAAATATTGATCGGATGCATTTGGAAATACGGAAGAAGCTTCAGTGATGCAATTAGCAAGCAGTATACCAATTTATTTATCTTTCTCTATCTTTGGATAGTCCCTCTCTGCTCCCATTAATGGCTTACTAACATAGTACACTAGCCTTTGAATTTGGTTCTTCTCGTGAATCAAGGCGACACTTATATATGTGTTGATAAAGCCAAATAAATGTACAAATCCTCGTGATCTACCGACTTTGAAAAGACAGGGGGTCTCTCCAAATAATTCACCAGAGCTCCAAATGTGTCTTCGCAATCTTGCATCCATTCGAAATTTCTTTTCTCTTCCTAATCAAATCAAAGAAAGAAATGCATTTATTAGTTGCTCGGAGATAAACTGACTTAAGGAGGCAACATTTCCATTAAGACTTTGGACTTGTTTAATGGTTCTTGGTGCTTGGATATCACGAATAGCCTGAATCTTCTCAAGATTAGCTTGAATTCCTTTAGCATTGACAATAAAGCTCAAGAACTTTTTTGATGCAACACCAAGTGAACATTACAAAGGATTGATTTTTCGTGTCGTAAAATCGGAGGATGTCAAACATCTCTGCCAAGTCTCAAATGGGGTCATTTAATCATCATGACTTCACGAGCATATCATCCATATAGACTTCCGTTGTCCTCCCACTCCAATCTTTAAACATGGTTAATTAAGCGTTGATAAGTTGCACATGCGTTCTTAAATCCAAATTGCATCACCACGTAATAATACAATCCAACATCTGCAACAAAGCTGGTATGTTCCTGATCGAGGACATATATCGAGATTTGGTTATATCCTAAGTACGCATCCATAAAAGACAACAATTCATGTCCTGCAGTTGAATCAAACGAGCTGATCAATTCTTGGAATGGGAAAACTATTTTTAGGACACGCCATGTTCAAATCTGAATAATCGATGTATGTTCTCCGTTTCCCATTTGCCTTGTTCACCAGTACGGGATCGGTTATCCATTCAGGATAGAGGGCATCGTGAATAAACTCATTGACTTTTAGTTTATCCACCTGCTCTTTAAGAGCAATGGATCTCCTCAGATCCATGCCTCGCCTTTTCTGTTTTATCGAAACATACTTCGGGTCAATGTTTAATGCATAACCCACAATGGCAGGTGAGATCCCATACATGTCAGAATAAGTCCAAGAAAATACGTCTAGATTCGTTAGGAGAAAATCAGTAAGTTCAATCATCATTGAAAGGCTGAGCTGCGATCCAATCTTTAAGACTTGCGATGGCGTGTCATGGCTAACTGTTATATCAATCATTGGCTCAGCCGGTGCAGCCTTGGTCTCCTTGGGCTCCTCTTCATCATCCATCAGACCTATGTCTCTATAGAACTGATTGTGGTTCCTAAGCCAAGGCTCAGGCGCCAATTGTCAATCTTCAGTCACCTGGATGCAGACATATTTGTCCATACCCTTTCCCTTATCCTTTCGTTGAGCTTCACTCAACTCGGCTTGTGATAATCCGGATTTTTTGGACAGCTGTTAATTTGTAATTAACAAGATTAAATTTATTAAAACGTTGAATTATTGATTGAAGAAATTAACCTGATAAATCTGTTAATAAATATTTATATCTGGATAAATATTTATTTAATAATCTCCTGATATAATTGAAAATATCAGTTTAATGTTCTTCTTTTATAATTATTTAATTTGACAATATTTATATTTTCAAAATAAGTGAATATGTTTTCTGTTATAATGTCAAAATAGAAACTAATACGAATTTAGTTAGCAATAAACCAATGTATGAATATATATGTATAAATACTGGAAAGGTTATTGATATAAATATAAAACATAAACATTTAATTTATATACAAAACTAAATAATGAATACAATATAAAATTTATATCAAAAACATATTAAAATTTTTAATACTTGCATATTTACAAATGTAAAGGATTCTAACATACATTTAAAATATGTGTAATATTTTAATCATAGGGTAAATGTAATATAAAAGTTATATTAACATATTTAATATTAATGTATGAATTAAAGGCAAGTATAAATCATGTAATGTACTTTAACATGTGTTAGTTAATTTTATCATAAAACTTAACATTTGTAAGAAAAAATTAATATGCAATTTACAAGTGTATGTACTTTTAACAAGTATCGCAAATTCTTCTTATTTGCCTTATTTGTAAGAAAATTTTCATTCGCGAGGAAATTCAGAGTTTGTTGGGGCATTGGACTTCGTCGTGTATGGTGGATTAGATGCCTGAGGCTCTGGTGAAGTTTTAGGGTGGACGGCATGGTGTCCGGTGGTCTACTGCGGTGGTGCAAATGTGATTTTGGTGATGGTGTGTTCTGGGTTGAGTTCTAGCCTGAGCTGTAGAGTTCGATTGAATGATATTTGCTTGCTTCTGGGTGGTGGAAACTGACGTCGATGTTGTCGTCGACGTGATGGTAGCGGCGACGATGACCAGATGGTCGCCGTCGATCGGTGCACGTAGCTGGAGTGTGTATCGGTGGTTGATTGGCGAGATGAAGACGAAATGACTCAGGGAAAGTCTCGGGAAGGAAGAGTTGTGGCTCGGGTGGAACTTTGTGTTTTTTCTTGTGGATGTTGATTCAGGTTTAATCTTTTAACTTAACTAAGTTTTGAAAAAAAAAGGAGGGAAAGGTAAGAAGTTTCTCCGGTCATGACCCGAAGTATAAAACGGGTTGAACCCGAAGCTAAGTTTAAACAGTTTTTTTAGTTAAATGTAAACAAGTTTTTATTTAAAATTAAATGTATTTAGCTTAAAATAATTATATGGTAAATATTGTAAAATATTTGATTAAAGAAGTTATATGATTTGTTGATTTAAGTTTGTTAAATATTTATGTTATTAAACTTAAATTTAATGATTTAATTAAGTAAGTTAATTTGAAAGATAAATGTTTTAAAATATATGATAACTAAGTGATTAAATGTGGATAAATGGTTTGTCTTAAGGTTAATTAAGACCCTGGATGATTAAGGATTAATTGATTTAATAAAGTAATTAAGAATTAAGTGTTAAGGGTTAATTAATTTAATAGCAATTAAAGGTTGATTAAGGGAGGTTAATTAACCAACGAAATAATTACTTGATGAAAGAAATAAAGGTTAATTACTTAAGGAAAGTAATTAAGGATTAATTACTTAGTGTAATTAGTTAAAGTATTGAATTAAATTAAGGAAATTAATTAATTGGATTATGATTAATTAATGATCTAATAGGCTGGGTTAAAGATGATTGAAGTAATTAATTTAGTTAAGCAGAATGGTGTGACAATTAATTTTGCTTATAGATGATTAAATGATATTGAATATCTTAGGTTATTGGTTATCCCTGGTGTGTGATTTTGATGTTATGAGATATGGTGTTTGAATATAGATTATCTATCTAAAATGAATTGCAATGTAAATATGTAATTCTAGCTATAAATAGAATTGTTTATACTTAAACAGCTTTGTTTTAGGATAATATTGGATTCGAAGAGACCGGGGTCGAGTATCAGCAAAATACCCAGGACCACTTCGATTTGTAATCTGAAATAATCTCCCTATGGTTTTCATTTTGTAATAAATAGGCTGGAATGAAATAAATGATCTAAACTTGGTCATTTAATCTGAGTAGTAATGTTTAGATATGATTGTAAGATGTGATATTAGTTATGGTAAGTTAATAACTCGTGATAAGGTGCGAGTTATCCCAGATTTTAAATAAGTTCTTTGCATTAGAAATTCATGTTGGATGAGTTTACTCATGCTGGTTTCCAGCCTGACCCGGGTGTTACTTTGATGTAATGCTCGGGTCAGACCGAGTATTACAGATTTTCAGGTAAAGACGTTATGGAGCTCAAGAGGCGAGCTGGATGGCAGGAACTTATGGAGTGTATTCGGCTGTGATATATTGTTTGTATTTCTGGGACAAGTCATTTTAATTGCCTAGTGATTGTGAAATATTATAACTCTGATGTATTAAAATGTAATTGACTGATTCAGCTATTCTTTGTGTAAAGAATATTATTTGGTATTATATATTATCCTCTACGAATGTGAGATGTTGGTGTTCTGATTCTTCTTTTCTCCTATGTCTTTTCTTCTTTTCCTAACTATCTGGAGTTTTCGGGATCAGAAATTCTGGGTAGTTATAATTTGATATCAGAGCTAGAGGTTAAGCGAGAACCTTGGCTCTGGTGAGATTACTCATTAAGGATAGGGTCAATGGTACCCTAGGATGAGTTGAGTGTATATATATATGAGAGCGTACTTGTTAATTTCTTATATAAAGATTTTAAATGATTTTATATAAGAATATATTTTGATATATAAAGCAATATATCTTTCTAATAAATATTAAGGTAATTGGTTGTTAAATTATTGGAATTAAATTAAGTAGTAATAGAAATACAACCAAAACTGAAATTTGAATAAAGATAAGTTTCAAATGGATTCAAACTGAAATTAAAATCTTGAACTCGAAGAAGAATTTTCAGAATAAGATAATAGGAATTGGTTTCCAGTTGTAATAACCTTGGTTATTTTCCTAAAATGATGAAATGTTTGTTAATGATTTAGCAAAAATAAAACGTTTAAGGAAGTAAACATTTAGGTGAGTATGACTTATGAATTAAAATTGAAAAAGGGTTTAAATGGTGAAGTATTAAATCTAAGTTCAGAAAATTTGGGAATTCGTCCCAAATGTTTGAAAGAAATAATAAATAGTATTATTTGAATAAAAGATCTTGATTCAAACAAGAGTTGTTTGAAAATTATGAATTGAGACCAAGGTGGTTTCAAATTTGAAGTATAATTTGGTGTGTAAAGGAAATTAATATATATATATATGTGTGTGTGTGTGTGTGTGTGTGTGTGGATATACCTAATATCAAAAAAGGTTTGAAATAAACTTTAAATGTTGAGTTTTAAATCTGGAATGAGGTGTGATACCCAAAGTGATAAGTTTTTGAACTTACAAGTGGGAAGATAAAATTGTTTTTGAATTCTTATTTGAACATTGAAATAAGTTAAGTAGAGATAATTTAAAATGGAATTTTGAAATTACGACTCACTAATTTTTTTAAAGATTTAGATTGTTGATTTAAAAATAAAAGTAAATTTGATTTAAGGGATTAAATCAACATTTAAAATTTAACTCGAATTTATAATTCGAAATGGTTTAAAGTTGAGATTTAAATTAAATTAGTTCAAATTGGATTTGATTTGAATTATTTGGAATTGTGATTGAAGATGTATAAGTTTAAAAATTCAAATGGAAATTTTGAATTAGATTGTTTTGAAATGAAATTGAAGA
Source organism: Allium cepa (assembly GCA_030765085.1). Classification (NCBI taxonomy): domain Eukaryota; kingdom Viridiplantae; phylum Streptophyta; class Magnoliopsida; order Asparagales; family Amaryllidaceae; genus Allium; species Allium cepa. The sequence continues at coordinate 950,405,163 of CM060937.1, forward strand.
CGAATGAGTTCAAATTCAAATGGGAATTAGGATTAATTTAACTAGAACTAAAATGATTTGAAATTGAAGATGGTTCAATTTGAAATTAATTTAAATTGATTTGAGTAATTTGGAATTGTGATTAAAGTTGAATAGGTTTATAATTCAAATAGAATTTGATTTGAATTGGGAAAGAATCGAGGTTAATTGAACTTGAATTGGGATTAAATCAATTTCAAAGGAAATTGAAGTTATTTAAATTAGAATTGAATCAATTTAAAGGAGAATGGAAATTTAAATTGAATTGTTGGAAATGGAGATTGGGAATTGAAAAGTTTGGCTTTGGACTATTTTCAAAATAAATGGTTTTAATATAAATCTATTTTTCCAAGCTACTTACTATACAATCTTTCTTTTTAAAGCCAAACTATCTTATACTTATTTTACAATTATTTTTGGAACTATTTGACGATTTTTCAACGGTTTTATAAACTAATTACTGTTTTCAACTATTTTATAACTAATTGCTATTTTACAATTATTTTGCAATTATTTAAAATTTCTATAACTATTTGACTATTTTCCAATTATTTTATAACTACTTAACTATTTTACAACTATTTTACAAGCTAATAATTAATTTTCAACTACTTATCTTTTTTTTAAACTTTTCAAGCAATTTTCTAAATTCAAGTCTGGTAAAGTCCAAACTGTTTATGATTAAATATCCATTTGAGATAAAAATTAAAGTGATAATCTAAATGGGATTGAAGCAATTGTGAATAAGTGAATAGAATTAAAACGAATGTGAATAGAAAAGAGAATTGATTTGGTTAATAATCAATGAAGATAAATACGTAGGATGTACGTCTATTATTCTGTTCGCATAGTGATTTGATCCGAATTCGAGCATAGAGTTTCGAGAAAGTTTATCGATCTGAGTTGGGATTTTTCACTCGATTTTCGACGGCGAACCTGGATATGGTTTATTGATTGGTTCTAGATATTTTCTATTATAGTTATGGCTATCCAAGGAGAATGACAGTTTCTGATCAAGAAACCAGATCTGAGTCCGCACTAGGAAGTCGGGTGGATGATACTAGTTCGGAAGTGAAATTGTGTGATCGAGTGAGCGATCAGATTGGTATAGCGTAAGAATGTTATATGTACATCATACGAGTTTGAATGAAATTGATACTAGGAATTTGTGGACAAGAAATGTGAAATCGTTTTTGAAATGAAAGTTATATTTTGTGAAATATATGATGAAGTAAAGAGGAAATTGGATATTTCTGTGGTAAAAATTTACTTTATGGAAGTAAGTAATATGGTAAGTGACTTTATAGAGTAATCGAATTTGAATATTTGATTTGGAATAAACATAGTTATATATCTTTGTTATATAAGATAAATCTTCCGTTGTTGATTCTATCGCCAGAAGAAAAGGGTTTTGAAAACATTTGAAGTATAAAAAGGGTTTTATACAAGTTTGAAACAATCCAAAGATTTTTTTTCAAGGTTATATATATTTATAAATATATATAAAGGATCTTATGAGAATGATTTTGGAGGAAAGGTTTTTGGAACCTATGGATTTTGGAAAGGCTTTTAATTTTTGTACAAAAATCAATTTTGGAATTTGGAAAGCCTGGTTCAGAATTATCGATTTTTGAGGTAATCGATTTTGTGAAAAGGAAATTTATATAGGATTCATACTAGGTGTATGATTTGGAAGATACTCTATGGGTATATTATAAAGTGTTTTGAAATTGGCTCTGGATAAAAAGGCGCTCCCTTGGAATGAACTTCTCAGGAGTGCTACAGGGTGGTACTGCCTTGAACCCTAAGGGGAGTGTAACGACCCAGAATTTTTAGAAATTAAAATTTGAATATTTAATTAATTTTGAATATTAATAAGTGAATTTATTAGTCAAATAAATTTTTATTTGAATTATTGGATTTAATTGAATAATTAAATCGATAATTTAATATGTTGAATTATGGAAATAATTGAAAATAGAGTTAAATATGATTGAAAATGATTTGTAAAATTTTATTTTATCATATGGGAGTTAGAATGATATTTTAGAACTTTTAAAATCGAATTAAAAGTTAATTTGTGAAAATTGAATATTTTAATATTTAATCGACTAGTGAAAATAGCCAATTTTTGAACAGTCTCAGAATTGAACGAAACCAGTTCCATTGGACCCGTAATAGTTAGTTATTACCGGATTTCAAATTTCGTGTCAATCGGAGTTATCGTTTGATCGTGGCAGCTCGAAACGCATCGATTTATTTTTAATTTAAATTTGACGAGTGAAAATAGCCATTTTTCAAAAAAGTCTCGGATTTCGACGAAACCAGTTTCATCGGATCCGTAATGTGATATTATTGTAAGGTTTCAAATTTCAAGTCAATTGGATTTACGGTTTGTCCGGTACGAATTAAAACGCCTAGAAATCGACTTAAATCGGTTTAATTTAAATTGAGCGTTTACAGCCATAACTCGCACATACTTCCGAATTAGCTTCCGAAACCTGTTCCATTGTGTCCGGAATGCGGGATAAACCCTAGAAACGCTGGTTACGGCGCGTAAATCGGAGTTCGGAATTTCCGGGATGAATAGTGTTTCGATTTTCTTTATAAATAGCCCCTACCCCTTCACAAAAATAAAATAAAATAAAATAAAAACCCTAGCAAAACTGCAGCCGCCACCCCCCCCCCCCTGAACGGCCAGAAACTCATGAACTTCCTCCCTCCAAATCTCCAAATCCGTCGACAATTAGCAAGAATGTTCAAATACAAAGTGGTAGAGCACAACACGAACTAGAGATCCAACGGTTATGATCGAATTTGGAGCGACGATGGAGGAGAAAAGGGGGTCGTTCTCTTCAGGCCTGCGCACGCGTTTCTATGCTACAGGGATGGCCGAGCTCCTCATCCTTGGGGCCGAGTGTAGCTGGTGTCGAGGGCTTCGCGATGGCGGTGACGTGATCGAGTTTAGTTGTTGTTTGAGGGGAGCGAATTTAAACCCTAATTTGGTGTATGGGTTCGGCCGTATACTGTGCGTGCATGAAGGAGAACGTGAGGAAGATGGAGATGCGTTCTACGGTGGAGATGCAGGGGGTTCATGATCTAGTGGCTGGTAATTGTTGAGGTTAAAAATATAAAGAAAAAATGTTGTAATTGTTTATATAAAATCGTGTGTAAACTTCATAAATGCATAACTTTTTCATACGAGGTCGAAAACGCGCGAAACTAGTTGCGTTGGAATCGTATGGACGAGCACTACGCGATGGAGTTTGTTTGGAGTCGTTTGGAGTTAGTGAGAATTTTGGGTAAAATTAAACGTCCGTTTAATTTTATTCGAAATAAATCGCTAAAACGGAATTTAAAACCAAGGTGAGAACTTCTCACTCAATCGAATCAGTTTCGATTTTATTTTAAATAGTTAGATTTAAAATATTTGAATGCATGTTTGAATGTTGATTGATATCTATTGATTGTTAAAATAGACATTATACGCCGTTAGTAAGCGGATGTTATTTAATAAAAACATATACCGCGAATATTTCATAAACAGTGAAATTGGTATTATAAATAATATCAATATACATATATATTGGCATATGTATATATTGCAGTTGTTGATTTCCCGCATTTTTTGTTTAGCGGATGAGACCCTATTACGCCGTTATTAAGCGGATAATATTTAATAAGAACATATACCGCGATAATTTCGTACTGGAGCGAAATTGGTATTGTGCTAATGTTTTTGGATGCAGGAAAACAGGTTGGAGGGATCCAACTGGATTCCTCAACAGTATTTATTTGATTTCAGATATTTTGATATTTGATTGATTGTCATATCGATATATGATATCGTTGTAGTCGTGATTGACTATTTGGTATGTAGCATCATTGGACCAAGTTTGGAACTTTAAAATGATTTTTTTAAAGTGATTTTTGAAAATATACTGTATGTTTGGAAATTGATTTATTTTAAATGAATAAACGTTATAATTTTTAAAGTTATAAAAAATTATGATTTTTGAGAAATATAGTTAAAAACTGATTTTTGAGAATATGATGCTATTGAGTTATAAAATAGTTTAATCGAGATATTTTTGGATTTATTGTGAAAAGTTTAAATATAGGATCTATGAAATTTAATTATTTTATAAATCAATAGAATGGTGAAATTATAAAGGAATTTAAAGACGTTTTAAAAGAATAATATAAATTGATTTATATTAAGAGATTTATAAATGGATATTTATAAATTGAGATATGGACATTATAAAACGAGTTTTTATAAGTGTTTAAATGAAGTGAAAATGAATTTCATTAAAGAATGAAATTTATAGAATTATAAACGGTGAAGTTATAAATGAAATTTATAAATAGTAAGAATTATAAATTTGTGAAGTTATAATTGAAGAATAGATTTGGTTAAATAAATGAATCTTATAAGTTATAAGATTTATGGTTTGGAAAGTCTTTAGTGGAACGATTTTTGTAAAATAATCGTTTTATAAGCATTTAATTTATAATATGAACCTTTAGTTTATAATTAAGTTATAAATCAAATAGGCTAATAAAAGAATTTATAAAAAGGAAGTTTTTATAAATAAATAGAAATGGAATTTATAAACGTTGTTTTATAAATTCGCAAACAACTTATTTTGATAAGTTAATTTTTGAAACCTATTAATGGAGTTATATTCACATTTTTGACTGTGAATAATCCTTTGAAATAAAATGAATAAAAGGATGAAATTGTTAATGAAGTATATTCACGTTTTTGAATAGTGAATAAGATGTTAAAGAAATTGTTTTGAATGTGATATTGAAATTGAATTAAAACGATCTAACGATGTTTTAAAATGTGTTGAGATTCGAAACCATAGATTTCAACATTGATTGTTGAAATAGACGTTTTCGAGAAATAGAAGGAAATAGTGGACTATAACACTGTTGTTATAGTAAATGATTTCCGAAAGGAAATGTTTTGTATAGTATTGGGATTTATATATCTATTTAATTTCGAATCCCTATACTAGTGATTTTGGGTTGTCGTAACGATGTTTTACGCAACATTCGTTTTGGCCCAAATAAATATGTTTAAGAGAATGATTCCCTTAAAGAATGAAATATATACTTAATTTCGATTTAAGTATATTGAATATTTTCTAAGTGTTGAAAATAAATAAAATTTGTGAATTACTTATTACATAAGTATGGAAATGTTTTCCAATATAAAGTGAATACTTTGAGAATTTATCTTTTTGAAGATAAATTGAAATGAATAATTGAAACCGAATATTCATCGATATTTTGGAATTATAAATTCACTGAGAAATTTATAAAGGAAGTGGAACTTGTTTAAAAATAAATATTGATTTATTTTTGAAGTGTGAAATAATATATCTTGTAAAGATATTTTGGAAAATAAATAATTTGGAAAATTATTTGGAATCTGGTGATGTGTGCATATCCAGTGATAGTTCAATAACCGACTATCGATATTTCCCTTTGAATGGGTAATTGATGTGATTTGTTTGAATGTGAATGCCACACTTATTTTTAAATAAGCGCTCACTATTCGGGTTAACCGGGAAAGGACCATGGGGTCGTATAACCCATTCCGAATATGTGATACGTCGTTATAATTGCATTGAAGATCGGTGTTGAAGACCCGGTATTTGCGAGAGCGATAGGATGACCTGTCGATTTACTCTGCACCGAGTAGCTACGGTATAGAGTTCTCCATATGTGATGGTGAATCCGATCAGGATTGTGAATATCCGGATTGCAAGGACTTCTTTGTAAGTGCCTTCGGTTTTGTTCAAGCCCGGAACAGACTTGTATGGATTGTGTGTCTGACATTATAAGTTGAGATATAAAGCCGATTTCATTCAAATATATTTCTGTTGGTGGCGGAGAATTTATTCTTTTAGCTTAACACCCTTCTCTGAGACATACGAGCTCAGAGGTTATATAGTTGAAGTTATCAGCGATATATTCCCAATTTGGTAATGTGACATGCTGAGTGTTGCTGAAATGATCATTGTGTTGATTATTGTGATAGGATCGTTTATTTGATCGTCTATCTTGGTGATCATTGTGTTGATCATTTGTTGACCCAAAGCATGGCTTTTGTATAAAGTATGTTTTTGTGGACGTGACTTCGTCGAACCTCACACCCCGGAAATGGTCAAAACAGGAAAGATGCGGCAAGGTTATGAGGGGTAGCACCCTTTAGGGTATGTACATTTCCTTCTGGATAGAGGTTGTATCATGGTATGGAGCCCAGATATTTAACCTATGTGGTTACTACGAATTTATTACTTTGTGGTTATTGGTTTTCGGGATCCCGTGAGAAAGGTCGTTTACGATCGGGGAATGGCGTGCTCGTGTCAGTAGTTACCCAGTTAGGGGTAACCCGGCCTTGTGTTGGCAGAGTTCCGGTTTGGTTCTCGGGGATGTCTTTCCAGAGGCATTCTCATGTGGCAATGGGAAGTTCCTTGGCCTGACCATTTGTTGGAAATCCAATTCCCAATACGAAACTTGTACGGTATTAGTTGTAGAACCTGCTATTCACTTATGGTGGTCACCACTGTTTGGATGGTAGCTATAGTAGGCATACGATAATGGTCGTATGTTGGCTAAGATTTATATTCTACTTTCGAAATGAATTTTTCCTACACTATGCACTAATAATAATATGAAATGTTATTTTAAATGCGTATCAAGCATCTTTGACTATCATAAGGAGAAATCTCCTCCGATTCTGCGTTTGCATTGTGTGTGTGTGCGGGAGGCCTTATGGTAGTCTCATTTTTAAAAGCATTGCGAATTGAAATAAAAATATTCCTCTATATTTTGATTTTAAAGATAAATAAACTGTTTTGAGTTCTCACACCAGTCTCATGACTGACTTGGAGTTTATTGTTTTCCTTCCTAAACTCTGGGTGCCCACCAATTTTCACACGGGCAATCAAGAGTTAAGGTTTATCAGGATATTCTGGATATTCTGGAGTTGCTGGAGGCAAGCTGGATGGCATGGCGTATTATTTATATAGTATTTCTTTTTCCGCTGCATTGTTTGTTGTTGTTGATGTTGTACACTCTGATGATATGATGTAATGAAATGTAATGTATAAAATGTAATAACTGATATAGTTCTTGTTTAAAGATTATTCATTTATTATTATATGTTGTTCCGCTGCGAATTGTGAGATTCTGTTATTATTCTGTTGTTTTCTCTCCTCCCTAATTTCTATTTTCTATCTTCTGTCTTCTCTCCTCCCTAATTTCTACCTTTTTCTCTTTTCTTTTCCTAAATTTCTTTTTCTTAAAACCCCTAAGGGTTCGTATTTTCGTTCATCTTGAATTAATCAATGGAGATTAGTGTCTATTCAAGGAGTACGGACTTACGGGTCTTTACAGGGAGGGGGGTTTCTAAAGTTGATCCTGTGAGGAGTACGGACAAAACTAGTTCCTAAGGATTATGTGTACCGTGTAGCGAAAGTCGAGGGCGCTGATGTATATAGAGGCATTTGGGTATGCTATGACGACAGTTTAACTCGATGTCACTGCGATCTACTGCAGACCATAGCGAAAGTCGTGTGTGGCGCTGAGAGCCAATAGTCTACGTTTTATTTTACATCATTAGACTGCAACCTATGGTAATAAAGCGAAAGTCGTGTGTGCTGTTGAGAGCCAACAGTCTATATTTGATATTATATCGGTAGATTATGACCTACAAAGACATAGCGAAAGTCAAGAGGCCGTGAGAGCCTAAGGCTACATTGACTTGACTGATGTAGTCTGCGACCTATGTAGGAGTGGAGAAGTTTCATTCTTTTGGCAGCGAAATTCGAGGGCGCTGATGCCTACAGTTACATGGACTTTTGCTGCGGTGGCAACGTAATCCTTGATGTAACTGCAATCTGTAGCGGGTTCCATGGCAATTGAGAGGCGCGGAGTGCCTACAGTTATCTATTGATTTTGCTGGGATGGCAACATAACCATCAAGTTAACTGCGACCATGGATGGGGGTGATGATTTCCAGAGTATTCTCACCAAAAATATTTCCTCTATTTTCAAAATGTTTTCTACATTTTCATAAAGTTTTCGAAAATGTTTTTCAAGTATTTTCACTTGGTGTTAAAAACGGGTCTACTAAGTACTCATAGTTCTTCAGCCTATGCCTGATCAACGCTTGACAGAATCTCTGTGAGAACAAGGATGGACTTGTTGAAACATCAAGTTATAAAATGATATTTTTATAAAACTATTTTGGCAAAATTATATAGATTTTAAAATGTTTTAAAAATGTTCAAAGAGAAAATTTAACTGATATTAAGTATTTTAATAAATTCTGGTTTCGTTCCTTTTCAAGGACGAAAAGATTCAAGGGGGGAGGAATGTGATAACCTGGATTTTTTGGACAGCTGTTAATTTGTAATAAATATTAATTTGTTAAAACACTAATTTATTGATTGAACAAATTAACCTGATAAATATGTTAATAAATATTTATATATAGATAAATATTTATTTAATAATCTCCTGATATAATTGAAAATATCAGTTTAATGATCTTCTTTTATAATTATTCAATTTGACAAAATTTATATCTTCAAAACAAATGAATATGTTTTCTATTATAATGTCAAAATACAAATTAATATGAATTTAATTAGCAATAAGCCGATGTATGAATATATGTATAAATACTGGAAATGGTATTGATATAAATATAAAACATAAATATGTAATTTATATACAAAACTAAATAATGAATACAATATAAAATTTATATCAAAAACATATTAAATTTTTCAATACTTGCATATTTACAAACATAAAGGATTCTAGCATACATTTAAAATATGTGTAATATTATAAACATAGGGTAAATGTAATATAAAAGTTTTATTAACATATTTAATATTAATGTATAAATTAAAGGCAAGTATAAATCATGTAATGTACTTTAAGATGTGTTAGTTAATTTTATCATAAAACTTAACATTTGTAAGAAAAAATTAGTATGCAATTTACAAGTGCATATACATTTAACAAGTATCAAAAATTCTTTTTATTTTTCTTCTATTCTTTTAAAATCATAAAAAGGGTATAATTATATCTATTCATTCTCTACTCAATCTTTCTTCTATTCTCATACCAACACTATAAAAAAGGAAAGTTTAAACACATAAAACCTAAGAGATATTTAATAAGTTTTAATATTTGTAAATATATAAAGCATGTAAAATTAAAGTGGAAGCTAAGGTAACATATACTGACATTTGTTAGCTTAGTGTTAGCATAATGAATACAAGTGGCAAGCTTAATTTTCTTTTAGAATTGAATTAAATAAAAGTAGAGAAAACCTTGTTATGGGTTTTTGGTTTAAACATTTTCTTTCAATTTCAAAACATAGGAAATCAAATCTAATATATTAAAAAAAGAGAAAATTTTCAAAAAAATCTAAACCTGGGAAAAAGAAAGAAAGGGAATAAGCAATTCTGATCAAAAATTCAACCTAGAATTTATCTGAAGCATTCTTTAGCAATTTTCTTCAACATACAAGCATTTTCAACATTCTAGTTTTTAAGATCAAAGAAGAATTTTATTTCAGCAACTCAAGTTAGAGATTCAAAAGTTTTTTTCAAAATATGGAAGCCTCTGTTCATCTTTGTGACAGGTGAGCGATCTGATCTAGTTTCCCTTGTTTTTCTTTAAAAAAAGACTGTGAGTAAACTGAAGATTTTTATAGTTTAAAACCCGTGCATGTTGTTAACTCTTGAAGAAATTGTGATGAATGTTAGTATAAATGTTGGCATGATTGTTTAAGGGTGAATACATGTGTATATGTATATATAGAAAATTTTGTGTTTGACTGTGTACGAGTATGTCTTCTCTGTTCTTCAAAATACAGGTTTCTACTATATTCAAAAATCAAAAATCACATCCTTAGATCATCCGTTGACTTGGATATCTAAAAAAAGTGTGTTCGAATTGGTAAGCTTTAAATTTTAAATATATATTTTTGATAGAAAAATGAAGGGATTTACTGGAAAGTCTAAAAACTCAGTAAAATCATATTTTTGTTCAAATTTTGATTGATTAAAATTTGGGTTTTAATTGATTGATCATGTTCGTATACCTAAACCATGAATTTTAAGATAAAAATTGAGATTTTTAGTTTTGAAAATCGAATGTAATCTCAAGTTAACTAGAAATTGGAATTTTGCTAAATTCCGGTGATCGAAAACAGTTTTCGTCATGGGGTCTTGACTGGAGCTAGAACGTGGGCCGGTGGCCAAGGGAATATTGATGGCTTGATTTTTCTGGTGATGTGGTGGTCGGGCGAGGCGAGGATAGGGTTTAGGAGCCTAAATTATCGATGTCTTTCGCGAGGAAATTCAGAGATCGTTGGGGCATCGGACTTCGTCGCGTATGGTGGATTAGATGTCTAAGGCTTTGGTGAAGTTTTGGGGTGGACGACATGGTGTCCGGTGGTCTACTGCGGTGGTGCGAATGTGATTTTGGTGATGGTGTGTTCTGGGTTGAGTTCTAGCCTGAGCTGTAGAGTTCGATTTCGATTGAATGATATTTACATGCTTCTGGGTAGTGGAAACTGACGTCGATGTTGTCGTCGACGTGATGGTAGTGGCGACGATGACCAAAATGTCGCCGTCGATCGGTGTACGTAGCTGGAGTGTGTATCGGTGGTTGATTGGCGAGATGAAGACGAAATGACTCGGGGAAAATCTTGGGAAGGAAGAGTTGTGGCTCGGGTGGAATTTCGTGTTTTTCTTGTGGATGTTGATTCAGGTTTAATCTTTTAACTTAACTAAGTTTTGAAAAAAAAGAGAAAGTTAAGAAGTTTCTCCGGTCATGACCCGAAGTATAAAACGGGTTGAACCCGAAGCTAAGTTTAAACAGTTTTTTTAGTTAAATGTAAACAAGGTTTTTTAAAATTAAATGAATTTATTTTAAAACTATTTTATGATTAATATTATAAAATATTTGATTAAAGAAGTTATATGACTTGTTGATTTAAGTTTGTTAAATATTTATGTTATTTTAAACTTAAATTTAATGATTTAATTAAGTAAGTTAATTTAAAAGATAAATGTTTTAAAATATATGATAACTAAGTGATTAAATATGGATAAATGGTTTTTCTTAAGGTTAATTAAGACCCTAGATGATTAAGGATTAATTGATTTAATAAAGTAATTAAGAATTAAGTGTTAAGGGTTAATTAATTTAATAGCAATTAAAGGTTGATAAGGGAGGTTAATTAACCAACGAATTAATTACTTGATGAAAGAAATAAAGGTTAATTACTTAAGGGAAGTAATTAAGGATTAATTACTTAGTATAATTAGTTAAAGGATTGAATTAAATTAAGGAAATTAATTAAGGATGATTAATTAATTGGATTATAATTAATTAATGATCTAATAAGCTGGGTAAAAGAGTATTGAAGTAATTAATTTTGTTAAGCAGAATGGTGTGACAATTAATTTTGCATATAGATGATTAAATGATATTGAATATCTTGGGTTATTGGTTACCCCTGGTGTGTGATTGTGATGTTATGAGATATGGTGTTTGAACACAGATTACCTATCTGAAATGAATTGCAAAGTAAATATGTAATTTTGGATATAAATAGAATTGTTTATACTTAAACAACTTTGTTTTAAGATAATATTGGATTCGAAGAGACCGGGGTCGGGTATCAGCAAAATACCCGAAACCACTTCGATTTGTAATCTGAGATAATCTCTCTATGGTTTTGATTTTGTAATAAATAGGTTGGAATGAAATAAATGATGTAAACTTGGTCATTTAATCTGAGTAGTAATGTTTAGATATGATTGTAAGATATGATGTTAATTATGCAAGTTAATAACTCGTGATAAGGTGCGAGTTATCCCAGATTTTAAATAAGTTCTTGCATTGGAAATTCATGTTAGATGAGTTTACTCACGCTGGTTTCCAGCCTGACCCGGGTGTTACTTTGATGTAATGCTCGAGTCAGACCGAGTATTACAGATTTTCAGGTAAGGACGTTGTGGAGCTCAGGAGGCAAGCTGGATGGCAGGAACGTATGGAGTGTATTCGGCCGTGATATATTGTTTGTATTTCTAGGACAAGTTATTTTAATTGACCAGTGATTGTGAAATATTGTAACTCTGATGTATTCAAATGTAATTGACTGATTCAGCTATTCTTTGTATAAAGAATATTATTTGGTATTATATTTTATCCGCTGCAAATGTGAGATGTTGGTATTCTGTTTCTTCTTTTCTCCTATCTCTTTTCTTCTTTTCCTAACTATCTGGAGTTTTCGAGATCGGAAATTTCGGGTTGTTACACAGCTACACAACAGGCACGTCCAGTCGCCTGATCACTATGCACCACTCCTACACCATTATCAGTTTGAAGCTTTAAAGTTAAAACCATGGGCAAGTGCTGCTCGAAATTCATCCAGGGCCCAGAAAAGCGTTGTATTGTGAGTCAACATCCAAAACAATGAATGGTAGGATTCGCACTCTCCTACGTTCATCGTCCCCCAATTCAATGTAATTCCATATAACCAATAACCTCAGTCGCTGTAATTGAAATCATATATGCGAGATTTAGATGTTTTCAAATCTTTAGCCTCCTTTCTCATTCGATCATACGCCTTCTTAAAAATAATATTCACCAAGCTTCCACAATCAATTAAAATCATTCTCACTAAAGCAGGACCAATCATGGAAGAAATGACCATTGGGTTATTTGTAGGCGCCTCTACTTTATCTACATCCCTGCTTCTGAACACTATAACATCCATCATCGTGCGTTGCTGCTTTGCCGGAGCTTCGTCCTCCATATTTGAACAATACTCAAAGTCTACATGCCTTATTGCGCTAGCATAACGCTCCATTTCTTGCCAACTCCTATTCGTAGGGTGCGGTCCTCCAACTATCATGTTTATCACTAATCTTCCCCGGTTTGCTCAGGCTCCTCAGCCCTGCGTGGAGCTTGTCCTCAATTGGGGTCAGATGTCCTCTGTCCACCATCATACAGAGTTCTCACAAACTAGTGCAATTTCTTTTCCCGAATCAACTTGTCGATAACATCCTGGAGATGCCTGCATTCATTTGTATTGTGCCTGTAACACTCGTGAAACCGGCAATACTTTCCAGTTTGTTTATGTGTCTCTGTCGACTCCTTTGGATGTGGGTTCTTATATCAAACAGTATTACAAGTGGATAGATAAAAATTGTCTAGAGATGCATTTAGAGGTGGGTAGTTATCATACATAGGAATCCTAGGCCTTGGTCCACTAGACTCCCTCTTCTGCTCTTGATTACTGTCTCCATTTCTCTTCTGTTTATTTGGCTTGTTCTGAGATTAACATGAACTTTCCCAGAACTCTCATCAGACTTCTTTGTTGCAATGTTGCTTTGTACCGCTTCTCCTTTTGGTCCCACAATATTGTTTTTCCTAGAGGACCTGGCTTCCACCTTCCTAAAAAACTGAGCTGCCCTTGAATAGAAGCACTCCAACGTGGCCGATAGTTTTCCAGCTAGCCAATCACCAAACTCTGATTCCAGATCAATCCCTCTCATCATGGCCATAAGTATAGCATGGTCATTTTGGTTACTGGCTTCTATAGTGGTGATATGTAATCTTTCCAAATAGTCCTTCAACGATTCCCCCAGGTCCTGGATTATGTTGGAAAGTGACATAATGTCTTTAGGGCGAGTAGAGTGGACCCGGAACTGCTCCACAAACTTAGTTGCCAGTTCATCGAACCTTGAAATCGATCACGGGGGTATTCTTGTGAACCACATTGTCGCTATTTTAGAGAGGGTTATAGGAAAACATCTACATTTGGTTGCATCATTGACTCTTACTGAATCCATCAACCATCCGTACCTCATAATGTGCTACCTAGGGTCAGTTCTTCCCTCATAGGTAGACATCATATGCATGTTAAACCTTCTACATGCAAAACATTGTCAGTAAATGGGTATGGCTCCTTGAAATTCCCCAATCATCATTCGTCAAACCCTGGTTCTCTCTCATCAACTCTCTAACCATTGTCGATGGATCTGATGTTTGGATGGGTGGTGCAAAGTAGTGTTCGTGCTTCACCTCATGCGAATGGTCCTGTCGATGGCTACGCACCATTTCATGCATTCTTGGTCCACCATCCTCTTGATGCACCTTAGGCATTCATCTCATCGTCAATCTAGTGGGGTACTTAGTCGGCATTTAGTCGAACTCCATCATTCAAGCTTCTAGAAATAGCTCCTGCTCAATTCCCAAAGTGTAGCAAGGGAATTCCTCCTTTGGAGAAGGGATCGGTAACGATCCTTAGGGAGGGATCATTATCGATCTGTCTTGGCAGACCATATTGGTCTGCCAAGCGATGGTTCGGTGTTTCAGCTTGATTTCCTTTAACCCTACGATGCCTACACCTACGGCATTTATCTGGTGGGCTGGAACTCTCCGACGCCGAGTAAGAAGGGGATCCTTTCCTGCGTTATCATGCTGTTGTTGAGCAATGTGGTTCACTAGGCTAGCATTAGTATGAATTTTCTCATTCAACTTTCTACGGCTTTCCATCAACTTCCTCATCAAGTTATTAAATTCAGCTCTAGTTATAGTATCGGCTGGAATCTGGACTACAGTAGGAACCATGTAACGAACCAGATTTTTTGACTATAAAAAATCGACACTAATATATCCATTGTATCATATACCGAGCAATCGAATGCCGGAAAACTCGACTGTTAGGGAAAAAGAAAGAAGAAAGAAGATAAAAAGAAAGCTAAACAACATAGAATCTCATAGCGGAATGAATAATCTATAATATATCATAAATCTTTACACAAAAGCAAAATTGTAATATGTGTATATACAAACATCAATCAAAGTATACTAACCGATTTTTGCTTGGACAGTTATAACAGTCCATCCTCACAATTGCTGATAAACACAATAAGGACTACAATGGAAAATAACCATCTACGTGAATAATCTCTGGGCCTCTAATTCGTCTTCTGAAGCTCCATGCATCTAAACTAATATATAATATGCTCGGTCTGATCCGAGCATTAAATAAAATAACACCTGAGTCAGTCTGGAAAACCATCGTGAGAAAACACACCCAATTAAATTTTAAATTTATGGAAAACCTTTGAAAAATAAAGAGTATCTCGTAAGATCACACCGCACATAAACACGGACAGGTTTTACCTTACGATAATGTTTTCTATAGAAATTCCATTTATATTATAATAATGTTTAGGGGTCAAAGTATATAGATGAAATGATCGCATCTCACATTCCAACATACTAGGCTCTACAATGGAAAATGAAAAGCTCGTATTTGAGAATGTATTCCAAATAATGACTGGGCTACTGGGGTATCGTCCAGTGCATCTCTAGATAAAATAACACTAAGGACCTCATCTAGATCCCCTGCCAACAAAAGACCTACCGACCCCTTATTGGAAAGTACCGAATATGATCACACCTCCGCTAATGAGCCTTGAAGCATACAAATGAGAGATAATAGCAACTCTAAATAGGGATGATCGTACCCTATTTGGAAGCGACCCACTTAACCATGCTGCATCTCCCATGTTTTAGTCATCCCCAGTTGATGGGGCTCGAGACTATGATTACCTTTCAAGAACATTTACATTTAGAATGTCCATTTACCTCCAATGACATTGTGCTAATAGCATTCATCCATACAAGTCCGTTCAAGGTTTGAACGAAACCGAAGGCACTATTCCTACTACATCCATTTTGGAATCACCCTTAGGATTAGTAGCGATTAGACCTTGCACTCCACATCTTTATCTTCGATTCCATGCTCTTCATGATATCTTCAGTTCGCAATGCTTGAGTTGGATCGAAGTGGTTTTCGGGTAACATATTCAATCCCGATCTCTTCAAAACAACTTTGATAATTCCCATTAAACTCAACCTGGGTTCTTTAGGAAATAAATAGTTAAAGATAAGAATGGAGATCACCTCCTAACTGTTAGTGGACGGATTTCCTCATCAACATCCTAGGAGAATGAAGAGAGATTTATTCACACCGTACAGCGTCATCGGAGATGACTGTGCCATATTCTCCTAGATATTTCCAAAGTTACGTTTGGGTCCATTTTCGATAGTCGGTTATTTAACTATTGAATAACAAACATTGAATCAGGGATTTATTTCATAGGAAAAACCAACATCGGTTAAGCATATAAGCAATTACTAGCCTCCTTTAATAAATCTTTTATAAATAAAACCCCCTTTGTAATTACCTGTACTTTACAAAGATATATCCATAAATCCCAACATTTTCAGTACTTAGAAAATATCCATATACTTATCTCAACAGTATAATTATATCCATGGAATTGAAAAAGTTCTCTTTGTATTCGTTCAAAAACCATTTATAAACTTCCTTAAAATTCTCTAAAAACATTAACAATCCATTTTATAAATCTCCGAAAAACCATTTATAATTCCTTTATAAAAGTTCAATCACACATAACCTCTTTGTACATTTCAAAAATCATTTGTAAACCCTTTATAAATCCATAAAGCCATTTATAAAATTCCTTTTATAAATCTACAAACCCGTTGCTAAAATTTTGCTTATAAATATCTAATCATTTATAAACTCTTTCACCTTGCAAATATGCCTTTATTAAGACTTCAAACCATTTTATAAACTCCTTTATTAAATCCGATCCTTTCAACTCTATTCATGGGTATCTGTCCATTCATTTTTTAGATAGTAAGTCATTCTCCTTCATCGTCATCGCTGCTTATTTATGCATTCTCCATTTGATCTTTATACATAATTAATTAAAAGTCTTTACTTCAAAACAGTTTCGTATAAAATATTTGTTTAAAATAACATTATAATAAATAATCATCTATCTTAAAATATCCTAAAATAATTATCAATCATTTCAAAAGTAATAGTAGTACCTCTTTGTTCTTATTATAAATAAAAGAAATTTATTTCCAAAATCTTATAAATAAATTGTTATTATCAATTTCAAACCATAATTATTCTTAAAATAATTAACCTTTCAAATTATTAACATTTTGATAAATTCCTTAAAACAGTATTAACTACAAACAAATAACTTTAAAATAATACTAATACAATTTACACAAAAAAAATTCCTTATCCCACTTTTTAATGTCTACTCTCCACGTACCCATTCCCATCCCCATCCCATCTCCCATACTTGCTCTGGAACCTTATAGCCTATCCATCAGCCATTCCTCCCTCCAACTACTCCTTCTGCTCTAGTTCCGATCCCAATCCCTCTATCCAAGCTTTCTTTTGCCCCATCAGCTACCCACTCCATCCTTTATTTTTTCCTTTGTACCTCCCCGCCTTCTTCTAATTTAAATTTCCCGCCTCTTCCTTATGAACACTCATGGACTTCTCTCTTCAAAAATCTACCACGCAACGGGGGAAAGTACACGCCTATTCATATGGACCTTGTTTTTGATGGTGAAGTCTTAGGGTCCGTTTGGTTTTATTTTGTATTTTGAGTTTTGTGTTTTCAATTTGCACTAAGAAATAACAAGAAATAAGAGAAAAAGATTTATAATTTTTAGCCATTGCGACGACCAACGGACAACGAAAGAGTTGGATTGTTCTCCGTGCTTTTGTTATCTTTTGAAACACGAAAAACAAAATAATCTTGGTTTCTATTTTGCATGTTAATTTAATTTTTTTAAATTATTTGTTCTCAACAATACATACAACGGACGCGCTTTTTTTATAGACGAAAACACAAAACTAAAAACGACAAGTCAAACGGGACCTTAGTTCCTCCGTCCTCTGTACTAACTGCTGGTATGAACATTTAGGGTGAGTATATCATTGGTTTTTTTCTTGATAAGCCCCTCTCGTACTTTTCTATTATTGCTGACTTAAAGAATAAAGTAAGCTACGTGGCAATGTAAAAGTTAGATCTGATGGAACAATTTTCTTCTTCCTTCTCTCTAATGTGCGAGATAGAAGAAATATAATTTGTAGTGATCCTATTGTGATGAATAATAAGCTTTTTATAGTAAAACACTGGGATCTTACGGTAAGCAATGTATGTGGCTTGATTAAAGCAGTTTCAATTTGGGTTCATCTATTTAATATTCCTATTTTTGCTTGGTCTCCATTGGGCATCAACTAGCTTGCAACCAGGCTTGGTAAACTAATCTGTATGTATGAAATGACTGAAAAATTAGACTGCATAAACTTTGCAAAATGGTTGATTGAGACTGCCCCTAATTAACATTTCCCGTTCAAATAACTAATGGCTCAACTCAGATAGTGCATGTTGATTACTTGCGGAAACTAGTACTTTGTATTAAATGTTATGTTTTTGGACACACTGTTCAAAATTGTACAATTGAGAGTGGTTTAGATGAGTTACATGAAAAACCAGTCACCACTAATAATCCAAATGAAGAAATAGCTGCAGAGACATATTTGGATGGACATAATAAAAAGAAAATTGGATTTGTTAATAAAGAGGTATGGAAGAAAGTTGATAATAGAAAGAGAAGTGATGCTGTAAATGAAAAGACTCTGATGCATGCAGCTGATGTTAGCAATTTTCCCTAAGTAGCTCTCGTGCATAATGCAACTGCTGTTAGCAATTTTCCCAAAGTAGCTCTTGTGCATAATGCAATTGGACACAATAATGATTAGGTGGCAAGGAATATCCGAACTGCCAATATATTTGATTTGCTACCGTAAATAGACGACTTAGAAGAATTTGATGATAGCAGAACCCTTGTGCCTAATGTCATTATCCAAGAGGAAAATCTACATAAGTCAGATGATAATAAAAAATAATTGGTTGATGATGTGTTATGTGATGAATCCAATAAATATGGCATTATATCAGCTGATACTCATGCACGCAACAGTCTACAGCGGGATTTTATTTTGCGGTGGTCGAATAATAGAAGAAAAAATAATAAAAAAACTAAACTGTTTCACTATAAGTAATTTCATCGCGTTCATGATAATCAAAATAATTAAGTTGGATTGATTCAATTAACATAGAGAATTTTAACAAAAATCCTTAAACAAAAAAAAACATAAATTACTAAATATCATACTTAAGTCATGCTCCACGAACTTCACCAAAATCAAATTCATCTACAATTGTCTCAACGTCAATTTAATGCATCAACAAATAGTAAAATTCATTCACCAAAATTTACTGTCAGTATCTTCATTATTTGATTCACTAAAATTTACTGTCAGTAGATGGTCGCACAATTTACTGTCATTATCAACAAAATAGCCTACTGTGCTACAAATACTTGCTGTTAGTATCAACAAAATAGCCTACTGTGCTACAATTTACTGTAAAATTTGCACAATTTACTGTCAATTTATCGGCCAAGCGCTTCATTGCTACAAATACAATGTTATTGCCACTGCCAGTACTTATTCACCGGTACTTGTTTGCAAGTTGCAACTTCATTGCTACCACCCTACTACAGTACTAGCTAACCATGGTTTATGTTTACATCTAAAATTCAAATTTAGAATTTGAATCTAAAATTGAAAACATCATTTACAATTCACAATTCAAACTAAGATTTATGGAATTCAAATTTAAAATTGGGAACTTATTAGGTTTTCCTAGTGACTAGAGAAGAAGGATTGAAGGCTCAAACTGAAGCCGGAGTCTGTTGGCTGCCACTGGAGAAGGCCAGAAGGAGGAGCGGCTGCGAGCGATCGTCGAATCTAGAAAAGCCTGAGCTATGTAAGGAGAACAGAAGATGCATCCCTCTTTATTTTTTTCTTACGTTTTTTTTGTTTGTGGGGTGGGCAACCGCCCACCCCATATGCTAAATAGATCCGTCCCTGGTCTACAATAAAAGAATAAAGAATCATGGCAAATGGCTTCAAACAAAAGTATAACAGAGATAAACGCATGCATGTTGCATGAAGCAGATGTCACTCAAATAAATGCTACTGGCCCAAATCGACATACCATTACTATAACTTATCATGATCCAGTCATATCCTTGCCAAGCAACTTCTCTTCCAACAATATTGGTGCATCATGCATGCAATAAGGCCCATACCACAATCATGCACGCCTTATTTCATAACCAACCTCCACTGATGCAAACATATAGTCACAAACAAATGCAAGCATACCATTTTTCTCTAACAATTCTTTTGCTACATGCATGCAACATGCTCCAAACCAAATTAATGCTAGCACCAATCCTCATCCACTCTACTCTGATGCAAATATACATACTCAATCAAATTAACTCTTATCGACTCATATATCCAATCATAGCCCTCATATTGGAACAGAATCAATATTTCAACCCTCTCTAAGCTCCTCTTTTCATGTAAATAATAACCCTAACACTACCAATTCTGCCCTCCTATCAGTTCCCCATCCTCTCCTTCTACTTCTCCTCCTACCACTCCAGCTCCTCCCCTGCCCTAGTGCAGCCTATTACAAAGCCTAAGCACCTCAAAAATAAAACCAAGCCTAATGGAAAGACTTCCCCATCAAAATCTACTCCAAAAACCTAGGGAAAAGGCAAAAAGAAGAATAAATATGTGTTTAATATTTCTCCAATGGACTCTGATTCAGAATCTACTTCTTCATCTGAATAATATCCTGTACATGTGCCTACAAACTCTTAAGGAGGTAACAGAACACTTCGAAACAAAAAAATTAAGCTTAATCAATGACACAAAATATTGGAGCATTGAATATTAGAGGAGCTCATATGATATCCAAACTTGGGCAAGCAAAAACAATTATTCATAAACACAAACAATCCCTTCTGTCCCTATCAAAAACCAAGCTAGATCTTCCTCATTCACATAGGGAAACCAAAACTATCAACCCTACCTGGAATTGCATCTCTAATCATTCTCATGCAACCTATAGTAGGCTTCTTGTTGTGTTTGATCCAACTGTATTCTCCCTCAAGCCAATTCTTTTTGATAGACAATCCATTCACTACCATGCTACACATTTCCCTACCTCCTCATTTTTTACTTCACTTTTATCTATGTTGATAATTCTCCCCCTTAAACACAAAAGCTCCACGACTACCTAGCACACTTAAGACAAAACACTCATCCATGGATCATTATAGGAGACTTCAACTGCTCTTTTTTGTCTACTCACAAATCTGGTGGCAATCCTCCTCATATTAAAGATCTATCTCCTCTCAATGACACAATATACAATGCTGAAATTATTGAGATTGCTACTTCTGGTTCCCCTTTCACTTGGAGTAATAAAAGCCAAAATGGTTAGAGAACTCTCAGTAAAATTGATCATAGGTTCTTTGACCATAAAGCCTTAGCTATCTTCCCTACAATGCATATTTTCATTCCTATGCCTACTCTTTCTGACCACTCCCCATTAATCCATTCCTTTGGTGAAGTAGAAATTAAAAAGCAAGTAAATTTTAAATTTTTTGATACTTGGATTCATAATCCAAATTTCATGCAGGTGGTCACAAAGGCTTGGAAACAGTACACATTTGGAAATCTAATGTTAAAGCTGCAAAGAAAACTAATTCATACAAAAAATGCTACGAAAATATGGTCTAAAGAAATATATGGTGATGGTAAAAAAATTCTCTACTGACATACATTGTAAACTTGAAAAGGTTCAGGCAATGCTTATGAACTCAAGCAATGATCCTGCCCACTTCCTCCTTGAAACTAATCTGATTAGTAAGCTTGATGATGCTACTCAACTGAAGCTGAAATGGCTAGGCAAAAGTATAGGGAAAATTGGACTATGCATGGGGACAGAAACACCAAACTGTATGATGCTTCTTTGAAGATAAAGCAAACTAAATCTTACATTCATCAGATAATAGACATTCATGGTGATACACACTATATGAGAATTGGAGTTGATGCTGCTTTCCTGGGTTATTACTCTACCCTTCTTGGTGAATCTCAACCTACACCTGATTTCTCTTTCCTCAGTGACCTCTTCCTGACTTCTCTTTCTACTGAATTGCATGCTATACTCGCATCTCCAATATTTGATGAAGAGATAAAATTATTTATATTTTCTATGAGGAAGTCTACTACGGGTAGGCCTGATGGCTTCAATGCAGTTTTCTACACTTCCTGCTAGAGCATTATCTCTACTTATTTTATAAAAGCAGTGCATAATATATTTGACATGTCCAAGATGCTTATCTCGATAAAATCCATGAACTTAATTAGCATTAATTCCAAAGGTGAACAATCCCTCAAATGTAACTCATTTCAGACCGATACACTACAAGATAATACGGCTATTCCAACGGCTTTTAGCCGTTGGCGGCCGTTGGAAGCCGTTGGAATATATCCCACGACTTCCAACGCTTTCCAACGGAAACAACGGACCATTTCCAACGGCATTTCCAACGGCCGCTAACGGCTTATAGCCGTTGAAAACCGTTAGAAACCGTTACAATAAAATGGCCAATATGCCGTAGGAAGCCGTTGGGAGCCGTTGGAAATACTGGATTTATTTTGCTGTACAACAGCAAGCCTATTTACCTTCCACCACACCATTTCCAATCCATTCAATTTCCATTCCATTTCCAATCAATTCCACATATATATATCAATATCAATACAAACAACGCACATAAATCAATAAAACACCAATATAAACAAACCAAACCGATTAAACATCACAAAACATACCATCAACGTACATACCATCAACGTACATACCATCAACGTACATACCACTAAACCATGATCATACCATCAAAATACTTCTCACCCACTCCGTACCAATATATACAACATCACCATCAACATCAAAACATCTCCAAGTCAATATATACATTGTTCAAATACAAATACTCAAAAACATACCTCCTCAAGGATCCTCGTCGCCTCAAGAAGCACCAGACGACGAAGGAAGGGTACCATGATTCTGCAAATACTGCGCAAGCTTTTGATCCAACTGCTCCACCTGTATGGCTCGTAGACGATTCTCCTCCCGTAGCTGCTCAACCATAGCTCTAAGCTCCTTGATTTCTTCTTTGTCTCGGTCTTTTTGAGCTTGTCGAGCCTGTCGAGCCTGCAAATAAAATTAATAGCAAAAGGGTTGTCTCAGCATATACAATATTATAACATTATATATCTAAACGCTGATTTTTTGTACATATGTAAAAGGATTAATTACCGTTAGGTTCCCGAAGCCAAAATGTCTACTCCGTTGCGCCGGATCCATAACAGCGGTAAAAATGTTATCCTGCTCCTCTTGTGTCAGCGCATCACGACCAGACTGCTCAAGCGCATAAGCCTGTGCCTCCTGCAACCTCGACTATAATGAAAAAAAACAATTTCAGTTGAAAAATAGTAGCATGTAATTATTTTGCGTAGCTAGAAATTAATAAACTTATCGGTGTAAGTATTAAAAATTAAAAAATGCATACATATGCCTCGTTCGCCCTATCTTGCTCACCCCACTGATATATGATAT
Organism: Allium cepa; assembly: GCA_030765085.1. Classification (NCBI taxonomy): domain Eukaryota; kingdom Viridiplantae; phylum Streptophyta; class Magnoliopsida; order Asparagales; family Amaryllidaceae; genus Allium; species Allium cepa. The sequence goes on from CM060937.1 coordinate 950,428,712, forward strand.
TGCCAGCCTCATCTACTTGCCTAGATGCGTGGGTGTGAGCAAACACATCCACTAAGCCAACAGAGCCTCCACGAGCTCGTTCCTGCAATTGATAATTTGGATAATTTAACTGTACATAACTAATTACTGAACTGATCAATATACAAATGTGATAATAGATAAATTTACCAAATCTTCGCGGTGATGCTGGAAAGATTTGGAGCCTCCACGGTGTGATACAGGATTCCTACTCCTGTTTGCCGAGTTCCTAGCTGACTCTTTCTGCAAATTTACAATGATTAATTATTTATTAAACGGTAAAAAAATGCTGAGATTTATTGTAGATTTACCTTGAACTCCTCAGAGTTCCACCAATCAACCCATTTCTCCCATACAGTCGCGCTCATCCACTTGGGATTCTTTCCTATTTTTTTAATCTCCGACATAGTCTCTCTATAGTTCTTCGCGATCCTGGAGTTCCAGTGTCGCTGAACTAAATTGACGTCAGGCTCTTGCAAATCTACGGCGCCCTGTACAATGAGAAAATATTACTAATTATTTATTTGTATTTAATTAATCATCTTGTAAAGCGGTATAAACTTACCAAAAAATCTTGCCAAATCGTCTCTCTCACGTCGTCGGGGATCTTGCCCCACTTGGGCCAGCAATCGGTCATCCTAGCCATGTACGCCTGCTTCGAAATGCTCAGAACCACTTTGGATGGCTCAAACTCAAATCCACTACGTTAAATATAAAATTGAACTTTAGACAATTGTAGATATATCATGTACAATTAAAAAATTAAAATGCTATGCTCGCTAATTATGATACTTACGTCTCATCAGCCTTAGGCTGTAAGTAAACAAGTGGCCGAGCTGGTGGCTCGCCACTACTCTCTCCAGTATGACGTGAAGAGCCACGTCGCCGAGACCCAGAACCAGAACCGGAACCGGACATAATATATATACCTGCCATATATACATACATATACACATTATAATAATCATGATATGATGAACCATTAAAAAATGTAATACAATATGCTACAAATGTGTCATGTTGTGTACGTGTTGAGTGTGTGAGTATACACTTATTGTCATTAAAATTGTATAAATTAGATAAATGCATTATTAATCAGAGATCAATGTAATGTGAATACTTTTAAAAATTACCGGATATTACTCAGTCGTCCTCATCGTTTTCTGATTCAGACTCGGTTTCGTGCTCTATATCGTTTTCCTCTACACTCTCAAATGCTTCGACTAATACATTTGTCTCATCATTTAAAGGTCCAAAATCGGTTTGATCGCCTGTAATTGCTATTTCAGCATTTTCCTCCAGATCTGCTTGATAGGCTTGTTCGTCTGGAATATTTTGTCCATCAAACGTAAATCTTGCTTTGGTCTTAAAAACCGCAGACCAATCTGCTTTATCCCCTTTTAGAGATGGATAAGGGGCATAATAAGCTTGTAGGGCTTGTTTGGCTAGTATAAATGGGTCGTACTTTTGATAACGCGAGGTATGTTTAATTTCTATAAGATTATATTTTGGATGAACGTTAATACCAGAACCTGGAACGTTGCTGAACCAGTTGCATCTAAACAAATCAACATCCTTTACGGGTCTTGTAAAATATGTCAACTGCAATATCTGAGTTAACACGCCATAAAAATCATTTATATGATTATTAGGGTCATCACTGCCTTTAACAAATACACCAGTATTGTTTGTTAATTTTTCAGCACCGTATTCTTTGGTGTTGAATTTATATCCATTAAAAAAAAATATTGGATACGTATTAACTTTTCTTTTCGGTCCAAACGCCAAATGTTTCAGTCCTTTATCGAGCACATTATTTGTGGGATCAGAAACGTATTTAGAAAACCAAGTACTGAAATCTTTGCTTAAATTGCCACCTGGATTTTGTGATTCATAAATACTGCAAACACAAACATGATATATTACATTGTTATTTATTCACACGTGTAGTATTAAATTTAACAAAACTTGAAATGTGCTAATTACCTAACAAATGGTGCAACTTCAGGACAATTAAGAAGAATATATGTGTGTGCTACATGGTATTCTTTATCATCTAGCCATACTTCCTCACTTTTGCCAGCATGTCGGCAATATTGTTTAAAAATAGATAATACTGATTCAGAAGAAGAAGCTTGTTCAACGGCCTGATCGTCATTACGCGGAACACTTACAAATGATAAGTTCGCATGGTCTTTAAAATAATGAGAGAAAAAGAAAGAAGCTTCTTCTTCGATATATGATTTGCAAATAGAACCTTCAACTCGAGCTTTTTGTCTCACTTTTTTCTTCGAATGATTTGAGTACCTAATAAAAAATATTTGGGTTAAGTATTAACTACTATATTTATACTTAAATCAACATTTACATACTCAATATAGTAACATACCTTTCGAATGGATACATCCATCCATATTGCACAGGACCTCGAAGATGTGCTTCATATGGAAGATGAACAGGCAAATGCTCCATTACATTAAAGAAACCCGGAGGAAATATTTTCTTCAGTTTGCAGAGCAGTATAGGAATTTCTTCTTCAAGTTTAAGTAGACGGTCAACTTTTAACGTAGTTGAACAAAGCTCCTTCTAAAATAAAATAAGTTCTGTTATTACCGTCCAAACTTTTACCGGTAACAATTCTTTGAAAGCGATGGGTAACAAATTTTCCATCATTTCATGACAATCATGGCTTTTCATTCCACTCAGTCTTCCATTTTTATAGTCGACACATCTACGAAGATTAGAGGAAATTCCATCGGGAAATCGTAATCCTTCCACCCATTGTAACAATACTTTAACTTGGTTGCTGTCTAGTTCATAGCATGCTTTGGGTTTTTTATTGTCGGGAGTCATATGAAGCTCAGGACGATTGCATATTTGCTCTATATCACGTCTAGATTTCAAATCGTCCTTAGTCTTGCCCTTCACATTCAAAACTGTATAAAACACATTATCATATATGTTTTTTTCGTTATGCATCACGTCAATGTTATGCCGGATTAATAGATTTTTCCAATAAGGCAATTCCCAGAATATACTTTGTTTGCACCAATTATGAAACGTCGATTTATCTTGAATTTCTTCTTGTTGTCCGGTCTTGTGTATCTTTGGATAATCTTTTACAAGTTCATATATATCCTCGCTTGACCAAACTGTTGGTGGTCGTAGAGTCTCATGTCTATTAGCTATGAAGTTTTTTTTGTCTCTTCTAAAAGGGTGATTAATATGAAGAAAACATCGATGACAATCAAACCATGAAATTTTCTTTCCATTTGGCAAAAAAAATGCTCGTGTTTCTTCCATGCAATAAGGACAAGCAAAACAACCAGCCGTACTCCAACCCGAAAGCATTGCATATGCAGGAAAATCGCTAATAGTCCATAACAAAGAAGCGAACATCCGAAATTTTTTCTTTTTTGATATGTCGTATGTTTCAACTCCTTCATACCATAATATTTTCAACTCTTCGATTAACGGTTGTAAGTAAACATCAATGCCCTGTGTCGGATCATCAGGACCGGGGACGACAATCGTGAGAAACATATATGGAGTTTTCATACACATCCAAGGAGGTAGATTTTAAGGTGTGATTATTATAGGCCAAGATGAATATTTAGAACCAAACTGAGAAAACGGTGAGAAGCAGTCTGCACATAAACCTAGTCTAACATTTCGGCTCTCCGCTGCGAAATCGGGATATTTCTTGTCAAAATGTTTCCATACTTCTCCATCGGCTGGGTGTGTCAATGTACCTTCTTGTGGTGTTCTCACACTGTGCCATCTCATATGATGCGCTGTCACAAATGATGCATATAATCGTTGAAGTCTAGGGGTGAGGGGCAAATAATGCATACGCTTATACGGAACTTCTTTTCCCTTCTTTTTCCTAGATTTGTATCTTTCCTAATTACATATTTTACAATTTCTAAGATTGATGTCTTCTTTCCAATACAACATGCAACCCTTTAGACATGTCTATTTTTTGATATGGCAAACCGAAAGATGACATAAGTTTTTTCACTTCATAATAATTTTCGCACATTAAATTATCGGATGGCATATGACGTTTAGCAGCTTGCACAACAGCCGTAAATCCAGCTTCTGTAAGGTTGTATTTTGATTTCATTGCAATGTATTCTACAGTTACCGATAATTGAGAGCCGCTTAAACATCCATTCCAAAGGAGGTTTTTAGCATGATCCAATAATCATATATATTTTTCGCTCCAACATTTGGTTCCTCTTCGACGTTAACATCGTCGTTATCAATTACAGCGGTAGGGAACATTGATCGTGCTGCATCTTCGACCATATGTTCTATGAGATTCGTACTACCTTCTTCGCTGATGACCTCCACCGACTGTTCTTGATTATTAGGGGATACAATTTCTCCATGACGATCCCACAGCAAATAATTGGGTATGAAACCGAATTGGCGCAAATGAACGTTAGCCATATTCGGTTTTAAATAGTTCAACAATTTGCATCTACTACACGGACAATGAATTTCTTCATCGTTTGCAATATTACTTATAGCAAATTCGATGAACACTTGTACCCCTTTTAGAAAATGTTCGCTTATTGCGCCACTAGTTTCCCTTCTTTGATACATCCAGCTCCGATCATTAAAGTAATTGACCATGTTTCCCTACTAGAAAACCTATGATAGAGTAAAAATGTTATAAATCATTCATTTTATATTTTGCACGAAATTTTCCAACGGCCGCAAACTGCTTATTTCACAAACTGAATATTTTAAATAAGCAACTATTGTTTCATTGCCACTTATGTGTCTTTCTTTGATGGTCGGTCATCCTACTTTCCATTACAAACACAATAGTAATTATATTCCGTAAATCATATCATTTTAAACGATTCACAAAATTTCGGCAGCATTTCCCCCGTGTTCCTTGTATCGTACACAAATGCGTGTACACAAGGAACGTAAAGGAAATGCCGTCGAAATTTTGTGAACCGTTTAAAGTGATATGATTGACGGAATATAATTACTTTATAGTGTTTGTAACTTATCCAATACTGGGACAAATCCGACAAATGATGTATCAGATGAATAGAGTTGTCCGTTTTGTGGAAAAGACGAATATCCCTAAAACGATCATATACAACACTTGTCAGACGGGGCCGAATAATATCTAAGGATTTAAATATTTGTTTATATTAAATTCGAATATATAATTCGTTTAATTAATATTGGTTTATATTTTACCGTTTTATTACATAAGTACTAAATTCATTTTATATGCTAAATTTGTACACAAAATTCATTTATAAACTAAATTAATTCGCGTGTTCACACAAATACAAAGCTCGTATTTGCACATATGAAATATCCGTTCTAACGGCTTCCAAATGCAATAAACTCTATCACACACATACGTTTAATATACTAACCAAATAACATAAACTAATGCAATATCTTAAATTACAAAATTTTCAATCAATTATAATAACTTGTTCATTATGTTATAATGGTTGCAATTAGAGGATAATATAATGTAATATGCATACACTAACAAGTAGGAATCAATCAACATTCAAATTAAACCGTAAATCAAAAAAAACCTAAATATTAGCTTTAGGAAAATTACCAAGTTGGAGAGCTAGAACGGTGGAGATGTGCCGGAGTAGCTTCTAGATGGCGTCGGAGTTTGTTGGGATGGTGTTTGGGCCGGCAAATGAAGATTGGAGATGATGGAATGGTGGATTTAGGGGTAATTTTCGGTTGAGAAGATGAATAATGAGCTGAAGGTCGGTCTCAGGAAATATGCAGAAAATTTTCCAACGGCTTCCAACGGCCGCAAACGGCTCCTTTCCAACGGTTTCTAACGGTTTCAAACGACTACGTAAAAAATTAACGGGCCGTTGGAAGCCGTTGGAAATGCCGTTGGCGGCCGTTGGAACTGGGGCATTGGAATTTACTGTTTTTCTAGTAGTGATAGCTTGCTGCAACATTATATGCAAAAGCATTGCAAAAATCCTGGTCTCTAGACTTAAACAAGTTCTCCCTTCTATAATATCATCCAATCTAGGTTCCTTCCTACCCAAAAGAAGCATTTTGAACAATGTTCTACTCGCATATGAACTACATAATGGTTACCCTAATGCAAATAAATCTCCTCGTGCTATGATGAAAATTGACATTAAAAAAACTTTTGGCACTGTAAACTGGTCCGCTCTCATGCAAATTATGACCATAATGAAATTTTCTCCTTTATTTTGCCACTGAATATTTCAATGCATATCAACTGTTAGATACACACTTGCATACAATGCCCATTCTGTGGGCTACTTCAAAGGCATGAATGGTCTTAGATAGGGGACCCCATATCTGCTCATTATTATTATTATTATTGAAACTCTTACAAAAGCTTTACAGCGACAAGTCTATCTAATTTTTTATACACTTCATCCCGAGTTCAAAACTCCTATGATTACTAGTCTGGCCTTTGCTGATGAACTTCTCATCTTTACTAAACCAACTGTTCAATCCTTGAATGCCATAATGATAACTCTTGATTCTTTTTATAAATTCTCTGGTTTCCAGATAAATCATGAAAAATCCCATATACTAATATCTGGCTTGATCAGCACCACATAAAAATCTTTATGCCTCTCTATAACCAATATGAATTCTCTTGAGTCTGACATGTCCTATTTGGGCATTCCTTTAGCTAGCAAAAGAATCACTGTATCTCAGTGTATGCCCTTCTATGAAAAAACACTGCTGTTTTTGAAAGATGGCATAACAGACACCTGAGTCAAGCAGGCAGACTTGTCATTATCAACTCAGCGATCTTCTCAATGAAAGTCTACTGGTGTAGGATCTTTCTTCTTCTTAAAAAACTGTTAGCGTTGATTAGATCGGGGATGATCAGATTCTTACGGACAGGTTCCACTCACAACAGGAAACTGTCCCCAATAGCCTAGAACAAACTATAATGGCCTAAGAAGTATGGGGGATTGGGTATAATGAATCTAAAACGATGGAACCCTTTAGCTATATCTAAACACTTTGATAATCTCCTCAATAAAAATGACACCTTGTGGGTGTCTTGGTGTTGCAGATATAATCTTAAAAATGATGATATTTGGACTGTCAAACCAAATCAGGCTAGTTGGTTATGGAAGCTGATGCTAAAGGTTAGGGATGCCATTCTACCTCACTCTTATGTTTCCCTTAAGCCAAAATAGCAGTGCGAGATTCTACTCTGAACCATGGTTAAATAAAGGATTGATACTAAGCTATACTGTAACGACCCAGAATTTTTAGAAATTAAAATTTGAATATTTAATTAATTTTAAATATTAATAAGTGAATTTATAAGTCAAATAAATTTTTATTTGAATTATTGGATTTAATTGGATTATTAAATCGATAATTTAATACGTTAAATTATGAAAATAATTGAAAATTGAGTTAAATATGATTGAAAATGATTTGTAAAATTTTATTTTATCATATGGGAGTTAGAACGATATTTTAGAACTTTTAAAATCGAATTAAAAGTTAATTTGTGAAAATTGAATATTTTAATATTTAAATCGACTAGTAAAAATAGTCAATTTTTGAACAGTCTCAGAATTGAACGAAACCAGTTCCATTGGATCCATAATAGTTAGTTATTACCGGATTTCAATTTTCGTGTCAATCGGAGTTGTCGTTTGATCGTGGCAGCTTGAAACGCATCGATTTATTTTTAATTTAAATTTGACGAGTGAAAATAGCCATTTTTCAAAAAGTCTCGGATTTCGACGAAACCAGTTTCATCGGATCCGTAATGTGATATTATTGTAAGTTTCAAATTTCAAGTCAATTGGATTTACCGTTTGTCCGGTACAAATTAAAACGCCTAGAAAATCGCTTAAATCGGTTTAATTCAAATTGAGCGTTTACAGCCATAACTCGCACATACTTCCGAATTAGCTTCCGAAACCTATTCCATTGTGTCCGGAACGCGGGGCAAACCCAAGAAACGCTGGTTACGGCGCGTAAATCGGAGTTCGGAATTTCCGGATGAATAGTGTTCGATTTTTCTTTATAAATAGACCACCACCATCACAAAATAAAAAAAAAGAAACCCTAACCCTAATCAAAACTGCACAGCCGCCACCCTCCCCATGAATGGCCAGAAACGTCCCAACTTCCACCTCGATTATCTCCTCATCCATCGACAATTAGCCTTAGGTTTCAACTAGAGAATTGAAGAGGACATCAAGATCTACAAGTTCAACGGTGGAGATCGTGTTTGGAGCGACGATGGGGGAGATAAGGAGCCACGTGCGTGGCCGTTATGCCTCGAGATTCGAGCAACATGGGGTGGCCGAGCTTCACTAGCTTAGGGCCGAAGGTAGCTCAGGTCAAGGGCTTCGAATTGCAAGCTGTTGATCGAGTTCTAGTCGAGCGAGGTGGTGGATATTTGTAACCCTAGTTCTATGCTATGGGTTTGTGATGTCGGCCTTAAACCTGTAGATAATGCGTGAGGGAGATGAAGGTAGGGGACGGCCAGGATGGAAAGAAAGTGGATCCAGTGGCTGTGATGAAGCTAGGTAGAAAATTAGTAAATTAATGTTGTAATTTAGTTATAAAATCGTGTACAATCTTTAAAAATTCATAACTTTTTCATACGAGGTCGAAAACGCGCGAAACCAGTTGCGTTGGAATCGTATGGACGAGCACTACGCGATGGAGTTGGTTTGGAGTCGTTTGGAGTTAGTGAGAATTTTGGGTAAAATTAAACGTCCGTTTAATTTTATTCGAAATAAATCGCTAAAACGGAAATGAAATCAAGGTGAGAACTTCTCACTCAATCGAATCAGTTTCGATTTTATTTTAAATAGTTAGATTTAAAATATTTGAATGCATGTTTGAATGATGATTGATATCTATTGGTTGTTAAAATAGACATTATACGCCGTTAGTAAGCGGATGTTATTTATTAAAAACATATACCGCGAATATTTCATAAACAGTGAAATTGGTATTATATATAGTAGCAATATATATATATATATTGGCATATGTATATATTGGAGTTATTGATTCCCCGCATTTATTTGTTTAGCGGATGAGACCCTATTGCGCCGTTATTAAGCGGATAATATTTAATAAGAACATATACCGCGATAATTTCGTACTGGAGCGAAATTGGTATTGTGCTAATGTTTGTGGATGCAGGAAAACAGGTTGGAGGGATCCAACTGGATTCCTCAACAGTTTTTATTTGATTTCAGATATTTTGATATTTGATGGATTATCATATCGATATATGATGGATCGTTGTAGTCGTGATTGACTATTTGGTGTGTAGCATCATTGGACCAAATTTTGGGATTTTAAAATGATCTTTAAAGTGATTTTAGAGAATATACTATATTTTGGAATTGATCCATTATAAATAAATAAACGTTATAATTTTTAAAGTTATAAAAATTATGATTTTTAAGAAATATAGTTAGAAGCTGATTTTTTGAAAATAAGGAATTAATGACTTTATAAAATAGTTAAATTGGGATTTCTGAAATAATTGTGAAAAGTTTAAATATAGGATATATAAAATTTGATTATTTTATAAATCAAAATGATGAAATTATAAAGGAGATTAAAGACGTTTTAAAGAATAATATAAATTTATTTATATTAAGAGATTTATAAATGGATATGTATAAATTGAAATATTGACATTATAAAACGAGTTTTTATAAGTGTTTGAATGAAGTGAAAATAAATTTTGTAAATGAATGGAATTCATAAAATTATAAAAGGTGAAGTTATAAATGAAATTTATAAATAGTAAGATTTATAAATTTTGTGAAATTATTAAAGAATATATTTGGATGAATAATTGAATCTTATAAGTTATAAGATTTATAATTATGAAGTTCAAAGGAACGATTTTGCAAACGAATAAATTATAAGTATTTCACTTATAATATGAACCTTTGTTTTATAATTGAGTTATAAATCGAATAGGTTAATAAAGGAATTTATAAAAAGGAAGTTTTTATAAATAAATAGAAATGGAATTTATAAACGTTGTTTTACAAATTCGCAAATGACTTATTTTGATAAGTAAATTGTTGAAACCTATAAATGGAGTTATATTCACATTTTGAATAGTGAATAATCCTTTGAATTAAAATGAATAAAAGGATGAAATTGTTAATGAAGTATATTCACGTTTTTAAATAGTGAATAACATGTTAAAGGAAATGTTTTGAATGAGATGTTTAAATTGAATTAAAACGATCTAACGATGTTTTAAAATGTGTTGAGATTCGAAACCATAGATTTCAACATTGATTGTTGAAATAGACGTTTTCGAGAAATAGAAGGAAATAATGGACTATAACACTGTTGTTATAGTAAATGATTTCCGAAAGGAAATGTTTTGTATAGTATTGGGATTTATATATCTATTTTAATTCCGAATCCCTATACTAGTGATTTTGGGTTGTCGTAACGATGTTTTACGTAACATTCGTTTTGGCCCAAACAAATATGTTTAAGAGAATGATTTCCTTAAAGAATGAAATATATACTTAATCTCGATTTAAGTATATTGAATATTTTCCAAGTGTTGAAAATAAATAAAATTTGTGAATTACTTATGAATGTATAAGTATGGAAATGTTTTCCAATATAAGGTGAATATTTTGAGAATTTATCTTTTTGAAGATAAATTGAAATGAATAATTGAAATCGAATATTCATAGATATTTGGATTATAAATTCACTAAGGAATTTATAAAAGAAAGTGGAATTTGTTTAAAAATAAATATTGATTTATTTTTGAAATATTGAAATTATATATCTTGTAAAGATATTTTGGAAAGTAAATAATTTGGAAAATTATTTGGAAACTGGTGATGTGTGCATATCCAGTGATAGTTCAATAACCGACTATCAATATTTCCCTTTGAATGGGTAATTGATGTGATTTGTTTGAATGTGAATGCCACACTTATTTTTGAATAAACGCTCACTATTCGGGTTAACCGGGAAAGGACCATGGGGTCGTATAACCCGTTCCGAATATGTGATACGTCGTTGTGAATTGCATTGAAGATCGGTGTTGAAGACCCGGTATTTGCGAGAGCGATAGGATGACCTGTCGATTTACTCTGCACCGAGTTGCTCCGGTATAGAGTTCTCCATATGTGATGGTGAATCCGATCAGGATTGTGAATATCTGGATTGCAAGGACTTCTTTGTAAGTGCCTTCGGTTTTATTCGATCCCGGAACAGACTTGTATGGATTGTATGTCTGACATTACAAGTTGAGATATAAAGCCGATTTCTTTCAAATATATTTCTGTTGGTGGCGGAGAATTTATTCTTTTAGCTTAACACCCTTCTCTGAGACATACGAGCTCAGAGGTTATATAGTTGAAGTTATCAGCGATATATTCCCAATTTGGTAATGTGACATGCTGAGTGTTGCTGTAAATGATCATTGTGTTGATTATTGTGATAGGATCGTTTATTTGATCGTCTATCTTGGTGATCATTGTGTTGATCATTTGTTGACCCAAAGCATGGCTTTTGTATAAAGTATGTTTTTGTGGACGTGACTTCGTCGAACCTCACACCCCGGAAATGGTCAAAACAGGAAAGATGCGGCAAGGTTATGAGGGGTAGCTCCCTTTAGGGTATGTACATTTCCTTCTGGATAGAGGTGGTATCATGGTATGGAGCCCAGATATTTAACCTATGTGGTTACTACGAATTTATTACTTTGTGGTTGTTGGTTTTCGGGATCCCGTGAGAAAGGTCGTTTACGATCGGGGAATGGCGTGCTCGTGTCAGTAGTTACCCAGCTAGGGGTAACCCGGCCTTGTGTTGGCAGAGTTCCGGTTTGGTTCTCGGGGATGTCTTTCCAGAGGCATTCTCATGTGGCAATGGGAAGTTCCTTGGCCTGACCATTTGTTGGAAATCCAAAGAAACAATACGAGACTTGTACGGTTTTAGTTGTATAACCTGCTATGGAATGTGGCGGTAACCTGCTATTGAACATAGTTAGCTATAGTAGGCATACGATAATGGTCGTATGTTGGCTAAGATTTATATTCTACTTTCGAAATGAATTTTTCCTACACTATACACTAATAATAATATCAAATGTCTTTTTAAATGCGTATCAAGCATCTTTGACTATCATAAGGAGAAATCTCCTCCGATTCTGCGTTTGCATGTGTGTGTGTGCGGGAGGCCTTATGGTAGTCTCATTTTTAAAAGCATTGCGAATTGAATTTAAAAATATTCCTCTATTTTGATTTTAAAGATAAATAAACTGTTTTGAGTTCTCACACCAGTCACATGACTGACTCGGAGTTTATTGTTTTCCTTCCTAAACTCTGGGTGCCCACCAATTTTCACACGGGCAGTTAAGAGTAAGGTTTATCAGGATATTCTGGATATTCTGGAGTTGCTGGAGGCAAGCTGGATGGTATGGCGTATTACTAGTTTATATAGTATTTCTTTTTCCGCTGCACTGTTTGTTGTTGTTGTTGTACACTCTGATGATATGATGTAATGAAATGTGATGTAATGTAATAACTGATATAGTTCTTTGTTTAAAGACTATTCATTTATTATTATATGTTGTTCCGCTGCGAATTGTGAGATTCTGATGTTGTTCTGTTTTCTTTCTGTTCCGTTCTATTTTAAAATTATGTTCTATCTTTCTATTTTGTTCTCTATTCTTTTTTCCTTCTATTTTAAAATTTTCTATTTCCTTTTCCCTCTATCTTCTACCTTTTTCTTTCCTTTTCTTTTCTTAAATTCTTTTTAAAACCCATAACTATTCGGTTTTTCGGCAACGAAAAATCGAAGCGTTACATTTGGTATCAGAGCTTATGGTTAAGCGACAACCATGGTTCTGTTGGGTATTATTCATTAGAGATAGAGTCAGCAGTACTCTAGATTGAGTTTGAGTGTAATAATAGCTATGAGAGCGTATTTGTTAGTGAATATAAAAATTGTTTTATATTGTGATGGTTGGTTTGTTGAGTGGTATATAGATTCTGGTTAATACGAGTAATTAACGTTGTTGATAGGGATCTCTAAACACTTTTACAGAACAATTCGACACGATATTGTTTTAAATTGGGTAAATGAAATAATTTTACCTTGATTATATTTTATATATAAAGGAATAATTTTTCAGAATTATTAAAGTGTATATAAGTTGATTGTTAAGTTGTTTGAATAATCTAAATAAAAGAATAATTGTATAAGCAAAAGAATTATAAGAATTGAATTATAATTAAAGTAATTTGCAATTGTGAAATAAACTTATATATGAGAAGTGAAACTATATGGATATATATATGAATATGAGTTGTAAATGAAAATGAATTTAAAGTTAAATGGAAATTTACTTTAGAAATGGAAATATAACTTAAATTATGTTGAATGAAGTTGATATTAGTATCAAAGTAAATTAGTAAAGTGAAGTGATAAATGTGAACTTAAGTTATATAAGTGAAATTCAACTTTAGTAATTGAATTGAGTTAATGGATTAAATGTTAATCAATTGAATGTGAATTAAATTGATATGGAATAATGAATGTAAGTGTTGATTCATTTAAAATCTAAAGTTATTGAAAGTTGAATAGTTGAATGAAAATCAATTAAATTAAACCAATTGTAAGCAAAAGAATTTGGTTGTAATTAATATACATTGGTTGTTATATGATTGTTAGTTGAGTGATTGTATATAATTCATTAAGAATTAATGAAATTGAAAGCTAAAGTAATTGAAATTCGATTGGAAGTTAAGTAAATCTTAAATAGAATTGAATTTGAATTGGAAGTGAACCAACTTGAATATGAATTAGTGAATATAAACTAATTGAAAATGAATGTTAGTAAAAATATCCAATGTTAATAAATCAAATGTGATTAAATTGAAAACCAATTCATTTAATATTAATGAAAATATGAATGAATATTTATTGGTTATGAATTGTTGGATGCTAGTTGGTTGATGTTTGCATTTGTTGCTTTTGTTTCAGTTACTATATGTTGTATATCGATACTATTGTCTATATGCATGATTCTCATGTTGTTTGTTGAGTGATTAGTAGGTGCGGATCGCGTTTGCTTCGCATTTGGAGCTCGCTTTCGCGCTATATTAGCCGTGTATGCTTGCTAATAAAATATAAGGTACATATCTCGGATTACATACCGTACTTTTACATTTTTTCCCTTCGCGATGCCTCATTACTTGATGAGATGTATATTTGTGATATATATACTGTCATTTTTTTTTTCGGATCGAGCCGCGCAAAGGAGACTATGGCGAATTTTTCCGAAAATTTAAGGCGTTAGAAAATTTTTGAGAAAAATTGGAAAATTTTGAAAACTTAAACTTTGATTTTGGAATTGAAAGTTAAACAATAGTAGTTGTTTTTGAAAAGGATAACTAAGTACGATTTGAAAACTTAGTAAAGTATGGTGAGAAATTTAACTATGAATTATGGAAAATTAATAGATTCTGTAACTTTTCTTACTTATAATTTCGAGGACGAAATTCTTTTAAGTGGGGAAGATTGTAACGACCCAGAATTTTTAGAAATTAAAATTTGAATATTTAATTAATTTTAAATATTAATAAGTGAATTTATAAGTCAAATAAATTTTTATTTGAATTATTGGATTATTAAATCGATAATTTAATACGTTAAATTATGAAAATAATTGAAAATTGAGTTAAATATGATTGAAAATGATTTGTAAAATTTTATTTTATCATATGGGAGTTAGAACGATATTTTAGAACTTTTAAAATCGAATTAAAAGTTAATTTGTGAAAATTGAATATTTTAATATTTAAATCGACTAGTAAAAATAGTCAATTTTTGAACAGTCTCAGAATTGAACGAAACCAGTTCCATTGGATCCGTAATAGTTAGTTATTACCGGATTTCAATTTTCATGTCAATCGGAGTTGTCGTTTGATCGTGGCAGCTTGAAACGCATCGATTTATTTTTAATTTAAATTTGACGAGTGAAAATAGCCATTTTTCAAAAAGTCTCGGATTTCGACGAAACCAATTTCATCGGATCCGTAATGTGATATTATTGTAAGTTTCAAATTTCAAGTCAATTGGATTTACCGTTTGTCCGGTACAAATTAAAACACCTAGAAAATCGCTTAAATCGGTTTAATTCAAATTGAGCGTTTACAGCCATAACTCGCACATACTTCCGAATTAGCTTCCGAAACCTATTCCATTGTGTCCGGAATGCGGGGCAAACCCAAGAAACGCTGGTTACGGCGCGTAAATCGGAGTTCGGAATTTCCGGATGAATAGTGTTCGATTTTTCTTTATAAATAGACCACCACCATCACAAAATAAAAAAAAAGAAACCCCAACCCTAATCAAAACTGCACAGCCGCCACCCTCCCCATGAATGGCCAGAAACGTCCCAACTTCCACCTCGATTATCTCCTCATCCATCGACAATTAGCCTTAGGTTTCAACTAGAGAATTGAAGAGGACATCAAGATCTACAAGTTCAACGGTGGAGATCGTGTTTGGAGCGACGATGGGGGAGATAAGGAGCCGCGTGCATGGCCGTTATGCCTCGAGATTCGTGCAACATGGGGTGGCCGAGCTTCACTAGCTTAGGGCCGAAGGTAGCTCAGGTCAAGGGCTTCGAATTGCAAGTTGTTGATCGAGTTCTAGTCGAGCGAGGTGGTGGATATTTGTAACCCTAGTTCTATGCTATGGGTTTGTGATGTCGGCCTTAAACCTGTAGATAATGCATGAGGGAGATGAAGGTAGGGGACGGCCAGGATGGAAAGAAAGTGGATCCAGTGGCTGTGATGAAGCTAGGTAGAAAATTAGTAAATTAATGTTGTAATTTAGTTATAAAATCGTGTACAATCTTTAAAAATTCATAACTTTTTCATACGAGGTCAAAAACGCGCGAAACTAGTTGCGTTGGAATCGTATGGACGAGCACTACGCGATGGAGTTGGTTTGAAGTCGTTTGGAGTTAGTGAGAATTTTGGGTAAAATTAAACGTCCGTTTAATTTTATTCGAAATAAATCGCTAAAACGGAAATGAAATCAAGGTGAGAACTTCTCACTCAATCGAATCAGTTTCGATTTTATTTTAAATAGTTAGATTTAAAATATTTGAATGCATGTTTGAATGATGATTGATATCTATTGGTTGTTAAAATAGACATTATACGCCGTTAGTAAGCGGATGTTATTTATTAAAAACATATACCGCGAATATTTCATAAACAGTGAAATTGGTATTATATATAGTAGCAATATATATATATTGGCATATGTATATATTGGAGTTATTGATTCCCCGCATTTATTTGTTTAGCGGATGAGACCCTATTGCGCCGTTATTAAGCGGATAATATTTAATAAGAACATATACCGCGATAATTTCGTACTGGAGCGAAATTGGTATTGTGCTAATGTTTGTGGATGCAGGAAAACAGGTTGGAGGGATCCAACTGGATTCCTCAACAGTTTTTATTTGATTTCAGATATTTTGATATTTGATGGATTATCATATCGATATATGATGGATCGTTGTAGTCGTGATTGACTATTTGGTGTGTAGCATCATTGGACCAAATTTTAGGATTTTAAAATGATCTTTAAAGTGATTTTTGAGAATATACTATATTTTGGAATTGATCCATTATAAATAAATAAACGTTATAATTTTTAAAGTTATAAAAATTATGATTTTTAAGAAATATAATTAGAAGCTGATTTTTTGAAAATAAGGAATTAATGACTTTATAAAATAGTTAAATTGGGATTTCTGAAATAATTGTGAAAAGTTTAAATATAGGATATATAAAATTTGATTATTTTATAAATCAAAATGATGAAATTATAAAGGAGATTAAAGACGTTTTAAAGAATAATATAAATTTATTTATATTAAGAGATTTATAAATGGATATGTATAAATTGAAATATTGACATTATAAAACGAGTTTTTATAAGTGTTTGAATGAAGTGAAAATAAATTTTGTAAATGAATGGAATTCATAAAATTATAAATGGTGAAGTTATAAATGAAATTTATAAATAGTAAGATTTATAAATTTTGTGAAATTATTAAAGAATATATTTGGATGAATAATTGAATCTTATAAGTTATAAGATTTATAATTATGAAGTTCAAAGGAACGATTTTGCAAACGAATAAATTATAAGTATTTCACTTATAATATGAACCTTTGTTTTATAATTGAGTTATAAATCGAATAGGTTAATAAAGGAATTTATAAAAAGGAAGTTTTTATAAATAAATAGAAATAGAATTTATAAACGTTGTTTTACAAATTCGCAAATGACTTATTTTGATAAGTAAATTGTTGAAACCTATAAATGGAGTTATATTCACATTTTGAATAGTGAATAATCCTTTGAATTAAAATGAATAAAAGGATGAAATTGTTAATGAAGTATATTCACGTTTTTAAATAGTGAATAACATGTTAAAGGAAATGTTTTGAATGAGATGTTTAAATTGAATTAAAACGATCTAACGATGTTTTAAAATGTGTTGAGATTCGAAACCATAGATTTCAACATTGATTGTTGAAATAGACGTTTTCGAGAAATAGAAGGAAATAATGGACTATAACACTGTTGTTATAGTAAATGATTTCCGAAAGGAAATGTTTTGTATAGTATTGGGATTTATATATCTATTTTAATTTCGAATCCCTATACTAGTGATTTTGGGTTGTCGTAACGATGTTTTACGTAACATTCGTTTTGGCCCAAACAAATATGTTTAAGAGAATGATTTCCTTAAAGAATGAAATATATACTTAATCTCGATTTAAGTATATTGAATATTTTCCAAGTGTTGAAAATAAATAAAATTTGTGAATTACTTATGAATGTATAAGTATGGAAATGTTTTCCAATATAAGGTGAATATTTTGAGAATTTATCTTTTTGAAGATAAATTGAAATGAATAATTGAAATCGAATATTCATAGATATTTTGGATTATAAATTCACTAAGGAATTTATAAAAGAAAGTGGAATTTGTTTAAAAATAAATATTGATTTATTTTTGAAATATTGAAATTATATATCTTGTAAAGATATTTTGGAAAGTAAATAATTTGGAAAATTATTTGGAAACTGGTGATGTGTGCATATCCAGTGATAGTTCAATAACCGACTATCAATATTTCCCTTTGAATGGGTAATTGATGTGATTTGTTTGAATGTGAATGCCACACTTATTTTTGAATAAGCGCTCACTATTCGGGTTAACCGGGAAAGGACCATGGGGTCGTATAACCCATTCCGAATATGTGATACGTCGTTGTGAATTGCATTGAAGATCGGTGTTGAAGACCCGGTATTTGCGAGAGCGATAGGATGACCTGTCGATTTACTCTGCACCGAGTTGCTCCGGTATAGAGTTCTCCATATGTGATGGTGAATCCGATCAGGATTGTGAATATCTGGATTGCAAGGACTTCTTTGTAAGTGCCTTCGGTTTTATTCGATCCCGGAACAGACTTGTATGGATTGTATGTCTGACATTACAAGTTGAGATATAAAGCCGATTTCTTTCAAATATATTTCTGTTGGTGGCGGAGAATTTATTCTTTTAGCTTAACACCCTTCTCTGAGACGTACGAGCTCAGAGGTTATATAGTTGAAGTTATCAGCGATATATTCCCAATTTGGTAATGTGACATGCTGAGTGTTGCTGTAAATGATCATTGTGTTGATTATTGTGATAGGATCGTTTATTTGATCGTCTATCTTGGTGATCATTGTGTTGATCATTTGTTGACCCAAAGCATGGCTTTTGTATAAAGTATGTTTTTGTGGACGTGACTTCGTCGAACCTCACACCCCGGAAATGGTCAAAACAGGAAAGATGCGGCAAGGTTATGAGGGGTAGCTCCCTTTAGGGTATGTACATTTCCTTCTGGATAGAGGTGGTATCATGGTATGGAGCCCAGATATTTAACCTATGTGGTTACTACGAATTTATTACTTTGTGGTTGTTGGTTTTCGGGATCCCGTGAGAAAGGTCGTTTACGATCGGGGAATGGCGTGCTCGTGTCAGTAGTTACCCAGTTAGGGGTAACCCGGCCTTGTGTTGGCAGAGTTCCGGTTTGGTTCTCGGGGATGTCTTTCCAGAGGCATTCTCATGTGGCAATGGGAAGTTCCTTGGCCTGACCATTTGTTGGAAATCCAAAGAAACAATACGAGACTTGTACGGTTTTAGTTGTATAACCTCCTATGGAATGTGGCGGTAACCTGCTATTGAACATAGTTAGCTATAGTAGGCATACGATAATGGTCGTATGTTGGCTAAGATTTATATTCTACTTTCGAAATGAATTTTTCCTACACTATACACTAATAATAATATCAAATGTCTTTTTAAATGCGTATCAAGCATCTTTGACTATCATAAGGAGAAATCTCCTTCGATTCTGCGTTTGCATGTGTGTGTGTGCGGGAGGCCTTATGGTAGTCTCATTTTTAAAAGCATTACGAATTGAATTTAAAAATATTCCTCTATTTTGATTTTAAAGATAAATAAACTGTTTTGAGTTCTCACACCAGTCACATGACTGACTCGGAGTTTATTGTTTTCCTTCCTAAACTCTGGGTGCCCACCAATTTTCACACGGGCAGTCAAGAGTAAGGTTTATCAGGATATTCTGGATATTCTGGAGTTGCTGGAGGCAAGCTGGATGGCATGGCGTATTACTAGTTTATATAGTATTTCTTTTTCCGCTGCACTGTTTGTTGTTGTTGTTGTACACTCTGATGATATGATGTAATGAAATGTGATGTAATGTAATAACTGATATAGTTCTTTGTTTAAAGATTATTCATTTATTATTATATGTTGTTCCGCTGCGAATTGTGAGATTCTGATGTTGTTCTGTTTTCTTTCTGTTCCGTTCTATTTTAAAATTATGTTCTATCTTTCTATTTTGTTCTCTATTCTTTTTTCCTTCTATTTTAAAATTTTCTATTTCCTTTTCCCTCTATCTTCTACCTTTTTCTTTCCTTTTCTTTTCTTAAATTCTTTTTAAAACCCATAACTATTCGATTTTTCGGCAACGAAAAATCGAAGCGTTACATATACTATGACTTATGCTGAAGCACAACTAACTGGAATCCCTACACAAGCAAAAGCGACTTCATATATTAGGCATGGCAAGATTCATCTTCCTACTTTGAGCTGTCCAGACCTTAACAGTAAATGGGACATGTATAATCATTAGCCATACTCTTATACAAGTAAAGATCAATACAGCTGGACAGACAAGCACAGTGAACACTCAATTTCCATAATGTACACTGCCTTGGAAGATGAAATACCTCATACTAGATTTGCTTGGAACAAGTGTATTTGGAATCGACATACCAGTGAGAGACTAACCTTTATGCTGTGGAAAAATATCAAGAATCAATACATACCAAGGCAAACTATGTAGAAAAGGCATTACTTTGAATAAAATGTGCATTCTGTGTCAAAATAGTGAAGAAGATGTTCATTACCTTTTTTTCTCTTGTCCGTTCTCATATTTCATATGGTCTAAAATTAGACTGAAGGAGGCTTTTCTCGACCTTTTTGGGATAGCAAGATTGAATGGTTTAACAATTGCACTGTAACGAAATGGAAAACAACTGCTTCATATGCCTTACTTCTCTACGTAACGGTAACAGCTGCAGAACTGTGGCGAGAAAGAAATGAAATCTTGTTTACCAATAAGATTAGAAAGAGACTCGACGCTCTGTGATGACCTACTTTTCCTTCCCTTTTAACGAGGGAGTGGTACGCCTCTGGGAATAATTAGTTTCCTTTTCTTGTCTTTTATTTGTCGTTTTTCACTCTTTTTCTTCATTTCATTTCGTATTTACCTCAGTAATTCTTATTTATGATGTAAGAACTTTCTATTTTCATTATAAATACATGGTAGGGGACTAATCCCCGCTGGCTTTGCCAATAAAATACAAACATAATTTAAATAACTTTAAAATAATGTAACTGTAATTAATTGACTTTAAAAAAATATTAATATAATTAAATAACCTTAAAACGATATTGCTATAATTAAATAGCTTTAGAAAATATGAATATAATTAATTAACTTTGAAATAATATTACTATAAATAGATAATCTATAAAACAAAATATTTTCAAAACCTAATTTTTGATTTAAAAAAAATCATATCTTGTCTCAAAACCTATTTCCGACTTAAAAGGCAATTTATAGTATTTTTAAAATACTAATTTGAGGCCAGTATCCACTCAACAGTTAACTAATATCGATATTGATTTTCTATTAGTACCGAGTTTTATTTTCAGATGTATAACGATGTTATAACCATAGTATCCACAATCATGTTCATTTTTCAATAATCCAAATAAATAAATATTATTGACAATTCAACAATAGCGAGGAATCCCATTGGATCCCTCCAACCTGCTTCCCTCTGCATCACAAACGTTATATAATCGTAAAATATAAATCAACCGCTTCGAGGCAGTATTCGTATAAGGGTCATCCGCTCTCACACGGGAACGCAATAGGGTCTCATCCACTTTAAGGGCGGGAATATTCAATCCAACCAATATAAATATGGTAATTCATCCAAACAATCATAAAATGATTTTAATCAACTATATATCGTACTGTTAACCAAAAAGGTGAGTTTAACTCATCGAAATTCATGTTGCTGCCGAGGGGTTCCGGATTTCGTTCGAATTCGAACGATGTTCGAATTCAGTGCACAACTCAAAAAGCTCCATTTGATGCCAAACCAACTCTGTATCAAAGGTGACATCCCAAAGAATGCAATGCAACTCATTTCGTGTCGATCGGATCACGCATGAAGAAGCTATCATAATTTTAAATTATGATATTTAAATTAATACTTAAACAAACTAATTACAAAATAATGTTAATTACCCATTTAAATAATTAAACCCTCCTTCTTCCTTGCCTCTCGTATATGAACTATCACAAACCAACCGCGAGCTTTACGATCATCCCCACACCACCTCAGGCCACAGCTTTGATCACGACAATCACTAGGGAACCCCCCAACTCAGCTAACCCCAACCTTACCAGAATGAGCCTCCCTATCACCGCCTTCGCTGAGAAAAACCCAAAAAATATTTTCATTCATCCTCAAACTGCACCAGCTTCACACGACGATAACCTACCAGACTCCGACCACGCCTCCTACGTGTCAAGCGCTACAACTTTCCTTCAAAAGTCATCGCCCTAAAACCTACCCATTCACCAGAATTTGGCCAAACCCATCTAACGTTCCCCGATCAATTTCTGCCTCCAAGCCTTCCCAACGTCCATCCTGCTTGTCATCCCACTGTATATGTTTCTCCAGTTGACAACATTGCCTGAAAATGACATTAGTGGCTCCAACCATCGCGAGCTATTAGATTTGGTGGATGTTGATTTGAAAAATGAGAAAATCTCTCAGGTTGAGGACACAATTAAATAGGGAAAGGCCTTGGTTTCGAACGTGAGCAGGGTGTGGGCTGAGTTGATGGGAGGCATAGCTGAGGTGATGTGGCATGGCTGGTGTATGGTCACACCAGGTTTTATATATATAATTTAAATTTAAATTACCAAGCTATACAATGTTCGAAAATTTCGAACACCAAATAAGACATGCCGCTTGGCGTTATATATGTTATACCTCTATTTTGGACATAATGGAAGCTGTATCGAGCCTTAATTCAATCGTATGCAGACGATAGCTTTCTGAGCCTAATTATTATATTAAATTTTCGACATTAAATTTTATGCATTTTGATCTCGCACGACCAAAACATACATCCGATTGCCATAAAATTTGAAGGCGTTTTATGATTCATTATTACGGATACAATGAAACTGGTTTCGACAAAATCCGAGACTACGCCTTGGAAGGCTATTTTTATATGTTAATCAAAACAAGTAAATTTCAAAATCAGTTAAATCACTTTCAAATCTATTTTAAAAGTTTTACTATCTTCATTCTTATTAATAGAAATTAAATAAGCTTTTAGATCATTTTTATCTAGCTTAAAACCCAAGTTTCAATTATTTAAACCCTTAGAAGAATTTTATCTTAAAATTTCCAAGGTAAGAAAAACGCCCAAACCCCTTACTTTTTTTAAAACTAATTAGTTGAAATATTTTGCCAAATTATTTTAAGCCCATAACCTTTTCCAAAATCAATCTTTTGAAACCTTATTATTATTTTAATTAAGTTTCCAAATTCATTCATAGATTCCAACTAATATTATCCATTCAATCAGTTCAAGTTATAACTCAAAATAAAAATTTTGCTATTAAAAATTTCTTCAAAATTTCTAACTCTTTAAATTTTTGGAAAAAAATTTCAGCGTCTCGTTTGCACGGATCAATGGAAACAACTACAAGTCGCCACTCAGGGTCCAAACCTGTAACGACCCGCCTTTCATTCCATAGAAAGACACATCATTAAGAAGAAAGAAAGGGATAGAAAAGAGAAAAGACAGAAAAGAAAGAACCAAACAACATCAGAATCTCACAGCGGAACGAATAAATTATATTATATCACATAAGTTATTACATAGTATCATATACATAGAGTTATACAGCTAATACAACACAAACTAGATAGTTATAAACATCTGTCTAGTTATTTCAACTTAAGTACATCTAAGAAACAAATACAATACTACACAGCGGAACCACTACATATGTACACACTGAAGCCTCCTGCTCCATTTCTCTTCCAGAACTCGTCAAAGCTAATCTGAATCCCTTGACTACTCATACATAATATGAGTACCCAAGAGTTTAATAAAACAGAAAATAAACACTTGGGTCAGACATGGGTCTGGTATGAGTAAACGGGTAAAAATTGCTTAACTTTGAAAATCCTTTGAAAACAAAAGGTATCACGTAAGACTCTCCACAAACAAACATGGGTACTTTTTACCTTACGCTAACCAAAACATTTGATAGGAAGTCCAGTGATATTATAATAGGATCTAGGGTTTTCAAGTAAAATACAGAAATAGCTGGAATGCTTACATCTCACGTTCCAACATAGTTGGGCACAATCAAAACGTACGATGCTTATTGGAGATTGGATTCCATACAATGGCAGGGCTACTGGGGCACCGCCCGTCACAGTACGGGGCCTAGATCATCGTACCAAGGATCCACCCTAAATCCCCTGCAACACAAGGCCGAAACCATCCCTTACTAGATAGTCCCAAACAAGGCAACCCCGCAGATGGCCGTCGCCAACTGCCCACACAGCCGAATAAAAAGGGACCTCTAGACAGGAGTAAATCTCGTCCTACTTGGGTGCTACCCACTTAGCCTTGCTGCACCTTCCCTGTTTTAGCCATTCCCGGTTGATGAGGATCGAGGCTACGATTACCTTTATAGAAAACATCTATCTTAGAATGCTCATCGTCCGCCTGACAATGTTCTGAAAGCATTCAATCCATACAAGTTCATTTCGGGTTCGAACGAAACCGAAGGCACTATCTTGCTACACTCATTTTGGAATCACCCTTAGAGTTAACAACAATAGCCCTTGCACTCTGAATCTTCATCTCGAACCTGAAAGTACTACCCCCGTTAAACTCGTATTGGAATCACCCTCAGAGTTTTAACGACGAATAGTCCTTACACCTCGAGTCTTCACTCTTCACTCTTCGCTTGAGATTCACGACCTCACGTTTAATTTGGATCGATGTGGTTTTCAGAATTCCAAATTTGGAAACCCGATCCCGGTCTCATCGAAATCCAAAACGCCATCTTAATGTCCAAGTGATTTTAGTTTGATGATTTAATTCAATATAAAACTTTGAATTCACGCAGCATCATTCATAGATAAATATCACACATTTATCTCAGCTATAATCAATAACATATCATAGCACATCATAGATTATTCAAACTATAAGCATCATTCAATTTAGACATTCTACTCAATCAATCATCCACAAACAGGAATCATTAATCCAATTTACAATTAATTTAATCAACTTAAATTAATTACTTGAGAATTAATCTCATAATCCTACTTAAACAATCATTAATTAATTAATTACAAAACTTTTAATGCATTAATCAACCTTTAATCACTTTATAAACCAATTAATTAATCTTTAGTTAACAAATTAATTATTCTTTAATTATCTTCTAAATTAACCACCCTTGATTAATTATTACTTAATTACATTAAGTAATTAGTCTTTAAATTAATTACACAAATTAATTATGCTTTAATCACTTAGATTAATTAACCTTAATTACTTTATTAATTAATTAATCATAATTAATTACATTAATCCTTAATTAATTACATTAATTAATTATATCTTAATCACTTCATTGATTAATTATCTTATAAATAATCACATTTATTAATCAATTAAACCTTTGATTATTATCATTAATTACATTAATTAATGATTCTTTAATTACTTTCATTAATTAATTATTCTTCTAATTTCCTTTTAATAATTAATCTTTAACTTAATTACATTTATTAATCAGCCCTGATTAATCACAATCAGTAATTAACTTCCCTTAATTACTTCATCAATTAAACCAACTCCTTGATTAATTATATTAATTAATCCTTTAATTTCACTGAGTAATTATCACTTAATTACTTTCCCTAAGTAATTATCCTTTAATTACTATCCATCAAGTAATTCCCTTTTAATTAATTACATCCAGTAATTATTCATTAATTACTTCATTAAGTAATTATACTCCATTAATTACATTGTAATTATACTTAACCCCATTATTAAGTAATTCTCTTTAATTAATTAAACTTAATTAATTAATTACAATTAACCACATTAACTTAATTAATTACACTGGGTAATTAATTACTTCATAAGTAATTACTCTAATAATCTTCTTAACAATTAATCTCGCAATTACTTATTACTTAATTATTCTTAATTGATTAACCTTGATTAATCAATCTTTAATTAAGAAATTAATTACACTTAATTAATTACATAAATAAATTTATCTTAATTTAAATACCTAAATTAATCATTCTAGTTAATTAAGTAATTATACTTTAATTGCTTTAGTTAATAAAACATGATCAGATTAAAATAAATCATTTATTACATTAACTCCTAACTTCTATTTAAAATAAATTAAATTTTAAAGCTTGAATATGATTTATTAAAATCATCATTATTTGGTTCAAGTTAATTTTTTTTACTTAAATCATAATTATGTTTCAACAATTTTATTTAAGTTGAAACATTTAAAAACTAACTACAAATTTATTCTAAAGTAATATTTATCAAAATTATTTTAAAACAAGATTTAAAAACTTTAAAATCCATACCTTTAAAATGTAAATTTGTTTAAACATTATTTTCTAACATAAACATTTTTACCTTCTTTTAAAACCAGTTAAACTTTGCTTAAAATTTAAGTTTGCTTTTTAAAATTTGGAAATCAAAACAATTAAAAACTGGACTCGATTAAGTAAAAATTGGAAACGAAGTGTTTCCTAGCCAACACGGTAATTTCTCGAGTAAACAAAGCAAAACACTTGAGACAAGCTCGTGCAGACTCACAGCAGCAAAAATCCAAGCTTTCGACTTCATCTTCCCCGAGTCGAACACGAGAGATAACACGCAAAACCCCTGGGCCATATCGTTCTTCCCCAAACCCAAATCGCTGATGCACGTCAAAACCACCATGCACGTGCACGGCAACCCCATCCTCCTCCGATCATCGATCAATCCTTCAGCAAGTCGACATTGAACTCGACTTCAATCTCAACCTCTCAGAAACAAAAATCATGATGAAAAACGAAAACGAACAATCAGGCCGAAACCTAGATTCCCCCCATCACCAGAAATTCCCGATTCGCCATCGCCACAGACCTTCGGATCACACACTGACCCACCCAGAGCTGGCTCACGTCACGACGAACCTAACCCCCCACATGCGGTCGCTTCTGGTGCGCCATCGACACCGTACTACCTCGACGGAGCCGACCCCCAAATTCTTCCACTAAACCCTAAAATACTTTCGACTGCACAACAAGATCATCAAAAAAATCTGCACCTATTTTTCCATCAATTACCATCCTCCAGCCTCCTCCGTGCCAAAGCTCGAACCACCAGTCATCGCCGATCATCGACAAATGGTCAAAACCCAAAAATCGATCAACATTCAATATCTCGGCCAATACACCTTAAAAACTACAAAATTTATTTCTAAATTCATGATTTGGATCCACCGTCTAGATTATAAAATCAGATATATAAATTAACATATTTGATTTTTACCCTTTTTCTAATTTTTACTGTAATCTTTAAACTTACAGTACTTTTAACAAATAAAATAACTTAAAATTATTTTTAAAAACAATGACACATTGTTACTTACATTTTCTTTTCTGTAATAAGAGTCTAAAATTTGATTTTGCAAGGAGATATGAATTAATTTGTAGTTGATCTAGCAACAGACATTTTTAGAGGGCATAAAAATGAATATACATGCATGCATCCAAATTTTAACAATTCAAACCATATTTCAGATGAAAAATCCAAACAACAAACATGTTTATAGCATCATTACTTAGAATTGTAAGCACCAAAGGAATTAGTTTTAAGTGTTTACTCACCAAACATTGCAGAGCAGAGGACAGAATTTGTAGTATTGATTACTGTAGTTGATCTGTACTTTGAATGTTGAGTTTGATATTGCTTGCAGATTTGATTATAGAAGTTGAATTTACTTGTTGTTGAATTTACTGTTTTAGATCCAGAGATCTTTACAGTAGTATTGATTTATAATTTGCAATTGATCTTCATTTTGATCACAGATTGTTGTTGAAGTTGAAACTCTGCTGCAGGCTTTGCTTTACAGATTGAACTTGAAAGAAATGTTTGCAGATTTGTTGTTGAATTCTTACAGAGATGTTGTTTTGAATTTTGGTTTGTATTTGATGTTGATTCTTCATTTTTCTTTAAAATCTGATTTTCAGTTTTGGAAGAGAAGAAAGAAAAGATTTTGAACACAAATGATTTTTTTGCTAAGTTTTCTATTAATACATTTTTAATAAATGTTTTCAAAAATTAACAAAACATTGCCACTTGTAATCCTAAGATGTTAAAATAGTTACAAGTGTTTTTGCATGATCTAATAGCCTTACACATGTTAGATTTCAAATATTATAACAATTACTTATTTTTAAAAATTTCTTTAAATTGGTTTCTTAATTATCATAACATGTTTAAATGTTTATTTCAATTTAGCTTTAATGTTTATATGCAAATTATCTTTATTAATTATAAACTATGTTTAGTTCATTGATATATTTTTAAAATATATTTTCAAGCTAAATTTTAAAGAAAGAAAATTTAAAAAGAAAAGAATATTGAATTAAATCTTATTTTAAAGTTTCAAACTAAAATATTGTTCTTTAATATATGAACTAAATTTATTCCAAAGGCCAATTTTTAAAGAAAACAAATTAAACTTTTATTATAATATACTATTTAAGCTATTATATTTTTAAACAAAATAAATATTTACTTTAATTACTTTTTGAAAATAAGATAGATTTCTAAATAAGCTTTTGAAATGTTTCTATATTAAATTCAATCAAATCCTCCAATTCACAATATATGTTCATATATATATAAATATAAATTTGAAAATATTTTTGTTAAATTAAAATTAAAATCAAAATTCCTTTTCACAATGTATACACACATATACATTATAAAAAGAATATATTTATAGTCAGCTTAGAAAGATAAATTTTATCAATTAAATATATTATTAACTTTGAAGAGAATAAAATTCCCAAATTAAATTATTATCATTATAAATTTGAAAAGATAACATTAAACAATTATTAGTTTTTGAAAAGATAATTAGATTATTAAATCAATATTTCACATTTTAAAATAATTATTAATGGAAATTATTAAATAAATATTGCCTAAATTTCCGGGACATCACATTCCTTCCCCCTTAAAAGAATTTCTTCCCCAAAATTTAAAAGCAAAGATAATTTAATAATCCTACACAGATTTTAATTTTAAAACAGCAAGCATATGCTATCAACCATATATTAGCAACCAACTCAAACAAACAACACTAACTATCCAGACAAAATTCTGGACAGAACTTCCTAGAGTTTCCCAGGTGCAAACACCGGGATACTCGCTGTCCTGAATCTAAACTAGCTACACCACTCAGATCCAAAGCTCCTATATCTAGATCTATAATCTAAACAAGATACCAAACCACATACAAGACCTGTTCAACTTCCAAATCTCTCTAGAACTGCTGGTCCTAAAACCAGTGATAGATCATAAACGTACTTCCCCAGAGATACGTGAAATACATTACGAATTCCAGCCATCCGAGCTGGAAATTCAATCCTGTAGACCAAAATACTTAACCTTAAGAGCATAGAGAAAAATCCAATACACTTCTGAGCTAGCTTCCATACTTACCCAATCTTATCGCTCTTATGATCGGAGAAAACTTACCCAAAAATTAAATCTCCCACTTCGAATTCGGAATTCCCTTGTCTCTTATCCACAAATCTCTCCTATCGATCCTGGGCTGCCTTTAACCTTCTAGATCAATCCAAACTTCATAGATGCCTCTCAGATCAAAAAACTAGATCAAGAACAAGATGATCTCCAGATCTTACTCAACAAGATGGTTTTTCCAAGATCCATCAAAATCCACCACACAAACTCTATTATACAAACATCGGAAGATTTCAAACATACTTCTCCTATTCGAAAAACAGAACAGATGCACAAGACAACCAAGCCTTCAGATTCCGAATGAACTTCCTGTAGAAATCTCCTGATCCAAGATAAACACAAACTTTCGAGGAATCCGAGGTTGCTTCTATTCTGGAATAGCCACCACCTTGCTTCCGCTGCACAACTCAGATTTGAAGATTATGAGAATGCTGTTGATGAACACAAGCACAGACTTGATCCACTCATCCCGGAAACATGTTCATCAAATTCCATAAAATCTTAGTGACATGTCTGATTCGATCACACACACCATAGAAAAATCCAGCCAGAAAACTAATCTGATGAATCCTGACTGCTTAACCAGACCTCTCTCTCTAAAAGCCCTCCTACTAGGCTGCAACACCGAAAAAGCTCCAAGAACCAAGTCGATTTAGAACTCAATCTCCCAACGTGGATGCAAATCTTGACTTCTTCGAAGACATCCGGAAAATCTCAAACTACTTCGATAGCTCCCACATCCTCTTGAGATGCCTCAATCTCAATAAAGACTACTAAGAGGACTTCCAAAGCATCGCAAGTCACTTTTGCGATTTGACCCATTTCAGATTCCAAAGAAACCATTCTCTCTTCACAAATCAGAACAACCTAAGCATTCTTAACCTAATAGAAGAAACTGATGGTCTACCCAAACCACAACATCATACCCTTCTGAGCTTCCAGAAGAAGTGAGCAAGCCTCACCATCTGTCCTGCCTACTGATAGATGAATCACAAAGACTCCTGAACCATCGAAGAAACAGACCACTCTGCTGCTTCCGGACTCCACCTCTAGGATACTTCTAAGCCAAGAGGCCTTCCTACCAGCACACACAACACCTCCGAGCTGCTACTACTGCCAAAGACTTTCTTATCCAAAAGCTCCTCGAATCAC
This sequence comes from Allium cepa, assembly GCA_030765085.1. Lineage (NCBI taxonomy): Eukaryota > Viridiplantae > Streptophyta > Magnoliopsida > Asparagales > Amaryllidaceae > Allium > Allium cepa. The sequence goes on from CM060937.1 coordinate 950,459,478, forward strand.
AAAGCTATATTAGCCAACTCCACAAAAGAGCCTTCAAAATGGCTGATATCTCAAGAAACTCGGCTTCAAACCAAGCACAAACATCTTCCCAAACTGAGTCTCACACTCCGATACAGACAAGACTCCTTCCTACAGTTGCCAAGATACCATCACTTGCTTTAGCACTTCCGATTGATCCAAACTCTAGAAAATCCGCTCATCCGAGCTCAACCAAGCTTACATTCCAAAGATGGACTCCGAACCTTTAAATTCCTTCAGAGATCGGTGAATTCCTTACATTATACTGCAAAGCTTACTTAAGATGCCCAATACTGCCCTGGCAGATACACTTCCAACCTTAATTACTCGGACTTCTTCCACTAGTAGTAGTCGTGCTATACACACCACTACCTCTCTTACCTCTAGAACTTATATTGGAAAACACGAACAGGTAACCCAACAATAGGTAGGTACATAGATATATATATATATATATATATATATATATATATATATATATATATAAATATATAAAAGTACAAGTATGCTCTCTCAGAAAGAAATTCACTCCAAGCCTAGGTATTCAGTCAACCTAGCGCTCTGATACCACAATTGTAACGACCCGCCTTTCATCCATAGAAAGACGCATCATTAAGAAGAAAGAAAGAGATAGAAAAGAGAAAAGACAAAAGAGAAAGAACCAAATAACATCAGAATCTCACAGCGGAACGAATAAATTATATTATATCACATAAGTTATTGCATAGTATCATATACATCAGAGTTATATAGCTAATACAACACAAACTAGACAGTTATAAACATCTGTCTCGTTATGACAACTTAAGCACATCTCAGAAACAGATATAATACTACACAGCGGAACCACTACATATCTACATGTTGAATCCTCCTGCTCCATTTCTCCTCCAGAACTCGTCAAAGCTAACCCGAACCCCTTGACTACTCATACATAATATAAGTACCCAAGAGTTTAATAAAACAGAAAATAAACACTTGGGTCAGACATGGGTCTGGTGTGAGTAAACGGGTAAAAATTGCTTAACTTTGAAAATCCTTTGAAAACAAAAGGTATCACGTAAGACTCCCCACAAATAAACATGGGTAAGTTTTTACCTTACGCTAACCAAAACATTTGATAGGAAATCCAGTGATATTATAATAGGGTCTAGGGTTTTCAAGTAAAATATAGAAATAGCTGGAATGCTTACATATCATTTACAAAGGGCATAAAACATGCATATACAGGCATGCATCCAAATTTATACAATTCAAACCATATTCTAGATGAAAAATCCAAACATCAAACATGTTTATAGCATAATTACTCAGAATTATAAGCACCAAAGGAATTAGTTTTAAGTGTTTACTCACCAAACATTGCAGAGCAGAGGACAGGATTTGTAGTATTGATTACTGTAGTTGATCTGTACTTTGGATGTTGAGTTTGATGTTGCTTGCAGATTTGATTATAGAAGTTGAATTTACTTGCTGTTGATTTTACTATTGTAGATCCAAAGATCTTTGCAGTAGTACTGATTTATAGTTTGCAATTGATCTCCAGTTTGATCACAGATTGTATTTTAAGTTGAAACTCTGCCAAAGGCTTTGCTTTACAGATTTTTGAACTTGAAAGAAATATTTGCAGATTTGTTGTTGAATTCTTGCAGAGATGTTATTTTGAATTTTGGTTTGTATTTGATGTTGATTCTTCATTTTTCTTTAAAATCTCATTTTCAGTTTTGGAAGAGAAGAAAGAAAAGATTTTGAACACAAATGATTTTTTTTGCTAAGTTTTCACTTGATACATTTTTAATAAATGTTTTCAAAAATTAACAAAACAATGCCACTTGTAATCTTAAGATGTTAAAATAGTTACAAGTTTTTTTGCATGATCTAATAGCCTTACACATGTTACATTTCAAATGTTATAATAATTACTTATTTTTATAAATGCCTTTAAATTGATTTCTTAATTACACTAACATATTTAAATGTTTATTTCAATTTAGCTTTAATGTTTATATACAAATTAACTGTATTAATTATAAACTATGCTTAGTTCATTGATATATTTTTAAAATATATTTTCAAGCTAAATTTTAAAGAAAGAAAATTTAAAAAGAAAAGAATATTGAATTAAATCTTATTTTAAAGTTTCAAACTAATAAATATTGTTCTTTAATATATGAACTAAATTTATTCCAAAGGCCAATTTTTAAAGAAAACAAATTAAACCTTTATTATAATATACTATTTAACTATTATATTTTTAAACAAAATAAATATTTACTTTAACTACTTTTTGAAAGTAAGAATAAGCTTTTGAAAAGTTTCTATATTAAATTCAATCAAATCCTCCAATTCACAATATATGTTCATATATATATATATATATATATATATATATATATATATATATATTTAAAAATATTTTTATTAGATTTAAATTAAAATCAAAATTCCTTTTCACAATGTATACACATATATACATTATAAAAAGTATATATTTATAGTTAGCTTAGAAAGATAAATTTTATCAATTAAATATATTATTAACTTGGAAGAGAATAAAATTCCCAAATTAAATTATTATCATTATAAATTTGAAAAGATAACATTAAATAATTGTTAGTTTTTGAAAAGATAATTAGATTATTAAATCAATATTTCACATTTTAAAATAATTATTAATGGAAATTATTAAATAAATACTGCCTAAATTTCCAGGACATCACAAAACTGGCAAAAGAAAACAAAAGCGAAGTGACTCAATCATAAAACCATCAAATCAAACAATGATTTAAACATGTACGATTTAGTCGGGAAACCAAAATTTTCTTATGAAATCAATGGCGTCAAACTAACTATTACTTTTATATATCTGCATCTTATTTAATAATGATACCCCAACATATAGTTCATAATCATATTGTTCTGCAATTTCTATTTTCAACATTTGCTTTACTAAAGCCCGTACGATGTACATATATCATCTGTACGCACAATCAAATCTGATCACTCATTCGATCGCACAATTTCATTTATGAACTAGTACCGCCCACACGACCACTCTAGTACGGACTCAGATCAGGTTCCTCGATCAGAAACTACCATTCTCCTTGCTATCCATATACTATGATAGAGAATTCCAAAATCCACCAAAAATCCATGTTCAGTATTCGCAGTCGAGAATCGAGTGAAGAATCCTTATTCGAAACGATGAAAATCATCTCAAAATCATGTGCTCGAATTTGGACCAAACTATTGTACGAATAAAATAATGTACGTACAACTTGAATATTGATTTCTTAGCTATCCCAAATTCTCTTTTATTCACATTCCTTTTATCCTATTTCACTTTATTTACATTCAACTTATCTACATTCGATTACCCACATTGCTTTATTCACATCCACTTATTACTTAGTAAATTTCTTTCCATACTAATGTCACATAAGAATTATTCTATCCATTTTTCTTAAGTTCATTATAAATATTTCATACAAAACTCCTTATGCTTGCTAATATTTCACAACTTAAGTCCATATCCATAACAAATCAATTTCAATTCCATTTAACTCAGTTCATTGTTCAATTTCAATATTCAATTTCATTGATCAACATTCTTAAACCATATTCAACTCGCTAATTAACTTTTAACGACCCATATTTTTGGGTCTTTGAATTGAACATTTAATTTAATTAAATATTCAAATTTGAGTTAAATTATAATAAAATATAATAAAACCTATGTTTCAAATCTAAACTTGATAATCGATGGCGTACGTTTAATTTAAATTTTAGTATTTTTCCATAATTTTTAATTTGAAATTTTCGTTTGACGCTTTTTATGGCAATTGTCGATAATTTTGAGAGTTCACAAGATTTAATCACTTGTCTATTTTATTATTGCTTTATGATCATGTAATATCATTATACACAATCATATTTTGTTTTCCGTCATTCGCAGTTCGTACGCGGATGCGGTAGGGTGGGTCGGGTGCCGAAACCTAACATTTTAAAATGAAAGAAAATCCTCCTTGCTAACAAAAATTTAAGGACAAGATTTCTCATATCTTTAATTATCCTTGCAGCCAAATTTCGAATGGTTTGCATTTAAGAACTTGTCCTCATTTCCTTAGAGCATCTCCAACAGGTTACAAATTCTCGAACCCGCACCCTCGAATCCCTCCAATAGAGCACGAGAATTCCTGATAGTGCAGAAAGGTGGGGTTTTGGGTCTGGGATGTGTGATTCGGTGAGGCGCCTGTTGATCCAGGCGCCTGTTAAACAAGCGCCCACTTATATCCCCCCAACGGTCGACCACCAATGGCCATATTTTCCCTTCAACTACAATTCCCCCCTCTTTTTCCATTCACAACCAATTTCCTTCCTCCATTACAATATTTACTACCACTAATCTCAACTGAAAATGTACACCGATTTCGATGTCGTTGCTGCAAGGTCCAGTTTTGAAGGCTACGACTTACAAGACATTACGGTTCCGATTGGGGTAGAAGTAACTAATGCAAGTTGGGGCGCTGTGGAAGACTGCGATTTTTGCTACATTTACTGTGCACTCTCGATCGATCCTATTCGAGGGACCGATCAAAGTGGTGAGTCTTTTTTGGGCAAAATTACTAATTGCTACAATCGGAAGAACATCGATCGGAAAAGAACGATATCTTCAATCAAAGGTCATTATGGAAAAATAAATCATCAAACGCAAACGTTCGATTCTCAAATGTTCAAGTCAAAGCAAACGAATCCTAATAGATTTGGAAATGAAACGCATTTGGTAAGCTTTAATATAATTTCATTGTTCTACTTTTTATCATAGTTCTCTAATTATACTAGTTATTTTTTTAACAGAGAATGGCCGCAAACAAGTTGTTCAAATAAATCTATAAACCTGATAGTAAACAAGCACCACATTTTTATTAGTTCATGCATGTTTATGACATGTTGGTCGAGCACATTAAATGGAAATCTTCGCTTCAGAAAACCGTTCAACAAGTTCAATCAAACAGTGGTCGGGGTAAAACGCCTAGAGTTAGAGAAAGCTCTAGTCCTAAGGAATCGCTAGGAAGCTTTGGTTTAGGATCAGAAGAAGACCCAACCCCAACCGAAGATCATTTTGTTAGGCCATAGGGAGCAAAAGCGGCCAAAAAGAAGCAGACTGTTGGAGCGGATCAAGTAGAAAATAAGAAACTCCTACTTGTTAGTCCGTGAGAGGATGGTTTTGATGACAACAACCTTAGAATAGAATATAAAATATAAATACTAACAGTATAAGTTTAGATATATATATATATGTGTGTGTGTGTGTGTGTGTGTGTGTGTGTGTGTGTGTGTGTGTGTGCAGGATTTAATCATGCAGGTACCAAGAATGAAGACTGTATAGTACAAAGATACAAGATATCAAGATTGAAGACTTACGAGTAACAAGAATATTAAGATTATCAAGAGTTCAAGATTTCAAGTAATTTACTTTTTAATTAGGAATTTTGTTAAAACTCCTAGAAAAGCACTGACATCTTAAAATTCAATTTATTCGTGGAATGAAATCTACTTCGAGCCTGTTAAAGGGATGGAACGCTAAGTAGGATGGAACCTACTTAAAAATCTAGTGGAACATTGTTTTGTATCTGCTAATTTTTATTTAAATGATTTTACAAAATTATCTTGTTTTCAAAATGATTTCAAAACTTTCCTTTTAAAAGATTCAAAAACATCTATCCTGATTTCCAATACTTTTAGCCTCAAAATAATCTTTAATTTCAAAATCAAATTATCCTTGTTTTTGAACTATCTTTTAAAAATAATATATTTAACTTTTAAATATTTATACTTAAATTTTAAATATAAAATAATAGTAAAATTTTGTATATATTATTCTTTATATTTACTTATGAATTTTAACTATAGTTAAGTATATTTATAGAGTTTAAAATAGTTTTAATATAAAATAAAAGTTATTTTCAAAGATAATCAAAACACCAAAAAATCCTTCGGGATGTCGACATGCCCAAGTACATCATGTCGACATGGTGTCAGTTGGTTTCAAAATTCAAATTTCAAAAGAAGTGTCTATTTGTCATACCTCTTCACGAATGGACATGGATGTTGTTCTTCTATAAGTAGGGGTTAGTTTCAACGAATTTTATATCATTTTTTCTGGTTTTTCACTCCTCTTCTTTTTTCACATTTCTATATGCAAATTCTTAGCATTACTCTACCGAAATCAACATTGAATCTAACTAGATTATCTCTGGTTTGATTCTCTATCACTATCTCAACAAGATCCTCAGTGCTATTCAGAGTTATAGGCTTTTTTTAATCAACTTAGCGAGAAAAGTTGTGATTGTAGCCTTGGAAATTAATCAAGCGAGATAAGGTGTGATTGTAGTCTTGGGAAATCAATCGGGTGAACTTGTTTCCCCGGAAATCAAGTATCTCTACCCAGAGGATTGTGATTCTGGAGGGTGTACCTCATTGCCTTGAAATCGAGGGTGTAATTGTAATGATTGTTTTTGAAAGGAAATCCGTACTTTTGTGCAGGACTGGATGTAGGGTAACTCTGAACCAAGTATAAAATCTGGTGCGTTCTCTCCTTTACTGCTTTTACTTTATTCCTAGATCTGTGTTTGTTTCTGTGATCATATCTGTGTCTGAATATTGCATACATCTATGTTCAAATTAACATAAACTCAAAAAGATTTAGTAATTCATTATAAACACTATTCACCCCCCCTCTAGTGTTAATCATAGCCTTAAGATCTGTAATCCGCATTTCTCACATTTGGTATTAGAGCGAGGTTTTCAAAGTTTCATAGTATGATTTTTGAAAAGGTTTTCAAAATGGCTACCAACACTGGTATTGTTACTAACACTAGTATCCCTGTCACTAGTTCATTTACAGAAGGTCAGTCTACTGTCAGACCACCACTTTTTAATGGCAGTAACTATGTATATTGGGCATGTAGGATGAAAATATATTTACAATCTGTAAGATTAGACACTTGGAATATCACACAAACTGAATATTCTGAATCCACAACTGACTTTGCACAGTGGACCGCTGAGCAAAAGACTATTGCACAAAATAATTCTAAAGCAATGAATATCTATTTTGTTCACTAGATAGAAATGAATTCAATAGAGTGTCAGTTTGTAAGTCTGCGTATGAAATCTGAAAAACTTTACAAGTTACTCACGAAGGAACAAGCAACGTTAAACAGACCAAAATTTCCATACTCACAAATCAATTTCAATTATTTAAAATGAATCCTAATGAGTCTATTTCAGATACGTATAGTAGATTTTAGGATATTGTACATTCTCTAATATCCTTAGGAAGGAATTTTCTAAAGAAGATCAAGTCAGAAAGATTTTAAATTCTCTTACTCTAGAATGGGATCAAAATACACTTGCGATCGAAGAGGCAAATGACATTAGTATCTTGAAGATAGAAGAATTAATTGAAAATCTAATGTCGTTTGAAGTCCAAATGATCGGGAGAAGAGAAAGCAAAGCATCTGAAAAGAAATCAATAGAATTCAATGCGTTAACTGATGGATCAAACTCAAACAACGATAATGATGAAGAGATAACCTTTATGACCAAAAAATTTAGGAAATCCCTAAAATACAGAAAGATGAATAATCTCAAGAGAAACAACTATAAGAATTCTGGAAATCAAAATGTAGTGCCAAATAATGTCAAATATTTCAACTACGATGAACCAGGCAACATCAAAAAGACTGTCCATATCCAGAAAGGCAGAATCCTCCTATGAGCAATGATCCAGCAAAGAAACGAAAGCGTGCATTTACTGCCACTCTAGATGATTCAGACTCGTCCTTAAGTGATGATGATCAGAAAATAGATAATTCAAATTTGTGTTTCACGGCAGTTCACGATTCCGACGAATTCAGAGAAACGGGCTTAGAAAAGGGTACACGTTTACAATATAATTGGTTGAAATTGCTTGCTTAGAATTAGATGCTTAATTGCTTGATTGATTGATTTTTAATTGGTATGATGTTTTAATTTTAAAATTTATTTTCTATTTATTATTATTATTTTATTATTATTCTTTATTATTTGTAATAGTATAATAATACTTTCTGAAATATACTATAAGTCCAATAATATTTCAGAAATATACAGACATTAAAAATGATAAAGTATATATATATTTATTTATTAGAGAACTTAGGAAAAATAAATCACAAAAATCCACTGGCACATGTCGACATGGTCCCTACCATGATATCGACATGGGTACCAGAATTTGAATTTCAAAATTTGAATTCAAATGTTTGAAATTCCCTCCACCTTTTTACTTCATTCAATTCTCTAAAAAGCTACCTTTTGACCAGAGAATATGTCCTTTGAGAATCAGTTTATTCACTATCTTTTATCATATCTTTTCACTCTCGTTTTCAAATTCAAACTCTCTCTTCATAACTTCAAGCTCTCTACTCTCTACTTTAATGGCTTCTCCAAGCAACCCTCCACCATGAGAATTTTCAGAAAGATAAAAGAGCAACTCTTCAATAATCCGGAGGCAATAAAAGCATACATAAATTATGCTAATTATTCCAAAGTCCATCCTGGAAAGTTTGCTAACTTTCAAAATTTTTGTTATTATGAAATAGATTCTCTTTTTGCAAATAATCAAATTCTTAGTCTTATTGATGTTTCTCAAAATGATTTTGTTTGCTATCCAAATCTCGTCAAAATTTTCTATGCTAATTTAAACCGTGGATTTTATAATGGAAATGAGGATGAAACTTGGAGTAGTGTCAAAGGCACTAGAATTGTTTTGACTTGTGATCTTTTGGGTACCATTCCCAATTGCAAGAGTACGGAATGGACCTTTCTAATTTTAAAATCGATGAAAATGATCGTGAGACATTTCGTCACATTTTCGAAGGGAATGATAATTTTAAATCCAAAAATCGAAATTTTCGACGAAAAGCAAGAATTATCAATCTTCTTTTGCAACATACTTTGACCTCACAATTAGGGAATTTTAACAATCCTACTTCAAAAGTTTGCAAAACACTTTTTGATATTTTTGGAAATTATAACATTAATTGGGCGCAAGTTATTTTGGATGAACTTCGTTCTAAAAATCTTAAAATGGGTGAGAACACTTTGTATCATGGAATTTATCTCACTCGGATTTTTAACTATTTTGGAGTGGATTTCAAAGGCGAAGAATTTGTTTCCAGAAAAGTTTTCAATCATTCCAACATTTCGATTATGAAAATTCCATTTGCTTTTCAACCTTATGAGATCCTTGGCGAAAAGGAAGAGCGTTTGGCTCATGAGGAAATGGAAGAAGAGGAAGAGGAAGAAGAAGAAGAAGAAGGGGATGAAATGGAAATTGAAGAAGAATAAGAAGGTGAAATCTCTTTGGAAAGCATTGACTATCCTCCTAATCCATCCAACAAAACCCTTCTCAAAAACCAAATGACGATTGTTGAGAATCAACGGAATCTTAAACGATCCGTTAGTAAGAAGTTGGACAAAATTTCATCCAAGATGGACAAGTTCATTTCCGAAGTCAACGAGAAACTTGGACTTTCTTCATCATCATCTTCCTCTAACTAGTTATACCTTTTCGTATCTTGTTGTATGTGTTTTATTTTGTTTTAATTCGAAAGTTCATGTAGTTCTTTATGTTTAATTGTTGTATCGTCTTAGTATGCAATGAAGTGAAATTTCTTTTCTGTTATCTAGCTTATCTTATCTCTAGAATAAATGTTAGTATATTATATAAAAATATATATATACACACAATTATTCACAAAATCAAATTTGTCATAAAAATTCACTGCCCCATGTCGACATACCCCCTATGACCATGTCGACATGTACTAGTTAGCATTGACAATTTATTTTGAATTTGAAATTTGAATAACTACGATATGTCTATTCATTTCAAATGAATTCTACACCTATAAATACCTATTTATTCCAGAATTCATCACTGAATATAATTTCTTATCTTCTCTACCTCTCATTTCTTTCACAAATTTAAGTATGGCTAATTCAATTCACAATTTATCCGAAAATCTTGAAGAAACTCTTAATCCGTTCAAGAATATTCTCTCATTTGTTTTTTGTATCCAGTGACACTTAGAGTTGAGTCAAATGCGGATGATCAAGGAGAAATAAAGACATTTCGATGCGATACGATGGATGATCTCCTCCCTGCACAAGGATGAAAATGAAGCACATCCTCCTGCCTCTCTTACCAATGACAATGAAAATTGGGATGCTATTAAAGCAGACCCAATATTTGGAGAAGTAGGATGGGTGGAAGATCCTCATAACGCTAAAATTTTATTGCTTTGTTTGAATTGTTTGTTTGAATTGATTTGATTTGGTTTAGATTGATATTTGGTGTGGATTGATTTCTTAATTTGATTCGATGTTTGATGTATAAAACATGTATATATACATTGAAATGCATATAGTCTTTGATTAAATTATCATGTTCATAAGTGTAATTATTTCTTAATCTATCTATTATATATTCCTTTGTATAGTTTACCAATGCATGTACTTTAGTCCAAGAATGAGGGGGAGTTAGTTTTTGTTGATGACAAAGGGGAAGATGTATAAAATAGGGTAGTTAGGCATAGATTAAGGGGAAGTTATTAGTTTTAGGGGGAGTTATTAGGATAGAAGTAGTATTTTATAAACAAATGTTGTCATCATCAAAAAGGGGGAGATTGTTACTCCATGAGATGATGGTTTTGATGACAACAACCTTAGAATAGATTATAAAATATAAATACTAACAGTATAAGTTTAGATATATATGTATATGCAGGATTTAACCATGTAGGTACCAAGAATGAAGGCTGTACGGTATAAAGATTCAAGATATCAAGATTGAAGACTCATGAGTAACAAGAATATCAAGATTATCAAGAGTTCAAGATTTTAAGTAATTTACTTTTTAATTAGGAATTTTGTTAGAACTCTAAGAAAAGCACTAGCATCTTAAAATCCAATTTATTCGTGGAATGGAATCCACTTCGAGCCTGTTAAAGGGATGGAACCCCAAGTTGGATGGAAACTATGAAAAATCTAGTGGAACGTTGTTTTGTATCCACTAATTTTTATTCAAATGATTTTACAAAATTATCTTGTTTTCAAAATGATTTCAAAACTTTCCTTTTAAAAGATTCAAAAACATCTATCCTGATTTCAAATACTTTTAGCCTCAAAATAACCTTTAATTTCAAAATCAAATTATCCTTGTTTTTAAACTATCTTTTAAAAATAATATATTTAACTTTTAAATATTTATACTTAGATTTTAGATATAAAATTATAGTAAAATTTTGTATATATTATTCTTTATATTTAATTATGAATTTTAACTATAGTTAAGTAAATTTATAAAGTTTAAAATAGTTTTATTATAAAATAAAAGTTATTTTCAAAGATAATCAAACACCAAAAAATCCTTTGGGATGTCGACATGCCCAAGTACCCCATGTCGACATGGTTTTAGTTGGTTTCAATATTCAAATTTCAAAAGAAGTGTCTATTCGCCATACCTCTTCACAAATGGACATGGCTGTTGTTCTTCTATAAATAAGGGTTAGTTTCAACGTATTTTATATCAGTTTTTCTGTTTTTTCACTCCTCTTCTTCTTCTTCTTCCACATTTCTATATACAAATTCTTATCATTACTCTGCCAAAATCAACATTGAATCTAACTAGATTATCTCTGGTTTGATTCTCTATCACCATCTCAACAAGATCCTCGGTGCTATTCAGAGTTATAGGCTTTTTGTAATCAACTTAGTGAGAAAAGGTGTGATTGTAGCCTTGAAAATCAATCAAGCGAGATAAGGTGTGATTGTAGCCTTGGAAAATCAATTGGGTGAACTTGTTGCCCCGGAAATCAAGTATCTCTACCCAGAGGATTGTGATTCTAGAGGTTGTACCTCGTTGCCTTGAAATTGAGGGTGTAATTGTAAAGATTGTTTTTGAAAGTAAAATCGTACTTGTGTGCGGGACTGGATGTAGGGTAATTCCGAACCAGTATAAAATTCGGTGTGTTCTTTCCTTTACCGATTTTACTTTATTCATGCATCTGTGTTTGTTTCTGTGATCATATCTATGTCTGAATATTGCATACATCTGTGTTCAAATTAACATAAACTCAAAAAGATTTAGTAATTCACTATAAACACTATTCACCCCACTCTAGTGTTTATCATAGCCTTAAGATCCGTAATCCGCATTTCTCACACTACTTGAATCTGAAGATAGATTTAACCGGGCAATGGAAACTCGAGCAATTCAACACCAAGAAAAATTATCATGAATGGATCAACTTCTTGTTGGAAACCGTAAAAGAGATGAAGATGCAATAATGTTCATGGATACGTCACACATGTCTGCAGAACAACTGCAGTATACGGAGTAGAGTAGGAGAGAAATTGTGAGGCGTAGACTTGAAGAGGGTCATTAAATGAATTACCATTTCTACAACCTTCGTATCCTTTAATTACCGTTATTTGTATTGTGTTATGAATGCAAGAAATTATTAATATAAGTATTTTCATTGAAATTGCATTACATTGAAAAAAGATTATAACAATATTACGTTAATTAAACATAAACAGATTACAATAACAATAATAAGTAACAACAACATAAACAACAGTAGAAAAAGTAAGAACAGAAATATGATTTCACTGATTTCCAAAAAACCTCCAAAGATGATCTATGAGATCATTTTGTGGTCTTCGATGCTGTTGAACACTACGGCAGGACATTTGGCTTTCTACATGAAACTCGAGTTCTAGTGCGCTTCCAATCATATCATTGCGCCAAATAGGCGGTGGTGTTGGAGCACCTTCGTAAAAGTAATCTTCTTCCATATCTCTTTCATCCTCTATAATCATATTATGTAAAATAGTACAGGTGTATATTATTTTGGTCATTTTAACTGGTGACCAAAGTCTGCATGGATTACTAACTATGGCAAATCTAGACTGAAGAACCCCAAATGCTCTTTCAACGTTCTTCCTCTGGCCTTCTTGCATCGCTGCAAACTTTGATTGTTTATTGTTTTGTGGGTTAGGAATTGTCTTGACAATGATACTCCATTTAGGATATATACCATCGTCAAGATAATATCCATGATCGTAAATGTTACCTCCTAAAGTAAAGGTACAAGGAGTTGATCTACCATTTGCTAAATCATTGAAAGACGTAGATCGTTCGACTATGTTAAGATCATTGTTCGAATCCAGCATTTCAAAAAATGCATGTCATATCCATAAGTCATACGACGCTACGGCTTCAAGAATAATAGAGGACCTAGGAGACTTATCCTAATAAGCTCTAGCATACGCCTTTGGACAATTCTTCCACTCCCAATGCATGCAGGCTATACTGTCTAACATTCCAGGCCAACCTCTGCTACCATGCATATTTAATAACATTACTATATCTGCCTCGTTCGGTCTGCATAAGTATTGATCTCCGTAAATGTACACGATAGCTTAACAGAAATGCTCCAAACACTCTAATACCGTGCTTTCCACCACTTTCAAATTTTCATCAAGCACGTCCACCGGTCCTGCATATGCAAGCATTCTTAGTGCAGCTGTCATTTTATGAATTCCAGTCAATCCCATCGTACGAAATGCATTAGGTTTAAAGATAAAATATTTTTCATGCTGCTAGATACATTGTAGGATTCTAAGATATAGAGGACGTCGCAGAATCTTCTTCTAAAATCAGCATCTATGTAAGTAGGATCTGAAACAAAGTAGTCTTCCATCAGTCTGTCATTGTGCCATGAATGTCTATGATTTTTATACCGACGACCAACAACTGATCCACCATGTTGCCTGCTCGATTGACCAACCTGTAGTGCAGCCATACTTATTAGTTCCTTTTCGTGACGAAAATGATCTTCCATCATTTCATCAAATTCATCGTCGCTATCATCAAAAAAAATATAATCTTCTGCCGCCATTTGTTATATTTGAAATTATAGGAAATAAGAATGAGCAATAATACTTCTCAGCATCTAACAAGCTTTTTATAGCTTAAATCACATACTGGCTTTCATAACAAAAAAAACCACATGAGGGTAGCATTAATTAAATTCAACCACCATCTATAAAGTAGATTCCATTTATGTCACGACTGCAGTGTCTCATCCCATCTAAACACTATAAACTATTGATGCAGTGTCTCGTCCCATCATACAACTGTAGCCATGTTCTTAACATACACTATTAACTGTTGATGCGGTGTCTTGTCTATAGTGTCACGTCTGCACTGTCTTGTCCCCTCCATACACTATTGACTGGTGATGCAGTGTCTCATCCCATCATACAACTGTAGCCATGTTCTTAACGCAATAATACAGAAAGAAACAAGACAATGTTACTGAAACACCCAAACATTAATACAGTCAACGACAATACATACACAAACAATAATGCAGTCCATAATAATACACTCCATAATAATACACTCCACAATAATACAACCACAATAATAATACACTCCATAATAATACACTCCACAATAATAATACACTCCACTAAGAAACTACCAGTTACGATCAAATTGTAAGTTGTGCATGACATTTCGGAGACGTCTTATTTCTCATTCTAGCTCGTTGGCATATGTTATGGCCCTTGGGCATAGGCGTTCATCAACCCATTCTGTATAATTGCACCATTCAGGCCAGAAAGGACACAACTGGATTCGACGACCAATATCTTCCCATCAGCTCTAACCACAACTTCAACCTTATAACCACTGTGGAAAAATACTATGTAAGAGTCAACTTTTGTTCAACCGAAGGTTGCAAATTTGGTACTTGTTCAACCTCCTGTGGTCGTTGATGAACCAACTGTTCGTGTATAGGTTGAATATCTTCTTGAAGTGTGAGTTGGTCAAGATTTGGGAATTCACGAGCAACGTCCTCATAATGCTGGTCTTGTTAATTGATATTCCAATCTTCATCAGTGTGTTCACTTTCTGTTGGAACTTACCCGACATCAAAGTCAATAGATGATGACCAGGAAGGCATTGATACGAGGATTAGAAGATTGAAGGAGCGGAGAACTGAACTGTGTGTTTGAGAAGAAAAGCTCTTACATATATATGAAGCATGTGAATGTTAAAAATTATTTATGTTTAAATATTAACACCGTGTTTTGATTTGACAATGCAGTAGAAAGTTAAATTACTCATAAAGAAGACAATAATAAATATGCATACACAGAAACGATAATACACGCAACAATAATACACTCAAATTATGGATATCCAAATTGTTCTAGCCAATTTTTACATATGATATAAGCCTCATGTCTAGTGAATGTGCTGTGATATTTGAGAAAGTAATGACCTTCAAATGTTGAACGAGTTGGTTTAAACAAATTTTCGAATATAACCTCATTGATAACCGTGCTTTACCGCGTACAGGCGTTGCAGAAGTTCCCATAACCAGTCCTCAACTCCACCTTCGTACGTCTACTTCTACACCCAACATTGCTATTGCAAAGTTCAGAAATAGTGTCCCAAAACTCAGTTGCCATTATCTCTTCATCATCGCACATTTGATCAGTTTGTATAAAAAAATTACTAACAATTTTAATTCTGTAGCCGAAAATATTATGTTACGCATTGATTGAATTTACCGAACTTTTAAATGTTGTGACATTAGAATTTAACACTTTACCTTAAATAAAGAGGTCGTGATCCACATTAAAAAAATGAAGCATGAGATTAACATCCACGTGCCAAACATCCATAAAAATTTTGACAAACAAACATAACTGTGTTTGTTACTTCAACATTTTGACTTCATATACGCTTAATAATAAACAAGCATAAATTAAAATCAACACAATGCAATACTCAACATAAATATAATCGACACAATGCCATAACATATAGACGATCACATATAATAGTAGCATCATCACCAACATAATATGCAACCAGCTAATGTAAGGTGTGAAAAATAATAACACAGTCTAAAACATCTAAATGCAGCACATCAATCTATGTGATCGGAACCGCTATCAATCTCCTCATCGTCTCCACTATCTTCGTCACTGTCATCGTTGATGTCATCAAAGTCATGAGGCTCGGGTCCATAGTGGAGCTGCTTCTACTGTTGAATCTGGGTCTGTAATCCCTGTATCTACGCATCATACTAAGTCTGTTGCTGCTGGACTGTAGTTTGGTAACTCCGATACATCATCTGTGTATAATCGTGCATCATATGCTCAAATGCAGCAATCATCCGTCTATCATAATCCATGTGCTGAGAACATTGATATGTGCACAAGAAAAATTATATATAGGTGGATAATATAATGACAAGTAATTTAAAGAATAGTTAAAACTCGTACAAACATGATGAGGCTGATACAATCCGGTGGATGGTACACTCATAATACCGTCATCTGTAGGATACTGCAAGGGATACTCCACCACCTGACTATGTACATCATATGCTCTAAAGGAATGAGGAGGGGGTCGAAAGTAGGAGGCTGCATGTACTGAGATGATGTAGGCTCAAAGGTGGCAGCGGTAGTGGAACTCTACCGGAAGTGGTATGCAGACCAATATGATCAGAGTTCAAACCCCGAATATAATCAGGCAACACATAAGCACATGGGGCTACTCGAGCCCAATATGAATCAAAGTCTCCAAGAAATGTAAAAGGCTCACCATCCACCCATCCCGCACCCCTCATCGCAAGAATAAAAGCTGGTCCAACCCTAATATCACCATACATATCATCCCATGGTAGCGGATCTGATGGAATGCGAACTATACTATACAACTGTAGCCAACACCGCTCGACTAAATACCATATGAATGGACATGCAGGAATCTTGAAGAAAATCTTGCGTCGCGACTTGGAAAACTGAAAAGTGAGTGGATGATCAGGACCGGGCTCTAGGAACTGTAAGTACTGATCCCATGGACGAACGATAATGTTACCATGCCGCCTCATATCCATCTGCTGTTTAGCCTCCATCGGCTCATTGTGCACCCCTTGTGCAACACGGGGCAAATGCATAGGAGAATCTAGGAAAGTAAATATAAGGTGTGGCATTCACCTCTATAATAAGTCGGGGGTGCATATTGGCAGTATACTCGTAGTACCAAAATGGAAGAATGTACCAAAATCCATACATCTGTCAAGCCTGCTAGAGCGCATATGTATCTAATGCTACATAGAAATAACCAATAATAGTTGTACCGTAATCATATATATGTAGTCCATCCACATCTATTAATCCAGCCAAAAAACCAAGCCTAATAGTACCCTTATTGTTACTTAAAAATGTAGACCCAAAAAGGTATAAATGAAGGCACGGATAACCGGAGTGTGCATATCCTCAACAGTCATGTACTCTACTATATACCGCTGTAAACAAGGGAGAGTAACACCTCCTCCTCTAACTTCTTCGTTAGCCAAAGTCGGTAAATAAGCTGAATATGACTCGAAATCCTCAAATGAACTATCAAATGGAACGGGGAGACGATCCGGTAGACCAACCTCTATGCCGATGAGCATATAAAAATCTAGAGGAGTCAGTCCTATCTCAAAATCAAGGAAATGAAATGTGTGAGTGGTAGGCCATCATCTCTCGGTGAGGGCCTCTACCAGGCAATGATCTACATGTGTAAATCTAGGTAAAGCTAGAAATTCACCAAAAGGTGACGCATGTAGCCTATCCAAAATTGGTTGCGGTAACTGATCAAAATACTCAGACATATACCTATACCAACTACCTCACATCGCTACGTGACGAACCTAAATATATGATTATTTGATGTTAAAATAAACAAAGAATTATCATACATATATAGTTATATGGTTGTTCATCAAGCAATATAGAAATAAACGTATACCCGTGGCGTCTCTATAACTGCAGTAAGTCGACGCGAAACAGTAGAGGACAAGTCGTGCAAGGATCGAAGATCGTCTAGAGTCACGGTAGCATCAGGAGGGACATGAGCTGGTCCGGTATTGGCATCGGTCGTATATCGAATAGTGCGTCTACCAGTTTTGATCGGACGGGGCGGCATTTGGATTAAAAGTAAACGTAACGACCCGGATTTTTCAGCATTGAATCTGGAATATTTAAATGGTTTTAAATATAGAAATTGAATTATAAATTCATTTGAATATGGAAAACTTGGATTTATCTATACATAATGTAGATACGACAATTTGTTGAATAATATAATTATTCAATAATTGAAGATTGAGTAAAATATTTATTTTCGAGCTTGTTAAAAATATTTCAAAGGCTTGTAAAATTTATATTGATAGTACTGAAGATAGTAAAAGTGTTAAAGTTGAATTTGGGAATGTTTTGTTAAGTATTGAAATTATGTCATTAAAATCGATATTTAAAAATAACCTTTCGAGGCACAGTCTCGGAATTTGACGAAACTAGTTCCATTGGATCCGTAATAGTGTAGTATTATCGGATTCCAAATTTTAGAGTGTTTAGAGTTGTGGTGTGAGCGTACGATATATAAACGTGCTGAAATTTATATCGAAAATTTGATAAAATAACTGGTTCAAAAGGCTATCTTCTCCATACGATCGAATTAGGACTCGAGACCTTTTCCATTGCATTCAAAATAGGGGTTTAACGTTATAAACGCCTAGTGGCACGTCTCGATAGGGGTTGAGATTTTAAGTTGTGAATTCAAGTCTATTTAAATTTAAAGTTAAATATAAGGTATATTGTTTGCCTAGTCAAAAGAATTTCCTTCACACCAAAAACTTACCCTTCTTTTCAGGGACAATGTAGCTTACCTTCTGACATACACCATTCTATATCCATTCAAACACGCAAACAACGATGTCTCTTCCTTTCCAAATCACGCCACCTTTTTCTTTTTTTCAAAAAATAAAGCCGAGCATCTCAGTTCGAAGGAATAAATCCATGGTTGCCTTTCCAGAAGAAAAAGGGGAGATGGTTGCCTTTGAAGGGAAATCACGAAAAACATTTCCCAAATCAACTTTGAAAATCAACTACTTCGTTCAATAATCGCTGCTACACTTTGTTCATTCGAGTTCCTTCCTCCCTTATTTCTAAATCGATTCCCTAATCTCGAACTCGCTCGTAAATCTGAGGGTGAGAGAGCCACGACCATATTAGCTTGCGATATGGAACACGTTCGCACGAGCGGCAGTTACAACCGGCGACGTTAATTTGAAGGTGGTGTTCATAACCTCGATTCAATTTCGGTAGGGGAACGAGGAGTGTCGGGCTGGGGTTTCGATCGAGCAGTGGGATTCGCCAGGCAGTAGGGCTTCGGTGATTAGGTTTGGGAAGTGGAGCTCGTTCACAAGCAAGCTGGGAGTGGCAAACTTCGATGATGGTGAGGGCTTCGGGGAGGCAGCATCATCGTTGCTCGATTTGATCTGCGTTGGAGGTAATTTACTCTAATAAAATAATGAATACAGATAAATATAATTATATAATGATATATATATATATATATATATATATATATATATATGAATGTAGTTTTCAATTTATATGTATATATACAGGAAGCTGAAATCAGAAAAAAATTATTTGTAGTAAACATAATTCTACTTTTAATCTGGTAACTATATATACACACATTCGTATTTTAGTTTAAATAAAATTATTTGTTAATTAAATTAAATTTAGCCAAATGGAAATTATTTGTTCGATTTATTTGGATATTAACAAAATGAATCTAATGTTTATTCAAGGTCAAAAAAAATTTTGGAAACCAAGTCGGAATTGGATTGGATTGCAAACAAAGGTCATAGGTGAGTTAATCTCACTCTTCTGGATTTCTACTTAAATTTAAATGGTTAAATTTAAATAATTGGTTGAATGATTGAATTGATTTAATGTTCTATATTATATATAATAGTATATAGTATATGTTAGAGTGATTGATTTCCCGCATTTTATAGCGGATGAGACCCTATGCGCCGCATAATAGCGGATGATATTATATTTAAAACCCATATATCGCGATATTCCACCTCGAAGGGGAATTGGTATTTTATTGTGCTAACATTTATGAATGCAAGGAAGCAGGTTGGAGGGGTCCAACTGGATTCCTCAAAATATTTAGATTTGTTTAAATATTCTGTGATATGATTATTTGATATCATGTGATGAATTATATTAATAATTGGAGTATTGGATGCTACGGTCAGATTGAATATATTTGGGTATATTGAGTTACCAAAAATATATAAATTGGATATTTGAAAAGAAAATAAAAGAAGAGAATTTGTAAGTAAAATGATTATAGAGAATTCGGGGTAAATCATAGAATGAATGGGAAAAGGGTAAAAGTGGATTTTAAAAATTTTAATAAATAAATTCCGAGTATAAAAAAGGGATTCTGAATAAACAGAGAAATAACGAATTTTAAATTTTAGTGATGTTATTCAAAGGAATGGATAATTTATTTTAAAAATTGAAGTTTTAAATTTATTGAAATAGATAAAGAAGGAATTTGGAAAAAAGGTATGAAATTGGTATTTTCAGTTAAAAGGGACTTTAAATCATAATTAAGAAATAAAATTTTAAGTTCATGGATTTTGCGAAAAAATTGAGTGAGTAAAGGAATTTATGTCAAAATGGAGTAATTTGGAAGTCAATTTGAAAATTGGTTTAAGTGTTGAAATTGGAATTTTAAAAGGAAGTGAGACTAAGAAATGTATAAACTGGGTTTATAAAAGTGAAGGAATATATTAGTGGATATTTGGAGGAATAAATTCACGGTGAGAATTTATTAAAGGAATGGGTAAATTTGCTTAAAAATAAATAGTGATTTATTTTTAAGATGGGAAAGAAAAGATTATTTTCCTGGATAGCCAAGTACGTTTTCAAAGCAAATCTTTAAGTACAGGTTAAAAGTGGTTAAAAAAGCATGTTTTAGAAAATTTATTATTTTTATTGTTTAAATTTTAAACTAAATATTTTTCAAATTTATTTTAGTGGTAATTATTTAAAGGTGACTTGGTATTATGTTTTAAAAGAATAAAAATTTAGTTTTATTATTTTATTAAGTAGCTTTATTTAAAATATTCTTAAAACATATACCTTTGAATAAAGTATTAAAGTAGTTTTTTCTTTATTTAAATGTTTTAAAGTATATTTTATAATAAGTGTTTTAAATTATTTGTAATTGGTGATTTCAGTGGAAATAAATATTTGGTAATTTATTCCATAAGAAGAGTGTGGTTTGAAACTGTTTTCAAAAGGGTTGAAAGTGGAAATATATCTTGCGAAGATATTTTGAGGTTAGTAAATAAGTTGGAAAATTATTTATGTTTGATGGTTGTTTGTGAATGTTAATTGACAGTTAAATAACCGACTATCAATATTGGCCAATGCATTGATCGTTTCGAAGAGACCGGGATCGGGATTAATTTCTCGAATCCACTTTGATCCAGTTTGTATGTTTTCATGAGGAAGACGAGTTCGGAGTCGAAGATGGAGCAGTGAAGTGCAAGGGCTAGTCGCTACTAATCCTGAGGATGATTCCAAAATGGATGCAGTAGGAGTAGTGCCTTCGGTTCCGTTCGAACCCGAAATGGACTTATATGGATGAATGCTTTCAGAACACTGTCAGGTAGACGATGGGCATTCTAAGTTTAACGTTCTAAAAGGTAACGCTTAGCCTCGACCCTCATCAACCGGGAATGACTGAAAATCAGGGTTACGCAGCAAGGCTAAGTGGGTAGCACCCATTAGGATGAGGTCATCCGTGTCTAGATGTCCCTTTTTATTTCGGCTGTGTAGCGGTTGCTGATCCCAACCGTGGGGTGATCTTACTCAGGATTATCCAGTAAGGGGTAGTCCCGGTCTTGTGTTGCAGGGGATTTAGGGTGGATACTTGGTACGCTGATCTAGACTAGGTACAGTGGCAGGTGGTACCCCAGTTCCTAGTCATTAGTTGGAAATTCATTCTCCCTACGTGCCTTTACGATTTTGATTATGCCCAATTACTGCTGAAACGTGAGATGCAAGCATTTCAGCTAGATTCTATTTTACTTTCTACAGACACTATTATAATATCAGATGGATTTGATAAAAAGTGTTTTGGCTATCGTAAGGTGAAAACCCGACATGTTTATTTTTGGTGTGGTCTTACGATATGCTTTTGTTTCCAAAGGATTTTGAAACTTTAATAATCAATTTAAGTGTGGTTTCTCACGCTGGTATTCCAGACTGACTCGGGTGTTATTTAACTATAATGCTTGGGTCAAACAGAGTATTATGGATTACAAGAAATGATGCTGTGGAGCTGGATGGCGATACGTACTTTCGTATTTGTATGAAATATTCCACTGTGTATTCAGTTTTGGGAAGGACGGGATATTATAACCGTCCTGAGTTGTGTTGTTGTTTGTATTGAATTCTGATGCTGTACTCTGATGATGTAATGTATAAACAGATGTATTTGTTTCTGTGTAAAGATTATTTATTATCTATTATATTTTATTCCTCTGCGATGGTTAGATTCTGATGTTATTTTCTATTTTCTTCTTCTACCTCTTCTTCTTTAACCCTCATGGTTCGGTTTTTCGGGTGTCGGAAAATCGGGTCGTGACATTTTGATATCAGAGCTTAGGTTGGTGATAACCTTGGCTCTGGTAGGGATTACTCATTAGAGATGGAGTACATAGTGCTCTAAAATGAGTTTGAACGTATTAATAGATATGAGCGCGTATTTGTTAGTGAATATAAATTGTTTTAATATTGTGTTAACTTATTGGTTGAGTGGAATATGATTTTTGATCAAGTAAGTTGGCCGCTATTCGAGAAGAGTTTATAAACACCTGACACGATAAAGTGACACAGTGTTGTTTTAAAGGTGGGTGAATGAAATAATTTTACCCAAAAATATATTTTGATATAAAAGAAATATTTTCTTAAATTGTTATATAACTTAGATGTTTGGATGATAATATTTTAAACAGATAAATTATAAAAACTGGAATGACTTGTATAATCAAATGGAAAATTATATGAGCATAAATTATATAAATGGATTATATTTAAAATTGGATTCAAATTAAATTTGGAAATTCAAATCCTGGAGATTTTGGAAGTGTTTTTTGAAGTTTTTTGAAGACAAATGATAGCATTATTATTTTAAAAGTATTTCTGAAAGGAAATTGTTTCAAATAAATTTTGCGAAGGGATAAAGCATTGAACTCACTTCAGTCGCTGAAAAATAACTTCGGTGATGACTGCAGCATCATCGATGTTCATTTTTGAGTTTCTAAGTGACGGATTACTGCCAAATTGATTTGTTCCGAAGAACTAGTTTGTTTTTGAAATTTCAAAGGAAATTTGTTAGGAATAATAAAAGAATGGGTTTAAAAATTTGAGAAATGTGACTTTTGGATAATGGTGGTTTTAAAATGATTTGAACCAAAAGCCGGGTGTTTGAAATCCTGAATCCTTATTTGAATTGAAAATCCTGATGAGGTAAGTTATAAACTTGTAAAGTTGAGATGATTTTTAAATAAGGAAGGAAAATACGAGCTTTGAATGTTGGAATTAAAATTAGAGTGAAAAGGTTAAATAAATTTAATTTGGAGAAATTAAATTGTGGAAAATTTAATGGATGATTGGAAGAAATAATTAGTAAATCTTGAATGTGATTGGAATAGGAAAATAGAAATTAAATTTGGACTGGGAGATAAAAATTTAATTGGATTGAAATAAATTGAATTAAACTGAAAATAAAACCCAGTTGCATTTGAATTAAGTTGAAATTGAATTGAAATAAAATAAATTGAGATGTAGATGATATTAAGTGAAAGTAAATTCTTACTTGATTTAAATTCAAGTCGATTGAGAGGATTAAAGAGAATGGTATGATGCTAGATTAACTAAAGTTAAGTTAAATAAAATTGAATTGAAATAAATTCAGTTGAGTTATAGATAATATTGAATGGAATAAAATTCTTACTCAAATAAATAAGCGTAAACTAAGTGAGCATTGAATTGGGATAAATAAGCTTTGGAAGCTTATAAAAGAATTGAAAAGCATTGAAATAAAAATATAATCCCTTGTTAAAGGTAAGTGAAAATGTGATTGACTGTAAATGGATGGAGAAGTATGAATATTAATAGAGTAGCTTATAAAAATGTAGAAAGGGAATAAATAAGCCGAAATAAAAATGTTGGAATTTTGGAAAATGAAAGAAAATCCAAACTGGAATTATTAAAAAAAATAAAAAAAAAAATTGAACTCAGGAAAATTTAATGAAGTGGTTTATGTAATAAAATCGAATATTGATTTAAAAGTTGGAAGTAAGCTAATTAGCTAAATAAATTATTTGATAGAGTATGTTAATAAAATATAACTCGGTTAAATAAAATGAATTGTAAGTTAATAATGAAGTTTGAAAATAAACTCGAATTATAAATAGAATTCGACTTGGATTGATAATGAATTAACGTAAGTGGAGATGTTGTAAAAATAAAATGAAATTGGATTATAATAGAAATGATGTGAGTTACAAATAAAATCCAGTTCGAGTATAAATGAGTTAAATATGTGCTTGGATATTATTTTGATAAATTGAGAATGTGAATTAAAATTAAAATTAAAATGGATGGGCTAACAGAATTAAATGGAATTTGATTTGATGAGAATCAAATTAAATAGAAGTGAACTTAAGTTTGAAGTTGGAATAAATTGAAGTAAATTAACTTAAGAATAATGAGAAGCTCGACTTCGAGTGGGAAGGGTAGGCCATTAAGTAAAAGCTTGGGTTGAATTAATTTGGGAATGGTTAGTAGTATACGAGCATGGAATGTGTCGAGCTAAATAAAATGGTTGTGAATGAATTAAAATGGAAGGAATTAAATATAAATTGAATTAGAATCAATTTAAAAGGGTTATAAGCTTAAGTAATTATTTATTCACATGAATATAATCGAATTTCATAGAAATAAATTATCTTTTGACGAAAATGAGATTAATTAAAAATCTATGAATTGATAGAAGTGAAGTAAAATTGATTTTTGAAATCAATTGAGTTGAATATGAGCTTGTTTGGATTAAAAATAAATTTAATGTAAGAAATTAAAGTATAAACCATTAAAATTGAATGGAATGGCACATGAATTGGTTGAAAGCAATTGAATTAGTTTTGAAATCATATAAATTGCTCATGAAAAGTGTTTAGTGCATGTTGCTTATGAAATGCATGTGTTTAGCTATTGAAAGTAAGTGAAATGTTAATAAGTTTTGTATATCTAGTACTTATATGTTTGAATTGAGTAAGTACAGGTACCGGGAAGCCGTTTGGTTGGATTTGGACGTGCTAATTTCTAAAATAATAAGCCTCTTGCTTAAAAATGCTAAATAAAGGTACGTCTACGCAATAAAAATAGGAAATATGAACTGTTTTTGTTTTTCCGACCGTGTGGGTCGACGTATATATATTTATATCTCTTGTCAAACAGCAAAAGCTCCTCCGTAAAAGGAGACTCTGCCAAAAAATTCGAAAATTTAGGGAGTTGGAAAAATTTTGGAAAAAAATTTCATTAGCAACAAAACATTTCAAATTGGAATTGAAATAAAGGATTTTGGAAATAGAAATTGAAACTAATTGTTTAGTTGGAACTAAAGGGTTAAGAAAGTGAATATGAGATTTTCACTAAGTGGGTTTTGTAAAGTTAATGGGTTTGGAGCATTCTTCTGCCTTAGTAATTTCGGGGACGAAATTCTTTTAAGATGGAAGGAATGTAATGACCCGGATTTTTCAGCGTTAAATCAGAAATATTTAAATGGTTTTAAATATAGAAATTGAATTATAAATTCATTTGAATATGGGAGACTTGGATTTATCTATTCAGAATGTAGATACAGCAATTTGTTGAATAATATAATTATTCAATAATTGAAGATTGAGTAAAATATTTAGTTTCGAGCTTGTTAAAAATATTTTAAAGGCTTGTAAAATTTATATTGATAGTATGAAAGATAGTAAAAGTGTTAAAATTAAAATTTGGAAATGTTTTATTAAGTTTTGAAATTATGTCGTTGAAATCGATATTTAAAAATAGTCTTCCGAGGCACAGTCTCGGAATTTGACGAAACTAGTTCCATTGGATCCGTAATAGTGTATTATTATCGGATTCCAAATTTTGGAGTGTTTGGAGTTGTGGTGTGAGCGTACGATATATAAACGTGCGGAAATTTATATCGAAAATTTGATAAAATAACTGGTTCAAAAGGCTATCTTCTCCATACGATCGAATTAGGACTTGAGACCTTTTCCATTGCATTCAGAATAGGGGTTTAACATTATAAACACCCAGCGGCACGTCTCGATAGGAGGTTGAGATTTTGAGTTGCGAATTCAAATCTATTTAAATTTAAACTTAAATATAAGGTGTATTGTTTGCCTGGTCAAAAGAATTTCCTTCACACCAAAAACTTTACCCCTCTTTTCAGGGACATTGTAGCTTACCTTCTGAAATACGCCATTCTATATCCATTCAAACACGCAAACAAAGATGTCTTTTCCTTTTCAAATCACGCCGCCTTTTTCTTTTTTAAAAGAAAATAAAGCCGAGCATCTCAGTTCGAAGGAATAAATCCATGATTGCGTTTCATAGAAGAAAACGGGGAGAAGGTTGCCTCTGAAGGGAAATCGCGAAAAACATTTCCCAAATCAACTTTGAAAATCAACTACTTCGTTCAATAATTGTTGCTACACTTTTTTCATTCGAGTTCCTTCCTCCCTCATTTCTAAATCGATTGCCAAATCTCGAACTTGTTCGTAAATCTAAGAGTGAGAGAGCCGCGGCCATATTAGCTCGTGATATGGAACTCGTTCGCACGAGTGGCGGTACAGCCGACGGCGTTAATTTGAAGGTGGAGTTCATAGCCTCGATTCGATTTCGGCAGGGGAGCGTGGAGTGTCGGGCTTGGGTTTCGATCGAGCAGTGGGATTCGTGAGGCAATAGGGCTTCGCTGATTAGGTTTGGGAAGTGGAGCTCGTTCACGAGCAAGCTGGGAGTGGCAGACTTCGGCGACGGCGAGGGCTTCGGGGAGGCAGCATCTTCATTGCTCGATTTGATCTGCGTTGGAGGTAATTTACTCTAATAAATTAATGAATACAAATAAATATAATTATATAATGATATATATATATATATATATGAATGTAGTTTTCAATTTATATGTATATATACAGGAAGCTAAAATCAGAAGAAATTTTTTTTTGCAGTAAACATAATTCTACTTTTAATCTGGTAATTATATACACACACATTCATATTTTAGTTTAAATAAAATTATTTGTTAATTAAATTAAATTTAGCAAATGGAAATTATTTGTTCAATTTATTCGGATATTAACAAAATGAATCTAATGTCTATTCAAGGTCAAAAAAAAATTGGAAACCAAGTCGGAATTGGATTGGATTGCAAAGAAAGGTCATAGGTGAGTTAATCTCACTCTTCTGGATTGCTATTTAAATTTAAATGGTTAAATTTAAATAATTGGTTGAATGATTGAATTGATTTAATGTGCTATATTATATATAGTAGTATATGGTATATATTGGAGTGATTGACATTTTATAACGGATGAGACACTATGCGCCGCATAATAGCGGATGATATTATATTTAAAACCCATATACCGCGATATTCCACCTCGAAGTGGAATTGGTATTTTATTGTGCTAACATCTGTGGATGTAGGGAAACAGGTTGGAGGGATCCAACTGGATTCCTCAAAATATTTAGATTTGTTTAAATATTTCGTGATATGATTATTTGATATCCTGTGATGAATTATATTGATAATTGGAATATTGGATGCTATGGTCTGATTGAATAAATTTGGGTATACTGAGTTACCAAAAATATATAAATTGGATATTTGAAAAGAAAATAAAAGAAGAGAATTTGTAAGTAAAATGATTATAGAGAATTTGGGGTAAATCATAGAATGAATGGGAAAAAGGTAAAAGTGGATTTTAAAATTTTTAATAAATAAATTCCGAGTATAAAAAAAGGGATTTTGAATAAACAGGGAAATAATGAATTTTAAACTTAAGTGATGTTATTTAAAGGAATAAAGAATTTATTTTAAAAATTCAAGTTTTAAATTTATTGAAATAGATAAAGAAGGAATTTGGAAAAAAGGTATGAAATTGGTATTTTTAGTTAAAAGGGACTTTAAATCATAATTAAGAAAAAAAATTGAAGTTAATGGATTTTGGGAAAAAATTGAGTGAGTAAAGGAATTTATGTCAAAATGGAGTAATTTGGAAATCAATTTGAAAATTGGTTTAAGTGTTGAAATTGGAATTTTAAAAGGGAAGTGAGACTAAGAAATGTATAAACTGGGTTTATAAAAGTGAAGGAATATATTAGTGGATATTTGGAGGAATAAATTCATGGTGAGAATTTACTAAAGGAATGGGTAAATTTGTTTAAAAATAAATAGTGATTTATTTTTTAGATGGGAAAGAAAAGAGTATTTCCCTGGATAGCCAAGTACGTTTTCAAAGCAAATCTTTAAGTACAAGTTAAAAGTTAAAAGTTAAAAGTTGTTAAAAAAGCATGTTTTAGAAAATTTATTATCTTTAATGTTTAAATTTTAAAGTAAATATTTGTCAAACTTATTTTAGTTGTAATTATTTTAAGGTGACTTGGTATTATGTTTAAAAGAATAAAAAATTAGTTTTATTATTTTATTAAGTAGCTTTATTTGAAATATTCTTAAAGCATATACCTTTGAATAAAGTACTAAAGTAGTTTTTTTATTTATTTAAATGTTTTAAAGTATATTTTATAGTAAGTGTTTTAAATTATTTGTACTTGGTGATTTCAGTGGAAATAAATATTTGGGAATTTATTCCATGAGAAGAGTGTGCTTTGAAACTGTTTTCAAAAGGGTTGAAAGTGGAAATATATCTTACGAAGATATTTTGAGGTTAATAAATAATTTGAAAAATTATTTATGTTTGATGGTTGTTTGTGAAGGTTAGTTGATAGTTAAATAACCGACTATCAATATTGGCCAATGCATTGATCGTTTCGAAGAGACCGGGATCGAAATTAATTTCTCGAAACCACTTCGATCCAGTTTGTACGTTTTCCTGAGAAAGACGAGTTTGGAGTCGAAGATGGGCAGTGAGTGCAAGGGCTAGTCGCTACTAATCTTGCGGATGATTCCAAAATGGATGTAGTAGGAGTAGTGCCTTCGGTTCCATTCGAACCAGTGATGGAGTTGTATGGATGAATGCTTTCAGAACATCGTCAGGTGGACGATGGACATTTTAAGTGAAACGTTCTAAAAGGTAACGCTTAGCCTTGAGCCTCATCAACCGGGAATGACTGAAAACCAAGGGTTATGCAGCAAGGCTAAGTGGGTAGCACCCATTAGGGGGAGATCATCCCTGTCTAAATGTCCCCTTTTATTTCGGCCGTGTGGCGGTTGCTGATCCCAACCGTGGGGTGATCTTACTCGGAATTATCCAGTAAGGAGTAGTCCCGGTCTTGTGTTGCAGGAGATTTAGGGTGGATCCTCGGTACGCTGATTTAGACCAGGTACCGTGACAGGTGGTACCCCAATGCCTAGTCATTAGTTGAAAATCCATTCTCCCTACGCGCCTTTACGGTTTTGATTATGCCCATCTATTGCTGTAGCGTGAGATGCAAGCATTTCAGCTAGATTCTATTTTACTTTCTATAGACACTATTATAATATCAGACGGATTTGATAAAAAGTGTTTTGTCTATCGTAAGGTAAAAATATATGTATAAACATATGTATTTGTTTTTGTGTAAAGATCATTTATTATCTATTATATTTTATTCCGCTGCGATGGTTAGATTTTGATGTTGTTTTCTATTTTCTTCTTCTACCTCTTCTTCTTTAACCCTCATGGTTCGGTTTTCGGGCGACGGAAAATCGTGTCGTGGCAGTAAAATTAAAAAAATTAACTGAAAAGAGAATGGAAGAGGTAGAAATGAGGGGGCAGGGGAAAAGCGCCTGATATAGGCGTCTTCACCAGGCGCCTGTTAAACAGGCGCCTGGGCATCATGCTCCTGTTCAACAGGCGTCCGATGTTTTATTAACACGGACGCCTGTTGAACAGACGCATGTTCAACAGGCGTCTGCCCTCGTTTCTGTTGCAGAAATAAGGGCTCTAAAATTTTGGAGTGCGGAAATTCGATTTAAATCGTAGACATTATTAACAAAATCCTATGAAACTCTTAACCTTCTTTCTTCGCTTATTATAAATAATACCCCTCCCTCATTCATTTTTCCTTCCTATAACATTACAAAACAAAACCTTAAATAAAATAAGAGCTTTAAATAATTAGATCGAAACTCAAATTCTAGGGCTCAAAAACTTTCCATGGCAGACGATAGAACCCCCCCTCCCGCCCCAACCACTAATGTCGCGTCAACACACTTGCTTGAAATTAATAAAGTGCCAGTTGGAGACCATCCCAATGGCAGTGAAGCATAGATTCGCGCCTATAATCTTATCTTATACTAAACATGAGATGTGCATCATTCTAGCTGGCTCCCCTGCAAATGTTGATTTATTAAACTTTGATGCACTTCAAATGGCAAGGATGACTGATCCTGATAGCTCTTGTACGATTGATGTTGTCACCAAGTTGGACATTATGGACAAAGGAATGTGATGCAAGGCCGTGACAGATCGTGTATAGTGAATCAAGAAGAATTTGTATGCATGATAGTTAATGAACATGAAAGTTCGCGAGATGTGTGTGTTGGGTCGTGGGATGATGTACGAATATGGCAAAGACGTGAAGCTTGGTTGGAGCCCATGAGTGTGAATTATTGAGTGTAATTGTGTGTACATGTGTGTATGCAGATGGTAGCTACGTGCATGGGGATAGAAGAGAGAATGTGTAGGGAAGAGTATGAGTTAGTGTGGAGACAGCCGGTGCCTTTCGGGGTCGGAGGAGTGAGGCAGTGGTTGACTAGTGCCAGGCAGTCAAGGCGGAATCATGAAGGGAATATAGGCTGTTGATGCGTACAAGCCCATGGGAATGGAGGTAGTATGTAGCCATAAAGGAAGAAAAAAAGCAGGGGGATGCGTGATGTATATGAAGGATGATGGAAAATTGGGGAGGGGGTGGGGTGTCTGGTTTGCGTTTGAAGAAGTGGAGACAGGCTGTGTTATGAAGATGGTAGGCATGCTTGTAGGTGCGTGTAGTAGAAACGTGAAGGATTTTGTGTACAGAAGTGGACATAGGAAAGTGAAATGAAGAAAGAAACAAAGTAGAAGCCACTGTTCATGTAAAAGAGTTTTGCAACTTTGTCCCTGAAATATTGTTCAATTTCATGCAAGTATGGGAAAGGCGGGAAGTGTGATGTGCCTTTGAGATGGGATGCGTTGCTTTGGGTTCGACCCATTTAGCTGTGAAGGTGAGTAACATACTTTAAAATATGTTGTTTATTTATATTTTAGGGTATGTTAGTTCTAAAACAGATAGCTTGCACATATTAACTCGATTTACTGGAAGATTTTTGCGATGAGTTCGTTTTTGAGCACAATGTTTGACATAAATAGTTGTTTGTTTTGGGTACAGTAAAATTTGGTGATAAATTAATACCGCCTGAAAATAGTTACGTTAATTTTGAACATAACGTAGTTTAATTAATCGGTGTGATTTTTTCGGCCAAGTAAAACATTGTGGAGTTAAATTGAATGTGGTAAATTGGACATCTATTTAGCGGAATAAAAGCACTATTCCACTAATTGATTTAATTGGACCCCTATTTTGCAGAATAAATCACCATTCTGCTATTATTAATAGATAGGCCAAATTTGGGAGAGAGAAAACCCTGTTACGCTATTACATTAGCGTACACTTAATTACGTTCCAATTGGCTAAGTTAGATAAGTGTTTTATTAATAATTAATTGTTAATTGTGAGTTTAATTTACATATTTGATGTTATGTAAATAATTGAATTATAACTTGAATGAATAAATGGAATTAATGGTGACTTGATTAAGTACCACTGAAGTTACTTTTAAAGAGAATTATTATTTATCAATAAGATTTTAAAGATAATTAATAACAATTTAATAATGACTGAAAGTTATTTATTTTATGGTTCTTAAAAGTTATTTTTTATATTTAATTATTGTTTTAAAGGTTAATTATTTATTTAAAATGTCTTTAAATTATATTTTGATTATTAATTAAAGTTTTTTATGATAATTTGATTTAAAATTTAATTACCATTTAAGAGTCAATTAGTCTTATAATGTTATTATTCTAAGGATAATTTGTTAAAGTATTAATACTATTTTAAAAATAATATATTATATTAATATCTTTGAATTTTATTTATATAAAAAATTTAAAGTTTCTTTAAAATATTAAAAGTTTATTTTACTATAATTAAATAATGTTTTTGTTTTAAAGAATTGGTTTTAAACGAAAGGATTTAGAAAGAGAAGTTTTACAAGTAGTTTAAGATTAATAAAAGAGTACTTTTCAAATTAAACTGGGAAGTTTATGAAGAAACATTATAAATAAATTTAAAGATGTTTAAGAAGTAAAAATATATTTAGAAAGAAGTGGTTGATTTTCATAGCGTAATTCGAGGGGCAAAGACTGCCTACAGTTCATGATGTTTTCATTGGTATAGCATAGTTAAATTTTGGGCAAACTGCGATCTATGATTGATTTCATGGCGTAATTCAAGTGGCAGAGATTGTCTGCAGTTAAGTTTGGATTTCTCTAGGATACAGACGTAACCATTGAGTTACGATCCATCATCGATACCGAAGTGTACTTTCCATATCTATTTTAAAAAGTTTTCAAGTATTTTTGTAAGGAAAGGTTTGTGAATATACTTGTTCAAATGAGATAACTATATGACTGTTTTTGATAAAGAGATTCAACTTATCGAGATTAAATTAAATGAGGCTTAGTGGTTTCAGTGGGAAATATGATCTCTGTTCGAATGTTTTTTTATTTGATAGTTAAACCATCGACTATCAAATCTTGGCCTAAATATGTAACCCTTATTAATGTTGGTGGTATGGAATTATTCCCTACTTAACACCGAAGGATTTTAACTCTGAAAATATTTAGGAAAAACACGAAAATTATATGGCACAGTTACCATCGTTCGTGCTATACTGTACATATAAACTCATTTTTTTCTCCGTCCACTTAAACGGTTAAGGGGTGATCCCCGATCTTACTTATTGTCGGATTATTTCCTAAAAAACTAGTATTGAGCATACCAGAAATCAGCGTTTGGTTTTGTGGAGCACTCAAGAAATTGAAGAGTGTACTCGTAAGAGATGACGCGAACCAGTGACCACTCCGAAATCATATACGGTTCTATGGAGGAGTTTCATGATATATTGAGATGTTGGGATCCATGTGTGATTCCAAAACCTATTGGGGTATGGGAATCCGGATGTGATTCCAAGATCTAATTGAGATATGGAAATCTATATGTGATTCTAAGACCCGAAGGGGTATGGGAATCCATGTGGGATTCCGTGATCTATTTTGTGATGGTGCGTAAGCTGGAATGCCGGGTGTAGCCTCATTAGTGGGAATGACTAAAACCAAAGATAGGACGTGTAACGACCCGTATTTTACGTGTCGATAGATTGTAGAATTTATAGGTCGTTAGTGTTGATAAGTTGTGTGGAAGTTAACTCGTATGGTGCTTAGGTCGAATTTACGAGTTAAGTTAGTCAACGACTTAGTGCTTAAGTCGTTTGGTAGCCTAGGTCGTTAGGGATTGAGTCGTGACCGACTTAACGTCTTAGGTCATGTGATGATTGAGTCGGTAGGAGCCTAGGTCATGCGAACGAGTCATGGAGGTAGCCGACTTAAGGGGATAGGTCGTTTGGATGTTAGGTCGTTGGGGAGTCTAGTAAGCGACCTAAGAGTTAACGAGTCAGCGACCTACGTGTTAGTGAGTCAGTTGTTGGCGAGTTAAGTATGTCAACGACCTAAGAAAAGTTAGGTCGTTGAACGACTTAAGGGAGTGTTAGGCCGCTGGGCAAGTTGAGTCGCGTGAGCGACTTAGTGTTAGGGATGCTGTGTATTAAGTCGGCAGGACTTGAGTCGTTAGCGACTTATAGATAGCTTGGGCAGGAGTTAGGTCAGCATTGTTGAGTCGTAAGTCGTTGTGTTAGGTCAGCAAGGAGTTGAGTCGGCAGGGTCTTAGGTCGTAGGTCGGCATGCTAGTTAAGTCGTCAGGCGACCTAGGACTTAGGAAATGCGGCAGTGTGTTGAGTCGTGTGACAGTTGGGTCGGCAGTACGTTGAGTCGTTAGGTCGGCCTGTGTTTTAGGTCGCGTCTGGGTTAAGTCGTAAGTCGGCCTTGGTTGTATGTTGTGTTGGTTAGGTCGTAGGTCGTAGGGGCTGATGAGTCGGCAACGACTCATAGTTAGGTCGGGGACGACCTAAGGGGCGACGACCTAAGGGGTTTCCAGCCTATAAATAGAGGGGTTTGGCTCACTTTTTGGCACCGGTTTTTGAAGCAACGAAGTGCTGCCATTTTGAAGACTCGACTACAACATTTCTTCATCTTCTTTTCTCCATTCCAATCTAATTCTAACATCCATCCAAGATCGAAGATCGAGATCGAAGATCCAAGTGCCAAAGTTGAGGATTTTCATCCGAAGAGGCTAGATTTCACCATTTCAAGTGAAATTTCTCCGGATCAAGCTCAAGTCCTTGCTGTCCAGATCTGAAGTTGATTGATTTTAGGTTGTTTTGGTGATTTGGTGAGTGGTAGTTATCTCTCACGCGGATCCAAGGGAGTATATTGGATTGGTGGCTTGTTTGAGTGTTAAAGTTAGAGGTTTCATGCATTTTTCTTAGATCGAAGTCTAGATCCATGGTTTTGAAGATGTTTACTTATGCAAGTTAGTTTAACAAGTATTAGAGACAAAACCCATGTTTTATATTTGATAGATCTATGCTAAAAACTATGGTTTCACATATGTTGGACTTTTGCTCACTTATTTACGAAATTGCCATTATAATTGTTATTGCTTAATATATCTTGTTTGAATGCTTGAATGTTTGAATGTATGTTAGATTTGATTGCTCCAAGTTAGCTTGTAGTTGATTTGGAACAAGGTGATTGAAGATGATTCAAAAGCTACGGAAGAAGGCTCTTGAATGGTGAAAGCTGCTTAAGGCATATGTAGCGGATGTTGAAGCTCATATGTATGATGTTGAGATGGAACTTTGCCATGATGCGATGAGGCAAACCATGTTGTTGAGTTGAGATCTTGCTTTGATGTGATGAAGCGAGGCATGTTGATATCTTGAAGGGTAGTTCAAGTATGATGTGAGTCTTGGCTTAATCCAGGCAGGGATCATTCCAAGCATGTTGATAACTTGAAGGGTAGTTCAAGTTGGTTGATAATGGAGCTGCTCAAGAGGTAGCTTGGGCTAGGTTGAGAATAGTCGTCGAGGAGGATGACTAGGAGGCTTGGACTTTATCGTTGTTGAAGGTTCTAGCAAACTTAAAGCAAGGGTACATAGGGACGCCTAAAAGACTACAGGAAGGTAGTCGAGTACTCTGGGCCAAGAAGATAAGTCCTAGGCACAAGGCAGTGTGCGGAGTTTTGTCTAGAACCGGGGTTACCATTAGCCCTTGACAGATGGCTCAGGAAGGAGTCGGTCATTCAATTAACGGTGATTTCGAAGCAAGGTTAACAGTGATAGCAGAGTCATGGATGTTTGGATGTTTGGTTGTATCATCATTCGGCTTCAAGAGCGGTGTTTTCTGGGTGCTTATCTGATCTTGGTTTAGGCCTTGGGGGTTTGTATTTGGAAAACATCGTCCTTGACTCGAGTGATTATTGCTTTACCTTACTTATCTGATATGTTATGCTTACTTCTCCTTAGTGTGTGTCTGGGGGCTATCACTGTAGAAAGAGGTGGAGTGGGATGGTTTGGTTCCTATTCCTTTATTTCCTTATGCTCTTTTGGTATGCTTGATTGTTAATTTACTGCTCACTAAGACTTTGTCTGACTCAAGGTTTTATGTCTCCTCTTATTACCTTGGGCTGTTCATCCATGTTTGGGATGGGCAGACTAGGTAAGCAGGTGACAGGTGCTGTGCTTGGAGTTTCTACGTTAAAGATGACGAAGACGAGCAGGAGGCTATGCATATTATTTTCTTATATGTACTGGGTATCCGCTGCTGTATTTGATGAGTGCTTGTAGTGAGGGCTTTCATGTATGGATTTGAGTAGATGATTGTATAAAACTACTATGATGCTTATATGATGATGTTCTGTTCTATGGAGCTTCACTATATTATATTTCTCTATTGTATTTTATCCATGCGCTGTGAGTTGTACGATAGAGATTCTTCTGTTTTGTTTTACCCTGACTATCGTCCATGGCTGCCTGGCACACCTTTTAGCGCATTGTTTCCTTGATTTGGTGCGGGAGTCATGGGCGGTCGTCACATTTGGTATCAGAGCTTTGGTGAATCGATTTCAGCCAACGCTCGCTGACGTAACTACGTATGAGAGACGTAATTGTATTTTGATGGATGATTACTATATATAATATAGTAGCCTGGAAGGATTTGAACTCCTTATGCAGTTGTTTCTTAAGGTGTTCTAATCATTCTTATTACAGATATTAAGGATGAGTCGAAGAGGGAGACCAGCTGCAAGGGAAAGTCGTGCTGATGAAGGAGCTGTTGATTATGGAACTATGTTCGAAGCGATGATGACTTCGATCATGAGAAGGATACCAGCTTCAGGATCATCAGTGGATGTGGGAGTTCAAGTTCAAGCTCCAAGACCGGTGGATTTTGCTAAGCTTTGCAAGGATTATACTTCTCTTGGAGGAAAAGCTTTCTTGGGGACGGAGTCGACTATTGAGGTGCAGAGATGGATTGATGCTTGTCAAAGGATCTTTGGTGACTTAGGGATTGAGGATGCAACTAAGAGAAAGCTTGCATCGAGACAGCTTCAGGGAAGAGCTGCTGATTGGTGGAATTCTATCACCATAGATACACCAGAAGAAGAGATTACTTGGGAGCAATTCCAAGTTAGATTTGAAGCTAAGTTCATCTCTACTTCCCAGAAATCTGTCTTGTTTAAGAGGTTTGTGGAGCTCAAGCAAGGGGGAAGGCCTGTTCTTGAGTATATTTCTGAGTTTGAAGCTTTGTCCAAGTATGCCAGATCGTACATTGATTCTCCCTATCAGAAGAATGAGAAGTTTGTGACTGGTCTGGATGCTTATCTTGGGAGGCAGTTAGTGGATCATTTGGACGATCCATTTGAGAAGCTTGTGGAGAAAGCCCTTAGGCATGAGAGTTTGTTTCCTAAGGAAAGTTCTGTTGTTGCTGTAACCAGGGAAGGATCTAAACCACACCAGAATGGCAATAAGAGGAGGAAGCAGCAGCAGCAGAAGGGTAAGGATGGCCAGAAGAAGCCGAAAGGCGAAGTGACTTGTTATAACTGCCAACAGAAGGGCCATCTTTACAAAGATTGTAAGAATCCCAAGGTGCCGGGAAAGTGTTACAACTGTGATAAGCTGGGACATATCAAGAAGGATTGTCCAGAACCGAGGAAAGATAGGCAGGTTGTGCAAGCCTATGCTTTGGGGGCTGTTCCATCGTCTTCGAAAGCTCCTACTGCTGAGGAGAAGGGGAAGAGTGTGGTGGTTCAAGGTACTCTTTCTATTTGTGGTGTTCCAGTTAGAGTGTTGTTTGATACTGGAGCGTCGCATTCTTTTGTTTGTGATGATTTGGTAGGCCGGTTAGGTTTGAAACCGGATATTGTTGATAGGCCATTGGTTGTGACTAATCCGGTAGGGGGTTCGTCATGTTTGTGTATGTTATGCCGTGGTCTAGTTGTGTCGAGTCATGATTGCTCGTTTGTTTGTGATTGCTTTGTTCTGAACTTTGCGGGGTTCGGAATTATTTTGGGTATGGACTGGCTTAGGAAGTATGCGGCTAGGATTGATTGTGAGAGGCTTGAGGTGACAGTCGGGAATGTGGAAGGGCGAAAGGTTGTGATACGATGTAAGCATGAAGAAGGCGTCTTCATGAGCTTCATGTATTCGCTAGTTGTTCCACGGGATGGACTGTCATCGGTGCCTATTGTGAATGAGTTTGAGAATGTCTTTGAGGAAGTCAAAGGGTTGCCGCCGCATAGGGAGATCGAGTTTCGTATCGATCTAGTTGAGGGAGCCAGACCTGTTGTGATGCCTCTTAGGCGGATGGCACCGAGGGAGCAGCAAGAGCTGAAGGTGCAAGTTGATGACCTTTTGCAGAAAGGATTCATTCGGAGAAGTGTGTCCGAATGGGGTGCGCCAGTTGTGTTCGCAACCAAAGCGGATGGATCGTTGAGGTTGTGTGTGGATTATCGTGAGCTGAATAAGGTGACTAAGAAGAACAAGTATCCATTGCCGAGAATAGATGACTTGTTTGATCAGCTTCACGAGGCTAAGGTGTTTTCTCAGATGGATTTGGCAACGGGATTTCACCAGTTGAGAGTGGCGAAGGATAGTGTGCCGAAGACTGCTTTCAGGACACCATCCGGGTTTTATGAGTGGCTGGTAATGCCGTTTGGATTGACTAACGCGCCAGCATATTTTGTGGATCTTATGAATAGGGTATTCAGAGATCAGTTGAATAGGTTCGTGCTTGTGTTCGTGGATGATATTCTGATTTACTCCAGAACCGAGGAAGAGCACAAGACACACTTGAGGATTGTTTTGGGGATCTTACGGAAACATCAGCTGAAGGCTAAGTTTTCGAAGTGTCACTTCTGGAAGAGTGAAGTGAGGTTCTTAGGCCATGTTATCTCTGGAAATGGAATAGCGGTTGATCCCGCTAAGGTGGCAGTGATCCAGGATTGGGTTAGACCTAAGAATGCATCTGATGTGAGAAGTTTTCTTGGATTAGCAGGATATTATCGTCGGTTTATCAAAGACTTTTCCAAGATAGCTGCACCGTTAACAGGATTGACAAAGAAGAACCAGGTGTTCAGATGGGATGATAAGTGTGAGCAAGCTTTTGTAATCCTGAAAGAGCGATTGACGAGTGCTCCTGTTTTGACTATTCCAAGTGGGAATGATGAGATGGTGGTTTACACCGATGCATGTAGCACTGGACTAGGAGCGGTGCTAATGCAGAAGCATAAAGTTGTTGCGTATGCTAGTCGACAACTAAAGCCGCATGAAAGGAATTATCCGACTCATGATTTGGAGTTAGCGGCGATTGTGTTTGCTTTGAAGATGTGGAGACACTATCTATTGGGAGTTAGATTCGAGCTGTTTACAGATCATAAGTCGTTGAAGTATCTGTTTTCCCAAAAGGATTTGAATCTTCGACAGCAAAGGTGGCTAGAGTTCTTAGCATCGTATGATTTTGGTATAGCCTATACTCCAGGGAAAGGTAACGCAGTGGCTGATGCGTTAAGTCGAAGACATGCAGGATTGGGAGCCATGTTTTCGGAATGGAAGAGTCTTGAGTATTTGGCTGGATTTGATTTCAGGCCTAGATGCGAATTGGAACCTGAGATGTTGGCAAACTTATCAATAAGGCCTACTCTTGTGGAAAGAATTGGCGAGGGTCAAAAGCAAGACGATAAGCTTGTCAAGGTTATCCGAGATTTGGAATCTGGATTGGACCCAGAGAAGAATAAAGGATTTGAAGTCGATCGAGAGGGTTGGCTTCGAAAGCAAGGGCGACTAGTTGTTCCCGATGTAGATGGATTGAGAGATGAAGTTCTGAGGGAGAGTCATCACTCGAAGTTGACAATTCATCCAGGTGGAAATAAGATGTATCGGGATATGAAGAGAACCTACTACTGGGAAGGTATGAAGAAGGATGTTGGAAATTTTATTTCCAAGTGTATGAATTGCCAGTTGGTGAAAGCTGAGCAGAAGAAGCCCAGTGGATTGCTTCAGCCATTAGAGGTTCCTACATGGAAGTGGGAGCAGGTGTCGATGGATTTTATCGATGGTCTACCTAGGACAAGAGCGGGAAATGAAGGGATTTGGGTCATCGTAGATCGTTTGACCAAGAGTGCAAGATTCATTCCTGTTCGATCGACTAGGACTGCATCGAAGTTGGCTGAGTTGTATGTTAAGTGGATAGTTCGTTTCCATGGTGTTCCGAAGAGTATAGTGAGCGATCGAGACCCATTGTTCACTAGTAGATTTTGGAAGAGCTTCCAGGAAGTTTTGGGAACCGAGTTGTGTTTGAGTACAGCT
Organism: Allium cepa; assembly: GCA_030765085.1. Lineage (NCBI taxonomy): Eukaryota > Viridiplantae > Streptophyta > Magnoliopsida > Asparagales > Amaryllidaceae > Allium > Allium cepa. Next base: position 950,499,811 of record CM060937.1, read on the forward strand.
TATCACCCTCAAACAGATGGTCAGACTGAGAGAGTCAACCGAGTTTTGGAAGATCTTCTTAGAGCATGTGTTTTGGACTTCGGAGGATCATGGGAAGATCACCTTCATTTGGTGGAGTTTGCTTATAATAACAGTTATCAGTCGAGTATCGGTATGGCACCATATGAGGCATTATATGGAAGACCGTGTAACTCTCCGACATGTTGGTTGGAAACCGGAGAAAAGCTGATACTTGGGCCAGAGATGATTCGACAGACTTCAGATTGTATAGAGATCATTCGGCAACGAATGAAGGCAGCCCAAGATCGTCAGAAAAGTTATGCAGATAATCGTCGAAAGGATTTGGAATTCGACGTGGGTGATAGGGTTTTTGTGAAGATTTCTCCATTGAAGAATGTTATTAGATTCGGGAACAAAGGAAAGTTAACTCCGAGATTTGTTGGACCATTCCCGATTATCAAGCGAATTGGAAAACTCGCTTATAGATTGGAGTTACCGGAGAAGATGGTGGGTGTGCACAATGTTTTTCATGTATCCTATCTACGGAAGTATGTGCACGACCCAACTACGGTGGTTTTTGCTGATAGCTGTGAAGACTTGGAGGTTGATCCTGTTGTTTCGAGACCTCGTAAGCCGCTTCGTATTGTTGAAACCGATACGAAACAGCTTAGGAGGAAGACGATTACGTTGCTCAAGGTACAATGGAGTGATGATGTTAACGACTGTACATGGGAGGAGGAAGAGAGGATGAAGGCAGCTCATCCCGGACTCTTCGAGGTATGGCCCTAAAGTGTCGTGACATCTCATGAATTTGTAGCTTGTTCTAAGTCTTAGAATTCTGCATGCTAGGTTAGAATTGGATGCATGATCTGTTGATTGCTATGGATGGTAGGCATGCGGAATATCTTTGATTTCTGTTGATTGCTTGGAATTTCGAGGGCGAAATTCCTAAGGGGGAGAGAATGTAACGACCCGTATTTTACGTGTCGATAGATTGTAGAATTTATAGGTCGTTAGTGTTGATAAGTTGTGTGGAAGTTAACTCGTATGGTGCTTAGGTCGAATTTACGAGTTAAGTTAGTCAACGACTTAGTGCTTAAGTCGTTTGGTAGCCTAGGTCGTTAGGGATTGAGTCGTGACCGACTTAACGTCTTAGGTCATGTGATGATTGAGTCGGTAGGAGCCTAGGTCATGCGAACGAGTCATGGAGGTAGCCGACTTAAGGGGATAGGTCGTTTGGATGTTAGGTCGTTGGGGAGTCTAGTAAGCGACCTAAGAGTTAACGAGTCAGCGACCTACGTGTTAGTGAGTCAGTTGTTGGCGAGTTAAGTATGTCAACGACCTAAGAAAAGTTAGGTCGTTGAACGACTTAAGGGAGTGTTAGGCCGCTGGGCAAGTTGAGTCGCGTGAGCGACTTAGTGTTAGGGATGCTGTGTATTAAGTCGGCAGGACTTGAGTCGTTAGCGACTTATAGATAGCTTGGGCAGGAGTTAGGTCAGCATTGTTGAGTCGTAAGTCGTTGTGTTAGGTCAGCAAGGAGTTGAGTCGGCAGGGTCTTAGGTCGTAGGTCGGCATGCTAGTTAAGTCGTCAGGCGACCTAGGACTTAGGAAATGCGGCAGTGTGTTGAGTCGTGTGACAGTTGGGTCGGCAGTACGTTGAGTCGTTAGGTCGGCCTGTGTTTTAGGTCGCGTCTGGGTTAAGTCGTAAGTCGGCCTTGGTTGTATGTTGTGTTGGTTAGGTCGTAGGTCGTAGGGGCTGATGAGTCGGCAACGACTCATAGTTAGGTCGGGGACGACCTAAGGGGCGACGACCTAAGGGGTTTCCAGCCTATAAATAGAGGGGTTTGGCTCACTTTTTGGCACCGGTTTTTGAAGCAACGAAGTGCTGCCATTTTGAAGACTCGACTACAACATTTCTTCATCTTCTTTTCTCCATTCCAATCTAATTCTAACATCCATCCAAGATCGAAGATCGAGATCGAAGATCCAAGTGCCAAAGTTGAGGATTTTCATCCGAAGAGGCTAGATTTCACCATTTCAAGTGAAATTTCTCCGGATCAAGCTCAAGTCCTTGCTGTCCAGATCTGAAGTTGATTGATTTTAGGTTGTTTTGGTGATTTGGTGAGTGGTAGTTATCTCTCACGCGGATCCAAGGGAGTATATTGGATTGGTGGCTTGTTTGAGTGTTAAAGTTAGAGGTTTCATGCATTTTTCTTAGATCGAAGTCTAGATCCATGGTTTTGAAGATGTTTACTTATGCAAGTTAGTTTAACAAGTATTAGAGACAAAACCCATGTTTTATATTTGATAGATCTATGCTAAAAACTATGGTTTCACATATGTTGGACTTTTGCTCACTTATTTACGAAATTGCCATTATAATTGTTATTGCTTAATATATCTTGTTTGAATGCTTGAATGTTTGAATGTATGTTAGATTTGATTGCTCCAAGTTAGCTTGTAGTTGATTTGGAACAAGGTGATTGAAGATGATTCAAAAGCTACGGAAGAAGGCTCTTGAATGGTGAAAGCTGCTTAAGGCATATGTAGCGGATGTTGAAGCTCATATGTATGATGTTGAGATGGAACTTTGCCATGATGCGATGAGGCAAACCATGTTGTTGAGTTGAGATCTTGCTTTGATGTGATGAAGCGAGGCATGTTGATATCTTGAAGGGTAGTTCAAGTATGATGTGAGTCTTGGCTTAATCCAGGCAGGGATCATTCCAAGCATGTTGATAACTTGAAGGGTAGTTCAAGTTGGTTGATAATGGAGCTGCTCAAGAGGTAGCTTGGGCTAGGTTGAGAATAGTCGTCGAGGAGGATGACTAGGAGGCTTGGACTTTATCGTTGTTGAAGGTTCTAGCAAACTTAAAGCAAGGGTACATAGGGACGCCTAAAAGACTACAGGAAGGTAGTCGAGTACTCTGGGCCAAGAAGATAAGTCCTAGGCACAAGGCAGTGTGCGGAGTTTTGTCTAGAACCGGGGTTACCATTAGCCCTTGACAGATGGCTCAGGAAGGAGTCGGTCATTCAATTAACGGTGATTTCGAAGCAAGGTTAACAGTGATAGCAGAGTCATGGATGTTTGGATGTTTGGTTGTATCATCATTCGGCTTCAAGAGCGGTGTTTTCTGGGTGCTTATCTGATCTTGGTTTAGGCCTTGGGGGTTTGTATTTGGAAAACATCGTCCTTGACTCGAGTGATTATTGCTTTACCTTACTTATCTGATATGTTATGCTTACTTCTCCTTAGTGTGTGTCTGGGGGCTATCACTGTAGAAAGAGGTGGAGTGGGATGGTTTGGTTCCTATTCCTTTATTTCCTTATGCTCTTTTGGTATGCTTGATTGTTAATTTACTGCTCACTAAGACTTTGTCTGACTCAAGGTTTTATGTCTCCTCTTATTACCTTGGGCTGTTCATCCATGTTTGGGATGGGCAGACTAGGTAAGCAGGTGACAGGTGCTGTGCTTGGAGTTTCTACGTTAAAGATGACGAAGACGAGCAGGAGGCTATGCATATTATTTTCTTATATGTACTGGGTATCCGCTGCTGTATTTGATGAGTGCTTGTAGTGAGGGCTTTCATGTATGGATTTGAGTAGATGATTGTATAAAACTACTATGATGCTTATATGATGATGTTCTGTTCTATGGAGCTTCACTATATTATATTTCTCTATTGTATTTTATCCATGCGCTGTGAGTTGTACGATAGAGATTCTTCTGTTTTGTTTTACCCTGACTATCGTCCATGGCTGCCTGGCACACCTTTTAGCGCATTGTTTCCTTGATTTGGTGCGGGAGTCATGGGCGGTCGTCACAGGACGCATATCAAGTAAGGTTGGCAAACCCATAGGGTGTAGTCGGCTCCACCTAGACGTTACTACAATTGTTATGCATGAATGGGGCGATGCACTCGGTCTCAGTGAGATCAGCTATGTTTTTTTATATGGTACATCACTAGGGATGCATGTTGCTTCAAAAGGATATCTCTAATCCTTATGCAGGAGGAACGTTCTTTGAAGTACTAAGGGCACGTCCATGGAAACCCTACACAATTAGCCAACATGCCTTACCGATTTTCGATTTTATATCTAGTATTGTTGTGGTGTACACTCACAAACATCAAAACTATTTTATTATTATTATTTTCTTCCTTAGACATTATTATAATATCACTAGAATTTTGATATAAAATTTTTGGTTATCGTAAGTAAGGTAAAAACTCGTCTGTGTTTATGTGCGGCGTGGTCATACGAGATACTTTTGTTTGAAAAGTTATTTAAACTTTAAGAATCCATTTGATTGCGTTTCTCACGCTGTTTTTACCAAGACATGGGCATGTTTTTCCTGATTGCTCCCGAGCATATTTTCAGGTTTAGATGGATATATTTGGAGCTTCAGGAGAGGAGCTAGAGGTCCAAATATGTATTCACGTAGATGATTATACTTCCATTGCTTACATTGTTGTATATTATTCAGCAGTTGTAAGGATAGATTGTTATAACAGTCTGTGCTGAAGAGGTTAGTATACTCTGATTGATGTCTGTATATATACCTATATTATAGTTTTTTTGTGTAAAGATTTGTTATATAATATAGATTATTCGTTCCGCTGTGAGATTCTATGTTGTTTAGTTTCTTCTTATCTTCTTTCTTCTTTCTTTCCCTAACTATCCACTTTCCTGACTAATTTGGATTAGACATATGTATTATTTTATCGGCTTAAACTGCACGGAAAAGTGGGTTGCTACCAATTGGTATTAGAGCTAAAGGTTAAACAAGAACCTTGGCTTTGGTGGGTAGAACTCGTTATAGATAGGGTTAGTAATACGCTAGAATGAGTAATTCATTAGAGATAGGGTAAGCGATATCCTAAAATGAGTTTGAGTGTATTATATATGAAAGTGTATTTATTATTTTTATAAAAATGTTTTATATTGTGTAGTTTGATCTGTTGAGTTGCTTAAGAATTCTGGTCGATGCGTTTGGCCAACGTCATCTGTGACGACCCACCTTTTTGGATGGTTCAAATCGACAAGAAACCACACATGTCAGAACAAAACCATTCAAAAGGAAGGATTGTTAACGGGGTAAATAATAAAAAAAGAAAAAGGAAAGAAAAAGAAAAAAACAAAATGCAGAATCTCGCAGCGGAACGACAAAATTTAATAATCAAATAAACAGTTCATGAAGTTATTTTACAAATAACATTTGATTACACTTTTACAAATTCAAATCAGATTTATACATATATCATAAACAAACAAATAATGCAGCAAAACACCGAATGTAGTGGAATAATAAATAGCAATAATATACTGAATCTTCGTCTTCGTCCACCAGAAAATAGTCTTCAATGCTGAAAAACTCAGGCTGACTCGAGCATAATGAAAAACAATACACTCAAGTCAGAACTAAAAATTCCTATGTAAATCAAATCATCTCAAATAAAAATATGAGTGCAATGGCTCCAGAGATGTTACGGGATTTTTCATCTCCTATCAAATGTACAACCTGAGTGCCATAACTTACGAGATTTCAAATAATTCAAAATACTAATTATAACCACTTTATTTAAAATAAATCCGAAGTTTAAATTAAAAACTTAAACTTTTTAAATAATTCAGTTCCATTAAATTATCCAAATTCAAGAAATTATATGGGTATATATCATTTCAACCCATACTTTAAATGTCTTAATTATACAATTCTAAAATGATTCAGAGGACCATTTAAATGATGTCAATAATATACAAGGTGATAACAGGGGCATATTAAAATAAATAACAATCATACATCCAACATATCAATCAATAAGCATCCATTTCAACAACATCCAAATCAACCAATACATTTCAACATATAATAGTTATCAATATCGGGGTTTAACTATTAATTAAATTCTAATATAAAATTAAATGTTAATTCAGATTCTATATCAATTCAAATGTCAACTTAAACTAACAAACCACAATAAAATATTAATATATCACATCATATATTTTATTTAACTTGCAATGGAATTTTTAGTATTGCGTGAGTGGGTTTATTCACTCATCTTTGATTTATAGCCAATTGAAAAATCCAATAAAAGCCTAAAATTTCAATGGTCTTCAAATGCAACCATGCTAGTTTCATGTTGTCCGAAATTTCGATACGAACCCAAAGGAAGAAACCGCGCATTAATCGGGGTTCATATGCGGAAGAGATTCAAGTTATAAGAATATATTGAAAATGAAATAGAAAATCATGTACACATATTTTAATAATAAAATAAAACACGTTAGTTACTTACATTAAGAATTTTGAAGCCTGCTCATGTCTCTAAATTTTGGAGAATGAACAAAAAAGGACACGATGGCACACACATGGAGGAAGGAGGCTTCAGGAAATGGATTTGTAAACAAATGGAAAAGATTGGCTTCATGAAAATAATTCTCACATTTTTTCGTTTCTTTTTAGAGGAGAAAGAAAACTTTAGGCAAAAGAAATAATGGAAGCACGTTTTGGAAATGAAAAATTGGAGGAAGAGATTTATGAAATAGGAAACAAATAAGGGAAAAACACGTTTGGAAATTGGAATATGAAAGGGAAAGATATAAGAAGATGTAAGTTTGCAAAATAAAAAGAGCCTAACATGCAGGTAATTAACAAAAGATAAAAGACACACATAGGAATTTGATAAGACATGTTTAAATGGTAAGCAAATCTTTTGGTATAAAATTTCAAAATATGTGCTACCTCAATTAATTTCATCAACACACATGAAACATTTCAAGGCAAGGCTCGTGTGTAAATAAATAAAACTTACTGGAAGACCAAAAGAGATATGTATTTAATGAAAGAAAGAATAATAAAATAAAATAAATGAAAATGACGATTTAAATTTGAGAATGTAGTCCGTTCATAGAAATCACGAATCTAATATACTAAAAAAATAATTCATTTTGACATATTTTATTAACCCTAATACGCTTAAATTTACACATATATATGTATTTTTATTTAGTAAACAGTAATAAAATTAAACACTATAATTAACATAATTAGGACCATCACCTCACATATTAAAAGATGAACTGAGACTCCAAAGTCAAATTTGAAATGGAATAAATCTCCTGTGTTAATATGCTATCTATTCCAAATCAAAAATTTAACCATACCTTTAAGTTGTTTTCTTACCATTTTATTATTGTTATTTTTTTATAAATTAAATTCAAATCAAGTTTGAATATTTAAATAAATCAAATATTCCAACTAGAAACATACAACAAAATTCAATTCTTTGTTTTAATGAAATTAAATTAACATTCATAGATGAAATATTCACTTTATTTGATAAGAGTATTCTTTTCAAGAAACCATCCTTTTCTTTTATTTTTATTGAAACATATTTCTTTTTATTACACAGTAATTTACAATTAACACCACCCCTTTTAAAACCAACTTATATTTAAAGATTATCCCATTAAAGAGTCACAGAAATAATACTTCGTACAACCACAGCATTTCTTCATCAATTAATTTCATATTATCATTATATTTGTAACAAATTTAGGTGCTCACAATTTGAACGTAATATTTCTCAATGAAATTCTCATTATATTTTTAACACAAAGCATATGTTGCACATGCCATTAATTAATTACCATTTACTTCTATCTCTTATTAATGGCAAGATATAATTACTATTAATTACAATGATTAAATCTCAAAACATACCCTAACACAGGGAAGATAATTAATCCAATTGTTTCCTTTGAAATCCAATTTCTATGTTAAACCCAATATCTATGCACTAATTTAATTCCAACATTTAATTACAACTGTAATAAAACCTGTTCATTATATATTTAAATTCCAATCAAATCCTTTTATTTTGATTTACATTCTTATTATCAAATCAACTATTCCCTTATGCAATTGATTAACATAAGTTGTACACTTACTACTCAACAGCTAACATTTCTTCTTATATCAACTGTAATATTTAAGTTACATTAATTCTCCTCTAATTACCAAATAATTTTCTAATGGACTTAATAATAAGAAAATAAATAAAACAATGGTTATACGTTAATAATCCATATCTATTAACTTATTGTTCACAAACAAAGGTTAATAAATTTACGTACAAAATAATTGATTTCATACTCCATATTAAAATCAATTGCAATTAATAACATAAGACTACATCAATTTATACATCATTTATTCTACTCCTTATTAACTTTTATTATTTAAATTGATTGAAATTACGTTAACATAGTATAAGTAGTCAATTACATTCGATCGATATTAGCAAATTATATGTTTTATCTCATTCAAATTAGTTGTTTTAAGATTTATCTTAAAGTCGAAATTTCTAATCTAATAAGATTCAATTTAATAAATCATAAATTTTAATTTCTAACAAAATTAAAGCCCAAAACCTTATTAAATTTAATATTTTTAATTATCAAAATATGGGTTGTTACAGTCTCCCTCACTCAAAACTTTTCGTGCTCGAAAAGGAACAAGAAGGAATCGAGGAATTTGAAATATTTTATTCTAAATGATCAATTTATAAACAATTTAACTTACATATTTAAATTTAATATAAATTTGAAAATAACTCAACTTCCACGAATTTTTTTGACAGCATCTCCTTTGTGCGGTTAGGTCTAGAAAAATAATAAAATCAATAATAAATGTATATATATCATATCTCAAAAATAAATATCCCAATCCATGGGATAATAATAAAATATCGCTATAAAACCGAAATCCAAAAACATACATATTTGTTGGAAAAACAACTTTATTTATGAAACTAAAAGCAGTAACTATTGCTTCCATAAACCAGTATTTCACTTATATTATCCAAAATAGTGAGAATTATGTATTAGAGAGATATTTAAGTTGTTTCAATTTGCAACAAAAGCAAATCAATATAAAACATATTCAAACAAACAAAACAACCATTTATGCAACTAAAGAATCCATCATATATCCATAGCAACCAAAACCAACGGTTTATTTAGTTCAGAAACCTTTAAACATGTAAGGTGATGAATAAACTGTCAAGTGTACCCTATGCTCAACAGCCTTAGATAATTACTTAATATAATAGTCAAACAACCTCCACAACTAGAAGTATTCTTTCCCAAACTTATCATCAGCCAAACAATAGGAATTTTAAATTTATAGTTTATTCGATTGGTTTTTTTCATCATTTACCTTTCATTCATTTATTTATATAAAGATTAATCACTTACATAATTTGGTTTCCATTAAATATTTAATTCATTAATGAATCATTTCAAAAAAATATTACTTAAGCTTCTACTGTCCTACTTATTTTTATAACTCCATTCGGTTATTGAATGAAAATTTAAGTTTTTGGTATTTTCCCTTGAAGAGAAAAGAAATATTTAACATATCTAAAAATTCACTTAAAACATTTAACCTTCTTCACTTAGTAAAAATATAAGATATATTTAAAACATCCTCATAGCTATACAAAGATTTTCAAAAGTCTAAAACACTGTTAGAAATTTATATCAAAACGTTATAATAAACTTTAAAATAAAGTTCCTTAAATCCGATAATTTATTAGACTCGTTATTTTTAAAATAAGTATAAACTCAAGATTATTAAACTGAAACTAATAGAATACTCAAATCTAACATTAAATTTCTAAATCAAAGTTTAAAATTCCATATCTTCATAATTAATTTTATACACTTGTTTTAAAATGAATATTCAAATCATGGAAAAACATTTATTATGGTTTAATACAAAAATTCAAACAGTAAATGAACCAATAAATTTACTATTAGTACTTCAAAATTAATTAAATATTCCAAACTATACTTGCAAAATAGAGATTCGAATTTATTTTCCAAGTATATTACTATAAATAAACTTCGCAAATCAATTTTTTTCCATTTATATAATATCTTTAAATTCTATATTCAAAGAAACTTATATAAATTTTACTTGCAATATTCATTTGAAAGCTTCATTTGCAAATACCATTCAAATATTTTAAATAACATCTTTATAAATATATGTGAACTATTTAAAAAAAATTATTTACATCATTACTTGCATTTACAAAGAAAATATTGAAACCCTTAAATCCATTAATATAAATTTATTAGTTTTATCTCAAGATACTTTTCAAACATTATTCAATAGTCATTTACTTTAAATATGTTTTATTGAATTAATAATTTCTCACGATATTTACAACACTAATAAACCATGATGTACATAAATAGATAATATTTTAAACATTTTAAAGTATTTAGAAAAGAAAAAAATGACCAAAATATCCTTTATATAATACTTCATCAAAATAATTTTATAACTCAATGTCTTAACAGGTTTATCCTCGTTCTTGCAAACTCTGGCCATGCGTTGATCAAGCGCAAGGCTAGAATTCTCCAAGTACTTAGTAGACCTGTTTCATCAACCAGTGAAAATACTTGAAAAAAATTGAAAACCGATATGGAAAGTACAGTCCAAACAAATCACCTGGATCGCAGATACACAATGGTTACGTCTGGATCTCCCAGGAAACATCTGTACCTTTAAGCAATCACTGTCTTGCAAATTACGCCATAATAACCAATACCCGTGGACCGCAGGATACACAATGGTTACGCCTGGATCCCCTAAGAAACATCCATACCCTTTAAGCAATTTCTGCCTTGCGGATTACGCCACGACAACAAAACTGGTAGACCGTAGGATACATAATGGTTACGCCTTGATCCCCCGGGAAGCATCCATACACTTTAAGCAATCTCTACCTTGCGATGTACGCTACCCAAAAAAAAACGACCATGGGTTACGCCATGGTAGGACACATGAGTATCACATCCGGAAAACCAAAATCAGAGAGAATAATATCGATAGAATGAATCCACAATGTGGTCACAAAGCAGATATCAAGCAGAAGGTACTTTCCAAATCTTTACTTCGAAAATATGTATCACATATTACCTTTTCAAATCAATTTCAGATACCATACTTATATAAAGTACATTATATATAAGATTCCATTTTCAAATTGAATACTTTTCAAAATCAATAGTATTAAATCACACTTATATAGACTTCGATTATGTAAGATTTCGCATTCAAATTGAGTACCTTTCCAAATCAATAGTTTTCAAATCAACTTCATACTTAATATTTGTTTCATAGAATTTCTCCATTTGATATAAACATTAATATATCCATTCTCATAATATTGCTTATATTTCTCTTTAATTTAAATTACATTCATTTCACATGTAATATTCTCATTTAATACTACATTCATTGGCAAATCATTTCATAAGGAATTTTCTTGCGTTTATAAACAATTTATTAAACTTAATTCCTTTTTATAAGACATTGTTCGAGTTTAAAGTTATCATAACTTTATTTATAACCATTTATCGCAACATCCATTTATTTCATAACAATTTACAAGTCATGGCATTATTTGAAATCATTTCACTTTTAATTCATATTTGCTTATTCCATTTAGTTTCACCTTTACCTTTCAATTTATTTATGACATGTTTTATAAATGTTAATTAAGTTTATAAACATATTTTTCCAATTTAATCTCATTTACAACATTTCCTTAATCACAAATTCAATTTAAAGATTCCAAGGCTTAAAGTTCACACTTGTATATTATTACATTACATGCTAAGAATGTATACCCTAATTCTATTCATTTACTAAACATAAATATAACAAATTAAACCTTGTTTTACTTGCTTTAAAATTAAGGTTATCAATTCAACTATATAATTCAACCCAATTATCAAGTTTCACTCATATATTAATTCAAAAGGTTTCGATTATCCAAATATTCCATTTTTTCAATAGTTGAAACTACATGTCAACAAACAACAAAATTCACAACAACATTTCAATTTCGAAAACAAATATCTTAATTATTCATTTTATTCTCTTTAATACACCACTGTTAAACTAGTGTTTAGTCCATTAATTCAATCAACAATAATCAACCAATGTTTATAATTTGATTAAATACAACAAGTCAACAAAAATGATAATAATTAAATATTACCATTTCATAAATCAAACACATTACAAATAACTACATTAGTCATAAAATATTATTCCTTTATATATATCATATAATATTAGGAAAAATAATTTCATTTCAAAATTTATACAAAACATTTTTATAACACTAACAAATACGCGCTCTTGTATATACACTCAGACAACTCATTCTAAGTTACTACCCTATCCCTAATGAGTTAACTCCAAGAGGCTAAGGTATGTCTAAACCAAAGCTCTGATACCAACTGTAACGGACCGTGTTAGTGGGGTAACACCACCATAGCATACAGATGTACCTGTGTTCTGCCTTTACGACCAGCCTCTCGACTGCACCAACTCCCGCGGGGACATGTAGGAGTAAGAGTCATCCGCTCGCTACCAAACCAAATGCGAGAACCCCCTTTCATGCTGCACCCGCCAAGTGCATAGGCAGACACACATGTCAGAATCAAACCATTCAAAATGAAGGATTGTTAATGGGGTAAATAAGAAAAAAAGAAAAAGAAAAGAAAAAAACAAAATACAGAATCTCGCAGCGGAACGACAAAATATAATAATCAAATAAACAGTTCATGAAGCTGTTTTACAAATAAAATTTAATTACACTTTTACAAAATCAAATCAGAGTTATACATATATCACAAATAAACAAATAATGCAGCAGAACACAGAATGTAGTGGAATAATAAATAGCAATAATATACCGAATCTTCGTCTTCTTCCACCAGAAAATATCTTCAATGCTAAAAAACTCAGGCTAACCCCAACATAATGAAAAACAATACATTCGAGTCAGAACTAAAAATTCCTATATAAGTCAAATCAGTCTCAAATAAAAATATGAGTGCAATGGCTTCAGAGATGTTACGGGATTTTTCATCTCCTATCAAGTATAAAACCTAAATGCCATAACTTATGAGATTTAAAATAATTCGAAATACTAATTATAACCACTTTATTTAAAATAAATCCGAAGTTTAAATTAAAAACTTAAACTTTTTAAATAATTCAGTTCTAATAAATTATCCAAATTCATGAAATTGTATGGGTATATATCATTTCAACCCATACTTTAAATGTATTAATTATCCAATTCTAAAATGATTCAGAGGACCATTTAAATGATGTCAATAATATACAAGGTCATAACATGGACATATTAAAATAAATAACAACCATACATCCAACATATCAATCAATAAGCATCCATTTCAACAACATCCAAATCAACCAATATATTTCAACATACAATAGTTATCAATATCGAGGTTTAACTATCAAATAAATTCTAATATAAAATTAAATGTCAATTCAGATTCAATACAATTCAAATGTCAACTTAAATTAACAAACCGTAATAAAATATTTATATATCACATCATATATTTTATTTCACTTGCAATGGAATTTTTAGTATTGCGTGAGTGGGTTTATTCACTCATCTTTGATTTATAGTCAATTGAAATATACAATAAAAGCCTAAAATTTCAATGGTCTTCAATTTCAACTATACTAGTTTCATGTTGTCCGGAATTTTGATACGAACCCAAAGAAAGAAACCACGCATTAATCGGGGTTCATATGTGGAAGATATTCAAGTTATAAGAATATATTGGAAATGAAATAGAAAACCATGTACACATATTTTAATAATAAAATAAAACACGTTAGTTACTTACAATAAGAATTTTGAAGCCTGTTCATTTCTCTAAATTTTGGAGAATCGACAAAAAAAGAACACGATAGCTCACACATGGAAGAAGGAGGCTTCAGGAAATGGATTTGTAAACAAATGGAAAAGATTGGCTTCATGAAAATAATTCTCATATTTGTTCGCTTCTTTTTAGAGAAGAAAGAAAACTTTAGGCAAAAGAAATAATGGAAGCACGTTTTGGAAATGGAAAGTTAGAGGAAGAGATTTATAAAATAGGAAACGAATAAGGGAAAACACGTTTGGAAACTGGAACGTGAAAGGGAAAGATACGATGTAAATTTGCAAAAAAAAAAGAGCCTAACATGCAGGTAATTAACAAAAAATCAAAGACACGCGTTGGAATTTGATAAGACATGTTTAAATGGTAAGCAAATCTTTTGGTATAAAATTTTAAACCATGTGCTATCTCAATTAATTTCATCAACACACATGAAACATTTCAAGGCAAGGCTCGTGTGTAAATAAATAAAACTTACTGGAAGACCAAAAAGGCATGTATTTAATGAAAGAAAGTAGTAATAAAATAAAATAACGAAAGCAACGATTTAAATTTGAGAATGTAGTCCGTACATAGAAATCACAAATCTAATATACTAAAAAAACAATTCATTTTAACATATTCTATTAACCCTAATACGCTCAAATTTACACACATTTTTGTATTTTTATTTAGTAAACAGTAAATAAAATTAAACACTACAATTAACATATTGTGGACCACCACCCCACACATTAAAAGATGAACTGAGACTCCAAAGTCAAATTTAAAACGGAATAAATCTCCTATGTTAATATGCTAACTATTCCAAATCAAAAAATTTAACCATACCTTCAAGTTGTTTTCTTACCATTTTATTATTGTTATTTTTTTATAAATTAAATTCAAATCAAGTTTGAATATTTAAATAAATCAAATATTCCAACTAAAAACATACAACAAAATTCAATTCCTTGTTTTATTTAAATTAAATTAACATTCATAGATGAAATATTCGCTTTATTTGATAAGAATATTCTTTTTAAGAAACCATCCTTTTCTTTTATTTTTATTGAAACATATTTCTTTTTATTACACATTAATCTACAATTAACACCTTCCCCTTTAAAATCAACTTATATTTAAATATTATCCCATTAAAGTGTCACAGAAATAATACTTCGTACAACCACATCATTTCTTTATCAAATAATTTCATATTATCATTATATTTGTAACAAATTTAAGTGCTCATAGTTTGAACGTAATATTTCTCAATGAAATTATCATTATATTTTAACATAAAACATATGTTGCAGATATCATTGATTAATTACCATTTACTTCTATCTCTTATTAATGGCAAGATATAATTACTATTAATTACAATGATTAAATCTCAAAACATACACTAATACAGGGAAATAATTAATCCAATTGTTTCCTTTGAAATCCAATTTTCTATGTTAAACCCAAAAACTATATACTAATTTAATTCCAATATTTAATTACAACTGTAACAAAACCTGTTCGTTATATATTTAAATTCCAAACAAATCCTTTTATTTTGATTTACATTCTTATTATCAAATCAACTATTCCCTTATGCAATTGATTAACATAAGTTTTACACTCACTACTCAATAGTTAACGTTTCTTCTTATATCAATTGTAATATTCAAATTACATTAATTCTCCATCAATTACCAAATAAATTTCTAACGGATTTAATAATAATAAAATAAATCAAACAATAGTTATACGTTAATAATCAATATCTATTAACTTATTGTCTACAAACAAAGGTTAATAAATTTACGTACAAAATAATTGATTTCATACTCCATATTTGCAATTAATAACATAGGACTACATCAATTTATACATCATTTATTCTATTCCTTATTAACCTTTATTATTTAAATTGATTGAAATTACGTTAACATAGTATAGTAGTCAATTACATTCAATCAATATTAGCAAATTATATGTTTTATCTCATTAAAATTAGTTGTTTTAAGATTTATCTTAAAGTCAAAATTATTAATCTAATAAGATTCAATTTAATAAATCGTAATTTTAATTTCTGACAATATTAAAGCCCAAACCTTATTAAATTTAATATTTTTAATTATCAAAACATGGGTTGTTACATTATCGAAGGATTTCCTAAACACTTGAACAAGACCAATTGACACAATGTTGATATAAAATTTGGGTAAATGAAATAATTTTACCTGGGAATATAATTTATGTATGTCAACGAATAATTTTTCAAAATTTGATATGGTTATTCTTGGTTGTGCCTGATTATTAGGAACCGATAGTATTCCATCATTATCATCTAGGATTAGATTGGTCATGCTCGACCATTTTTTAGCATTGACTATTATCCATAAATCTATCTCAAATCTTCCTTTTTGAAACCTGGATTGGATAGATAAGAAATTTTAGGAACATTGAAAGAATACCTTGTGAATTAAATTTCACAATTCGAATATAAGACATTCATTCATAATGTTGAGTTAAACTTTGATTTCTAAAAGGTGGTTTATTTAAATTGAAATTTTGGACATTTTGAAAGCAATATTTTAGAAATGATTCTACAAAGGTTTATTTGGTAAGATTAAGTTTGAATAGATGTTGTTTATTTAAAAGAAAATTTTGAATATTCTGGAATGAATATTTTAGAAATATTAGGATCGATTTGATAAGTTTAAATAAATGTTGCTTACTAAAAAGAAATTGGGACTACTTTGGAATAATATTTTGGGAATGATTGAATATTAAAGTAAGTTGTATTAAATTGGGGTTTAACAAAAGAAGTCTATTAAAAGGAAACTTAAACGTTTCCGAAATAATACTAGAAGAACGAGCCAACAGGGTTGGCGCAGTTGGTTGATGGTCCGGACTGCGTGATCGAAGGTCGCGAGTTCGAGCCCCGAAACTGACAACCCTGTAATAAGTACCCGAAGTATGTGTTTGGCAGGCACATACTTTCATAGAGTTTACAAGCGAAGCTTGGTTCTCTAGGTAATTCAAAAAAAAATACTAGAAGAACGACTCATATGATGAAAACTAGAATATGTTTGTTCTAAATATTTGAGAATGAATTCCTTTATATGGAAATAATTTAAAATTTTGGTTTATGAAAATGTGCCTTATAAACAAAAGGAATCTGAGAGTTTAAATCCCCATGGTTTTAGCAAAATGGTTTTTAAGGTCTAAAGGGTTGATAATAGTATTGAAAATATTTTCGAGTTTCTAAAAAGGCAATTGTTACCATTAGGACCTTGCTAATAACCGTTTTGATAAAATAAATTTTGATTTGATTTCAAAAGTATGGTTTGATTTACTTTAAAGTAACGTGTGTATTGTTGTTTCAAAAAAATTTAGAGAAAGAAATTAATAAATTTATTTGAGATAGCTTTGGGTCTTAAAGGGGTTTTGGTGTACCAATATTTTGGAAATAGTTGCTTAAGATTATATTAGAGAATGAACATCTCTGAAAAAGGAATTTTATGAAAATGTGTATTTCTTTGGATTTTGGGTTGGGGGATACGTCTTGATTTGTTTTGTGGTGATTAGAATAATCTTCTAAGCGACGATCAGATGTTTGCTTAGGCAAGCGGCATTGTGCACTTGATAAATTATTCCCGTTGTCATTGTACGGTAGGGATAAGTTTGAATCCAAACGAATCCAAAGTAAGTTATAAATGGATAGTTTGTTAAAACCATTTATATGGAAATATATTGGTATTGTTTAAAAAACGGGTCTGAAAGAAAGAAGTCATTTTTAGTTAACTAGTACGAGTGGCTCGAAAATAACTAAAATTGGGTAAGAGATACATTCAGATGGTAAACGTTTCCCTTGAGTATTATCCTTATAGTAAGGAATATATAATACCGTTTGGTAATACCCAGTTTTTTATTATGTAGTTTTGGGGTTACTCTAGCTATTAATATATACATACATATATATATATATATATATATATTATGGATTAATATATATAATATCTGTTCAAAAGTTTTTGAGATAAATATCTAAGCATTTGACCCTTAAGTTTCCAAAAATATATAGTACCATTTCAAAAGGTGTTTTGAATGAAAACCGGGTATTTAAAATTCTTAAGTGAATTTAGAATAAGAATTAAATCTAATAGTTGGGTATACCCTTAGGGTATATTAGATAATTTTATAAGTTTTACAAGTTAAGTATTGTTTTATGAAAATGTTTTTCATAAATAATTTACTAATAATACAGTTGGTATCAGGGATGACAAATTAAATAAGTATGTGAGATGGACATAGATCATTTCTTCTTCCCATATAGCTTTGGTCTTATATTCAAGTTCAAGGCTCGGAGGTATTTCACACTATTTTGAGTAAGGACCTATTACTCGATTTTTGACGGCGATCATTTGATTAGGGTTCTTGATATGGAATTAAGGTTATCTACCATATCTACAGCTATGCAAAGATAGCAGAGGCTCCTAATCAAGGAGCTTAATTAGTGTCTGCACCAGTAAATCGGGTAAACTATACTGGTTTGGAGGTGAAGTCATGTATTCGAGTGACGATTGACTTAAATTCTATATATTAATGATCTATGAACATCGTGCGGGCTTATGAATAGTATTGAGTATTCCTGGCTGGAATTTCATGGACGAAATTCTTTTAACAGAGAAGAGTGCAACGACCCGTATTTTTGGGCCTTTGAATTGAATATTTAATTTAATTAAATTTTCAAATTTGAGTTAAATTATAATAAAATATAACAATAATTAAGTTTCAAATTTAGACTTGATTTTCAACGACGTATTTTTAGTGTAATTTTTTGAATTTTTCCTAAATTTTTAATTTAAAAAATATTTGAAATTTTCGTTTGACGCTTTTTACGACAAATGTCGATACTTTTAAGACTTCAAAGAATTTAACCACTTGGTTATTTTATTTTTGCTTTGTGATCATGTAATATCATTATACGCAATCTTCCTTTGTTTTTCATCATTCGCAATTCGTACGCGGATGCGATAGGGTGTGTTGGGTATCGAAACCTAGCTTTTTAAAATCAAAAGAAAATCCTCTCCGCCAACAAAAATTTAAGGGCAAGATTTCTCGTACCTTTAATTGTCCTTGCAGCTGACTTTCGAATTGTTTGCATTTAAGAACTCGTCCTCATATCCTTAGCTTTGAAGCTTTAAAACTATACGCATTACTAAAAATAATTATGTGAAATTTTTATCCTTTTTTCTTCGCTTATAAATAATATCCCTCCCTCGTTCATTTTCCCTTTCGGTCACATTTCAAAACAAACCTTATATAAAATAAAAGCTTTAAATAATAAGGTCAAAACTCAGATTCTAAAGCTCGAAACATTCCATGGCAGACTATAGAACTGCCCCACCCACCCCACCCACTGTTGCCACGTCTATGCACTTGCCTGAAATTAATAGAGTCTCAGTTGGAGACCATCCCAATGACAGTGAAGCACACATTCACACCTATAATCTTATCTTACACTAAACATGAGATGTGCATCATTTTAGCTGTCTCCCCTACAAATGTTGATTTATCAAACTCTGATGCACTTCAAACGGCAAGGATGACCGATCATGATGGTTCTCATATGATTGATATTATTCTGCAATTTCTATTTTCAATATTTGCTTTACTAAAGCCCGTATGATGTACATATATCATCTGTATGCACAATCAAATCTGATCGCTCGCTCGATCACACAATTTCATTTTTGAACTAGTACCGTCCGCACGACCACTTTAGTGCGGACTCAGATCTGGTTCCGTGATCAGAAACTGTCATTCTCCTTGCTATCCATATACTATGATAGAGAATTTTAAAATCAACCAAAAATCTGTGTTCAGTGTTTGCCGTCGAGAATGGAGTGAAAAATCCTTATTCGGATCGATGTAAATTATCTCAAAGTCATGTGCTCGAATCTGGACCAAACTATTATGCTAATAAAATAATGTACGTACAACTTATATATTGATTTCTTAGCTATCCCGGATTCATTTTTATTTACATTCCTTTTATCCTCTTTCACTTTATTTACATTCAAACTTATCTACATTCGATTACCCCCAGATTACTTTATTCACATCCACTTATTACTTAGTACATTTTTTCCATACTAATGTCACATAAGAATTATTCCATCCACTTTTTTGAAGTTCATATATAAGCATTTTATACAAAACTCCTTATGCTTACTAATATTTCACAACGTAAGTCCATATCCATTACAAATCAATTCCATTTAACTCAATTCATTGTTCAATTTCAATATTCAATTTCGTCGACCAACATTCTGAAATCATATTCAACCCCCTAACTAACTTGTAACGACCCATATTTTTGGGTCTTTGAATCGAACATTTAATTTAATTAAATATTCAAATTTGAGTTAAATTATAATAAAACCTATGTTTTAAATCTATACTTGATAATCGATGATGTACGTTTAATATAAATTTTAGAATTTTTCCATAATTTTAAATTTGAAAAATATTTGATACTCTCGTTCGACGCTTTTTATGACAATTGTTGGTACTTTTGAGACTTCACAAGATTTAATCACTTGTCTATTTTATTATTGCTTTATGATCATATAATATCGTTATACACAATCGTCTTTTATTTTCCATCATTCGCATTTCATACGCGGATGCGATAGGGTGTGTCGGGTACTGAAACCTAACTTTTTAAAATGAAAGAAAATTCTCTCTGCCAACAAAGATTTAACGACAAGATTTCTAGTATCTTTAATTGTCCTTGCAAAACCAAATTTCATGTACCAAACCTCCTCTGTTTCTATGTCCCCAACCAATCGGAAACACTGATTTTCAGAAATTTTGCAATTAAACTCATTTTTTCTCTCCTACTGTTGCGAGTTTAATTGCAAAACGCCTGAAAATTGTTGTTTTCGATTGGTTGGCGACAGAGGGAACATAGAAGTTTGGTATAGAGGATCTGGTCTGTGCAGCCGACTTTTGAATGGTTTGCATTTAAAAACTTGTCCTCCTATCCTTAGCTTTGAAGATTTAAAACTGTACGCATTACTAAAAAAAAATATAATTCTATGAAACTCTTAACCTTCTTTCTTCGCTTATAAATAATACCCCCTCCTCGTTCATTCTTCCTTCCTGTAACATTTCAAAACAAAACCTTAAATAAAATAAGAGCTTTAAATAATTAGATCGAAACTCAAATTCTAGGGCTCAAAAACTTTCCATGGCAGACGATAGGACCGCCCCTCCCGCCCCAACCACTGCTGTCGCGTGAACACACTTGCTTGAAATTAATAGAGTGCCAGTTGGAGACCATCCCAATGGCAGTGAAGCACAGATTCGCACCTATAATCTTATCTTATACTAAACATGAGATGTGCATCATTCTCGCTGGCTCCCCTGCAAATGTTGATTTATTAAACTTTGATGCACTTCAAATGGCAAGGATGACTGATCCTCATGGCTCTTGTACGATTGATGTTATCACCAAGTTGGACATTGTGGACAAAGGAATGTGATGCAAGGCCATGACAG
Organism: Allium cepa; assembly: GCA_030765085.1. Lineage (NCBI taxonomy): Eukaryota > Viridiplantae > Streptophyta > Magnoliopsida > Asparagales > Amaryllidaceae > Allium > Allium cepa. The sequence goes on from CM060937.1 coordinate 950,521,156, forward strand.
CTCGTGCATGATGAAGCATGAAGAATTTGTATGCATGATTGTTAATGAACATGAAAGTTTAAGAGATCCGTGTGTTAGTCCGTGGGATCGATGATGTACGAGTATGGCGAAGATGTGAAGCTTGGTTGGAGCTCATGAGTGTAATTAGTGAGTGTAACTGTGTGTGCATGTGTGTATGTAGATGGTAGATGTGTGCATGGGTATAGAAGTGAGAATGTGTAGGGAAGAGTGTGAGTTAGTGTAGAGACAGCCAATGTCTTGCGGGGTCGGAGGAGGAGCGAGGCAGTGGTTGACTGGTGCAGGGCTGTCAAGGCGGAATTGTGAAGGAGAGATGGGCTGTTGATGTGTACAGGCACATGGGTATGGAGGTAGTATGCAACCATAAAGGAAGAAAAGAAAGTTGGGGGACGCGTGATGTACATGAAGGATGATGGAAAATGGGGGAGGTAGGCCATGTTATGAAGATGGTAGGCATACTTGTGGGTGCGGGTAGTGGAAACGTGAAGGATTTTGTGTACAGAATTGGACATGGGAAAGTGAAATGAAGAAAGAAACAAAGTAGAAGTTACTGTTCATGTAAAAGAGTTTTGCAACTTTGTCCCTGAAATTATGTTATTCACTCAAGTATGGGAAAGATAGGAATTGTGCTATGCGTTTGAGGTGGGTTGCCTTGCTTTGGGCTCAGTCCATTTAGCTGTGTAGGTTAACATGTTGTTTATTTTTTAATTTAGGGTATGTTAGTTCTAAAGCAGATAACTTAAAGCAGATAACTTGCTCATATTAACTCAATTTAATTGTGGATTTTTGCAGTGAGTTCGTTTTTGACGAGCACGATTTTTGGCATAGATAGTTGTTTGTTCTGGGTGTAGTAAAATTTTGTGATAAATTAATATTGCCTGAAAATAGTTACGTTAATTTTACAAATAACATAGTTTAATTAATCGGTGTGATTTACTTGGCCAAGTAAAACATTGTGGAGCTAAATTGAACTGAATGTGGTAAATTGGATGTTTTTTTAGAGGAATAAAAACACTATTCCGCTAATTGATTTAATTGGACCTCATTTTGCAGAATAAGTTGTCGTTCTGCTATTATTAACAGGATATCTCAAATTTGAAAGAGAAAAAAAAACTCTGTTATGCTATTACATTAGAATGTACACTTAATCACGTTTCAATTGGATAAGTGTTCTGTTAATAATTAATTGTTGATTGTGAGTTTAATTTACATATTGGATGTTGTGTAAATACTTGAATTATAACTTGAATGAGTAAATGGAATTAATCGTGACTTGATTAAGTATCACTGGACTTACTTAGCCTCTTTTCAAATTTGGATGTTGACTTTGGAATCAAAGTTATTTTAAGGATAATTATTATTTATTAATAAAGTTTTATAGATAATTAATAATTATTTAATAATGATTTACAATTAATTATTTTATGATTCTTAAAAATTTATTTTTTATATTTAATTATTGTTTTCGAGGTTATTAATTTATTTAAAATGTCCTTAAATTATATTTTAATTATCAATTAAAGTTATTTTATGATAATTTGATTTAAAATTTAATTTCCATTTAAGAGTGAATTGATATTATAATGTTATTATTTTAAGGATAATTTGTTAAAGTATTAATACTATTTTTAAAATAATATATTACAGTAATATTGTTTGAAGTTTATTAATTTAAAATATTTAACGTATTGTTTTTAAAAAATATAAAAATTTTATTTTACTATAATTAAATAATGTTTTTGTTCTAAAGAATTGGTTTTAAACGAAAGGATTTAATAAGAGAAGTTTTCCAAATAGTTTGAGATGAATAAAAGAGTATTTTTCTAATTAAACGGGGAAGTTTATAAAGAAACTTTATAAATAAACTTGAAGATGTTTATGAAGTAAAAAGATATTTGGAAAGAAGTGGTTGATTTTCATAGCAAGATTCGAGGGGCAAAGACTGCCTACAGTTTGTTATGTTTTTGCTGGGATATCGACGTTAAATATTCGGCAAACTACGATTTATGATTGATTTCATGGTGTAATTCGAGAGGCAGATATTGTCTACAGTTAAGTTTGGATTTCTCTGGGATAGAGACGTAACCATTGAGCTGCGATCCATGATCGATACCGAAGTGTACTTTCCATATCTATTTTAAAAAGTTTTCAAGTATTTTTTAAAGGAATGGTTTGTGAATATACTCATTCCAGTGAGATAAAAATACGACTGTTTTTTATAAAGAGATTCAATTTATCAAGAATAAATTAAATGAGGCTTTGTGATTTCAATGGGAAATGTAATCTCTGTTCGAATGTTTGTTTATTTGATAGTTAAATAACCGACCATCAAATCTTCGCCTAAATATGTAATTCCTCTTAAAGTTGGTGGTATGGAGATATTCCTTACTTAACCCAAAAGATTTTAACTTTGGAAGTATCTAGGGGAAACGCGGAAGTTATATGGTACAGTTACCGTCGTTTGTGTTATACTTTACATATAAACTCGTTATGTTCTTTGAGGACAAATGATAAGGATCCGTCCACTTAAACGACTGGGGGGTGATCTCTAATCTTATGTATGGTCTATATTTCCTAAAGAATCAGTACTGAGCATTCCAGAAATCAGCGTTTGGTTTTGTGGAGTACCCGGAAAACGGAAGAGTGGACTCATAAGAGATGACTCGAACCCATGACCACTTCGAAAATCATATATGGTTCTATTGAGGAGTTTTACGATATATTAATATGTTTGGATCCATGTGTGATTCTGAAACTGGTTGGGGTATGGGAATCCGGGTGTGATTCCGGGGTCTAATTGAGATGTGGAAATCTATATGTGATTCTGAGACCTGTTGGGGTATGGGAATCCATGTGGGACTCCATGATCTATTTAGTGGCGTTGCGTAAGCTGGAATGTCGGGTGTAGCCTCATCAGCGGGAATAACTAAAACCAGAGATAGGAGGCATGACCAGTAGGGTTGACAAACCTATAGGGTATAGTCGACTCCACCTAAACATTACCTACAATTGTTATGCATGCATAAGGCGATGCACTCGGTCTTATCGAGACCAGCTATGTTTTTTGTATGGTATATCACTAGAGATGTATGCTGCTTCGGAAGGATATCTCTAATCCTTATGCAGGAGGACTGTTCCTCAAAGTACCAAGGGAACCTCCATGGAAACCCTACACAATTAGCGAACTTGCCTTGCCGTTTTTCGATTTTATATCTTATGTTGTTGTGATGTACACACACGAACATCATAATTATTTGATTATTATTATTTTCGCCCTTAGACATTATTATAATATCACTGAAATTTTGATATAAAATTTTTGGTTATCGTAAGGTAAAAAGTCATTCGTGTTTATGTGCGGCGTGGTCTTACGAGATACTTTTGTTTGAAAAGTTATTTAAACTTTAAGAATCCATGTAATTGTGTTTCTAATGCTGGTTTTAACGGACTGACCTGGGCATGTTTTTCCTAAATGCTCGGGTTAGACCGAACATATTTCCAGGTTTAGATGGATATATTTAGAGTTTCAGGAGAGGAGATGGAGGCCCAGAGACGTATTCACATAGATGACTATATTTCTGTTGCTTACATTGTTGTGTATTATTCAGCAGTTGTGAGGACATGTTGTTATAATTTTCTATCCTAAATAGGTTAGTATACTCTGATTGATGTATGTATATATACCAATACTACAATTTTTTGTGTGTAAAGATTTGTTATATAATATAGATTATTCATTCCGTTGTGAGATTCTGTGTTGTTTAGTTTCTTTTTGTCTTCTTTCTTCTTTCTTTCCCTAACTATCCACTTTCCTGTTTAATTTAGACTAGACATGTGTGGTATTTTGTCAGCTTAAACTGTACGGAAAAGTGGATCATTACCATGTGGTATCAGAGCGGAAGGTTAAGCGAGAACCTTGGCTTTGGTGGGTAGAACTCTTTCTAGATAGGGTTGGTAATACCCTAGAATGAGTAACTCATTAGAGATGGGGTAAGCGACGCCCTAGAATGAGTTAGAGTGTATTATATATTAAAGCGTATTTTTTATTTTTATAAATATGTTTTATATTGCGTAGTTTGATCTGTTGAGTGGCTTAAGAATTTTGGTCGATGCGTTTGGCCAACGTTGTTGGTATGATTTCCTAAACACTCGAACAAGACCAATTGACACAATATTGATTTAAAATTTGGGTAAATGTAATAATTTTACCTGAGAATATAATTTATGTATGTAAATGGATAATTTTTCAAAAATTTGATATTGTCATTCTTGCTTGTGCCTGATTGTTAGGAACTGATAGTATTCCATCATTATCATCTAGGATTTGATCAGTTATGCTCGACCATTTCTGACTGTTGACTATTATCCATAAATCTATCTTGAATCTTCCTTCTTGAAACTTGGATTGGATAGATAAGAAAATTTGGGAACATTGAAACGAATACCTTGTGAATTAAATTTCACAATTTGAATAAGGCATTCATTGATAATGTTGAGTTAAACTTTGATTTTTAAAAAGTGGTTTGTTTAAATGGAAATTTTGAACGTTTTGAATGGAGTATTTTAGAAATGATTCTACAAAGGTTTATTTGGTAAGATTAAGTGTGAATAAATGTTGTTTATTTAAAACAAAATTTTGAATATTTTGGAATGAATATTTCAGAAATATAAGGATTGATTTGATTAATTTTAAATAAAAGTTGTTTACTAATATTTTGGAAATGATTGAATATTAAAGTTAGTTGATTAAATTGGGGTTTAATAAAAGAAGCCTATTAAAAGAAAACTTAAACGTTTCTGAAATAATACTTGAAGAACGATTTATTTGAAGAAAGCTAGAGCATTTTTGCAAAAAAGATTTGAGAATGATTTTCTTTATATGGAAATAATTTAAAATTTTGGTTTATTAAAATATGCCTTATAAATAAAATGAATTTGAGAGTTTAAATCCCGGTGGTTTTGGAAAATTGGTTTTCTAAGATTTAAAGGGTTAATAATAGTATTGAAAATATTTTTGAGTTTCTAAAAGGCAATTGTTACCATTAGGACCTTGCTATATAAATGTTTTGATAAAATAAATTTTGATTTCATTTCAAAATTATGGTTTGATTTACTATAAAGTAAAGTGTATATTGTTATTGTGACGACCCGGATTCTTGGACGTCTGTTAATCGAGAAATTAACTGATTTTATTATTGGAATATTAATATTGACTAATCAAACAAATAAATTTCTGATAAATAAAGATATTTGAATATATATGTTGGTTTGGAAACTAAAATAAACATTGAATTAAAAACTATATTAAATATTTAATTTTTAAAATCTCTAGGTATAATAAATCCTATAAAAAAGAAAATAAACTTTTTGTAGAGATAAACTCCACCATCTAATTAAGACAAAATACCTATAAATGTATGTATATAGGGAAATATATACAAATGTTGTGATGCTTAAAATATATATATACATAAGTATATGAATGTATGCCCATATGAAATAATATAGGTATGGAGATTTGTATGGCGGGAGAATATGCATGTATAATGACATAATGAACATAAGTAAATATACGAAGAATGTGTATAAAATGGGATAGATTGCATAACTATGTAAATATATACATACAAAGGAAATTTACACATATATAGATTCATATAAAAGTTTTTGTAAACAAAAGGGGGGCAAGCATTTAATGCAAGCACACAAAACATCAAAATCAGGCTGCATATTTCAACTCAAAGCTAAAATAAAAAAAATGACATAAAAAAAGGTAAAAGGAAGCTTACTGAGGAATGCAGCCTACCCTTTTCTTATTTATACATCCACTCCTGTCTTCTTTTTCTTCATTCATTCGAGAGCAAGCTAAGTAAAACAAAGATAAATATCATTGTCATCTCACAAAATAAAGAAAATCATAGCAACTCAAATAAATAGCAAAAGCAATTCAGGTTTTAAAGTTTTCAAAAGCTTTTACAAAGGTGCTCTGTTCTTCATCATCTGTTTAAGGTGAGTAACATCATTTTCTTTTAAAAACTTAAATATGAAATCTGGATTGCTTGATTATCTCTGGAAATAAGTTGTCTGTGTGTATATTTTAAGTGTTGTGCTGTGTATATATGTGAATGAATAGGTCTGTATGCAGTTGTCTCTGTACTTCATTGTTTTAGTTTTCCAGGTTCAAGATCTGTTTAAAAATCCATTATCACCTGAGCCTGTCCTTGTTAGGATTTAGGATTTAAACAAAAGTCGATTGTTTCAGTATAGATTAATGTTTAAAAATTTACAATTTAGTTAAATAAATTGAAATGACTCTGGAAACCAAAAGAACAGGCAAGCATTAACTTTGTTCAAATTTCAAAATATCCTGATTCGTTGATTCAGGTTTATGAACTAAATTCTTAAACAAAATCATGATTTTTGAAAGAGAAATCATAATTGTTAGACGGGGTTAGAGAGAGCAGTTTGAGTTTGAATAGAATTTGTGTTTTGGGTGATCTCTGATGATCCAAGCGATCTGGGAAGTCGCGATCATCACTGAAGGTAGATGGATGAACGAAGAATGTGAGAAAATTGTCAGGAAGATGTTTAATTCATGGTGGAGGTAGCAGTGACGGATTCTTGTTTGTAATCCTAGTTTTAACTAGGTTTAATGATTCGATCACTACGGCTTCTACAGTTGATCAAGTTCAACGGGGTTTGGTGTGATGGAAGCTTGGTCGTTGACGACGTCAGGGCCGAAGTTGCAGATTTTTCTGGTGGTCGGAGCTTTGGGACGAGGCGTTTCCAGGTTAGGAATGTGGTGGTTCCAGTTTGGTTACAGGTTTGGTTTTTACAGCTCGAATTCAATTTCGAGTTGAAGATGATGTTTTGATGTTTGTGAGAGGGTGTTTGGGTGATGAATGATGTGGGAAGATTATCGTTGATGATCAGAGGTGATCAACGTCACCGTGTATGTGCATGGTGCACTGATAACCTGGTGAAGTTGGTTTTGGGTTGTACTCGAGCTACTTGATGCGTTGACTCGAAGTATTGGATAGTTTTGCTCGAGGCAGTGGGGTTTTGGACTCAAAGCAAAATAGGATTGCCTCGGGTTAATATTTTATTCAAGGTTTTAACGAAACCAGTTTGTACTGTTTTTAAAATTTTAAAATGAAATTTAAAAACTGAGTTTAAAATGTAAGTAAAATTTAAATCTAAGTTTTAAATCTGATTAAAGTTTAAATCTTAGTTTTAAAAGTAGAATAAAGTTTATAAATTTAAATTGTTAAAGTATATTTTAAATGTTTGGAATGATCAATGAAGAATACTCGAGTTTTCTCGAGTAAATTGATGTTTGGCTTGAAGTTTAGCTAAGTTTTGCTCGAAGTAATTTATGTGTGACTTGGACAGTGGTTTTATGACAGGTGTTAAAACCTGTTAGTTTTAAAATTAAAACTGAAGTTCGAAATAATTAAAGTTTTTTTTTTTAAATTTAAATGTTTTAAACAACTTTAAAATGTTAAAGTAAATTTTATAAAGGATTTGAATTCAAAAAGAATTGGTTTAAAACTCTTATAAATTTCTTTTATAAATGATATGATAAGTGTTTCTTTAACATTTGGATTTAAAAACGTTTTGTAAATTGATTTAGATTTTGTTAAAGTTAAACTTGTAATTTATTTTAAATCTTTATTTTAAAATCAATTTAAAGGAAGATTTAAAAGTTTTTGTTAATGGTAATTAAGTCATTTAACAGGTTAATGTTTCTTCTTAAGGATAATTAAGATATAATGATTAATTAAATAATAAGGTAATTTAGCTAATTAAAGGTTAATTACTTGGTAATTAAAGATTAGTTAATTACTTAAATGATAAATTACTTAATGGAAGTAATTGAGAATTAATTACTTTGTAATTAATTAAAGTATGGACTAAATAAGATAACTTATTAAGGGTTAATAAATTATAAGTGTGATTTATTGAAGGATAGTTAATTTGAGTAATTAATGAGAATGGATGAAGGTTAATTAATTTTTGTAATTAATTACGAGTTAATTACTTATTGTAATTAAAGTATAATTGATCAAGGATAATTAATTAAGATGGATAATAAAAAGAGGATTAATTAATTTGTTTGTAATTAGTTAACGTTAAGTAAGGTTAATCTAAGTGATTAAAGGTTAGTAATTAATTTTGGGAGTGATCAATTGCTTATAAATGATTGAATGTTGTTTCAATGCCTTGAATTGGTTGATATCTCTAATATGAAACGTTTTTGTGATATGATATGTTTGAATGGATAATAATAAATGTGTTTCTCTATCAATGATGAATTGCTGTGATAAAAAGAGACATCCTATATTTAAAGTTTAAATTGTTTTTCATTTGAATAACTTGGGTTTAGATGACATTGGATTCGAAGAGACCGGGGTCGGGTATTAGTAAATAACCGAAACCACTTCGATACTTTATAGATTGATATGTGAAATTAATAAGCTAGAATGAAATGATTTAAGTGAATTGGACTATTTAATCTAAGTTTGGCACTTAGAAATTTGTGAGTGAAATAAGGAGTGTCTTTAACAATTAGTGAAGTTGTAGTTGATACAAGTTACCCGGGTTATATATATATAGTTTTGTACTGTTGTATTACTTGTTAGATGTGTTTACTCGTGTTGGTTTCCAGCCTGACCCGGGTGTTACTTTGATGTAATGCTCGGGTCAGACCGAGTATTACAGCTTTTCGGGTAAGGATGTTCTAGAGCTCAGGAGACGAGCTGGATGGAAGGAACATATGAAGTGTTTCCGCTGTGAGATATTTCTGTGTATCTGAGATATGTTGAGTTGTATATGTCCAGTGTTTGTGTATGTGTGTAACTCTGATGTATTAAAATGTAATTGACAAATACAGTATTCTTTTGTAAACTGATATTATTTGACATTATATTTTGATCCGCTGTGAATGTGAGAATTTGTGTTGTGTTTTCAATTTCTTCTCTTCTATCTCTTTCTTCTTCTTCTAACTATCTGGAATTTTCGAGATCGAAATTTCTGGGTCGTTACATTTGGTATCAGAGCTGAAGGTTAAGCGAGAACCTTGGCTCTGGTGGGGGATACTCACTAAAGATAGGGTCAATGGTACCCTAGCATGAGTTGAGTGTGTATATATATATGAGAGCGTACTTGTTATTTTCTTAAATAAAGATTTTAAATAATTTTATATAAGAATATATTTTGATATATATATATATATAAAGAAATATTTCTTAAAAATAAATATTAAGGTAATTGGTTGTTAAATTATTGGAATTAAATTAAGAGGAAATAGAAATACAACCAAATTGAAATTGAATAAAGACAAGTTTGAAATGGATTCAAACCGAAATTAAATCTTGATTTTGGGAAAAGTTTCAGAATAAGGTAACAATGAATTAATTTCCAGATATGATAATCTTGATTATTATCATAAATGATTGTTGTGTTTAAAATGTTTATTAATGAGTGAGAAAAATGAAATGTTTTATGGAAGTAAAACATTTAGTTAAAGTATGACGTGTAAATTAAAGAGGGTTTTAAATTGTGAAGTTTTAAATCTGGGTCCAGAATTTGAAAATAGTTTCAAAGTAATAAAGAAATAATAAATAATATATTTAATCTATTTGAATAAAAGTGTCCTATTTCAAATAAGAGCTGTTTGAAAATTTGAAGGAATTTGTTTTGAATTGAAACCAGGGTGGTTTAAAATTTGAAGTATAACTTGGTGTGTAAAGGAATTAATATGTATATTCGTGGATATACATAATATCAAAGATGGTTTGAAATAAGCTCTAAATGTTGAGTTTTAAATTTGGAAAGAGATGTGATACCCAAGGTGATAAGTTTTTGAACTTATAAGTGGGAAGATTATTAATGTGAAGTTTAAAATTTGAAATGGGAATTGAAATTGGGTAGGGTTGCTGGATTAAGTAAATTGAATTTAACTTTGGGAAAGTTAAATATTTTAACAAACAACCTGAATTGGAAATTTCAAAATGAAATTGGGATTTAACTTGGAAAGTTAAATGGTTAATTTGAATTGGGAGTTTTGTGATCTCAAAATGGGTTTGAGATCTAGAGATTGGAAATGGATGGATGTTTAAAAACAATTGGATGATATTATCCTATTGTTATTAATAATTTTTAAACTGTAAATTGGATTTGTTTAAATGAATGAAGAAATGGAGTATGGTAATGTAACAACCCGATATTCGCGTCAATTCATAATCGACGTTAAAACGATTTATATTTTTCGTCAATTGCCATTTTGAAGTTTTTTTAAAATTTAAATTACAAATTGTTATAAAAGTTTGACAGGCTTTGAAAATAATAGTGGTCCATTTCTTTATTGGGCTTTAAAAATCGTTCGGCCCATTGTTTTCTCTGTTGTTGCCGTGTTACCTCAACCATTAACCCGTCCCCCATTCATGGACTTTGATTCGTTTTAAAACCCTATTCGAACGAAGAAAACTAATAATGGCGGCCCCTCGTGCTCCTTCGTTCGCATTCGAAAATTAGGGCTCCGATCAATTAGGGCTCACGAAAAATCGAAGGCTTCAACTACCGAAGCTCGATCGAGTGGCGATTGATGCCTTCTCCTCGCTGGGGCTTCGGCCACTTCAACATAGCAAAGGTGAGTTTGCTCACATCTAATTCATGTCTCGAGTTATCTGGGAATTTTGTTGCTTGAATTTCTGCTGTTCCATGTTGTAGATGTTGATGTTGTACTTCACTGTATAAGTGAGTCTTGTGTCCACTTGATGTCTGTCTCCTTGGTCGAACTCGAACCTGATACACTGTATTGATGCAGTGTATTCATTTGTATTTGATCATTTTATTTCATTTGTGACAGTATTCATATTTAAAACTGCCCCGAGCCTTTTACTGTCAAGTTGTATTTGTGAAAATTGAGGTTGTGAGTGTAGTTGCAGTATATTTGGACTTCTTTTGATTTAGTTAAAGTTGCCATCTTGTTTGCCTTCACCTCCATTCTGCAGTGTCTTCATGCTGGACCACTGACATATGTATTTGGTCATTCGAGTTCTGTGCTCTATTCTTCTACACATGTAGTTTACATGTGTTTGTACTTGCTGTTTCATGCAGATGGGTACATGTCGTGACAGTGCGTTTGTAGTTGAATTGTTCTTCACCACTGCAACTTTTGTTTTGCATATTTTATATGCTGATACTTGGTCATTTTGTTGTTTTTATTGCAACTTTTGTTTTGCATATTTTATATGCTGATACTTGGTCATTTTGTTGTTTTTATTGCAACTTTTGTCTGCATATTCAATATGCAGACATTTGAGCATTTTTTCTTTTGTTTCTTTCCTGCTACTGTGGATTGCATACTTGATATGCAGTAACCTGTTTGCATACATGAGCTTGACACTGTAAAAATTATTTATCATTTGCTTTGACACTACTTCGGCCCACCTTTGTGCTGTTGATGTTGTCTTAGTTGATGCCTCTGTTTGACTTCACTGTATCACATGTTTATATTCTTGCAGTTGCTATACTTTTGACAGAAATGCTTCACTTGATTCTGTTGTATTTGTGCATTGCCTTACTGTTGCTGTGCACTTCTGTTTGTTGTCATGTTCTTGTGCTCGAGTTTTTGCACTCTGATGCTTGTTGTGTATATTTGTGACATTCATGTTGTCACTTAGCCACCTTACTGTCATGTTGTATTTGGGCTTACTGCCTGTTCATCATGGTATGAGGTCACTGCCCTTGTCTTTAGATACTTGTAGTCCATGTGCATCATTGTTGCCAGTTGCATTCATTAATGTCAGTTGCCTTCATTGTTGCTAGTTGCATTGTTTTATTCAGTTTGTACTTGGAGTCCCTGTGCTTCATTGTTACCAGTTGCATTCATTGTTACCAGTTGCATTCATTGTTACCAGTTGCATTCATTGTTGCCAGTTGCATTCATTAATGCCAGTTGCCTTCATTGTTGCTAGTTGCATTGCTTTGTTCAGTTTGTACTTGTAGTCTCTGTGCTTCATTGTTCCACAATTGGCATTGTCTCGTATTTTGTTATTCGTGATGCCTGGCTATGTTGCCTTATCATAGGTGCACTGTCCAGCTTCAGGTTGTAACATTGATTTATATGAGTCGTTTTGGGGCTTGGTTTTGTACTGTCTGCATTTTGACTCGATTAAGCTAGTTCATATTGAACTGGTCCATTTTTGTGTTTCACCATGCAGTCTTTGTTCTATGTTGGTCGATTTATTTTAGTATCGGCCATTTCATTTGAATACACCTGTGTTGAACCCGTTCTTTTATTTTGGGTTTGACCTTGTGCTCGGTTGTGTACATCATCACTGTTGTGGCAAGGCAGTGCACGCAAGCGTGAACTGCAGCCACACGGAATTGAGTTTTTGGGCACGACATCACTATAGTGGCAAGGCAGTGCACGCAAGCGTGAACTGCAGCCACACGGTATGGCGTGTATGATATTCTATTTGTTTTGACTTATGGATCTTTTTGCGTATCCCATATTCCGTAGTGGCGAGGCAGTGCACGCGTGCGTGTACTGCAGCCCTACTTGAATTAATATTTAATTGATATTTCAATGGTTTGAACTGTTTTGTTCATTTCAATTCAATATTCTGATTTGCACTCTGATCTGGTTTAATTACTGTCGGCTATTCGTTATTTAATTATTATTGCTTCTGTGCACTAATAACTGAGTTTGAATTAGACTGACCCGAGTATTATTTTCTTTTGAATCTAATACTCGGGTCAGACCGAGTATTTCAGGTTGTAGATATTCTGCTTTGGGTTGCTGCTAGAGCTATGAAGTTCTTTCGTATCTTTTGGAGTAGTCGTCGCCATATGTAGTAGTCTGTAAAATTGTATTGGAAGATATGTATTCATGTATATTATATACGTTAATGTGCTTGTATATGTAACTTCCTGAGTCGACTGTGGTAGTTGTATCATATGTACCGTGTCATATGTATTGTATCAAATGTATTGTAACTGACATCAGTTATTGTATATATGAGACTTTCTATTTTATTTGTGTTCCGCATTATATTATCTGTGTAATATTTTATATTTACTGTTCTAAACTATTATGAACCATCGTAGTTCGTTTTATACTGGTATTGGGGTATGTCGATGGGAGAAAATAAATCAGAGATGAAAAATTACGAATATTTATATATATATATATATCACTCCTATCGAGATAACCAGTACTAGTGTAAGGCCTAACTATTGATGGATGCTCCTCAACAGCCTTATTCTCCGGGCTAGTTGACAGCACTACACCGTAGTGTTCTTGGCTAGCGTGGGTATAGAGGTGGGGCGTCACAGCTTGGTATCAAAGCCTGGGGTTTAGAACAAATATAAAACATAACTTAGATAGTACATGTGTTACAACTATTTGTCGACGTTTTATCTCTCATATTTGCATATGATTGTCTTTGATTGTTAGGTATGAATTCCTAACGCTTATTCATATGCATTTGATTTTGATTCTTGTGTTTTCGGCTTTGATTCAATTTAGCCGATGATTGATTTTGTTCGAATCTCAGCGGTTCCGAACTTGATATTTTATGTTTTCCTCGGATTGATTTCCATTCGACTTCGGTCACTTTGTTTTGAGAAATTTCTAAATTCTTGATTTCCAAGACTCTGACTTGGTTTGCCGTTGAGTCCTTTGATGATGATGTTGAATCGTTTTGTACTCTATTATGGCCATTAATTGTTGACTTCGGCATTGAATTGATTTTTATTTTTGTTGAAGTCCTTTATGCATTTATGCTCGTTTTGTTTCGTTATTCCAATTGTCAATCGATTCTTCTTTTCCGATTAGTTGTTGTCATCTTTGTCGACTTTGAAAACTTCTATTTCTGGAATTTTTGGATATTCCTACTTTGATGGATTTAAGAATCGAATTCTTTGGATTTTATTCACGTCTTCGAATGTGAATTTTAGTGAATTTATTTGGTTTCCAAATTTAATCGATTCTTGTTAATTTCCCGATTTGTTGCTATCATTTATTAGCAACTTTGATGACCATTTCTTCGGGATTTTTGTGAACATACCCTTCGATGAATTCGGTATCGATTTCTTTGGATTCTATTCACGTCTTTGTATGTGAATTCTTGTGATTGATTGTTTCTACAATCATTTTTGTGATTTGTCATTTTAAAAATATAAACGTTTTAATACTAGTAGTAAGTATCAAAACTCTTTTATCAAAATGTTTTCAACTCTATTTTCAATATCAAAATCTTTTCCTAAACCGTTTTCCGATCTATTAGTATATACAAACCTTTATTTTCACTCGTATGAGAAATCTAATTAAACGGCTTAGCAAAACAAGTGGTATGAAACGCTTGCGTTTACTTCGTCGGTTAATTTTTGGACTTGTTCGATTGAACCACTTGTGACATTTTTCTAGTGAAGATCTACAATTTGTTCGTAAATATTTAAGTTAAGCTAGTGGTTATGGGACATGAAGCTAAACTTTTATATTCACTAGCTTAGTGTAATTGACACTTCTCGTTGATCTTGATGATCGCTTTATGAACTAGACTAGCAATTGTGCTATGTCTTTTTATTTGCGAGGTTAGACTAGACACCACTTGTGTGATTCCATTCACACATACCTTTTTGCTTTTTGGTTAGTCTTGACCTCAATCTGTGTGATTCCATTCACACATGCTTAGTGTAATTGACACTCCTCGTTGATCATGATGATCGTTCTGATGGTCAGACTAGACACCACTTGTGTGATTCCATTCACACATACCTTTCTGCTTTTTGGTTAGTCTTGACCTCAATCTGTGTGATTCCATTCACACATGTGGGGTAGCTCCCCTTGGTCTTCGGACCGTCATGTGATAGGCCTCTTTCCCTTTTTCCGTGATTTCTAGATTCCTTATGTTGATTTCTGGAAATTTTATGCTTCACCTATTTTTGTGTATTGGTGAATTCATATGTTATTGATTTGTCATGAGTACAAATTTGGGGTATGATACCTCTTTGGATCTTTGAGAAGATCTTGTGATATTGATTATCTCTTATCGGTTGATCTCCTGTTGATCATTATTTGCATACTTATAGTCGTATGTCAGTATGGATATTCCATATTTATGCTATACCTCTCATCGGTTGATCTCTTGTTGATCATTATTTACATACTTATAGTAGTATGTTATTATGGATATTTTATGTTTTGCATTGCACGTGTTGGTGATTTTCATGCTCACGTGTAGGTGAGATTCCGTGCTCCCGTTCTCGCTTTGCGTTGCACGTGTTGGTGATTTTCATGCTCACGTGTAGGTGAGATTCCGTGCTCCCGTTCTCGCTTTGCGTTGCACGTGTTGGTGATTTTCATGCTCACGTGTAGGTGAGATTCCATGCTCCCGTTCTCGCTTTGTGTTGCACGTGTTGGTGATTTTTCATGCTCACGTGTAGGTGAGTTTCTATACTCCCATTAGAGTTTTCATACTCCGGTTCGAGTTTTCATACTCCGTTCGAGTTTTCATACTCCCGTTCGAGTTTTCATACTCCGGTTCGAGTTTTCATACTCCGGTTCGAGTTTTCATACTCTCATCTTGTGATTTCTGGATTTCTTGTGTAGATTCCTAGAATTTGTGTTTCACCAATTTTCATGCTCTCTATTGATAAGATTTATCAATTTTTGTGCATTGGTGAATTCGTGTGATATTGACTTGTTATGAATACGAGTTTAGGATATGATACCCCTTCCTATCTTTGAGAAGATTCTTGTGACATTTTTGATGAATGAAAATCCACTTATCGAGGTTGCTACTGATGTCGCTGTTTTAATCACGTGTTTTAAAAATTGTTTTCCAAATTTTTACGATTTGCGCTTTCAAAAGAATGAGGAAGCGAATTAAACGTTTCAGTAAAATCGAGGACTATGACCCCTTTCTTTTGCTGATTCGCTTAATTTCGGACTTGTTCGTTTGAGAATGTAAATTGTAATTTTATAAATAAAATGGTTTTCAAATTTTTTTACAGTTTACGCTTTCAAAAGAATGAGGAAGCGATTTAAACGTTTCAGACAAATCGAGGACTATGACCCCTTTCTTTTACTGATTCGCTTAATTCCAGACTTGTCCGTTTGAGAACGTAAAATGTTATTTATTTAAAATACACAATTTTGCACTTTCAAGGAAACGATGAAGTGAATTAAACGATTTAGTAAAACTCGTGGTTATGGGTCATGTGTGTTTGCTATTTCGGTTAATTTCGGACTCGTTAATTGAAAAATTTGTAATTTGAAATTTGGTTACCGTTGAGGTAATTTCTGATTATCATTTTGATAATCGGATGTTTGTGATTTCTGATTATAGTTTTTGATAATCAGATATTTGTTGTTTTTGATTATCGTTTGTGATAATTAAACATTTGAGATTTGAGATTTGATTATCAATTGTGATAATTAAACATTTGAGATTTGAGATTTGATTATCAATTGTGATAATTAAATATTTGTGATTTCTGATTATAGTTTTGATAATCAGATATTTGTTGTTTTTGATTATCGTTTGTGATAATTAAATATCTGTGATTTGAGATTGATTTTCGATGTTGAAAATCGAATAGATGTTGATTTGATTATCGTTTTTGATAATCGAATATTAGTGATTTGAGATTTTTGAATTATCTATTGATAATTAGAATTTTGTTGAGAATTTGGGAATTTCTTTTATGAAATTAAAAGCTTACCTTTTCATGCTCTTTATGGTGAACTTCCTATTTGAAATTTCTTCATCTTGTGTCGTTGTGTTTTGGGGGTTGTTACCTTTTGCCCATTTATTCCTTAAAATTGCGAGGACGCAATTTCTTTAAGGAGGGAAGTCTGTAACAACCCGATATTCGTGTCAATTCATAATCGACGTTAAAACGATTTATATTTTTCGTCAATTGCCATTTTGAAGTTTTTTTAAAATTTAAATTACAAATTGTTATAAAAGTTTGACGGGCTTTGAAAATAATAGTGGTCCATTTCTTTATTGGGCTTTAAAAATCGTTCGGCCCATTGTTTTCTCTGTTGTTGCCGTGTTACCTCAACCATTAACCCGTCCCCCATTCATGGACTTTGATTCGTTTTAAAACCCTAATCGAACGAAGAAAACTAATAATGGCGGCCCCTCGTGCTCCTTCGTTCGCATTCGAAAATTAGGGCTCCGATCAATTAGGGCTCGCGAAAAATCGAAGGCTTCAACTACCGAAGCTCGATCGAGTGGCGATTGATGCCTTCTCCTCGCTGGGGCTTCGGCCACTTCAACATAGCAAAGGTGAGTTTTCTCACATCTAATTCATGTCTCGAGTTATCTGGGAATTTTGTTGCTTGAATTTCTGCTGTTCCATGTTGTAGATGTTGATGTTGTACTTCACTGTATAAGTGAGTCTTGTGTCCACTTGATGTCTGTCTCCTTGGTCGAACTCGAACCTGATACACTGTATTGATGCAGTGTATTCATTTGTATTTGATCATTTTATTTCATTTGTGACAGTATTCATGTTTAAAACTGCCCCGAGCCTTTTACTGTCAAGTTGTATTTGTGAAAATTGAGGTTGTGAGTGTAGTTGCAGTATATTTGGACTTCTTTTGATTTAGTTAAAGTTGCCATCTTGTTTGCCTTCACCTCCATTCTGCAGTGTCTTCATGCTGGACCACTGACATATGTATTTGGTCATTCGAGTTCTGTGCTCTATTCTTCTACACATGTAGTTTACATGTGTTTGTACTTGCTGTTTCATGCAGATGGGTACATGTCGTGACAGTGCGTTTGTAGTTGAATTGTTCTTCACCACTGCAACTTTTGTTTTGCATATTTTATATGCTGATACTTGGTCATTTTGTTGTTTTTATTGCAACTTTTGTTTTGCATATTTTATATGCTGATATTTGGTCATTTTGTTGTTTTTATTGCAACTTTTGTCTGCATATTCAATATGCAGACATTTGAGCATTTTTTCTTTTGTTTCTTTCCTGCTACTGTGGATTGCATACTTGATATGCAGTAACCTGTTTGCATACATGAGCTTGACACTGTAAAAATTATTTATCATTTGCTTTGACACTACTTCGGCCCACCTTTGTGTTGTTGATGTTGTCTTAGTTGATGCCTCTGTTTGACTTCACTGTATCACATGTTTATATTCTTGCAGTTGCTATACTTTTGACAGAAATGCTTCACTTGATTCTGTTGTATTTGTGCATTGCCTTACTGTTGCTGTGCACTTCTGTTTGCTGTCATGTTCTTGTGCTCGAGTTTTTGCACTCTGATGCTTGTTGTGTATATTTGTGACATTCATGTTGTCACTTAGCCACCTTACTGTCATGTTGTATTTGGGCTTACTGCCTGTTCATCATGGTATGAGGTCACTGCCCTTGTCTTTAGATACTTGTAGTCCATGTGCATCATTGTTGCCAGTTGCATTCATTAATGTCAGTTGCCTTCATTGTTGCTAGTTGCATTGTTTTATTCAGTTTGTACTTGGAGTCCTTGTGCTTCATTGTTACCAGTTGCATTCATTGTTACCAGTTGCATTCATTGTTACCAGTTGCATTCATTGTTGCCAGTTGCATTCATTAATGCCAGTTGCCTTCATTGTTGCTAGTTGCATTGCTTTGTTCAGTTTGTACTTGTAGTCTCTGTGCTTCATTGTTCCACAATTGGCATTGTCTCGTATTTTGTTATTCGTGATGCCTGGCTATGTTGCCTTATCATAGGTGCACTGTCCAGCTTCAGGTTGTAACATTGATTTATATGAGTCGTTTTGGGGCTTGGTTTTGTACTGTCTGCATTTTGACTCGATTAAGCTAGTTCATATTGAACTGGTCCATTTTTGTGTTTCACCATGCAGTCTTTGTTCTATGTTGGTCGATTTATTTTAGTATCGGCCATTTCATTTGAATACACCTGTGTTGAACCCGTTCTTTTATTTTGGGTTTGACCTTGTGCTCGGTTGTGTACATCATCACTGTTGTGGCAAGGCAGTGCACGCAAGCGTGAACTGCAGCCACACGGAATTGAGTTTTTGGGCACGACATCACTATAGTGGCAAGGCAGTGCACGCAAGCGTGAACTGCAGCCACACGGTATGGCGTGTATGATATTCTATTTGTTTTGACTTATGGATCTTTTTGCGTATCCCATATTCCGTAGTGGCGAGGCAGTGCACGCGTGCGTGTACTGCAGCCCTACTTGAATTAATATTTAATTGATATTTCAATGGTTTGAACTGTTTTGTTCATTTCAATTCAATATTCTGATTTGCACTCTGATCTGGTTTAATTACTGTCGGCTATTCGTTATTTAATTATTATTGCTTCTGTGCACTAATAACTGAGTTTGAATTAGACTGACCCGAGTATTATTTTCTTTTGAATCTAATACTCGGGTCAGACCGAGTATTTCAGGTTGTAGATATTCTGCTTTGGGTTGCTGCTAGAGCTATGAAGTTCTTTCGTATCTTTTGGAGTAGTCGTCGCCATATGTAGTAGTCTGTAAAATTGTATTGGAAGATATGTATTCATGTATATTATATACGTTAATGTGCTTGTATATGTAACTTCCTGAGTCGACTGTGGTAGTTGTATCATATGTACCGTGTCATATGTATTGTATCAAATGTATTGTAACTGACATCAGTTATTGTATATATGAGACTTTCTATTTTATTTGTGTTCCGCATTATATTATCTGTGTAATATTTTATATTTACTGTTCTAAACTATTATGAACCATCGTAGTTCGTTTTATACTGGTATTGGGGTATGTCGATGGGAGAAAATAAATCAGAGATGAAAAATTACGAATATTTATATATATATATATATATCACTCCTATCGAGATAACCAGTACTAGTGTAAGGCCTAACTATTGATGGATGCTCCTCAACAGCCTTATTCTCCGGGCTAGTTGACAGCACTACACCGTAGTGTTCTTGGCTAGCGTGGGTATAGAGGTGGGGCGTCACAGCTTGGTATCAAAGCCTGGGGTTTAGAACAAATATAAAACATAACTTAGATAGTACATGTGTTACAACTATTTGTCGACGTTTTATCTCTCATATTTGCATATGATTGTCTTTGATTGTTAGGTATGAATTCCTAACGCTTATTCATATGCATTTGATTTTGATTCTTGTGTTTTCGGCTTTGATTCAATTTAGCCGATGATTGATTTTGTTCGAATCTCAGCGGTTCCGAACTTGATATTTTATGTTTTCCTCGGATTGATTTCCATTCGACTTCGGTCACTTTGTTTTGAGAAATTTCTAAATTCTTGATTTCCAAGACTCTGACTTGGTTTGCCGTTGAGTCCTTTGATGATGATGTTGAATCGTTTTGTACTCTATTATGGCCATTAATTGTTGACTTCGGCATTGAATTGATTTTTATTTTTGTTGAAGTCCTTTATGCATTTATGCTCGTTTTGTTTCGTTATTCCAATTGTCAATCGATTCTTCTTTTCCGATTAGTTGTTGTCATCTTTGTCGACTTTGAAAACTTCTATTTCTGGAATTTTTGGATATTCCTACTTTGATGGATTTAAGAATCGAATTCTTTGGATTTTATTCACGTCTTCGAATGTGAATTTTAGTGAATTTATTTGGTTTCCAAATTTAATCGATTCTTGTTAATTTCCCGATTTGTTGCTATCATTTATTAGCAACTTTGATGACCATTTCTTCGGGATTTTTGTGAACATACCCTTCGATGAATTCGGTATCGATTTCTTTGGATTCTATTCACGTCTTTGTATGTGAATTCTTGTGATTGATTGTTTCTACAATCATTTTTGTGATTTGTCATTTTAAAAATATAAACGTTTTAATACTAGTAGTAAGTATCAAAACTCTTTTATCAAAATGTTTTCAACTCTATTTTCAATATCAAAATCTTTTCCTAAACCGTTTTCCGATCTATTAGTATATACAAACCTTTATTTTCACTCGTATGAGAAATCTAATTAAACGGCTTAGCAAAACAAGTGGTATGAAACGCTTGCGTTTACTTCGTCGGTTAATTTTTGGACTTGTTCGATTGAACCACTTGTGACATTTTTCTAGTGAAGATCTACAATTTGTTCGTAAATATTTAAGTTAAGCTAGTGGTTATGGGACATGAAGCTAAACTTTTATATTCACTAGCTTAGTGTAATTGACACTTCTCGTTGATCTTGATGATCGCTTTATGAACTAGACTAGCAATTGTGCTATGTCTTTTTATTTGCGAGGTTAGACTAGACACCACTTGTGTGATTCCATTCACACATACCTTTTTGCTTTTTGGTTAGTCTTGACCTCAATCTGTGTGATTCCATTCACACATGCTTAGTGTAATTGACACTCCTTGTTGATCATGATGATCGTTCTGATGGTCAGACTAGACACCACTTGTGTGATTCCATTCACACATACCTTTCTGCTTTTTGGTTAGTCTTGACCTCAATCTGTGTGATTCCATTCACACATGTGGGGTAGCTCCCCATGGTCTTCGGACCGTCATGTGATAGGCCTCTTTCCCTTTTTCCGTGATTTCTAGATTCCTTATGTTGATTTCTGGAAATTTTATGCTTCACCTATTTTTGTGTATTGGTGAATTCATATGTTATTGATTTGTCATGAGTACAAATTTGGGGTATGATACCTCTTTGGATCTTTGAGAAGATCTTGTGATATTGATTATCTCTTATCGGTTGATCTCCTGTTGATCATTATTTGCATACTTATAGTCGTATGTCAGTATGGATATTCCATATTTATGCTATACCTCTCATCGGTTGATCTCTTGTTGATCATTATTTACATACTTATAGTAGTATGTTATTATGGATATTTTATGTTTTGCGTTGCACGTGTTGGTGATTTTCATGCTCACGTGTAGGTGAGATTCCGTGCTCCCGTTCTCGCTTTGCGTTGCACGTGTTGGTGATTTTCATGCTCACGTGTAGGTGAGATTCCGTGCTCCCGTTCTCGCTTTGCGTTGCACGTGTTGGTGATTTTCATGCTCACGTGTAGGTGAGATTCCATGCTCCCGTTCTCGCTTTGTGTTGCACGTGTTGGTGATTTTTCATGCTCACGTGTAGGTGAGTTTCTATACTCCCATTCGAGTTTTCATACTCCGGTTCGAGTTTTCATACTCCGTTCGAGTTTTCATACTCCCGTTCGAGTTTTCATACTCCGGTTCGAGTTTTCATACTCCGGTTCGAGTTTTCATACTCCGGTTCGAGTTTTCATACTCTCATCTTGTGATTTCTGGATTTCTTGTGTAGATTCCTAGAATTTGTGCTTCACCAATTTTCGTGCTCTCTATTGATAAGATTTATCAATTTTTGTGCATTGGTGAATTCGTGTGATATTGACTTGTTATGAATACGAGTTTAGGGTATGATACCCCTTCCTATCTTTGAGAAGATTCTTGTGACATTTTTGATGAATGAAAATCCACTTATCGAGGTTGCTACTGATGTCGCTGTTTTAATCACGTGTTTTAAAAATTGTTTTCAAAATTTTTACGATTTGCGCTTTCAAAAGAATGAGGAAGCGAATTAAACGTTTCAGTAAAATCGAGGACTATGACCCCTTTCTTTTGCTGATTCGCTTAATTCCGGACTTGTTCGTTTGAGAATGTAAATTGTAATTTTATAAATAAAATGGTTTTCAAATTTTTTTACAGTTTACGCTTTCAAAAGAATGAGGAAGCGATTTAAACGTTTCAGACAAATCGAGGACTATGACCCCTTTCTTTTACTGATTCGCTTAATTCCAGACTTGTCCGTTTGAGAACGTAAAATGTTATTTATTTAAAATACACAATTTTGCACTTTCAAGGAAACGATGAAGTGAATTAAACGATTTAGTAAAACTCGTGGTTATGGGTCATGTGTGTTTGCTATTTCGGTTAATTTCGGACTCGTTAATTGAAAATTTTGTAATTTGAAATTTGATTACCGTTGAGGTAATTTCTGATTATCATTTTGATAATCGGATGTTTGTGATTTCTGATTATAGTTTTTGATAATCAGATATTTGTTGTTTTTGATTATCGTTTGTGATAATTAAACATTTGAGATTTGAGATTTGATTATCAATTGTGATAATTAAACATTCGAGATTTGAGATTTGATTATCAATTGTGATAATTAAATATTTGTGATTTCTGATTATAGTTTTGATAATCAGATATTTGTTGTTTTTGATTATCATTTGTGATAATTAAATATCTGTGATTTGAGATTGATTTTCGATGTTGAAAATCGAATAGATGTTGATTTGATTATCGTTTTTGATAATCGAATATTAGTGATTTGAGATTTCTGAATTATCTATTGATAATTAGAATTTTGTTGAGAATTTGGGAATTTCTTTTATGAAATTAAAAGCTTACCTTTTCATGCTCTTTATGGTGAACTTCCTATTTGAAATTTCTTCATCTTGTGTCGTTGTGTTTTGGGGGTTGTTACCTTTTGCCCATTTATTCCTTAAAATTGCAAGGACGCAATTTCTTTAAGGAGGGAAGTCTGTAACAACCCGATATTCGTGTCAATTCATAATCGACGTTAAAACGATTTATATTTTTCGTCAATTGCCATTTTGAAGTTTTTTTAAAATTTAAATTACAAATTGTTATAAAAGTTTGACGGGCTTTGAAAATAATAGTGGTCCATTTCTTTATTGGGCTTTAAAAATCGTTCGGCCCATTGTTTTCTCTGTTGTTGCCGTGTTACCTCAACCATTAACCCGTCCCCCATTCATGGACTTTGATTCGTTTTAAAACCCTAATCGAACGAAGAAAACTAATAATGGCGGCCCCTCGTGCTCCTTCGTTCGCATTCGAAAATTAGGGCTCCGATCAATTAGGGCTCGCGAAAAATCGAAGGCTTCAACTACCGAAGCTCGATCGAGTGGCGATTGATGCCTTCTCCTCGCTGGGGCTTCGGCCACTTCAACATAGCAAAGGTGAGTTTGCTCACATCTAATTCATGTCTCGAGTTATCTGGGAATTTTGTTCCTTGAATTTCTGCTGTTCCATGTTGTAGATATTGATGTTGTACTTCACTGTATAAGTGAGTCTTGTGTCCACTTGATGTCTGTCTCCTTGGTTGAACTCGAACCTGATACACTGTATTGATGCAGTGTATTCATTTGTATTTGATCATTTTATTTCATTTGTGACAGTATTCATATTTAAAACTGCCCCGAGCCTTTTACTGTCAAGTTGTATTTGTGAAAATTGAGGTTGTGAGTGTAGTTGCAGTATATTTGGACTTCTTTTGATTTAGTTAAAGTTGCCATCTTGTTTGCCTTCACCTCCATTCTGCAGTGTCTTCATGCTGGACCACTGACATATGTATTTGGTCATTCGAGTTCTGTGCTTTATTCTTATACACATGTAGTTTACATGTGTTTGTACTTGCTGTTTCATGCAGATGGGTACATGTCGTGACGGTGCGTTTGTAGTTGAATTGTTCTTCACCACTGCAACTTTTGTTTTGCATATTTTATATGCTGATACTTGGTCATTTTGTTGTTTTTATTGCAACTTTTGTTTTGCATATTTTATATGCTGATACTTGGTCATTTTGTTGTTTTTATTGCAACTTTTGTCTGCATATTCAATATGCAGACATTTGAGCATTTTTTCTTTTGTTTCTTTCCTGCTACTGTGGATTGCATACTTGATATGCAGTAACCTGTTTGCATACATGAGCTTGACACTGTAAAAATTATTTATCATTTGCTTTGACACTACTTCGGCCCACCTTTGTGCTGTTGATGTTGTCTTAGTTGATGCCTCTGTTTGACTTCACTGTATCACATGTTTATATTCTTGCAGTTGCTATACTTTTGACAGAAATGCTTCACTTGATTCTGTTGTGTTTGTGCATTGCCTTACTGTTGCTGTGCACTTCTGTTTGCTGTCATGTTCTTGTGCTTGAGTTTTTGCACTCTGATGCTTGTTGTGTATATTTGTGACATTCATGTTGTCACTTAGCCACCTTACTGTCATGTTGTATTTGGGCTTACTGCCTGTTCATCATGGTATGAGGTCACTGCCCTTGTCTTTAGATACTTGTAGTCCATGTGCATCATTGTTGCCAGTTGCATTCATTAATGTCAGTTGCCTTCATTGTTGCTAGTTGCATTGTTTTATTCAGTTTGTACTTGGAGTCCCTGTGCTTCATTGTTACCAGTTGCATTCATTGTTACCAGTTGCATTCATTGTTACCAGTTGCATTCATTGTTGCCAGTTGCATTCATTAATGCCAGTTGCCTTCATTGTTGCTAGTTGCATTGCTTTGTTCAGTTTGTACTTGTAGTCTCTGTGCTTCATTGTTCCACAATTGGCATTGTCTCGTATTTTGTTATTCGTGATGCCTGGCTATGTTGCCTTATCATAGGTGCACTGTCCAGCTTCAGGTTGTAACATTGATTTATATGAGTCGTTTTGGGGCTTTGTTTTGTACTGTCTGCATTTTGACTCGATTAAGCTAGTTCATATTGAACTGGTCCATTTTTGTGTTTCACCATGCAGTCTTTGTTCTATGTTGGTCGATTTATTTTAGTATCGGCCATTTCATTTGAATACACCTGTGTTGAACCCGTTCTTTTATTTTGGGTTTGACCTTGTGCTCGGTTGTGTACATCATCACTGTTGTGGCAAGGCAGTGCATGCAAGCGTGAACTGCAGCCACACGGAATTGAGTTTTTGGGCACGACATCACTATAGTGGCAAGGCAGTGCACGCAAGCGTGAGCTGCAGCCACACGGTATGGCGTGTATGATATTCTATTTGTTTTGACTTATGGATCTTTTTGCGTATCCCATATTCCGTAGTGGCGAGGCAGTGCACGCGTGCGTGTACTGCAGCCCTACTTGAATTAATATTTAATTGATATTTCAATGGTTTGAACTGTTTTGTTCATTTCAATTCAATATTCTGATTTGCACTCTGATCTGGTTTAATTACTGTCGGCTATTCGTTATTTAATTATTATTGCTTCTGTGCACTAATAACTGAGTTTGAATTAGACTGACCCGAGTATTATTTTCTTTTGAATCTAATACTCGGGTCAGACCGAGTATTTCAGGTTGTAGATATTCTGCTTTGGGTTGCTGCTAGAGCTATGAAGTTCTTTCATATCTTTTGGAGTAGTCGTCGCCATATGTAGTAGTCTGTAAAATTGTATTGGAAGATATGTATTCATGTATATTATATACGTTAATGTGCTTGTATATGTAACTTCCTGAGTCGACTGTGGTAGTTGTATCATATGTACCGTGTCATATGTATTGTATCAAATGTATTGTAACTGACATCAGTTATTGTATATATGAGACTTTCTATTTTATTTGTGTTCCGCATTATATTATCTGTGTAATATTTTATATTTACTGTTCTAAACTATTATGAACCATCGTAGTTCGTTTTATACTGGTATTGGGGTATGTCGATGGGAGAAAATAAATCAGAGATGAAAAATTACGAATATTTATATATATATATATATCACTCCTATCGAGATAACCAGTACTAGTGTAAGGCCTAACTATTGATGGCCGCTCCTCAACAGCCTTATTCTCTGGGCTAGTTGACAGCACTACACCGTAGTGTTCTTGGCTAGCGTGGGTATAGAGGTGGGGCATCACAGGTAATATATCCATTATTGAGATAAAAAGGAAAATAAAACTTTAATTTGAAATTAAGGAGATGGATTCACTTTGAATTTAAGATTTAAATGCTCAAAAGGAACTTGGAAATGTAAATTGTTAAGAATTGGTTTCAAAATTGAAATTTGGTAATAAATTGAATTTCAAAGATTTAGTTGTTTAAAAAGGATTTGAATTATTATTTTAGCTATGAAATAGGTTAAAAATGGAATTTGGATTCAGAATTAAATGGTTTAAAGATATAAGTTGATTTGATTTAAAGGATTAAATCAACATCTAAAAATTTAACTCGAATTTATATAATTCGGATGGTTTAAATTTGAAATTTGAATTGGATTAGTTCAAATTAAATTTGATTTGAATTAATTGGAATTGTGATTGAAGATGTATAAGTTTAAAAATTCAAATGGAAATTTGAATTGGATTAATTTGAAATGAAATTGAAGTTGAATGAGTTCAAATTCAAAAGGGAATTGGGATTCAAACTGAAATTGATTCGAAATTGAAATGGGTTCAATTTGAAATTAATCCAAAATGATTTGAATAATTTGGAATTGTGATTAAAGTTGAATAGGTTTAAAATTCAACTGGAATTTGATTTGAAAATTGGAAAGAAATTGAGAATTAATTCAACTTGAATTGGGGATAAATCAATTTCAATGGAAATTGAAGTTATTTAAATTGGAATTGAGTCAATTTAAATGGAAGCGGAAATTTAAATTGAGTTGATGAAAATGGAGGTTGGAAATTGAACAGTTTGACTCTGGACTATTTTCAAAATAAATTGTTTTAATATAAATCAATTTTTCCAAACTATCTACTATACAACTTTTCTTTTTAAACCTAAAACTATCTATAATTATTTTACAATTATTTTTGGAACTATTTAACAATTTTTCAACTGTTTTATAAACTAATTACTGTCTTTCAACTATTTTATAACTAATTATAATTTTACAACTATTTTGCAATAATTTAAAATTTCTATAACTATTTGACTATTTTCCAACTATTTTACAATTACTTAACTATTTTACAGCTATTTTACAAACTAATAATTATTTTTCAAATACTTATTTATTTTAAAATTTTCCAAGCTATTTTCTAAATTTAAACTAGACAGAGTTCGAACTGTTTGTAATTAAATACCCAATTGAGTTAAGAATTGAGGGGATAATCCAAATAGGATTGAAGCAATTATGAATAAGTGCATAGAAATCATAAGTGAATGTGAATGGAAAAGAGAATTTATTTGGCTAATAATCAATAAAGATAAATACGTAGGATGTATGTATATTATTCTATTCGCATAGTGATTTGATCCGGATTCGAGCGCAGAATTTCGAGATAGTTTATCGATCCGAGTTGGGATTTTTCACTCGATTTTCGACGGCGAACCTGGATATGGATTGTTGATTGGTTCTGGATATTCTCTGTCATAATTATGACCATGCAAGGAGAATGACGGTTTCTGATCAAGAAACCAGATCTGAGTCCGCACTAGGAAGTCGGGTGGACGATACTAGTTCGAAAGTGAAATTGGGTGATCAAGTGAGTGATCAGATTGGTATGGCGTACAGATGATATGTGTACATCGTGCGGATTTGAATGAAATTGATACTGGAAATTTGTGGATAAGAAATGTGAAATGATTTTTGAAATGAAAGTACATTTTGTGAAATATACAATGAAGTAAAGTGGAAATTGGATATTTCTATGGTAAAATTTACTTTATGGAAGTGAGTAAATTTGGTAAGTGACTTTATAAAAGAGTGATCAAATTTGAATATTTGATTTGGAATAAATAAAGTTATATATCTTTGTTATGTAAGATAAATCTCCCCTTTTTGAATCTATTGTCGGAAGAAAAAGATTTTGAAAGTGTTTGAAGTATAAAAAGGGAATTTATACAAGTTCGAAATGATCCAAAGATTTTTATCAAGGTTATATATATATATATATATATATATATATATATATATAAAGGATCTTATGAGGATTGTGGAAAAAGGTTTTGGGAACCTTTGGGTTTGGAAAGGCTTTTGATTTTTGGGTGAAATCAATATTGGATTTGGAAAACCCTAATTTGAGAATTATCGATTATGGGATAATCGATTTTGTGTAAAGAAGCTTTGTATGAGTTCATAGTAGGTGTATGATTTGGAAGATACTATATGTGTATAGTATAAAGTGTTTTGAAAATGGCTCTGGGGAAAAAGGCGCTCCCTTGAAATGCACTTCTCAAGAGTACCATAGGTTGGTACTGCCTTGAGCCTCTAAGTGGGAGGTTCTAAAGTTGATCCTGTAGGGGTCCGGACAAAACTAGTTCCTGAGGATTTTGTGTAGTGTAGCGAAAGTCGAGGGCGCTGATGCCTACAGAGGCATTTGGGTTATGTTGTGACGACACTGTAACTGATGTCTCTACGATCTACTGCAGACCATAGCAAAAGTCGTGTGTGCCTCTGAGAGCCAACAGTCTACGTTTGATTTTATATCGGTAGACTGCGACCTATGCGATCTACTGCAGACCATAGCGAAAGTTGTGTGTGCCGCTGAGAGTCAACAGTCTGCGTTTGGTTTTACACCGGTAAACTGCGACCTATGTGGGAGTGGAGAAGTTTCATTTTTGGCAGCGAAAATCGAGGGCGCTGATGCCTACAGTTACATGGACTTTTGTTGTGATGGCAACGTAACCCTGAAATGTAACTGCGATCTGTTTTGGGTTTCATGACATAATCGAGGAGTGCGGAGTGCCTACAGTTACATGGACTTTTGCTGCGATGGCAACGTAGCCCAGGATGTAACTGCGACCATGGATGGGGGTGATAATTTCCAGAGCAATTCTCACCAAAGATATTTCCTCTATTTTCAAATATTTTCGATATTTTCAATAAAATTATTTTTCAAAGTATTTTCACCATATGTGGAAAACGGGTCTGCCAAGCACTTATAGATTTTCAGTCGTACGCCTGATCAACGTATGACCGAATTTATGTGAGAACAAGGATGGAGTTGTCAAAGCATTGAGTTATAAAAGTATTTCTGTAAAAACTATTGTAGTAATATTATATAGAATTTTAAAGTATTTTAAAAATGATCAAAGAAAATTTATCTGATTTTAAGCATTTTAATAATTATGGTTTCGTTTCTTTTCGAGGACGAAAAGATTCAAATGGGGGAGGAACGTGACGACCCAGATTCTTGGACGTCTGTTAATCGGGAAATTAACTGATTTTATTACTGAAATATTAATATTGACTAACCAAACAAATAAATTTCTAATAAATAAAGATATTTGAATATATATGTTAATTTGGAAACTAAAATAAACATTGAATTAAAAACCATATTAGATATTTAATTTTTAAAATCTATGGGTATAATAAATCCTATAGAAAAGAAAATAAACTTTTTGTAGAGATAAACTCCACCATCTAATTAAGATAAAATACCTACAAATGTGTGTATATATATATAGGGAAATATATAAAAACGTTATGATGCTTAAAATATATATACACATAAGTATATGAATGTATGCCCATATGAAATAATATAGGTATGGAGATTTGTATGGTGGGAGGATATGCATGTATAATGACATAGTGAACATAAGTAAATATATGAAGAATGTATATAAAATGGGATAGATAACATAACTATGTAAATATATACATGCAAAGAAAATTTACACATATATAGATTCATATAAAAGTTTTTGTAAACAAAAGGGGGGCAAGCATTTAATGCAAGCACCCAAAACATTAAAATCAGGATGCATATTTCAACTCAAAGCTAAAATAAAAAAATGACATAAAAAAAAGGTGAAAGGAAGCTTACTGAGGAATGCAGCCTAACCTTTTCTTATTTATACATCCACTCCTGTCTTCTTTTTCTTCATTCATTCGAGAGCAAGCTAAGTAAAACAAAGATAAATATCATTGTCATCTCACAAAATAAAGAAAATCAGAGCAACTCAAATAAATAGCAAAAGCAATTCAGGTTTTAAAGTTTTCAAAAGCTTTTACAAAGATGCTCCGTTCTTCATCATCTTTTTAAGGTGAGTAACATCATTTTAAAAAAAAAAAACTTAAATATGAAATCTGGATTGCTTGATTATCTCTGGAAATAAGTTGTTTGTGTATATATTTTTAAGTGTTGTGCTGTGTATATATATGAATGAATAGGTGTGTATGCAGTTGTCTCTGTGCTTCACTGTTTTAGTTTTCCAGGTTCAAGATTTGTTTAAAAATCCATTATCAGCTGAGCTGGTCCTTGTTAGGATTTAGGATTTAAACAAAAGTCGATTGTTTCAGTATAGATTAATGTTTTAAAATTTATAATTTTAGTTAAATAAATTGAAATCACTCTGGAAACCAAAAGAACGGGCAAGCATTAACTTTGTTCAAATTTCAAAATATCATGATTCGTTGATTCAGGTTTATAAACTAAATTCTTAAACAAAATCATGATTTTTAAAAGAGGAATCATAATTGTTAGATGATGCTGAGATGAACAAGAATGATGAAGTTTTGTCAGAAGTTACTCGTTTGCTCGAAATAGAAGATTTTCGTGACTGGATTTTGTTCTTTGAACAGCAGAAGGAAGATGTTTGCTATGTTGACTTTGAATCTCGATTCTCTAATGTGTTTTCATTTTTACCCTTGGTTACACTAGAAGTTGAGCAAGCTGTAGATGGCGTGCATGGTACACAGAGTTCACATTTAGTTGAGGAAGTTTTTGGGGATCTGTTAGTAGTAGATATTTTGATGCTTCTTTTCCAGCAGTAGAAGACAAAAATGTTTCTGATATTTTGGTTCACGAATGGTTATTGACCTTGGATCATCAAGATGATGTTATAGCTGCTGAGTTTGAGCCTCGACTTCCTGATGTGTTTCCAAACACTGCTTCTTCAAATGTTTTACATGATGACATTGTGTCTGACATTTTGGATTGTAATATTTGTTCAGTCCCAAACTCCACACCTTCGAAGAGAGGAAAGCGTAAGCGTTCAGTAGCTTCTAACGGTTAAGTTCGTTGAAACACTAGAATCTGCAACTGTCAGTCTTCTCATTTAGGTGAGTTACCTGGATCGAGTGCCACATGTGGTACTATGTATCCAGGTCAGATATGAGCTCTACTTTAGGAAGCACGTTTTCTACTTATGCTTTAGGTAATCTATCTTCTACCGAGTTTAGTCGGTTAGCTCGTGACACATCTTTTATTTTTACTGATATTGAGTTAGATCGGGAGTATATTAGATGTAGGGAATTAGAGAGGGCTAGTTCAGTTCATCTATGAGGATCATTAGTCGGAACATTAGAGGTTTGAATGACTTAAACAAATGTGATAAGGTTAGAGTATTTTTTAAATACTACTCTATAGATATTGCTTTACTTCAAGAAACTAAAATTAACTGTCCTGATGTCCATTTCTTTAGACGATTAGGTGGTTATCATTTTAGAAAATGGGTTTTTTACGTTCCGTGGGCTCTTATGGGGGATTAATGATAGGTTGGCGAGATAATTATTTTAAATTTCTTCATTGTATTGTTAAACAACATTCTCTTCATGTTATTCTTATTAATCTTTCTGATAACTCTTTATTAAATATTTCTAATGTCTACGGACCTAATTCTAAAATTAATAGGAGAATTTTATGGAATGGATGCCTAGAATTTAGATCTCTAGCACCGGGTTCTTGGATTATGGGGGTTATTTTAATGTTACGCATTTCATAGGTGAGCGCTTTCCTAGGGAGGGGGATTACTCTGCTATGGAGGAATTCGATCAATTTATTTTTAACTCTAACTTGATTGAAATTCCTCTCTCCAATAGAGAGTTTACTTGGAGTAACGCTAGAGAGTCTCCATCCATGGCTCTTCTCTATAGATTTTTTGTTAGTGATGAAATTGAGGACAAATTTCCTCTCTGTAGAGTCAATGGCTTACCTTTTACCTTTTCTGACCATTGTCCTATTATCCTTTCTTGCGAGTATCGTAGAGCTATTATTAACAATTTTAAATTTGAAAAGATGTGGCTTTTAGAACCTAGTTTTATGAACTTAGTTATATGTAAATGGAATTCTTTGAGTTTTCATAATTTCAATAATAAGGAAAATTCTGCAAAATCTTTTATTTCTAAACTTAGAGATCTTAGGATTTTTCTTAAAAATTGGAACAAAAATGTTTTTGGTAATTTAAAAATTAAAAAAGATAATATTCTTAATGAAATGCTTAAAATTAACAAGATAGAAGAATCTAGACCTCTAAATCTAGGTGAACGTAATGTTCTTTCTAATTTAAAAGATGAACTAAATTCTATTTTAGAAAAAGAAGAGGTGATGTGGAAGCAGCGATCCAGAATTCAATGGATCAACGAAGGTGATAATAATACCAATTTTTTTCATAATATTGCTAATGGTAGAAAATGCTCTAATACAATTAGCTTTATATTCGTTAACAATATAGAGTTAGTTGATCAAGGAGACATCAACAAGGCTTTTAAAGACTATTATAAGGGTATTTTTGGTTCTAAAATCAAACATAGAATCAATGTTAGATGGACAGATCTGTACCCATCGGACTCTATTGTTGATTTATCAAAGTTAGATAATTCTTTTTCCAAAGAGGAAATTAGGAAAGCAATTAATGATATGCCTAGTGATAAATCACCGGGACCTGATGGGTTTCCTATATTATTTTACAAAACCTTTTGGGATGTTTTAAAATTTGACTTAATTAATTTGTTTAATGATTTTTATTATGGTAATTTGCAATTAGGGAGATTTAATTTCGCAAATGTCATTTTGCTGCATAAAAAAGTAGGAGCTAACAACTTAAAAGATTTTAGGCCTATTTCTTTGATTAACTGTTTAGTAAAAATCATTTCTAAAGTTCTTGCTAATAGACTTAGTAAAAGAATGAACGATTTAATTGATTGTTCACAGTCGGCTTTTATTGAAGGGAGAAATATCACTGATGGAGTGGCTGCTGTTCAAGAATATATTAATTACTGTTGTAAGAACAACATAACCTGTGCGATTTTAAAACTTGATTTTGCAAAAGCTTTTGATTCGGTAGATTGGGATTTTCTTGTAGATATTTTTCATGCAAGAGGATTTGGACATAGATGGATTAGTTGGATTTTGACTTTGCGTAAAACTGGAAACTCTAGTATTATGGTAAATGGTATTCTAGGTAATAAAATTGAGTCCAAGAGAGGTTTAAGGCAAGGGGATCCCTTACCACCCTTGTTGTTTAACTTAGCCGCTGATGTTTTTGCCAAAATTATTAAAAGAGCGGTGGATAATGGATCTCTAGGAAGTGTTGGTAATGACATATTGCGTAATGGTATATCGGTTCTGCAATTCGCGGATGATACCTTACTTTTTTCATCTCATCTTCCTAGACACATTATCACTCTCAAGTTTATTCTTTATAGTTTTGAGCTTTTATCTGGTTTAAAAATTAATTTTGACAAAAGTTCAGTCCTAGTTTTAAATGATTTTGAAAAAGTACAAAACTTAGTAGCTAATACTCTAAATTGCAAAAGTATGAATTTTCCTTTTGAATATCTAGGGTTTGTGATTAAACCTACAAAACTCAAACATGATGATTGGCTAATTATTATTGATAAAATTAAAAATAAGATATCCAACTAGAATGAGAGATTTCCATCTAGAGCAGGTAGGCTAGTTTTGATAAACTCGGTTTTATCAGCCTTACCGATCTATTGGATGTCTATGCATCTGTTTTCAGATTGGGTTATTGATAAAATCGATAAAATTAGAAGAGATTTCTTATGGAGTGGGGATAATATTAATAACAGTATAAAATGTCTAGTTAACTGGGAAACTATTTGTAAAGCTAAAACGGAGGGTGGTTTAGGAATTATAAATTTGCGTAACATGAATTTGTCTCTTTTAGGTAAATGGCTTTGGAAGTTTAAATATGTACATGATAATGCTATTTGGAAAGTGATGATTTCCAATTACTATTATAACGGTAATATCAATTTACACCAAATTAATTATTCCTTTTCCCATAAATTCTCTTTTTTTGGAAAAACATTTTAAAATGTTATGAGATTTTTAACATAGAAACTAAGACAATAGTGCATTCAGGAAATTGTACTTCTTGTTGGCATAATGACTGTTGGATTTCGATATTGCCTCTTAAGTTTGAATTTAAGGAATTGTATGATATTTGTAACTTTAAGTATGCTTTAATTAATGAAGTTTATTCTCAAGAAAATGATCCTCCTTGTAATTTCAGTTTTAACAGAATTTTAATAGGATGTAACCTTAGACAACTTTCTTTGCTTTATGCCAGATTAAATCTTTACAACATTGATAATGATAATGATATTATTGGTTGGGAATGGGATAACAGTAAGAAATATACTCCAAACTCTTTTTATAGATTTATTAATTTTTCGGGAACTTTGAATAACTCTTTTAAATACATGTGGAAATCTAATGCTCCTCCTAAATCCAAAATTCACATGTGGCTAATACTTCTTGGAAAACTAATACAACAGAATTTTTAAAGAGAAAAAATATTCAAAACGATAATAAATGTTATTTTTGCAATCTGCATCTTGAGGACATAAATCATTTATATTATGATTGTTTGTACTCTAATTTCATTCTAATTAATACTCTTAAAATTTTTAACTTTAATATAATAAATAAAATTTCGGATTGTGAATTCTACTAGAAAAATTATAGATTCAAATTCAATAAAAATATTAGATTTTTACTAGACACTTTATTTATTATTATTAGTTGGTTTATTTGGTTTGAGAGAAATCAAAGAATTTTTAATAATAATAATAGTCATTTTAACAAATTGATGTTTTTCAATTTCTACATTTTGTATTAATTGGATTTCTAATCCCAAATATAAATTAGCTAAAAATTTCCTTTTCAAACGGTATCTTAACAAGGTTTGCTATAATATTAACTATTTTAAACATAAGAATAACTTTTATAGCACTAATAATAGTATTGTTAATATTTTTCCAAATTCATATGATAATCTCACTTTAAATAATAGCTTACTTATGATTAAAGATAAATAAGTCTGATCCATCTTAATTTGTGTTCTTGTCTTTGTTTTGGTTTTTGTTTACAGCTTATTCATTCCTTTATTTTTTGTCATGTTTGTCTTATTTACGTTTTTATTTCATTCATTATAAATACATATATATGTATATTTTCTATATAAATATACATATACATGTATCATTCTAAAAAAAATTCCCTAGTCTTGTTTCAGATACAGGCTTTGGGAGATAGGTTATCAGGCTCATTTTGTAGGTTTCTCTTATGTTCAGATTGCTGGATATCAGTTTATAGAGAGGTCATCAGAGCAGAGTTTCTTCATCCAGGACTTCTTGCAGATATCCCCTCAGATATGGGATTCTGCTATTTTCACTATAGAGTTCTTGTTCAGGATGTTTCTATTCTGTAGTTTGGCACTTCTTCTTGCTCAGAGCCTTCAGAGTGGTCTCTCTACTCAGCTGATCCTCTTCAGAGAAAATGCGTATTCACTTCTTCCGATTTAGTCTTTTGGAGCTTTCTTACTTGTTTGAGTCGTCTCTCAGTTTTACATTTTTTTCACTTTAGCCTTTTTGGTACTTCTAACATCTTAATATCGAGTGGTGGCCATGCCGGAACTTGATATTGAGGTGTTGGGTGGTGGCATTGCCTAAACTCATCTTAAGAGTACCTGAGTTTAGCTATATATATTTTTGCTCTTGTTACCTTCCAGGCATGTTGGCAGCTCCTTATGTTCGTGTTATATATATATATATATATTCACATGTGTGCTCTCCTCTATGCGTAGAAGATCACATATTTTTCTCGAAATTGTTAGATGGGATTGGAGAGAGCAGTTTGAGTTTGACCAGAATTTGTGTTCTGGGTGATCTCTGATGATCCAAGCGATCTGGGAAGTCGCGATCATCACTGAAGGTAGATAGATGAACGGAGAATGTGAGAAAATTGTCAGGAAGATGTTTAATTCATGGTGGAGGTAGCAGTGATGGATTCTTGTTTGTAACCCTAGTTTTAACTAGGTTTAATGATTCGATCGTCATGGCTTCTACAGTTGATCGAGTTCGACGGGGTTTGGTGTGATGGAAGCGTGGTCGTTGACGGCGTCAGGGCCGGAGTTGCAGATTTTTCTGGTGGTCGGAGCTTTAGGACGAGGCGTTTCCAGGTTAGGAATGTGGTGGTTCCAGTTTGGTTACAAGTTTGGTTTTCACAGCTCGAATTCGATTTCGAGTTGAAGATGATGTTTTGATGTTTGCGATAGGGTGTTTGAGTGATGGATGACGTGGGAAGATCATCGTTGATGATCAGAGGCGATCAACGTCACCGTGTATGTGCACGGTGCACTGATAACCTGGTAAAGTTGATTTCGGGTTGTACTCGAGCTACTTGATGCGTTGACTCGAAGTACTGGGTAGTTTTGCTCGAGGCAGTGGGGTTTTGGACTCGAAGCAAAATAGGAATGCCTCGGGTTAATATTTTGTTATAGGTTTCAACGAAACATGTTTGTTCTGTTTTTAAAATTTTAAAATGAAATTTAAAAACTGAGTTTAAATTGTAAATAAAGTTTAAATCTAAGTTTTAAATCTGATTCAAGTATAAATCTCAGTTTTAAAAGTAGAATACAGTTTATAAATTTAAATTGTTAAAGTATATTTTAAATGGTTGGTATGATCAATGAAGAATACTCGAGTTTTCATGAGTAAATTAATGTTTGGCTCGAAGTTTAGCTAAGTTTTGCTTGAAGTAATTTGTGTGTGGCTCGGACAGTGGTTTTGTGATAGGTTTTAAAACCTGCTAGTTTTTAAATTAAACCTGAAGTTTGAAATAATTAAAGTTTTTTTTAAATTTAAATGTTTTAAACAACTTTAAAATGTTAAAGTATATTTTATAAAGGATTTGAATTCAAGATGAATTGGTTTAAAACTCTTATAAATTTCTTTTATAAATGATAAGTGTTTCTTTAACATTTGGATTTAAAAAGGTTTTGTAAATTGATTTAGATTTTGTTAAAGTTAAACGTGTAATTTATTTTAAATCTTTGTTTTGAAATGAATTTAAGGAAGATTTAAAAGTTTCAAAGGTTTTTGTTAATGCTAAGTAAGTCATTTAAAAGGTTAATGTTTCATCTTAAAGATAATTAGGATATAATTATTAATTAAATTAATAAGGTAATTTAGCTAATTAAAGGTTAATTACTTGGTGATTAAAGATTATTTAATTACTTAAATGATAAATTACTTAATGGAAGTAATTGAGAATTAATTACTTTGTAATTAATTAAAGTATAGATTAAATAAGATAACTTATTAAGGGTTAATAAATTATAAGTGTGATTTATTGAAGGATAATTAATTTGAGTAATTAATGAGAATGGATAAAAGTTGATTAATTTTTGTAATTAATTAAGAGTTAATTACTTATTGTAATTAAAGTATAATTGATCAAGGATGATTAATTAAGATGGATAATAAAAAGAGGATTAATTAATTTGTTTGTAATTAGTTAATGTTAAGTAAGGTTAATCTAAGTGATTAAAGGTTAGTAATTAATTTTAGGAGTGATCAATTGCTTATGAATGATTGAATGTTGTTTCAATGCCTTGAATTGGTTGATATCTCTAATATGAAATGTTTTTGTGATATGATATGTTTGAATGGATAATAATAAATGTGTTTCTCTATCAATGATGAATTGCTGTGATAAAAAGAGACATCCTATATTTAAAGTTTAAATTGTTTTTCATTTGAATAACTTGGATTTAGATGACATTGGATTCGAAGAGACTGGGGTCGGGTATTAGTAAATAACCGAAACCACTTCGATACTTTATAGATTGATATGTGAAATTAATAAGCTGGAATGAAATGATTTAAGTGAATTGGACTATTTAATCTAAGTTTGGCACTTAGAAATTTGTGAGTGAAATAAGGAGTGTCTTTAACAATTAGTGAACTTGTTGATACAAGTTACCCAGGTTATATATATAGTTTTGTGCTGTTGTATTACATGTTAGATGAGTTTACTCACGCTGGTTTCCAGCCTGACCCGAGTGTTACTTTGATGTAATGCTCGGGTCAGACCGAGTATTACAGCTTTTTAGGTAAGGACATTCTAGATCTCAGGAGACGAGCTGGATGGCAGGAACGTATGGAGTGTTTCCGCTATGAGATATTTCTGTGTACCTGAGATATGTTGAGTTGTATATGTCCAATGTTTGTGTATGTGTGTAGCTCTGATGTACTAAAATGTAATTGACAAATACAGTATTCTTTTGTAAAATGATATTATTTGATATTATATCTTGATCCGCTGCGAATGTGAGAATTTGTGTTGTGTTTTCAGTTTCTTCTCTTCTATCTCTTTCTTCTTCTTCTAACTGTCTGGAATTTTCGAGATCGAAATTTCCAGGTCGTTACAGTTATTTCAAATGATTTTGGAGAAAGAAATTAATAATTTTATTTGCGATAGCATTGGGTCTTAAAGGAGTTTCAGTATACTAATATTTTGGAAAGAGCTGCTTAGGTATATATTTGACAATGAACATCTATGAAAAAGGAATTATACGAAAATGTGTATATCTTTGGATTTTGGGTCGAAAGATAAGTCTCGATTTGTTTTATGGTGATTAGAATAATCTTCTAAGTAACGATCGGATGTTTGCTTAGGCGAATGGTATTATGCACTTAGTAAACTATTCCCGTTTTCATTGTACGGTCGGAAAGAGTTTGAATCCGGACGAATCCAAAGTTAGTTAGAAATGGATAGTTTGTTAAAACCATTTATATGGAAATATATTGGTATTGTTTCAAAAATGGGTTTGAAAGAAAGAAGTGACTTTTATTTAACCAGTACGAGTGACTCGAAAATTAGTAAAATTAGGTAAGAGATACGGTCAGATGGTAAACGTTTCTCTTAAGTATTATCCTTATAGTAAGGAATATATAAATTGTTTGGTAATACCTAATTCCTTTATATAGTTTTGGGGTTACCTCGGGTTATTAATATATATGTATATATATATTGGATTAAAATGTATATATTATCTTTCAAAAGTTTTTGAGATAAATATCTAAGTTTTTGATCCTTAAGTTTCCAAAAATATATAATTTCGTTTCAAAAAGTGTTTGAATGAAAACTGGGTATTTAAAGTTCGTAAGTGAAATCAAAATAAGGATTTAAATCTAATAGTTGGGTATGCCCTTAGGGTATGTTAAATAACTTTATAAGTTTTACAACTTAAGTGTTGTTTTATGAAAATGTTTTTCGCAAATAATTTACTAATGATATAATTGGTATCAGGGATGACCGATTAAATAAGCATGTGAGATGGACATAAATCATTTCTTCTTCCCATATAGCTTTGATATAATATTCAAGTTCAAGGCTTAGAGGTATTTCACACTGTTCTGAATAAGGATCTATTACTCGATTTTTGATGGCGAGCATTTGATGATTGATATGTCACTAAGGTTTTCTATCATTGTAACAACCCTGGTTTTGGTGATTACCTACGATATTAAATTATAACAGTGGTTATAATTTAATAATGGAGAAATAAAATAATTTGGAGATGTAAATTTACTAAAAAAATTATTTTAAATAAACAGTAGGTTTTGAATAAATATAAAATATTAAAAATAAAGTTTTAAGACTTTATTATGTTAGTTTGTGGTAAAAATGAGCATTACATGGTTTTAATTTGATAAAATGCAATAATTTTGGAAATTATTGCCAAATGTGATTTTTATTAATTTTAATAAAGTCTTAGAATTTACTATGATAAATACTATAAACAAAAAGGTGGAATTTTGTTCTAAAATAATTTTTGGATTTAGAAATGATGTTAATAAGGTTTGTTATATTTAATCGAATGAGAGAAATAATTTTATGTAATTTTGGTGTTGAAGATATTGCTTTATGTAATTAAAGGTGTGAATTAAAGCATTTATGTAAAAAAGTGGAATATTTATGATGGAAATTGTGTTTAATGGTTAAGATAACTTTTTGTATATTGTGAAACATTTTGTAAACATAGAAATATGTTAATATAATTTTATAAAGTTGGAAACATGTAAATATAAGTTGTTTTGGTTAAAAATATGTGTAATTATGGTGAATTGGGTGATAATTAGTGTAATAATCCAATTATTCATTGTTGGGTTAAGTTCAATCACAATTTAATTAAGAACAAGGTTATCTTCTTCTCAAAACTAAACGTACTAAGTTCAGTAAATTGGAAAAAAAGAAGAAAGCCTGAAACCCTCTTTTCTCTTGAAAACCTAGAATTTAATCTCCAATTACTATTAATTCTTTGCAAATTAATCAATTTTAAGCTATTTATTTCAGGTAATCAATCAAAAACAAAAATCTGTTTCATCTATTTCAAATTTTAAGAATTTGTGTTGCCTGTAACATTTCTTCTTGGCTGCATTTCTGTATATTCTTTTCTTTTCAGGTTCCTAGAGCTAATTCAAGGCAAAATCTTCCATCTTCCTCAAGTTTGCTCAAGTTTGCTCAATTCTTATGCTAAAGTGAGTTTATAGCTCACAAATCTAGTTTAAAGCAAGTCTGTATGCTGGACATTGTGATTTTTGCTTAATGTAAACAAATTATGCTGCTTGAAAGTTTATAGTAAGAAACTGTTCAAAAGTCCTTCTTTTTGTGCTTGTATATCTCTGCTCTTGGCATGAATTCTTGCCGGAATTTCTCCAGATTGTTGTCTGTGTAGTTGTT
This sequence comes from Allium cepa, assembly GCA_030765085.1. Lineage (NCBI taxonomy): Eukaryota > Viridiplantae > Streptophyta > Magnoliopsida > Asparagales > Amaryllidaceae > Allium > Allium cepa. Next base: position 950,562,668 of record CM060937.1, read on the forward strand.
AATGCACGTCAAATTTTATAGTCTAAATCATCCTGGAAGTGCTTGAAATCCCTGCTCAAAAACGGATCAAAGCAGGCAAATATTGCCTGTAAAAATTGCGACCATCAGGTCGACCCAGCTTCTTCGGGGGTCGACCCAGGTAATATATATCTCGACCTTAGGGTCGACCTAGGAAATACAAAGGTCGACCTGAGCATATTTATTTTTCCAGCTCATTTTCGTTTGATCTGTGCACTGTTTTGTGTTCTTTTGCTTATTTCAATGAATATTGTGATTGATTCTTGCAATATTATAGTGTTTTGAAGGGCTTAAACCTATCAATATGTAAGCCAACATTATGGTTGATCCGTACTCTGGATTGACGTGTTTTGAGATGATTCCATATGCCGATTTTTAGCATTTTTGATGTTTTTTGTTGTTTCCGAGCATAGGTTTTCTAAAACAATTTTGAAACGATTCTTATGATAAAATAGTTTCAAAATAAATGTTTTAAATATTTATAATTATTTTTAAAGCTATTAAAATATATATTCTCTATAGTAAAGAGAATTTCAAAGCTATGATTTCCAAATGATTTCAAAAATTGTTTTAAAAACTAGTTTTCTCGAAGCAAAGTATTTTTTATATAAATACACATTTTTGCACTCTTCGAGCAAATGAGGAAGAGAATTAAACGATTTAGTAAAACATGTGGTATGAGACACATGCGTTTACTTTTTCGGTTAATTTCAGATTTGTTCGTTTGAAGCTATACACATTTCATGGACATTCGGGTTGTTTTTGTCAGTACTTGGACTGTTGAGTCCTATATAAATATATAAAGCTGTTAGGCTAATCATGGACTATTGGGTCCTATTTGAGACTGTTGGGTCTCCTATATATATAGTACTTGGCAGGCTGTTGGGCCACTTATAGACTGTTGGGTCCTTTCTACATATATAGCTACTGGGCTAATTTTGGACTGTTGGGTTATATTCTTTACATTGTTGCTTTTCTAGATTTCTTTACGTTGATTTCTAGAATTTAGATGATTTATGAATGTTTTCAGCATGGTTTCCCCTATTGGTATTTATATAGCCTGAGTGCTATCATGTTGTTTATTATATGGTGATTGTATTTTGGAGTTTTGAACTCTTAACCAAGTTCTACATATTATGATTTATGGTTGCCATCCTTTGGCTTTTTTGAGATTTATGATTTCCTATTTAGGAGTTATGGTGTTGATGGACGCCATTATATTGGTTGTTGATGCCGATGATACGAGGCGAATATTTTGTGATTAATTGATGTTGTGATTGATCTTGCCTCTTTCGAGAAACCCTCTTACGAGATTTAGTAGTTTTATATATTTTGTGTTGCTTCTTCTCTTTCGAGAAGAAATATTATCACTTATCCCTATTTTTCTTCTATCTTGTGCTAATCGGTTTATTTAAGCTAGACTAACCCACGTATTGATATATACTCGGGTTAGATCGAGTTATTTCAGGTTAGTCACCTGCTATAGATTACTGTTTTGATGCTTCCGTTATGGATTTTCCGCTAGTCATCTTTTGTATAGCTTTGTAGTTTATTATGAACTTTGATATGTACTTATTCTTTTTGACTCGATGTGTATATGCTGTGGTTCATGTACCATCACCATTGTATCACTTTATAGTGTACCATGATGTATCTGTGTATATGTATATACATGTGTGACTGCTGTTCCGTGATCTGTTATGTTTATTGTTGTTATTTTTTTTCTGATAGATCCGCTCGCCATCGTAGTTTTGTGTCAAACAATTATTGAGTATGTCGATCCACTTGAGAAAGATAAAAGAGAAAAAATTAGAGCACCCAATCGACGTATTCAATATTTGTTTAAGACAAAGTTTACGGATGGTCGCTCTTAACCGGCCCAATTCTCCGCATTAACAGAAAGTATTACTCTGTAACGCTCTTTGTTAGTGTGGGTCTCAGGGTGGGGCATCGCAGCTTGGTATCAGAGATGAGTTCAGAACAAAATATGATAAACACAGAACATAACATATATTACAATACATCAGAGTACAATACAAGTGTTACATATTCCCTAATCATTGTGTCCTTAATCTTTTCATGTCCTTGGGGGGTACATATAAGTTGGGAATACGTCTAGAAATGCATTTTAATTCCGTAGTATTCCCTAATTGAATTAATGATATCTTACCCCATGAATGATCTTTATCTTATCTTATACTTTCAGCTTATGGCTGGAAGAGGCAGAGGTCGACGTTCTGATGCTGGGTCGTCTAGTGGCTCACATCCTCCAGCTCCTACTCCTTCGTCTCCTCTGCGCAAGTCTGCTTTTGCGCGTATGTGCAGTGATTTCTCTCATCTTAAAGGCAAGCCTTTTAGAGGCTCGACGTCTGTTCTTGAGGTCTAGGCATGGCTTCGTACATGCGAGTATATCTTTACTCGCATGGATCTTTCCGACCATCACAGAGTTCTTGTATCATTGAGTATGTTGCAAGAGCGTGCACTTGATTGGTATGAGCTTCTTATTGCCGAGATTGATGAGTTTACTCTTACTTGGATCCAGTTTAGGGAGCGATTCGAACTTAAGTTTGTTCCCTAGTCCGGGAAAGCCCTCTTATCCCCTCGCTTCCTTGAGTTGAAGCAAGGGAAGTCTTTAGTTTTTGAGTATGTTTCTTCATTCGAGGCCTTGTCCAAGTACGGTCTCGAGTATATTAGCATTTCTTATAAGAAGATTCTCAAGTTTGTTTCTAGACTCTAGAAATATTTAAAGAAATCTTTGATGCTTCAGCTTAAGCTTTCATTTGAGGATTGGTTGACTTGATGCTTCATCTTGAAGTAGTCGAGAAGGAAAAGGACAGTAGTGATGAAGCTAGACTCGTAAGCATCCAAACAAAAAGAAATTACCTTTTCTTAAGTTATTTCCCCAGAAGAAGAAGAAGAAGAAGTCACTTGTCTCCAGCTCACAGTCTGGTGTAGCCCATCCTTCTCATAAGTCATGTTTCAATCATGGTTCGTGTGATCATTTCATTTGGGAGTGTGCTAAGCCTATCGTTTGCTGCAATTGCAAACAAGAGGGACATTGGTCTTCCAAGTGCCCTAATTCTTCTAAGGGTCCACGTTCAGGAAAGGTTAATGTGGTGGATGCTTCTAGTGGTTCTTCTCAGCCCAGAGGTACTTCTCCTTCTGTTCTCAAAGGTTCTATACTATTTCATGACCGTTCTATTCGAGGTCTCTTCGATACGGGTGCTTCACACTCATTCGTATCGAAGGAGCTTATTGATGTTATATGGTTGGATGTTTTCTGCCTTGTTACTTCTTTGAGGATTGCGAATCTTATTGGGGATCTGCAACCCTTAGCATGTTGTGTGAGAATGTTGAGATTATTCATTGTGGTTTTTCTTTCCATGTGAATCTGCATGTTATTCACTATCATGATTTGATATGATTTTGGGGATAGATTGGCTTGCTTGTTATCAAGCTGGAATCCTATGTTTTGAAAGGATCCTATTTCTTAAGCTTTCTAATTCAGTTGATCGGTTATCCTTTGTTCTTCGGAATGTTGATGGTGATTCCGAAGCATCTTTATTTGCTCCTGAGTCTCGAGATGATGACGACATATCTCAAATCCCATTCATTTTTGATTTTGCTAATGTATTTGAGTCCATTTCGGGTTTGCCACCCAAGCGGGAAATTGAGTTTCGTATTGACCTCATTCCTGGTGCTCAACATATTAGTCATCCTCCCTCAAGGATGTCCGCTAAGGAAACTGAGGAACTCAAAAAGCAATTGTTGGAGCTTGAAGCCAAGCAATTCATTCAATTCAGTTCTTCGCCATGAGGTGTCGTGGTTGTCTTTGTTAACAAATCTGATGGTACTCTTAGGCTTTACATTGATTACCACAAGCTTAACAAGTTAACCATTAAGAACAAGTATACGTTGCCCAGGATCGACGACATGTTCGATCAGTTGAGTGGTGCTAAGGACTTTTCTCAGCTTGACCTTGTCACCAGTTTTCATCAGTTACGAGTTGCGGAGGATGGCATTCCTCTTACCGCATTCTGCACTTGTTATGGTTCTTATGAGTGGCTCGTTATGTTGTTCGATTTAAAGAATACTCCAGTTTATTTCGTCGATCTTATGAATCGAGTATTCCAGGAATACCTCGATAAGTTCGTCCTTGTATTCATTAATGACACCCTTGTTTACTCTAAGTCCGAAGCCGATCATGCTCATCATTTGAGGATTGTTTTGAATACTCATCGTCAGCATCAACTTAAAGTCAAATCCTCCAAGTGCCACTTTTGGGAGAATAAGGTGAAGTTCCTTAGCTATGTTGCATCTTCTGATGGCATTTCCGTTGATCCATCAAATATAGAAGCCATTCAGAATTGGAAAAGGCCGGAGAACATTTTTGAGATTCGCTCTTTCCTTGGATTGGCGGGTTATTACCGTCAGTTCATCAAGGATTTTTCCTGCGTTGTTCTTCCTTTCACTAGCTTTACTAGAAAAGGTATTCGATTTATTTGGTCTGATAAGTGTGAAGCTTCTTTTCAGAAATTGAAAGAAATTCTCACTAATGCTCCTATCCTTGTGGTTCATGAAGAGAATCAAGATCTCGTTGTCTACACTGATGCAAGTAGATGTGGTGTAGGTGCCGTGCTTATGTAGAGAGATTGGGAATTTGCCTATGCTTCTAGGAAATTACGTCCGAATGAAATTCGCTATGCCACCTACGAATTAGAGTTAGCCGCCATAGTCTTTGCCTTGAAGGTTTGGCATCATTATATTTTGGTGAGCGCTTCATTCTTTATACCGATCATAAATCGTTAAAATATATGTTCATCCAAAAAGAGCTTAATATGCAGCAGCAACGTTGGCTCGAGTTCCTAGCCTCTTATGATTTTGATATCCAGTACACTCCTGAAAAAGGGAACCGAGTTGCAGATGCACTAAGTCGCAAACACTCAGCTGTTGTCTCTATGATGTTAGCCGAGTGGGATGTGTTAGAAACTCTATCTCTTTGTGGTATTTGTGATCGTGCTCCAACTTTTGGTTCTCCTATCTTTTTATTCAGTTTGGAAGCTTGTCCTAGCTTATTAGATCATATTGCCGATGCTCAGTGAAAAGATCAAGATCTTGTGTGTCTTATTCAGTTATGTAAGTCTGAATCCTGTGATGATGAGGTTAGAGATTTCAGCATTGATACTCATGGTTATCTTCATTAGAAGAATCGATTGATCATGCCTTGTGTTTTTGATCATAGGCGGGACATTCTTGATGATTGTCACCATTCTAAGTATACTATTCATTCTGCAGTAGCAAGATGTATGCCGATATGAGATGCTTGTATTGTTGGAAAGGCGTGAAGCATGATGTTGCAAGTTAAGTGAGTAATTGCATGACTTGTCAACTCATTAAAGCTGAACATCAGCGTCCTAGTGATCTTCTCCGGCCTCTTCAGATCCCGTTGTGGAAATGGTATCAAATCTCTATGGACTTTATTGATGGCCTACCTCGTTCGAGATCGGACCATAATAGTGTTTGGGTTATCATGGATCGCTTGACTAAATCTGCTCACTTCGTTCCTATTAAATCTAATAGGATAGCTTCTCATCTATCTAAGCTATATATTAAAGAGACCGTGATACTTCACGGTGTTCCTAGTTTGATCGTTTGTGACAGAGATCCACTTTTCACCAGTAATTTTTGGCAGAGTCTTCAGAAATCTTTAGGTACAAAGCTAAATTTCAGCACAGCTTATCATTTGTAGTCTAATGGATAGACCGAATGGGCAAATCGTATTCTTAAGGATCTACTTTTTACATGCATTCTTGATTTGGTGGTAGTTGGGAAGATCGCCTACTACTTGTTGAGTTCTCTTGTAACAATAGTTTTCAGCCGAGTATCGATATGGCTCCTTTTGAAGCCCTATATGGAAGGCCATGTCGATTACCTTCTTGTTGGTTGGAATCGGAGGAGAAGTTGATTTTAGGCCCCGATTCTATTTATGAAGCTTCAGAGAAGATCGATCTTATTCATCGGATAATGAAAGAGGCACAGAGTCGTTAGAAATCCTACGCAGACAACCGTAGGAAGCCTCTTGAGTTCTCCATTGGTGATCTTGTTTTTATTCGTGTTTCCCCTTAAGAGGGTAATGCATTTGAGTGGGACCGGGAAATTGGTTCCTCGATTTATAGGACCGTTTCCTATTATCGAGCATATTGGCCCAGTTGCTTATAGAGTATCACTCCAGCTCATTTACCTAGTATTCATGGCGCGTTTCATGTTTCTCAGCTTTGAAAGTGCCTTTATGATTCGGATTCTGCTATTGATTCTCCCTGTCTGCAAGAGCTTGAGATCTTACCTAATTTATATATTATGCAACATCCTATCTGTGTTCTTGCTTCAGAGGTGAAACACCTTTGAAATAAGGATGTACCGCTCGTGAAGATTCAATGTCCGCTAATCCCAATGACTATACTTAGGAAACCAGAGAATTTATCGAGCAATCTTATCTTGGTTTTCTATCTACTCGTACCGAGGGTGAGAATTTTAAACTCATGCTATCTATTTTCCTTTGATTAATGAAATAAATCATGTTGAATACAGCTCTTCACTAGAAATTGCGAGGACGCAATTTTTATAAAAAGGGAATTATAACAACCCTAGTTTTGGTGATTACCTGCGATATTAAATTATAACAGTGGTTATAATTTAATAAGGGAGAAATAAAATAATTTGGAGATGTAAATTTGTTAAAATTGTTTATTTTAAATAAACAGTAGGTTTTGAATAAATATAAAATATCGAAAATAAAGTTTTAAAAGTTTATTATGTTAGTTCGTCGTAAAAATTAGCATTACATGGTTTTAATTTGATAAAATTCAAAAATTTTGGAAATTATTGCCAACTGTGATTTTTATTAATTTTAATAAGTATTAGAATTTAATATGATAAATATTGTAAATAAAAAGGTGGAAATTTGTTCTAAAATAATTTTTGATGTAAAAATGATGTTAATAAGGTTTGCTATATTTAATCGGACAAGAGAAATAATTTTATGTAATCTTGGCGTTGAAGATATTGCTTTCTGTAATTAAAGGTGTGAATTAAAGCATTTATGTAAAAAAAAGGAATATTTATGATGGAAATTGTTTTTAATGGTTAAAACAACTTTTCGTATGTTGTGCAACATTTTATAAACATAAAAATATGTTAGTATGATTATATAAAGTTGGAAACATGTAAATATAAGGTGTTTTGGTTAAAATATGTGTAATTATAGTGAATTAGGTGATAATCGGTGTAACAATCTAATTATTTCTTATTGGGTTAAGCCCAATTACAGTTTTAATTAAGGAGAAGGTTATCTTCTTCTCAAAACTGAACGTACTAAGTTCAGTAAATTGGAAAAAAGAAGAAAGCTTGAAACCCTCTTTTCTCTTGAAAACCTAGAATTTAATCTCAAATTCCACTTAATTCTTTGCAAATTAGTCAATTTGAAGCTATTTATTTTGGGTAATCAATCCAAAACCAAAATTTATTTCATTTATGTCAAATTTTGTGAATTTGTGTTGTCCGTAGCATTTCTTCTTGGCGCATGTTTGTGTATTCTTTTCTTTTCAGGTTCCTAGAGCTAATTCAAGGGAAAAGCTTCCATCTTCCTCAAGTTTGCTAAATTCTTATGCTAAGGTGAGTTTATAACTCACAAATCAAGTTTAAAGCAAGTCTGTATGCAAAAAAAAATATTTTTTCTTACTGTGTAAACAAATTATGCTGCTTGAAAGTTTACAGTAAGAAGCTGTTCTAGAGTCCTTCTTTTTGTGCTTGTATATCTCTATTCTTATCATGAATTCATGCTGGAATTTCTTTGGATTGTTGTCTATGTTTAGTTGTTTGTGCACGTTAAATTTTACAGTCTAAATCATCCTGAAAGTGCTTGAAATCCCTGCTCAAAAATGGATCGAAGCAGGAAAAAATTACCTGTAAAAATCACGACCATCGGGTTGACCTAGCTTCTCTAAGGGTCGACCCAAGAAATATGTAGGTCGACATTATGGTCAACCTAGGAAATACAAAGGTCGACCTATGGAGCGACATGAGCATGTTTATTTTTCCATGTCGATTTCTTTTTATTTGTGCACTGTTTTGTGTTCTTCTGTTTATTCTTATGAATATTGTGATCGATTCTTGCAATATTTTAGAGTGTTTTGAAGGGCTTAAACCTATCAATAGGTAAGCCAACATTATGGTTGGTCCGTACTCCTAATTGACATGTTTTTGATACGATTTCATATGCCAATTTTTAGCAATATCGATGGGGATAGAAGTGAGAATGTGTAGGGAAGAGTATGAGTTAGTGTAGAGACAACCAATGCCTTGCAGGGTCGGAGGAGGAGTGAGACAGTGGTTGACTAGTGCGGGGCAGTCAAGGCGGAATCATGAAGTGGAGATGGGTTATTGATGTGTATAGGCGCATGGTTATGGAGGTAGTATGCATCCATAAAGGAAGAAAAAATAAGCAAGGGGACGTGTGATGTACATAAAGCATGATGAAAATGGGGGAGGTGTTTGGTTTGCGTTTGAAGAAGTGGAGATAGGCCATGTTATGAAGATGGTAGGCATTCTTGTGGGTGCGGGTAGTGGAAACGTGAAGGATTTTGTGTACAAAAATGGACACGGGAAAGTGAAATGAAGAAAGAAACAAAGTAGAAGCGACTGTTCATGTAAAAGAGTTTTGCAACTTTGTCCCTGAAATTGTGTTCAATGTCACGCAAACATGGGAAAGGTGGGAAGTGTGCTATGCATTTGAGGTGTGTTGCATTGCTTTAGGATCGGCCCATTTAGCTGTGAAGGTCAGTAACGTATTTTAAATTATGTTGTTTATTTATAATTTAGGGTACGTTAGTTCTAAAGTAAATAGCTTGCTCATATTAACTCGATTTACTCCTGGATTTTTGCGGTGAGTTCGTTTTTGACGAGCATAATGTTTGACATAAATAGTTGTTTGTTATGGGTGTAGTAAGATTTTGTGATAAATTAATACTGCCTAAAAATAGTTACGTTAATTTTAAAAATAACGTAGTTTAATTAACCGGTGTGATTTATTTGGCCAAGTAAAACATTGTGGAGTTAAATCAAATTAAATGCGGTAAATTGGACGTCTATTTTGCGGAATTAAAACACCGTTCTGCTAATTAATTTGATTAGACCCCTATTTTGCAGAATAAATTATTGTTCTGCTATTATTAATAGGGTAGGTAAAATTTGGATATTTATTATTACATTAGAGTGTACACTTAATTACGTTCCAATTAGCTAAGTTGGATAAGTGTTCTACTAACAACTAAATGTTACTTGTGAGTTTAATTTACATATTAGATGTTATGTAAATACTTGGATTATAACTTGAATGAATTAGTGGAATTAATGGTGACTTGATTAAGTACCATTGGAGTTACTTAGCCTCTTTTCAAATTTGGAAGTTGATTTTTAAATCAAAGTTATTTTAAGGATAATTATTATTTATCAATAAGGTTTTAAAGATAATTAATAATTATTTAATAATGAATTAAAATTAATTATTTTATGATTCTTAAAAAGTTATTTTTTATACTTAATTATTGTTTTCAAGGTTATTTATATATTTAAAATGTTTTTAAATTGTATTTTAATTATTAATTAAAGTTATTTTATGACGATTTGATTTAAAAGTTATTTACTATTTAAGAGTTAATTAGTATTATAATGTTATTATTTCAAGGATAATTTGTAAAATTATTAATAATATTTTAAAAATAATATATCATATTAACATCGTTTAAATTTAATTAATTTAAAGAATTTATAAAGTATTTTTTACATATTAAAAGTTCATTTTTCTATAATTAAATAATGTTTTTGTATTAAAGAATAGGTTTTAAATGAAAGGATTAAAAAAGGGAAGTTTTACAAATAGTTTGAGATTAATAAAAGAGCATTTTTCTAATTACTGGGAATTTTATAAAGAAATTTTATAAATAAATTTGAAGATGTTTATGAAATAAAAAGGTATTTGGAAAGGAATGGTTGATTTTCATAGCGTAATTCGAGGGACAGAGACTACCTATAGTTTGTTATGTTTTCGCTGGAATAGCAACGTAACCATTGGGCAAACTCTGATCTATGATTGATTTCATGGCGTATTTTAAGAGGTAGAGAATGTTTGCAATTAAGTTTAGATTTCTCTGGGATAGAGATGTAACCATTGAGCTGCGATCCTTGATCGATACCGAAGTGTACTTTCCATATCTATTTTAAAAAGTTTTCAAGTAATTTTTGAAGGGATGGTTTGTGAATATACTTATTCCTGTGAGATAAGTATATGAATGTTTTTGATAAAGATATTCAATTTACCAAGATTAAATTAAATGATGCTTAGTGATTTCGGTGGGAAATGTGATCTCTGTTCGAATGTTTGCTTATTTGATAGATAAATAACCAACTATCAAATCTTGGCCTAAATATGTAGTCTTTATTAATGTTAATAGTACGAAAACATTCCCTACCTAACACCGAAGGATTTTAACTCTAGAAATATCTAGGCAAAACACTGAAATTATATAGTACAGTTACCATCATTGGTGCTATACTGTATATATAAACTCGTTTTGTTCTTCTAGAACAAATGATAAAGAGATCCATCCACTTAAACAGTTAGGGGGTATCCTCGATCTTATGTATTTTTCAATTATTTCCTAAAGAACCGGTATTGAGCATTCAGGAAACCGGCGTTTCGTTTTGTGGAGCACTTTGGAAATGGAAGAGTGTACTCATAAGAGATCACTCGAACCCTTGACCACTCTGAAAAGTATATATGGTTCTATGGAGGAGTTTCGTGATATATTGAGATGTTGGGATCCATGTGTGATTCTGAAAGCCATTGGGATATGGGAATCCGGGTATGATTCCAAGATCTAATTTAGATGTGGGAATCTATATGTGATTCTGAGACCAATTAGGGTATAGGAATCAATATGGGATTCCATGATCTATTTGGTGGCGATGCGTAAGCTGGAATGCTGAGAGTAGCCTCATCAAGGGGAATGACTAAAACCAAAGAATGAAGGCATGGCCAGTAGGGTTGGCAAACCCATAAGTTGTAGTCGGCTCCACCTAGACATTACTTACAGTTGTTATGCATGCATAGGGCGATGCATTCAGACTTAGCGAGACGAGCTATGTTTTTTTTATGGTACATCACTAGAGATGTATGCTGTTTGGGAGGATATCTTTGATTCTTATGTAGGAGAACCATTCCTCGAAGTACCGAGGGCACCTCCATGGAAACCCTACACAATTAGCGAATGTGCCTTATTGATTTTCAATTTTATATCTAGTATTATTGTGATGTACACTCATGAGCATCACAACTATTTGATTATTATTATTTGTGCTCTTAGGCATTATTATAATATCACTGGATTTTTGATATAAAAGTTTTGGCTATCGCAAGTTAAAAATCCGTCCTTGTTTATATGCGGCATGGTCTTATGAGATACTTTTGTTTGAAAAGTTATTGAAATTTTAAGAATCCATTTGATTGTGTTTCTCATGCTGGTTTTACTAGACAGACATGGGCGTGTTTTTCCTAAATGCTCGAGTCAGGTCGTGCATATTTCCAAGTTTAGATGGATATATCTGGAGCTTTAGGAAAAGAGCAGGAGGCTCAGAGACGTATTCAAGTAGATGATTATATTCGTATTGCTTACATTGTTGTATATTATTCAGTAGTTGTGAGGACAAGTTGTTATAACTGTCCGTGTTGAGTAGGATAGTATACTCTAATTGGTGTCTGTATATATACATATATTGCAGTTTTGATTTGTGTAAAGATATGTTATATAATATAGATTATTCATTCCACTATGAGATTCAGTGTTGTTTTTGTTTCTTCTTGTCTTCTTGTCTTCTTTCTTTCCTTAATTATTTGCTTTCCCATTCAATTTGGACTGAACATGTTTAATATTTTGTCAGCTTAAAATGCATGGAAAAGTAGGTTGTTACATAACTTAATTAGCTTATTTCATTAATATATTTCATTAATCTATTTCATATCAAAAATTATTTCATTTAGCCTAATTCAAGCTAATTTTCCTTCCCAAACATCCATTTTATTTAACTTATCTTATGTTATCATTCCATAACTCAATTTCAAATTTACTTTCCTTAACATTCATATCAACAAATTTAAAACATTATTTTAGCTTACTACTTCTCGAAATTTATAAGTTATCAAACCTATTTTCTCATATTTTGGTAAAGCTCTAATTGAAAATTTTCAGAGGTTAAACACATTGCTCTCATTTATTTCAAATCGTCGTGATATCATATCTATACATAATTCCCTTGGTATATCAAATCATTCTCTAAACTTTAAAATCAAGACTAGTTTTACCAAAACAAAATTCCAATGGTAGCAATTCCTCTCTTGGAAACCCGAAAATGAACGTCGATGGTGCTATAGTCATCATCGAATTATTTTACAATGACCAAAGTGATTTCAGTGCTTTCTATCTCTTTAAAATCCCTTTAAAAATATTTCCATTCAAAAATGTTCTCCAAATAATACTATTATTATTTTCTAGAACTTCGAAAAAAGAATTTTTAAAATCAACGGGACCCAATTCCCATCTTTTGAACTCTTTTTACGTACAAATCTTATTTATAATATACTTCATAATTTTCATTCCTTTCAATTTATAAATAACATTTATAAATCATATCTATATAATCCATTTAGCTATATAAAATCAATTCTTAATCGTTAATCTTTGTTTGCATTATAATAATGACAACTTTTATTAGAGCATAACAATTACAACAAATAATAATAATCAAATACTATCATTCTTTGACAACCAAGCACACCATATATACCATAATAGTTTCTGAAAAATTATTCTTTTTTAGATAAAATATAATCAGAGTAAATTATTCCATTTGCCAAATTTCCAAAATAACACCATGTTGAACTGCTCTATTCAAGTGTTTAGAGATCCCTGTCAATAACATTGATTACTTGTATTGAATAGAATCCATAAGCCACTCAATAGATCGGCCAAAACAGTATATAACATTTTATATCACTAACAAATACGCGTTCATATACACACACACACACACACACACACTAATGAGTATCCCACCAAAACCAAGGTTCTCGCTTAACCTTTAGCTCTGATACCAAATGCAGTGAACAAGATTTTTCGACCCATAAAAATCGACACAATTACATCCACTCTATCACATGCCGAGCAATTGAATGTCGGAAAACCCGATTATCAGGGAAAAAGAAAGAAGGAAGAAGATAAGAAGAGAGCTAAACAACGCAATCTCACAGCGGAACAAATAATCAATAATATACCAAAAATCTTTACAGAAGAGCAAAACTGTAATATGTGCATATACAAACATCAATCAGAGTATCCTAACCTATTTCAACTGTAGCATCCCCCACTTGGAGACCCAAAACTAATGGCTACGGATACTGCAGTCATCCATAGTTATTAATGCTCAGTCATCAAATATGGTAATGTTAGACAATTGATATACCAGAAACACATGGATATAGAAAAAGTTTAAAATTTAAAAATAATTTTCACATTCCATTCCAAACTCATTTCAACATTCATTACATAATCCCACAACGTTAACCATGTTTAGAAAAATATAATTATTATAAAATACTCCAAGAGCGACATATGAAGGTACCCCCTTGTAATCAGAGCATATAATAGTTAGTAAACCTCTTTGCCTTAACAAAATAACACGGCAGAATCACAAGAGAAAGAACTTACATAACTACATTCCTCCTGCACGACTCTGGAAGCTTTTCGTCTTAAGAGGCACATGTAAACCTTAAATCTCAAACTACTCAAAATCAATTGAGTATCCGAGAGTTTAAGGGGAAAACATAAACTTCGATTCAGACATAAAGCCTGGTATGAATAATAATATACCATCTCAAATCATTTAGACATCTAGTGAGATCACGCCACTTAGAGGAACCGGTTTCCCTTCATTAGTATCTTAAAACCTTTATAAACCATTTCCAAGCCCCTACATCCACAATGGTTAATTCAGTTCAAAACATTATTATGTGATGATATGCAAAACAATTGAATCAGTTCTGGATCACCCATCCCCAACTCATTTTGACTATCTTTCATAATTATAGTTTCTAGGATTACTATTAACCTCATAGTTTTCATGGGATAACCAATAACTGGTTAAACTTTTAAGGACTCCCTACCGAATAATATAGCTTCCATGGGATTACTATGAACCTATTGGTAACTCTAATATCATTTCTTATATCCTAGTGTTCATGGGCTGACTAGGAACCTACTGACTAATAGTCAATATCTTTCTTTTATCCTATTTTTCATGGTCTAACCAGGAATCTATTGACTATCTGTTAATATTTCATTTTCTCATCTGGATATAGTTTTCATGGCCTAACTATAAAACTGTGTAACCGACATCTTTAGTTATACTTAGTTTATATGGGCTAACGTTGAAGATATTGGCCCCTGCCAATATCTTTTCCCTTACACGGTTTTTATGGGCTTACAGTGAACCTATTGGCTCCTACCAATATCTTTAATTTATATTCAATACTGGGTCAAGTTAACTGGTTATTCATCCCTTCCCCACCATACCATTTTGGGTTCATTACAATGTGAATATATACGTATATGAAGAAGCAAACAATATAACTTGGTTAATTTATTTAACCTATTTAGATTTATTCATAAGTTTTACTTCAAACACATTGTTTATTAATATGCCATGGTTTTGTTTTTTAAATAAGTTTGGGTTATTTGTTTTGAAAATTATACTTTCGAAATCTTTGAAACCCTGCTTGACCTCACTGGATAGCTTCCTTCGAAAGCATATATCTCTTTTCAAAACATTAGGCTTCTGCCTTTAAAAACACTTTAAAAACCTTCTTTCGAAACCTTTCGAATATAATAAAGTGTTACTTGTTAATTTTTAAAAGCATTGCTTCGAAACCATTGGAAGTATCTCTTCCTTAACATTGAAAGTCCCCCTTTCGACATCATTGCGTTTATCTTTAAAATATCATTTGGAACGAAGCAAATACCAGTGAAAGCATCTCTTTTGAAACCATTCTTTACTATATAAAAATATTAGGGAAATTATGATGGCGTTGAAACCATCTCTTTCGACAAAGTCGAAAGCATACATTTAAAATATTGAAGGATAACTTCGAAACCCTTTCGAAAACATTGCCTTCAAAATCCATAACCCTTTCGAAAGCATTTAGAAAGTGGCTTAATATAGCTTTAAAACAAACAATACCTTTTGACAGTATTGATGGCTTCAATACACCACAAAAGCACAAGAATTGGCAGCAGGGCTTCGACTAGGTTGGAACCCCTTCTTTCGAAAGCATTGATTTATAATTAAAGGAACGCCTTTGAAACCTCTTTTTCTTTTGAAACAAACGTGGCAACCTATTCGAAAGCCATTATAAACTTCTTTTAAAAACATACGTATCGACTAATTCAAAAGCTTGGTAAAACAAAGGCAGATGCTTATCTTTTCAAAATAAACTGAGGTAACAGCCCCATTGGAAGCTATGCTTTTGACACCAACCCCGCAACTTCGCCGACCCCAACCCCACCAGAACGAGCTTCCCTATCGCTGCCTTCACTGAGAAAAACCCAAAAAATATTTCCATTCATCCTTGAAATGCGCCACCATCACACAATGAGGACCCACCAGACTCTGACCATGCCTCCTCCTTGCCAAGCGCTTCAACTATCCTTCATAAGTCATTGCCCTAAAACCCACCCATTTGCCGGAATTTGGCTAAACCCATCTGACGTTCCCCAGGAAATTTCTGCCTCTACGCCTTCCCAACGTCCATCCTCCTCGTCATCCCACCACGGACGTTTCTCCAGTCGACAACATCGCCTGAACATGAGGTTAGTGGCTCCAACCATCGTGAGCCATTGGAATTGGTGGATGTTGATTTGAAAAATGAGAAAATCTTTGTGGTTTAAGATTCCATTAAATAGAGAAAGGCCTGGGTTTTGAATGTGAGCAGGGTGTTGGCTGAGTTGATGGAGCATGGGTGAGGTGATAAGGCATAACTGAGGCGACGAGGCATAGCTAAGGCGATGAGGCATGGTTCGTGTATGGTCGCATGAAGATATATATATGTATGTATGTATGTATGTATGTATGTATGTATGTATGTATGTATGTATGTATATGTATATTATTTAAATTTAAATTATCAAGCTATACAACATTCAAAAATATCAAACTTCAAACGAGACATGCCACCTGACGTTCTATCCGTTATACCCCTATTTCGAACACACTAGAACTAGTCTCGAACCCTAGTTCGATCATATGCAGAAGATAGCTTTCAGAACCTAATTATTATATTAAATTTTCAATATCAATTTCTATGCATTTCGATCTCGTACGACCAAATGATACATCTAATTGCCATGAAATTTGATGGCGTGTTACAATTCATTATTACAAATCCAAGAAAACTAATTTCGTCAAAATCCAAGACTATTCCCCAAATGGCTATTTTTATATGTTAATTAAAACGAGTAAATTTCAAAATCAGTTAAATCACTTTTTAAATCCAATTAAAAAGCTCTAATATCTTCATTCTTGTTAATATAAATTAAATAAGCTTTTAAATCATTTTTATCCAGCTTAAAACCCATGGTTCAATTATTTAAACAATTTTCAATTATCAAATTTAATAGTTAAATTATCCAATAAATTGCTATATTTGAAATTTGAGTTATTAATCTACAAAATTAACCTTTCAATATTAAAAATCAACTAAATATTCTAATTTCAAATGATTCAAAATTTTGGATCGTTACCTTCTCCCCCTTAAAATAATTTCATCCCTGAAATCTCCAAGGTAAGAAAAATACCCAAACCCCTTACTTTTTAAAACTAATTAGTTCGAATATTTCACCAAATTATTTTAAGCCCTTAACCTTTTCCAAAATCAATTTGTTCAAACCTTATTATTATTTTTACTAAGTTTTCAAATTCGTTCATAGATTCCAACTAATATTATCCATTCAATCACTTCAGATTATAACTCAAAATCAAATTTTAGCTATTAAAAATTTCTTCAAAACTTATAACTCTTTAAATTTTTGAAAAACTTCGCCAGCGTCTCCTTTGCGCTTATCGATCGAAACGACTACAAATCGCCACTCAAGGCCCAAACTAGCAAAAGAAAACAAAAGCCAAGTGCTCAATCATAAAACCATCAAGTCAAACAATGATTTACATATGTACCTTTTAGTCAGGCAACCAAAATTTTCTTATGAAATTTAAGGTAGCAAACTAGCTCTTGCTTCTATATATCTGCATCTTATTTACTAATGATATCCAAACATATTGTTCATAATCATATTATTCTACAATTTTTATTTTCGACATTTGCTTTACTAAAGCCGATACGATGTACATATATCATCTGTATGCACAATCAAATATGATCGCTCGCTCGATCACATAATTTAATTTCCAAACTAGTATCATTCACAAGACCACTCTAGTGTGGACTCAGATCCGACTCCTTGATCCGAAACCACCATTCTCCTTACATAGCCTAATACTTTGATAGAGAATTCCAGAACCAACCAAAATTCCATATCTAGTGTTCACCATCGAGAATCGAGTGAAAAATCCTTATTCGGACTGATGTAAATCATCTCAAAATCCTGTGCTCGAATCTGGACCAAACCATTGTGCGAATAAAATAATATACATACAACTTATGTTTGATTTCTTAGCTATCCCAAATTCTTTTTTATTTATATTCCTTTTATCCTCTTTCATTTTATTTACATTCAACTTATTTACATTCGATTATCCACATTGATTTATTCATGTCCACTTATTACTTAGTATATTTTTTCCATACTAATGTCACTTAAGAATTATTCTATCAACTTTCCTTAAGTTTATTATCAATTTTTTGTACAAAAATCCTTATGTTTACTACCATTTCACAACTTAAACCCATTTCCATTACAAATCAATTTCAATTCCATTTAACCCAACTTATTGTTCAGTTTTAATGTTCAATTCTATCGACCAACATTCTGAAACCATATCCAATTCGCTAATGAACTTAACTGGCTTATTTCATTAATCCATTTCATATCAAAAATCATTATGCTTGTGCTTAACTATAGCATGTTGCCTGATTTTATTATCGCTTTATCTATTGTGATTCTTGCTTTGGAAAGAAAATTTCATATGCAATCGACGTGTTTGGACTTATGTGACTTTCTATGACTTATTGCAAAGACCTGTCATGAAGCATATAGGGTTTGGTTGGACTTTGATTTGAATCGAACTTGAAATGAAATGGTTTAATACTGATTATCGTTATAGAAGCACTTAGAAATTGTGTGGTGTTTGGCAATTTTTATAAATTTTTTTAGAGAGGTACTTAGAGGTTTTCCACCATGGTTGTGATGTATATTGAATATATTGCTTATTGTAAAAGGATTGGATGCAAAAAGTTTGTTAACATATCCAAAAATGGCAAAACATTTTCGACTAAAAACTCCCAAGTCGCTATCTTTTAACCAGTTAACAATAGCATTTGTTTTAGTGGTTTCTGCTTTGAATTTTAATTATTTAAAAATGGCTCTGAAATTAAATATTTTACTTAAATCCTTTTGGAGATGTCTTCTAACTTATATTAGAGTATTTTAAAAGTGTTTTGGAATTTTAATAATTAGTAATGAATTATTAAAATATAAGGTTTATTTTAAATAAAGGAAAACATGCTTTTTGGATTTTTTTAAATAAATTGTAAAATAAGCATTTTTAGGTAATATTTTAAATAAAAGTTTTAAACAAAATTATAAGTATTTTTAAAGTATATTTTTAAGTATATACAGTTTTCAGAAAATTAGCTAAAGATTTTCTTAAAGTATTGAAAAGCTTATGTATCATTATATCTTTTAAAATTATGTTTATAATTTTAATAATTATATTAGCTTATAAATAAATTAGTATGTGTGTGCATCGTTTTAGAAAGGTTTTTAGTAAATACATAAGTTTGGAAAAGCAAGTAAAGTATTTTATAAAAGAACAAAAGAAGTTTTGGATCATAACATTTATGTTATAATAAATGGTTTTATAAAGTTAATTAAAAGTATATTACCTTGTTTAATAAGTGTAGATATATCTAGAGTTTTAAATGGATATTTTAAAGATAACGATAGGTATAAAATGGTATTGGATTTATAGTAAACAATGTTTAAGCAACATTTTCTTTTAACACTTTTAATATACTTAGTCATATAATTAGATCTTTAAAAGAATGTTTTAAAGATGATTATAAGTGAAATGATTTTGCGTTTATGGTAAAAAAAAATGTTTAAGAAATATTTGTTTTTAACCTTTTAATTATACCTAGTAATATTGTTGAATATGCGCTTATATGATTTTTGTTTGATGATAATAAACATATATACATTCGTTTTAATGTATTTGTTAATATTATTTTATTTTTCACAGTTTAAATAAATATTTGCTGAGTAAAATAAATAACACGGAATTTGAATTCAAATGAATATTTTATTCAAACAAATATTTATTACAATTTTGAATACTACAAATTCAAGCTTTCACTATACATATGCAAGTTTGATTACAAATACATCACAGATTCATATTTACATTTAACCTCACTACACATCACTCATTTACTCAACTCGTATTTTTATCTTTAACTTCATTTCGGTTTGAATCCAGCATCTGAGCAATCTGTAAAAATATACACTAACGCAGTAAAATTGAAAAGAAATATTTTTGCAATATAAAATAAAACGTGAATTTTGAAAATGATATTTGCCTCAGTTATTTGGGTTGTTCGTCGTCATTTATATTTGAATTCATCACACGAACAGCTTGTGACATACACAGTGTATCACTGTATATGCCACAAGGCCGTGCACACCGATATACACATGATAATGCTACAGGGACAGGTGAGCACAAGGTCAAACCCAAATAAAAGACAGATTCAACTCAAGTGCAATAAAACAATGTCATTCAGCACAAGGTCAAATCCAAGCCAGATTCAACACAGGGCAGGTGTACATGCTATGACTTCAAACATGAAGCAGTTCATATATACAAGCAAATGAAGGCCAACACCAAAAACAGAGTGCAAAGATGCAATGACATTACAACAAGTCAAGTGATGCACAAGCAAAAATATGACAGCAATGAAGACAAATCAATTTTATGGAGGAATGGGAGTTGATCTATGGAGTGCAGAAACATGGAAGAAAAGAGATATCTGATATCCAGGCTACTGGAAACACAACATGTAACATACTCAAAGTAAGCACAAGTATGCAACTCACAGACTGAATCACAAAGATGCACATGGCACCAAACAACAACACATTGCAACTATACTACAAAGTACAAAGCACACACCAGTTCACATGCACTGGCTCAAATGTACATAACAGACTCTAAAGCCAGAAGGATGCATCAGAATGACTCAGCAATGCAAGTGAAACTAGGTTACTACATAACACAGCAGTGCAATAGTATCAAATACAATATGGACACAACATGCCTCAAAGACCAGTAAACCAAGCTTCACAATAAACATCTCATGAATATAAGATGTCGAAGCCACAAAATCAAAGCCGAGTGAACTGCAAGTGTCAACAAGACACGTGAATATGAAGATCATCAAGTATGATACAACTTACAAGCCCAAATGACAACACAGCAACTACAAACTACTTAACAATGCTCAAGTGAAGTTAAGGTCTGACCACACATCAAATTTGCTATCAAGTATGCGGTAGCAAAGAAGTACTGATCAATGAATGCAACCGAAACAAATGCACGACAATGCAATGCCACAGCGAACATGCTGCAATTTTATTAGTGAACAAAGTCAATCAGAAATTCATGAAATCAAAGTGACCAAAGTCAAAGCATCAGAGGAAATCATCAATATCCAAACTGCAGATACAAAGCTAAATGTATCAAAGCCATGTTTTTAACAAGTCAACAGAAAAAGGAACGGAGTGGAAACCGTGGTCATCACGAAATAAATCAAAGCCGTAACCATCAAGCAACCAAAATATACGATTACGAAAAAGTCAGTGAAATCATCAGCATCAAAGTATAATCGAACGGCCGAACAACTTATTTGACAAATTCAAATAAGTTTATACGAACGAAGATAAAGGAGTTCGAACGCATATATAACCCTAATCATCATAGACAATCGATCATGGAGTTCAATGAAGCATAACAGAACAGCATAAACAAAAATCACATACCGAATCGAAGTTAAAACTCCATCAACTCGAAGTAGCCAGAGAGAGAGCAACGAGAAATCGATCGAGCAAGGAAATTGTCGAACAACCACAGATTCGATTTAAGCAATAACGGCTCTTCGAAAACCCTAATTTGGATCAAGGACACAAGCCCAAATTTTAATCAGGAGGAACGAGAAGAACACGGCCGCCATTATAAGGAACTGAGAAAATAAAAAAGGATCGGGTCGAATTACAAAAGGGGGCCGGCCTTGTTAAAGAATAAAGTAGGGTTTTGGTTTTATTTTAGGGTTATTTTAATTTTAAATTGTTTTTAATTGTATTTTCTTTTTAAACCGTTTTAAATTTCTAGTCGTGTGACTAGGGGACAAGCTACGTGGCGTAGCTTGAGAATTCGCAACTCGGTGGTTGAGTTATGGCAAAGTTTTGAGCGTAGAGTTAGATTAGTCAATAGCGGGTATAGCGAGTTTACGTATGTAAGCGAGGGACTATCTAATTTCTAGTAGAAACCTTGGGGGCAGCACGTAGGCAGGGTTTTGCCGAAGCTGGGTAAATTCTGTGTTGTTCTGTTATTTATATTCTGCGATATCTGTGCTGCTATCTGAATTGAATATTTTATAAGCTTCTGCGATTAATTTTTATAATTTATACCATCACCCTATTCACCCCCCTCTAAGGTGAAATCGATCCTACAAGTGGTATCAGAGCAAGGTTTAGAAGTCAACATTTGTTTTAAAAATTCGATTTTTTAAAAAAAAATCAGTTTTGTTTTAAAAATTTGAATTTTTAAAATGGCTTCTTTTAATAATGCTGTTGCAGAGGGTCAGTCGATAGTTAGACCACCAAATTTCAATAGTGAATATGCTTTTTGGAAAAATAGGATGAAATTTTTTTTGAAAACCATTGACGCATGGGATATTGTTGAGACAGGTTATGAAACTCCAATTATAACTGTAGATAATCAGGAAATAGAGAAACCAAAGGAATAATGGACAGAACTAGAAAATAAATTACAAAATACTAATGCCAAAGCTATGAATTCTATTATCTGTTCATTAGATCAATTTGAATTTAATCGTGTCTCACATTGTCTAACTGCACAGGAAATATGGCACACACTAGAAGTGACTCACGAAGGAACATCTCAAGTCAAAGAATCTCGCCTTGCCATGCTAAGCAGCGAATACGAGAACTTCACAATGGCGAAGGAAGAAAATGTCAAAGAGATGCATGGACGACTTTCCAATATCGTTTACAAATCAAAGGCTCTTGGAAAATCATACACAGAGTTGGAGATAGTCCGAAAAATCCTTAGAGTCCTTCCATGAAAATTTGAAGCAAAAGTGACTGCCATTCAAGAATCAAAAGATTTGAAACAAATGAAAGTCGAAGAACTCATCGGAAATCTCACCACTTATGAGCTAGAAATGAAATTCAAGGAAGAGCGCAAAGGAGGAGATACTCGAAAGAAATCAATAGCGCTCAAAGGAACAACCGAAAGTGATGATGATAACGATGATGATGATGGAGCAGCAGAGCTGGCGCTACTAATAAAGAAATTCAAAAGGTGGAATCGCAAATACGAAAATCCAGCTCGAAATCATGAATTGAAAAGCAGAATAGGCAAAGCACTTGACTACTCAGAAGAACAGGAGATCATCTGTCATAAGTGCAACCAACCCGGACACATCAAGCCCAATTGTCCTCGAAATCGACGCGACTTTGAAAAGAAATAGAAAAAGAAAAGTTTTGCAGCCACTTGGGATGAAATGGATGAGAATGAGAAAAGTGCTAGCAGTGAGAGTGAGAAAGCAGATATGTGCCTTCAAGGAAATATAACTGATAGCGACGATGACGAGCCAAGCGAGGTATCAAAAC
Organism: Allium cepa; assembly: GCA_030765085.1. Lineage (NCBI taxonomy): Eukaryota > Viridiplantae > Streptophyta > Magnoliopsida > Asparagales > Amaryllidaceae > Allium > Allium cepa. The sequence continues at coordinate 950,585,935 of CM060937.1, forward strand.
TTACTCACTTTGAATTGCTTATATATTTTCATGAAATAAATGGCTGTTATGAACGACTTAGGGAAAAATACGCCAAACTTGAATCTCAAAAGGATACTTTGATAGAATGCAATGAACAACTTGATCAATTAGTTAAGAACTATCAACGTAGGATCCTTAAGTGTGATAAGTGTCCAACATTCGAAGAAGAAATTAAAAAATCAGAAATCAATATAAAATCACTTGAAAATGAAATTCTGATTTTAAAGGAGAATGAAAATACTAGGAGAGAGAATTCTATTAAAAAGTGCACACAATTGTTAAACGAAAATGAATCTCTCAAATCACAAGTCCAACAACTGTCTACTACTTTAGATAAATTTTCAAAAAGTGAAAAATCGTTGAATATGCTATTAGGAAAGCAAACTGTTAATACGGTTAGACAAGGACTTGGATATAATAATTCGAAAATTGTTGAAAGCAATATTAATCAAGTTAATTCTATGTGCACAATTTGTAGAAAATTTGGACACGATCACAATAATTGTTGGTATAGACCCAAACATGTGAAAACTATACCGATTTGGGTTCCAAAAGGCACAAATATAAAATCTCTCAAAGTTAAACAAATTTGGGTGCCGAAGGGAACAATTATAAATAGTTTTGGGTCTACACAAAATATTTTTCAAAATTTTCTGCCACTAACAACCATGGACCTATAAAAACAAATAGGTCACATAAATCTTTTCCCGTGTAGGTGTGGTGGCGAACTAAGGAACAACAATAGTGTTCTCTGGATTTTTGGCTGTTCCAGAAACACAACGGACGACAAAGCAAAGTTCCTTAGCCTAGTATAAAGGTGACAGAATCACAATGGACAACAACGAAAATTATCGTAAAGGTAAAACAGGTAATGGTATGATTTGACCGATATATTAAATGTGATAATCTGCACCATATTCTGAATTAAATCAGCCAATATTGAGATGGTGAAAAGATGATGATTCTGACTTATTCAAAATAGTTGGCCAAATTATATTCTTATACCAAAAAACACTATAATAATCTCTAGATTCTTTGATTTACTTTATATATATCATTTTGGATTAAAAATAGTGTTTTGTTGGATAATAGTACATTTGGTTATAATTCGGCTAACTCTTTATTCACGGTTTTATGATTATTTACACGGCTTCAATTCAAATTCAAAAGAATGTCATTTAAATTGCTGTAAAAATTGAGTTTGAAATTTTTTATGCACACTTCATGGTTTGGTCAATCAAATTCAATTAATGATGATTTTGAGTGAAAGAGAAATTCAGATGCAGATTACACTGGTAATCTAGTTGATAGAAAAAATTACTAGTTGAACGTGATTTTTGAGACATTTAGTAACTGCATCGTTTTTCAAAGAAAATATCTGCATATTCTTCATTTCAAATAAATTTCAAATAGCAGAATATTTTCTTTTAAAACCCCCTGGAGAAAATCATTTTTGACCATAGTTTCAGATTAGTCGTTTTTGAAAAATTAATTTCATAATTATTTTTGAATTTGAATTTAAATGACTATTTTGACTAATCTGACTCCCTAATGTTTATCGAAAAGAAAAATAGTGATTGAAAAAGTGATGAGTGTTAATATTGATAAAATATTATGACTTGAGACGGTATAGTTAATAAATTTCTTTAGAAATTTAAACAAGAGTTATAAAACTTTTTGTTGGTAAAAAATTCCATGACCATCTCTATATCTATCATATTTCTAACAACCATCACTCATCAAAATTCTATATAGTTTGTCGATATGTGGTACTTTAAACATGAATCGTTCGTTTTTCATTTTCACATTTTTTTAAAATAATAATAATAATAATAATAAATACCAAAGTATTCACTCTCATTTAAAAGTCCTCACGGTTATGCATGGGTGAATTACTTGGAATTTGTTATGTGCTTCCATGCTCATTTAAAAGTCTTCACGGTTATGCATGTATGGAATGCATATCAAAAGTTGATTTTTTTTAAAATAAACAGGTTGATTCTAATCCCATTTAAAAGTCCTCACGGTTATGCGTGGTTAGAAGATACTTGAATTCATTTTTTTAAAAAATAAAATTGGAATACTACTAATCTCATTTAAAAGTCCTAACGGTTATGCATGGTTAGTAGATATTCAAATTCCTGATATAAATATGCCACAAATAGATACAACTGTATGGTTTTATATGATGACATCATTTCCATCATTCTAAAAGTGGAATACGCGCCTAACAAAATATTTATGATTTTTGTTTGATTTTTTATTGAAATTTAATATTTATATTCAATTGAGTTTTAATGTTGAATTAATATCGATAACTTTATCTCTATTTTCTCTAACACTATTATTCTTTTGCTGATAACAAAAGGGGGAGAGAAAAGTTAAGATTTTGTCAAATAAAATCAAGCAATGGTAAAATAATTTTTTATTTGCATCTAGGCTCATTTGCATATTATTTAATTGTATGCATATTTGTAGGGGGAGTATTGTATAGAGAGGAAGCATTTAAATAGAGGGAGCAATTAGAGCATATCAATGATCAAATACATTTAATATATTCAAAATCTTAAATATATGTTTGTTATCATCAAAAGGGGGAGATTGTTGAATATGCGCTTATATGATTTTTGTTTGATGATAATAAACATATATACATTCGTTTAAATGTATTTGCTAATATTATTTTATTTTTCACAGTTTAAATAAATATTTGCTGAATAAAATAAATAACACGGAATTTGAATTCAAATGAATATTTTATTCAAACAAATATTTATTACAATTTTGAATAGTACAAATTCAAGCTCTCACTATACATATGCAAGTTTGATTACAAATACATCACAGATTCATATTTACATTTAACCTCACTACACATCACTCATTCACTCAACTCGTATTTTGATCTTTAACCTTATTCCGGTTTGAATCCAGCATCTGAGCAATCTGCAAAAATATACACTAACGTAGTAAAATTGAAAAAGAAATATTTTTGCAATATAAAATAAAACGTGAATTTTGAAAATGATATTTGCCTCAGTTATTTGGGTTGTTCGTCGTCATTTATATTTGAATTCATCACACGAACAGCTTGTGACATACACAGTGTATCACTGTATATGCCACAAGGCCGTGCACACCGATATATACATGATAATGCTACAGGGACAGGTGAGCACAAGGTCAAACCCAAATAAAAGACGGATTCAACTCAAGTGCAATAAAACAATGTCATTCAGCACAAGGTCAAATCCAAGCGGGATTCAACACAGGGCAGGTGTACAGGCTACGACTTCAAACATGAAGCAGTTCATATATACAAGCAAATGAAGGCCAACATCAAAAACAGAGTGCAAAGATGCAATGACAATACAACAAGTCAAGTGATGCACAAGCAAAAATATGACAGCAACGAAGACAAATCAATTTTATGGAGGAATGGTAGTTGATCTATGGAGTGCAGAAACATGGAAGAAAGGAGATATCTGATATCCAGGCTACTGGAAACACAACATGTAACATACTCAAAGTAAGCACAAGTATGCAACTCACAGACTGAATCACAAAGATGCGCATGGCACCAAACAACAACACATTGCAACTATACTACAAAGTACAAAGCATGCACCAGTTCACATGCACTGGCTCGAATGTACATAACAGACTCTAAAGCCAGAAGGATGCATCAGAATCACTCAACAATGCAAGTGAAACTAGGTTACTACATAACACAGAAGTGCAACAGTATCAAATACCATATGGACACAACATGCCTCAAAGACCAGTAAACCAAGCTTCACAATAAACATCTCATGAATATAAGATGTCGAAGCCACAAAATCAAAGCCGAGTGAACTGCAAGTGTCAACAAGACACGTGAATATGAAGATCATCAAGTATGATACAACTTACAAGCCCAAATGACAACACAACAACTACAAACTACTTAACAATGCTCAAGTGAAGTTAAGGTCTGACCACACATCAAATTTGCTATCAAGTATGCGGTAGCAAAGAGGTACTGATCAATGAATGCAACCGAAACAAATGCACGACAATGCAATGCCACAGCGAACATGCTGCAATTTTATTAGTGAACAAAGTCAATCAGAAATTCATGAAATCAAAGTGACCAAAGTCAAAGCATTAGAGGAAATCATCAATATCCAAACTGCAGATACAAAGCTAAATGTATCAAAGCCGTGTTTTTAACAAGTCAACAGAAAAAGGAACGGAGTGGAAACCGTGGTCATCACGAAATAAATCAAAGCCGTAACCATCAAGCAACCAAAATATACGATTACGAAAAGGTCAGTGAAATCATCAGCATCAAAGTATAATCGAACGGCCGAGCAACTTATTTGGCAAATTCAAATAAGTTTATACGAACGAAGATAAAGGAGTTCGAACGCATATATAACCCTAATCATCACAGGCAATCGATCATGGAGTTCAATGAAGCATAACAGAACAGCATAAACAAAAATCACATACCGAATCGAAGTTAAAACTCCATCAACTCGAAGTAGCCAGAGAGAGAGCAACGAGAAATCGATCGAGCAAGGAAATTGTCAAACAACCACAGATTCGATTGAAGCAATAACGGCTCTTCAAAAGCCCTAATTTGGATCAAGGACGCAAGTCCAAATTTTAATCAGGAGGAACGAGAAGAACACGGCCGCCATTATAAGGAACTGAGAAAATAAAAAAGGATCGGATCGAATTACAAAAGGGGGCCGACCTTGTTAAAGAATAAAATAGGGTTTTGGTTTTATTTTAGGGTTATTTTAATTTTAAATTGTTTTTAATTGTATTTTCTTTTTAAACCGTTTTAAATTTCTAGTCGTGTGACTAGGGGACAAGCTACGTGGCGTAGCTTGAGAATTCGCAACTCGGTGGTTGAGTTGTGGCAAGGTTTTGAGCGTAGAGTTAGATTAGTCAATAGCGGGTATAGCGAGTTTACGTGTGTAAGCGAGGGACTATCTAATTTCTAGTAGAAACCTTGGGGGCAGCACGTAGGCAGGGTTTTGCCGAAGCTGGGTAAATTCTGTGTTGTTCTGTTATTTATATTCTGCGATATCTGTGCTGCTATCTGAATTGAATATTTTATAAGCTTCTGCGATTAATTTTTATAATTTATACCATCACCCTATTCACCCCCCCCTCTAGGGTGAAATCGATCCTACAAATATAATTATATTTTTAAAAAGAATGGGTAATACAATTGAATCTTTAAAAAGAATGTTTTAAAGATAATTATAAGTGAAATGATTTTGGATTTGTAGTGACAAATGTTTAAGTAATAATTGTCTTTAACCCTTGTGAAGATATATATATATATATATATATATATATATGTATGGATGTTTTAAAGATAATAATAAATATGGAAGCTTTTGGATAATGATTGAAAAGTAAGTAATTAACATATAAAAGAGAAGGGGTTTATTGTAACAATGCTTAAGTAACATCTGTTTTTAACCTCTTTGATTACATTTTAAATTAGAAATATTGTGAATTATTTGTGAATATACCTATACCATTAAAGGTAAGTATATGGATATATTTCTAAGCATTGAAAAGAGTAGAAATGAAATAGTGTAGTAGTAGTATACATATATACAGGTATTTTAAGTATAAACATAAGTACTTACAAGTCATGGAGGTGGGCTCCTACAAAACTTATCATAAATGGTAGGAGGCATTAAAATTCTAAGCTGGGCTGGCATTAAATCCCTCTTGTTTGTGGTCGGACCAGGCGGTTGGTGGCTCATCCCATCCCTTCAAATTCATCAGGGCTCTGGTTTGAGTTTTTAAAAACATAAAAAACATAAGTATTTACAAAGAAGCTTTAATTAATAAAATAATTAATAAAATAAAAAGGCGATTATAAAACGCTTATGTGACATAATCGTGCTTTGTGTAACTTGATTGTGCTTTGTGTGGTCACTTGTTTATGAAAAGCATTTAGTCGTGTACTTAGCACTAAAAGCTGATGAAGTAGACTTGTTTATCTATGAGAGTTAAGGATGATGTGAGGGTTTAGCGCAATAGTGCTCTAACCTACTGGTTTTACTCTTTACTGAGAGTTAGTTTAAGTTGAAAAGGTCGGAAACATGATAAATATACCAGATCTAGTTTCATATGCGATCCTTTTCATTTGTACTAGATGGCCGATTAGTCATCTATCAGAATTGACCAAATTAATTTTGTAAGTATATATAAGAATCACATATTGATACAGTTTGAGTTTCCGTAGGGAGGAATCATTCGTATGAATCATCTCTTGCTTTAAGAATGTGTATATACAAGAATCCACATGAAAGACTCCTTTATATCATTCGTTTACTTCTTAAAGAACCGAAATTGAGTAAACTGAAAATACATAGATTTGTTTTGAATAGACAGGGATCAGATAAGTGTTCTACTTATCGAAAACCACTTCAAAACTAATATACAATTCCTATGTTTTGAAAGTGGTTGTGAAGTGAAATGTTAAAGAGCTGAATTGAAGAGATTCGTGAACTGTTTGAGATGTTAAAACGCAAAACATTTGAGATATGTTCGAGCGATGATGACTTGTGTGTTAAGAAGCTAAAAGTGATTTCACCGTCAGTAGTGGAAGAAAACATGGTAGGAGCATAGCCAGGGGTTTAGCAAACCCAAAAGGGTACATCAACTACAGATATCTAGAGATGCTTTATATTTTGGTCGATAGGAGTTGGTGGTATTCGATATCGCATGTTTGAGTATGGACGAGCTATGTTTACCTCAATGATATATTTTATCTAGAGATATGTTTCGTTTCGAAAGGTAGATGCTGACCCTTGTGTAAGAGATCAATTTTGGTTTTACCGAGGAGGCTTATATGGAAATCTATTATGTGTATGTACCTTAGCAGTTTTAGTTGCACTTCTAATATTGTTGTGTTGTAAGATACAAGAAGCATAGATATTTTCTGATTTATATTCTACACCCTATACATTGTCTATTATATCATCTTATGCACTTATTGGATGAGTGGTTCTTTTGAGGGGATAACCATTACGATGATTCGAGTAGTCTCAAAGGTACTTTTATATACTAGCAACATATTTCTTGAGTTTCTCACACCAGACTTATATCTGACTCGTGATTTTATATTTTCCTTATTTCCATGGGTGCTCTTTGGAGTAGTCTAAGGAGGGAAGATTTTCATTGATACTCTTTGGAGCTCGAGGAGGCGAGCTAGATACTTTCTCCTACCGTGGTATTTTTATTTCTATTGCATTATTATATTGTATATATAAGCAATTGTGAGAAAATGCTGTTACAAATGTCTAGGCTGACGATAATAATTAGGATTTGAATTATAAAACGGTATGTATCTTAGAGTGATAATTTGTACTATCTTTTGATATTATATGTTATCATTTTGCTATGTGATTTGATGTTGTGTTCTCTTCTTTCTTATTCTTTTTCATACCGTGGATGTATTAGTGTCAATATTTGGGGGTTGAAAAGGCCAGCTGTTACACATAGCCTAGCATTTTGTCTCGTCCGCATTGCACCACATACACCCCACTCAAAAAAAGCTCCTTCAACAGATAGCTCGCCCGACAATATCACACGCAGAAGTCAAAAACCACCCAAATGGATACCTAGGAGTGATTGTCCACGAAAGACCCCTTGATAGACAGATGGCCCAGCCCTCAATCTAATGACCGATCAAGACCCTACAAGTCAAATCCAAGCTTCTAATAGTTATTAACGAGTGACGACAACAGACGTTATACTAGTAAGACGCATCCCTTTCGATAGTTGAGTGGTCCGATCAATGACCCAGTCCCCAATAGAGTCCCTGGCTCGCCTTCTACGTCGACCATGCACACCTTTTGAAGTCATCTTGTCTTGTCCTGTGCAATTTTTATACATCGTTCTAATCAATTTTAAGATTCAAAAAATAATTAATAATGCCATAAAATATTAATACAGAATTTATATTAATCATTATTCATTTATAAATTAATTTAACATTAGTCGAACTTTGAAATAACTAAAAACTCATTTATGTCGACTCTCTAGCGTGGACATGGTGCTTCGTCAATATTTAAATAATTTAAATGTTGAAGACTGTGCAGACTTTTCTAAAGTACACTATTGGACATGAATTCAAAACTAACGAATCATCTATGCTAAATCTAATTCCTAATCTATAATAAGCTCAACTAGTAATGACATTTAATACATGTATTCTTTTCATTATTACCACTTAGATATCTAGAGTTTGGTATAAGGTCAAAAACTCTAGTAATATCTATATTTGATAATAGAAATCGTATACCAATTACGGTGATACTAAAATTCTACAACAAATGAGATGAATTCTCTCTTGGGTAGTGTTTCACTTCAAGTAGTTCAGTGTAACCCAACTATAGTTATAACATGATTGCAATGCCATATATGGTGGACCATAATTAAATTATTATCTACCTAGTCAAGATCAATAGTACCCTCAAGTCGTTACTCTGAGATCTTCTACTTCGATTTGGCTGTATTAACATATAAAAGTATTAACCTCTTGGTGTTCCCAAGGGTCATGAGTAAGTCAGCATCCATGAGAATATATGTTAAACTTTGTTTCATCTAAAGCTCAGTTTACTAATTCATATAAGGTATGAATTGATAATTAAATCCAATCTTAAATAGTTTAAGATATGTGGTTGTCCGGTATACGTTATGAATGTAAGTGTTGTAAACTTAGTAGTGAATTTATTTTATATGAGTCTAATAAGAAGTTTATAAAAAATTTTGAATCTCCATTCCATCGCATTGAGAAACAAACTATTATTTCAAGAAACACCACCTTCTTCCCAAAGGAATATTTTTCTAAAGAAATTAGTGTTGGTGCGCTGGACCTGGATACAATATAAGACGCTAACACATTAATTGAGTATATAAATGAAGTAAATTTAACCAAAACTAAAATAGACAAAAACTTTAGAATGCCTAATAATAATATTTGCACATTGAAGAGAAATCACGAGTTTTCCATTAATGAAAAGAAAATGAATTGTGGGTAATAACAATATACTCAAGCATCGACTAATCAGGAAAAGTATAGACTCTACCATATGATATGATGCTTTAAATATCGAATGGATTTGAAGTACATTTGCAAAATATATATTTCATAATTGTATCCAAAACGATACGATCCATCGACCGTAAGTGAATCATTAAGAAGAAAGTTAATGCGAATAACCTCGTAAATTTTAAATGTTGAAAATAGTGAAACAGCTTCATGTTCAACCTTAACTAAAGGAGCTTTAAGTTAGAAATATTCCAAACGAGAAGTTAAGTCAACTTCTAGTATAGAGGCTAAGTAAGTTGCCTTGAATAATGCCACAAAGAAACCCATATATGTGCACAAATTTATAAGAGATCTAAGGATGGTTCCTACAACTGAAATTCCAATAATGCAATATAAGCTGCAGATGAAACATATATCTTCATAAGAAGCCGAGATATGTTCCTCATCGTAAAAATTGATAAATGAATTTATCAACAATGGGGAAGTATAATCGAAAAGAAAATGTAAAATAATAATAATATTTCAAATACATTCACTAAGGCCTCTTCTTAGCCAATTTTAGGTAGACCGATCGAAGGTAAGAACATGAGGCACCATAGTCGGCCCCAAGTGCAAGTGGAAAATTGATAGAGTTAAGAGTGTGTCATCGAGGCAACTATGTAATTTATTATATAACTAAACTCTTATCATTGAATTTTATTTAAAAAGCATGCTTTTGGTTTTATTTTATGTTATATATGTTACTTTAACGACTGCATTTACGAATATGTTTGTAACCATGAGTATTGGACCGATATGTAAACACTTACTCCTTGAATATTCATGACCAATATGTGTCGACGAATAAATATTGATACAACTACTGAGACTAGTGTACATGATGCTTTCCATACAACGATAGTGAATTACTCATGATAGTTTGGGGAATCTAAGGGTTATGTACTCATGGTTGTTTGAAACAATCATAGAAGGATTGGACGAGAGTCTTCCATAGGTTAATAAAAATAAGTAAAAATAGATTTCGTGGTAAAGACATGCAGTAATCTTCATGCATGAGGGTATGGTCGATCTCGAGTATCTAAATTATACTTTAATTATGGGCAATCACATAGCATCGCAGACATGTTATGATAGTATCTAGGTATACACTAAACTACTTAAAGGGAAATACTATCAAGAGAGAATTCATCTCAATTATTATAGAAGGTCGGTATCATTATAATTGGCAGTCAAATTAATATCAAGGTATTTGGCTAGAGTAAATTAATTAGTCGATAGTTGTTATCAAACGAAACCAGGAACACTATAAAATTAAATATGGATATCGGTGAATATTTTGACCTAGGACCAAACTCTAGATATTTAGGGGATACAATGATGATAAAAAGAACATATGTACAAAATGCTGTTACTAGGCGAGCTTAACAAAGATTAGAAACTCGATCTATAAGCGATTGAATGTGTTCACATTATTGTACTTTTAGCAAAGTTCGTATAGGCTTTAGTGTTTAGTAGTTCAAATATTAACTAAGGACCAGTTTACACTAAAGAGTTAATACAATCGAGTTGTTAGTTAATTGAGTTCAACTAATGTAAAATTATATAAATATTATAATTAATAAAAAAATTAACACAAACTCTATATTAAATTCTAATGGTATTTATTTATTTATTTATTTAAAGCTTGAAAAATAATTTAAAACGACCTATAAAATTTGTAGGTTGATGTAATTAAGAACGATGTTGTTTAAATTAATTAAATAAATGATTTTAAGTATTAAATAATTTTGCTCTATAGTTTGGAAGCCCAAACGTACCTATACGTGACTGATTATAACTTACATATAATGGAGGGGATTTGTTCTCCTAGGTTTGAGAGAAATAGGGCTTGATATTTATGATGTAGTTGACTATATATAGCTAACGTACTTCACATTATTTATATATATAGAAAACATGCCTAACCATAGCCTCTAGAAAAGGTATTATACAACCTAAGGAGACAGTGTCGTGACCTGTTATCATCAAAAATCACTTCAACCCCGTCGAAGCCCAAAAGAATACGAAAGAAAGCTTCTTGAAGAATGATGGCGATAACATGGCCTTACAAACGAGTCGAAGGGATGCTTCTACAAGTATTAAATGAACCATGAGCTTCTAAAGTGGTCAAAAGGGGACAAAACTACCCTTTTACTTCAGTTGATCTCTTTTGCGATTGTTGATTCCGCATGCATTAAAAGAGGTTTTGCAAGAAACAACTATATTAGTGAAAGCTAACTTCCGATGGTATTGAAGGGGTACAACACCTTCGAAGGATTTGAAGTTGATAAATTGGCATGCAAGCATCAAATATTTCTACAAGGGACGAAAATAAGGGCTTCCTTTGACATTATTCCTGCCGCATATATCAAACCCTTCGAAACGATTGGTTCTGCTAATGTCTACCTTCCACAGGAGAAGATTCTACCAATAATAACACTTTCGAAACCATGGTTTTGCAAAGACATCCTTTCGAATCGGTTTAACACGTGACCAGCATTTTTTTCCACAAGTGTCAGAAGATAGGCTTCCGCATTAATCAAGGATAAGAGTGGCTCCTATATCTTCCGATGGAGTCGAAGGCATCCAAGTCTCACTCAAAAGCAACATTTGAGAGGCGTACTGAATTCAATAGCGGCGAAAGGTCATCAAGGCACTCTTTCAACTATATCAAAAGGACTGATGTGAAAGGGTCTAGTCTGTGTCTATAAATAAGACATAATGGGTGTTATTTTAGGGATTCGAATTTTCGTTCTTTCCACGCTTATTCTTTTCTGGAATTTGTAAGCCCTAATTTGAAAATTGGATTGGGGGTTTTACTTATTGTAATACTTAAGCCCTTGTAATCAAGAAAATTATCAATAAAGAAAATTCTTGGTACTTTCGGCATGGAGTCTGATTCAATGCTTACATATTGTTTCGGTTATAGAGTATACACATCAATGCCTATCGAAAGGGCACCTTTCGAAGGAGTTAGACTCTTTCGACTCGATTAAAACCCGTTTTAGATCCGATTAGGTCATAATTTTAGATTATTTCAACTAATTCAATAGTGATTTGAAGGGTTCATTCAATCCTGTCATCCTGCTTCGGGTGTTGGCAGGATTTCTTGTTAACATGACCCATACCAAAGGAGCTACGCTATGTTTTGTTGAAGGCATGTTTTGTCTTATGGTTTAATTGATTTGCTGAACATTAAAGTAGTGAAAGTTATATAATTTCTTAACCCTTAACATGCTCGATGAAATGTTTTACTATTATGATCAAGGTATCGAAGGGATTGTCCGAAAAAACTACTTTTTGCAAACAGCCAAATTAGGACTCGAGATCACTCCCATTGGGTTCAAAATGACGTTTGCGATCTTTTTAAGTATAAACTTTGATATATTTGGAGTTAGTGGAATTTTGCCACTTTTTCACTTAGGGCTTTGGTTTTGTTTCAGCCCATTAGACCCAAGCTTCACCCCTCTCTTCTTCATTACGTCATTTCTAATTCCTAATACTCAAGCTTTAACAAGAATGGAGAGAGGAATGGGAAACTAAAACTCCAAGCCCTAGTTTTCTTTTGCAAATCAAGTTCTAGCTCCAAATCAATAGAAGAAGCTTTGGTAAGCCTCCTCTTCTTCTTCTCCAACTCATTCTCTTATCAATTTCAGAAATTCCTAATCCTAATTTAGGAAATGTTTCTCTTTTAAGCTTAGATTCAAGCTCTTTGGGTTGGAATTGAAGAGTGATTGTTCTTGCTATTGCTCTATAGCTTCTTCTTCATTTGTTTTGGGTTTAAAGGTGAGATTTTTATCTCACATCTAGTCTATGATTATCTTTGATTGTTAGGTATGAATTCCTAACACCTATTCACGTGCATTTGATTTTGATTTAGATTGGTTTTGTGAATATTCCAATTTTTTTAGTATTTTGGGTTCAAATCTTTAAAAATCATAGCTTGGTTGTTTGATCATGCTTTTGGTGATGCACCGAGGAGCATATAGGGTCGGGTAGTCGATTGGCATAAACCCTTAGCGTCGTTGCTCGACCGGTTGCGAATTGGGAGAGCTTGCACTTCAATCATTAGGGCAGAAAAATGCAAGGCATCAGGTTCGGCCGACCGAACACCCTGGGCCGGTCGACCGAAGCTGTAGCCGAAACTTTCTGTTTCTGGTTCGGTCGGCCGACTCAGGGAGTCCGGTCAACCGACCTGCTCACATTCTCCTATTCCCTTGTTTTGCCTATTATGGTCATTTTGCTTTTCTTTTCCAATTGTTAATCGATTCTTCTTCTCTGATTAGTTGTTATCACCTTTGTCGACTTTGATAACTTCTATTTTTGGATTTTTTGGGTATTTCCACTTTGATGGATTCAGTATCGATTTCTTTGGATTTTTATTCACATCTTCGAATGTGAATTTTAGTGATTGATTATTTCTACAATCATTTTTGTGATTTGTCACTTCAAATTATAAAGGTTTTCAATGCTAGTAGTAAATATACAAACCTTTACCTCACTCGTATGAGAAATCTAATTAAACGACTTAGTAAAACAAGTGGTATGAAACGCTTGTGTTTACTTCGTTGGTTAATTCTTTGACTTATTCGATTGAATTTCTTGTGACAATTTTCGAGTAGAGACTTACAGTTTGTTTGTAAATATTTAAGTTAAGCTAGTGGTTATGGGACATGAAACTAAGCTCATATATTTACTAGCTTAGTGTAATTGACACTTCTTGATGATCGATGATGATCATTTTTGTGATTATGACTAGCAATATGCTATGTTTCTTTGTCCACGTAAGGGACAGTGCCTCGTTTTATTGAGTTTCGTCTTATTTTTATTATAGGCTAACGACTTATTTATTTCTTGGGGTTTCGACCCAATTTTTGTGGGCTAGCGACCCACGTTTTTATTGAGTTTGGATCTTCAGGCGTACCGTTGTACTACGTCGTTGTTTCGAATTTTACGAGTTTCAGGTTCTTCGGGCGTACCGTTGTACTACGTCGGTGTTCCGAATTTTACGAGTTTCAGGTTCCTCGGGCGTACCGTTGTACTACGTCGTTGCACCGGCTCTATGGTTAGCGACCATGGGATAGCGTCCCATTTTGTGATACACGTGTTGGTGAGTTTTCATGCTCCCGTTTGTGATAGGCCTCCCCCTTTTATGTGATTTCTGGATTTCCATTGACGATTTCTAGAATTTGTGATTCACCAATTTTCATGATTTTCATTGATACGTGTTATCAATATTTGTGCATTGGTGGGTTTGTGTGTCATTAACTTTTTGTAAATGAAGTTATTGAGTATGACATTCCTTTTTTATCTTTGAGAAGATTCTTATGATATTGATTAATCCCTTGTTGATTTTCAATTACATACCTATCACAGTATGGCTTTATGGATATCATATGTTATGTCATATCTCTTTTTTTTTCTCATTATATCTGATATTTATAGCTAGACTGATCCGTTTATTATTTTCTTATAAATAATACTCGGGTCAGACCGAGATGTCACAGGTGCTTCTGCTTGACTTCACTTCTGGGATTATCATCCTGACTTTTGGCTAACTACTTAGATTAGTAATTTTTGATTGTATACCTTTGAGATATAGACTCCTAGATGTATACATATTCTTTTGTCTCGCACTTGTAACCATTCTTTTGTGATATTGTGGATCTTGTTTGACCACTACTCTGATGCACACTTTCATGTGTTATATTCATATCTTTTTCCGCCTTTGTGATATGGATGTCTTTGACTGATTTGTGTTATATTTATTTCTATGTTTGTTTCATAAGAATATATATAGCCACTGTGTAGTATCCTTGAGTTTGTATCGGTATGTCGGACTTCCTTGTACTATCTGACATATTGGTGCTCGTACAAAGCAATTACACGGATGGTTGCTCCTCAACAGTCTTATTCTCCATGCTAGTTGACAGCATTACACCGTAATGTTCTTGGCTAGCATGGGTATAGAGGTGGGGCGTCATAGCTTGGTATCAGAGCCAAACTTCGAAACAATGTAGAATAATTTAACAAGGATCATCGTCCTAAGTCCATCTTAGGAGTCGTGCCTTAGGATTTAATTCGTGTCTTCGTACCGTTCTATTCTATTTTCTTTTATGATTCATTGTTTTAACAATCATTAATGTTTGATATTCAATTTGTGAATAACCTTTTTCTTCTTCCTTCTTCTTTCTAAAGGAAGAGAAATGGTTAGACCTGGTCGTCCCAGCGTCGGTCAATCTAGTGCTACTCCCCAGAATGGAGTTTTCATGTCTGCCCAGCAGCTTCTTGATCTAGTAAAGAATGCTCAAGCAGCCGGTTCTAATCCGGAACCTACTCACCATAAGTCTGGATTTGCACGCTCGTGCAACGATTATACCAACTTGGGTGGGAAGCCATTTAAAGGTTCTGAAACCATTATTGAAGTCCAGGCTTGGCTAAAAACATGCGATCGAATCTTTTCACGCATGAATCTTATTGATCTTCAAGGTGTTCAGGTGGCCTCTATTATGCTCCAAGAAAGAGCATTAGACTGGTACGAGCTTCTGATTTCTGAAATAAATGAAGCGGATCTTACTTGGGAGAAATTCCGAGAACGATTCGAGTTAAAATATATGCCAGAAGATGAGAAGGTGACATTGGCTCGTCGTTTCATAGACCTTGTTCAAGGTGAATCCTCCGCGGCATATTATGTCGCGTCTTTTGAATCTCTCTCTAAATAAGGGGTTGAATAAATTAATACCCCATTAAAGAAAAAATCAGAGATTCTTCTATGGCTTGAATAAAAATCTCAAGAAGCCATTACTTCTAAAGCTAGAAGTTTCTTTTGATCAACTTGTTGATATCGCTCTTCGACTTGAAGAGGCAGATAAAGAGAGTGATGCTGATGTTATGGGTGCCAAACCAAAATTCAACAACAACAAGAAAAGGCCTATTAAGTTCAAAGGGTCTTATCCCAACAAGAAAGGGAAGCAAGCAATTCCGGTAGCAAAGGCTTCTGCCCCTAGTAGTGGGCAATGCTACAATTGTGGTTCTAAAGACCATTATGCCAATAGATATCTGAAACCTCTCTTTTGTCGCTATTGCAAAAGCTCGGATCATTATTTATCTTCTTGTCCCAAACTTCAAAACAGGAAGGAGGGAAAGCTTAATGTTGCTAAAGCCCCTGGTAACACATCTCGTGGTCAAGGTACCCTTCATTCTATCCTTGATGGCATTATTATGTTTCATAATCAACCTATTCGGGTTCTTTTTGATACGGGTGCATCCCATTCTTTTATATCAAAAGAACTTGTTGATACCTTTTCTTTAAGTGTTGTCGCTTTAATGACTTCTTTGAGAATTGCGAATCCGGTTGGTGGATCTGCAACAATCAGTTTATTGTGTAAAGATGTCAAGATTATTTTGTGTGATTTTTCTTTCCGAGCTGATTTGCATGTTATGCGCTACTTAGGCTTTGGAATGATCTTGGGAATGGATTGGCTTAACGACTATGAAGCCCAAATCCGATGTCATGAGCGGACTATTTATCTTCGACATCCTCAATCTGTTAAGCAGATTTCTATTGATCTTAAAGATTCGGATTCCAGCTTGGCTGCATCTTTATATTCTTTAAATCCTCATGATGACGATAATGATGATGAGGAAGATATTATTTCTCTTATTCACCTTGTTCGTGAATTTTCTGACATATTTGAGCCCATTTTAGGATTACCACCTAAGCGAGCAATTGAGTTCAGAATTAATCTCATCCCTGGAACTCAACCTATCACTCATCCTCCTTATCGTATGTCCAATAAAGAAAATGAGGAGATGCGCAAACAATTATATGAATTGGAGACGAAGCAATTTATTTGCTCTAGTTCCTTGCCTTGGGGAGCTTCGGCCATTTTTGTGAAGAAATCCGATGGTACACTTAGGCTTTGCGTTGACTACCGCAAGCTTAATGATCTTACTATCAAGAATAAATATCCTTTACCTCGGATTGATGATTTATTTGACCAACTTAGTGGTGCTAGAGTCTTTTCACAATTGGACTTGGCTACCGGTTTTCATCAACTTCATATTGCAGAGGATAGCATTCCTTTGACGTCATTCCGTACTCGTTATGGATCTTATGAATGGCTTGTTATGCCATTTGGTTTAACGAATGCTCCGGCTTATTTCGTTGACCTTATGAATAGAGTTTTCAAAGACTTCCTCGATCGGTTTGTTCTCATCTTTATCGATGATATTCTTGTGTATTCTAAAACCGAGGAGGAGCATGAAAAACATCTTCGGATTGTGTTGGAAACTCTTAGGAGCAATCAATTAAGGCAATCTCGTGTGAAGTTTCTCGGTCATATTATTTCTGAATCCGGAATTTCCGTGGATCCTTCAAAGATTGAAGCGATTCAAAATTGGAAGAGACCGGAGAGTGTGACGGAAATTCGTAGTTTTCTCGGATTGGCGAGTTATTACCATCGTTTTATCAAAGACTTTTCTAAAATTTTCGTGTCTCTTACTAGCTTGACAAAGAAGGGAGTTAAATATATTTGGTCGGACAAATGTGAAGCTTCTTTTCAAAAATTAAAAGAACTCCTTTCCGATGCTCCTATTCTTGTGATTCCCGAAGGAAACCAAGATTTTATTGTTTATACCGATGCTAGTTGTGTTGGTTTGGGTGTCGTTCTTATGCAAAGAGAATGTGTTATTGCTTATGCTTCTAGGCAATTGAAGCCAGCCGAGACTAGATATGCCACTCATGATTTAGAGCTCGCGGCTATTGTTTTCGCCCTTCGTATTTGGCGTCATTATCTTGTGGAAGAACAATTTATTCTTTACGCCGATCATAAATCCTTGAAGTATCTATTTTCTCAAAAGGAACTTAATTTGCGTCAACAACGTTGGCTCGAATTTCTTGCAGCTTATGATCTTGATATTCTTTATACTCCCGGAAAGGGAAATCGTGTTGTCGATGCACTTAGTCGTAAGCAACAAGCGGTTGTTTCTATGATGATATCTGAATGGAATGATCTTGGAATTCTATCCACTTGTGGGATTCGAGATCGTATTTTCGATTTATGTCCATCTCTTATTTTATGTAGCCTTGAGGCTCATCCTTCTCTTTTAGACCGCATTCTTGAACCTCAAAGGCTAGATCCCGAATTGAAACTTCTTGGCCAAAGATTGAGGGATAAACTTGATATTGAAGTTTTGAAAGACTTTGATATCGATTCTCGTGGCGGCATTCGAAAATTTGGTAGACTTATTGTGCCAAATGTTGGTGATCTTCGCAAAGACATTTTAGAAGATTTTCATCGTTCTAAATTTACCATTCATCCCGGCAGTAGTAAAATGTACGCGGATATGAAGCGACTTTATTGTTGGGAGGGAATGAAATTTGATATCGCTAACTTCGTTAAGCATTGCATGACTTGCCAACTTATTAAGGCCGAGCATCAAAGGTCCGGAGGGTTATTGCAACCTTTAGACATTCCAATTTGGAAGTGGGATCAAATTTCCATGGATTTTATTGACGGCCTTCCCCGTTCTCGTTCGGGCCATGATAGCTTATGGGTGATAGTTGATAGACTTAATCCGCCCATTTTATTCTCGTTCGGTCCAATCGAATCGTTCCTCTTTTGGCCAAACTCTTTATCAAAGAAATTGTTAAATTGCATGGTGTTCCTACTTCTATTGTTAGTGATCGTGATCCATTGTTTACTAGTGGATTTTGGAAGAGTCTTCAAAAGGCTTTGGGAACGAAGCTTAATTTTAGCACCGTTTATCATCCTCAGTCCGATGGACAAACCGAGCATGTGAATCAAACTCTTGAAGATCTTCTTCGTGCATGTGTTCTTGATTTTGGTGGAAGTTGGGAAGATCATATTTCTCTTGTTGATTTTTTCTATAATAATAGCTTCCAATCTAGTATTGGTATGGCTCCTTTCGAGGCACTCTATGGAAGGCCATGCCGGTCTCCTTCTTGTTGGCTTAAGGCCGGTGAGAAGCTAGTTTTAGGTCCAGATTTTATTCGTGATTCCACAGAAAAGATTGATCTTATTCGTCATAAGATGAAAGAAGCCCAAAGTAGACAAAAATCCTATGCCGATAGCCGGAGAAGGAAATTAGAATTTTCCGTGGGAGATCTTGTGTTTATTCGTGTTTCACCTATGAAGGGTGTTTTACGTTTCAGTCGATCGGGAAAATTAGCGTCTCGATATATTGGTCCATTTTCCATCACCGAACGTATTGGTTCCGTGGCTTATCGCCTCTCATTACCGGCTCAATTTTCTGCTATTCATGATGTGTTTCACGTTTCTCAATTACGGAAATGCCTTCGAGATTCCGATTCTATTCTTGAGCCCGATGTTGTGGAAGAAATTGAAGTTTCGCCTAATTTAACTTATGAGCAATATCCTATTCGCATTATTGCTTCGGAGGTCAAACGCCTTCGAAATAAAGATGTTCCGCTTGTGAAAGTTCAATGGTCCTCAAATCCTAAGGATTGCTCTTGGGAATCTAGAGAATTCATCGAGCGAACACATCCGGACTTACTTTTTCGTACTCTTTGAGGTGAACTTTTTATTTTCAAATTTCTTTTGTTTTGGATATGCTTTCATGGTTGTTATATATATTTTATTCTTAAATACTGCATAGACGCAATTTCTTTAAGGAGAGGAGTCTGTAACAACCCGCATATTTTAAGATTGAGTATTTAAATATTTCATCGTTAGTCGGATTTTTGTCCGAAAAAACTACTTTTTGCAAACAGCCAAATTAGGCCTCGAGACCACTCCCATTGAGTTCAAAATGACGTTTGCCATATTTTTAAGTATAAGCTTTGATATGTTTGGAGTTAGTGGAATTTTTCCACTTTTTCACTTAGGACTTTGGTTTTGTTTCAACCCATTAGACGCAAGCTTCACCCCTCTCCTCTTCATTACTTCATTTCTAATTCCTAATACTCAAGCTTTAACAACAATGGAGAGAGGAATGAGAAATTAAAACTCCAACCCTAGTTTTCTTTTGCAAATCAAGTTCTAGCTCCAAATCAATAGAAGAAGCTTTGGTAAGCCTCCTCCTCTTCTTCTCTAACACATTCTCTTATCAATTTCAGAAATTCCTAAACCTAATTTAGGAAATGTTTCTCTTTTAAGCTTAGATTCAAGCTCTTTGGGTTGGAATTGAAGAGTGATTGTTCTTGCCATTGCTCTATAGCTTCTTCTTCATTTGTTTTGGGTTTAAAGGCGAGATTTTTATCTCACATCTAGTCTATGATTATCTTTGATTATCAGGTATGAATTCCTAACACCTATTCACATGCATTTGATTTTGATTTAGATTGGTTTTGTGAATATTCCATTTTTTTTTTAGTATTTTGGGTTCAAATCTTTAAAAATCATAGCTTGGTTGTTTGATCATGCTTTTGGTGATGCACCGAGGAGCATATATGGTCGGGTAGTCGATTGGCATAAACCCTTAGTGCCGTTGCTCGACCGGTTGCGAATTGGGAGAGTTTGCACTTCAATTATTAGGGCAGAAAAATGCAAGGCATCAGGTTCGGCCGACCGAACCCCCTGCCGGTCGACCGAAGCTGTAGCCGAAACTTTCTGTTTCTGGTTCGGTCGGCCGACTCAGGGAGTCCGGCCAACTGACCTGCTCCCATTCTCCTATTTCCCTGTTTTGCCTATTATGCTCATTTCGCTTTGCTTTTCCAATTGTTAATCGATTCTTCATCTCCGATTAGTTGTTATCATCTTTGTCGACTTTGATAACTTCTATTTTTGGAATTTTTGGGTATTTCCACTTTGATGGATTCGGTATCGATTTCTTTGGATTTTTATTCACGTCTTCGAATGTGAATTTTAGTGATTGATTATTTCTACAATCATTTTTGTGATTTGTCACTTCAAATTATAAAGGTTTTCAATGCTAGTAGTAAATATACAAACCTTTACCTCACTCGTATGAGTAATCTAATTAAACGACTTAGTAAAACAAGTGGTATGAAACGCTTGCGTTTACTTCGTTGGTTAATTTTTTGACTTGTTCGATTGAATTTCTTGTGGCAATTTTCGAGTGGAGACTTACAGTTTGTTCGTAAATATTTAAGTTAAGCTAGTGGTTATGGGACATGAAGCTAAGCTCATATATTTACTAGCTTAGTGTAATTGACACTTCTTGATGACCATTTTTGTGATTATGACTAGCAATATGCTATGTTTCTTTGTCCACGTAGGGGACAGTACCTCGTTTTATTATGTTTCGTCTCATTTTTATTATAGGCTAATGACCTATTTATTTCTTGGGGTTTGACCCAATTTTTGTGGGCTAGCGACCCACGTTTTTATGGAGTTCGGATCTTTGGGCGTACCGTTGTACTACGTCGTTGTTTTGAATTTTACGAGTTTCAGGTTCCTCTGGCGTACCGTTGTACTACGTCGTTGCACCGGCTCTATGGTTGGCGACCATGGGATAGCGTACCGTTTTGTGATACACGTGTTGGTGAGTTTTCATGCTCCTGTTTGTGATAGGCCTCCCCCTTTTATGTGATTTCTGGATTTCCATTGACGATTTCTAGAATTTGTGATTCACCAATTTTCGTGATTTTCATTTATACGTGTTATCAATATTTGTGCATTGGTGGGTTTGTGTGTCATTAACTTTTTGTGAATGAAGTTATTGAGTATGACATTCCTTTTTATCTTTGAGAAGATTCTTGTGATATTGATTAATCCCTTGTTGATTTTCAATTACATACTTATCACGGTATGGCTTTATGGTTATCATATGTGTAACGTTTGCGATTTTTCGTTGCCGAAAAACCGAATAGTTAGGGTTTTTTTAAAAAGAATTTAAGAAAAAGTAGAAAAGAAGAGATGATTTAGAGAAGAAAAGATAGGAGAGAAAATAAGAGATAAGAAGGTAGAAAATAGGGAGGAGAGAAAATAGAAAATTTTAAAATAGAGGGAAAAGAAAATAGAGAACATAGAACAGAACAGAGAATAGAACGGAATAGAAAACAACAACAGAACACCATCAGAATCTCACAATTCGCAGCGGAACAACATATAATAATAAATGAATAATCTTTAAACAAAGAACTATATCAGTTATTACATTACATTACATTTCATTACATCAGAGTGTACAACAACAACAAACATCAAACAGCGGAAAAGAAATACTATATACTAGTAATACGCCATGCCATCCAGCTTGCCTCCAGCAATTCCTGAATATCCAGAATATCCTGATAAACCTTAACTCTTGACTGCCCGTGTGGAAATTGGTGGGCACCCAGAGTTTAGGAAAGAAAACAATAAACTCCGAGTCAGTCATGTGACTGGTGTGAGAACTCAAAACAGTTTATTTATCTTTAAAATCAAAATAGAGGAATATTTTTAAAGTCAATTCGCAATGCTTTTAAAAATGAGACTACCATAAGGCCTCCCGCACACACACACAATGCAAACGCAGAATCGGAGGAGATTTCTCCTTATGATAGTCAAAGATGCTTGATACGCATTTAAAATAACATTTGATATTATTACTAGTGCATAGTGTAGGGGAAAAATTCATTTTGAAAGTAGAATATAAATCTTAGCCAACATAGACATTTCGAACTATGCCTACTATAGCTACCATCCAAACAGTGTTGCGACACCATAAGTGAATGATAGGTTCTACAACTAAAACCGTACAAGTTTCGTATTGTTTCTTTGGATTTCCAACAAATGGTCAGGCCAAGGAACTTCCCATTGCCACATGAGAATGCCTCTGGAAAGACATCCCCGAGAACCAAACCGGAACTCTGCCAACACAAGGCCGGGTTACCCCTAACTGGGTAACTACTGACACGAGCACGCCATTCCCCGATCGTAAACGACCTTTCTCACGGGATCCCGATAACCAACAACCACAAAGTAATAAATTCGCGGTAACCACATAGGTTAAATATCTGGGCTCCATACCATGATACCACCTCTATCCAGAAGGAAATGTACATATCCTAAAGGGAGCTACCCCTCATAACCTTGCCGCATCTTTCCTGTTTTGACCATTTCCGGGGTGTGAGGCTCGACGAAGTCACGTCCACAAAAACATACTTTATACAAAAGCCATGCTTTGGGTCAACAAATGATCAACACAATGATCACCAAGATAGACGATCAAATAAATGATCCTATCACAAATAATCAACACAATGATCATTTACAGCAACACTCAGCATGTCACATTACCAAATTGGGAATATATCGCTGATAACTTCAACTATATAACCTCTGAGCTCGTACGTCTCAAAGAAGGGTGTTAAGCTAAAAGAATAAATTCTCCGCCACCAACAGAAATATATTTGAAAGAAATCTGCTTTATATCTCAATTTGTAACGTCAGACATACAATCCATACAAGTCTGTTCCGGGCTCGAACAAAACCGAAGGCACTTACAAAGAAGTCCTTGCAATCCAGATATTCACAATCCTGATCGGATTTCCCATCACTTAGGGAGTCTCTATACCGCTGCAACTCAGTGCAGAGACAATCGACAGGTCATCCTATCGCTCTCGCAAATACCGGGTCTTCAACACCGATCTTCAATGCAATTCATAACGACGTATCACATATTCGGAATGGGTTATACGACCCCATGGTCCTTTCCCGGTTAACCCGAATAGTGAGCGCTTATTCAAAAATAAGTGTGGCATTCACATTCAAACAAATCACATCAATTACCCATTCAAAGGGAAATATTGATAGTCGGTTATTGAACTATCACTGGATATGCACACATCACCAGATTCCAAATAATTTTCCAAATTATTTATTTTCCAAAATATCTTTACAAGATATATTATTTTCAATACTTCAAAAATAAATCAATATTTATTTTTAAACAAATTCCACTTTCTTTTATAAATTCCTTAGTGAATTTATATTCCAAAATATTCATGCATATACGTTTTCAATTATTCATTTCAATTTATCTTCAAAAAGATAAATTCTCAAAGTATTTACTTTATATTGGAAAACATTTCCATACTTATTTAATAAGTAATTCACAAATTTTATTTATTTTCAACACTTAGAAAATATCAATATACTTAAATCGAGATTAAGTATATATTTCATTCTTTAAGGAAATCATTCTCTTAAACATATTTATTTGGGCCAAAACGAATGTTGCGTAAAACATTGTTACGACAGCCCAAAATCATTAGTATAGGGATTCGAAATTAAAATAGATATATAAATCCCAATACTATACAAAACATTTCCTTTCGGAAATCATTTACTATAACCACAGTGTTATAGTCCATCATCTCCTTCTATTTCTCGAAAACGTCTATTTCAACAATAAATGTTGAAATCTATGGTTTCGAATCTCAACACATTTTAAAACATTGTTCGATCATTTTAATTCTATTTAAAACATCCAAATCCAAAACAATTTCTTTAACGTGTTATTCACTATTCAAAAACGTGAATATACTTCATTAACAATTTCATCCTTTTATTCATTTTAATTCAAAGGATTATTCACTATTCAAAAATGTGAATATAACTCCATTTATAGGTTTCAACAAATTTTCTTGTCAAAATAAGTTGTTTGCGAATTTATAAAA
Source organism: Allium cepa (assembly GCA_030765085.1). Taxonomy (NCBI): domain Eukaryota; kingdom Viridiplantae; phylum Streptophyta; class Magnoliopsida; order Asparagales; family Amaryllidaceae; genus Allium; species Allium cepa. The sequence continues at coordinate 950,610,678 of CM060937.1, forward strand.
CAACGTTTATAAATTCCATTTCTATTTATTTTATAACAACTTCCTTTATAAATCTCCTTTATTAGCCTATTCGATTTATATCCTAATTATGAACTAAAAGTCCATATTATAAGTTAAATGCTTATAAAACGATTATTTTACAAAAATCGTTCTTTTAAAGACTTTCCAAATCATAAATCTTATAACTTATAAGATTCATTTATTTATCCAAAATTCGTTCTTTCAATAACTTTATAAATTTTGTAAACCTACTGTTTATAAAATTCCATTTATAACTTCACTGTTTAAAATTCTATAAATTCCATTCAATTATGAAATTCATTTTCACTTCACTCAAACACTTATAAAAACTCGTTTTATAATGTCCATATTTCAATTTATAAATATCCATTTATAAATCTCTTAATATAATTCAATTTATATTATTCTTTTAAAACTTCTTTAATCTCCTTTATTATTTCACCATTTTGATTCATAAAATAATTAAATTTTATAAATCCTATATTTAAACTTTTCACAATAATTCTAAAATATCTCGATTAAACTATTTTATAAACTCAATAGCATCATATTCTCAAAAATCAGTTTTTAACTATATTTCTCAAAAATCATAATTTTTATAACTTTAAAAATTATAACGTTTATTTATTTAAAATGGATCAATTCAAAAATTATTTTATAAAACGTATACTTTTCAAAAATCACTTTAAAATCATTTTAAAATTACAAATTTGGTCCAATGATGCTACACGCCAAATAGTCCATCACGACAACAACGATATCATATATCAATATGATAATCAACGAATATCAAAATATCCATAATCAAATAAATACTGTTGAGGAATCCAGTTGGATCCCTCCAACCTGTTTTCCTGCATCCACAAACATTAGCACAATACCAATTTCGCTCCAGTACGAAATTATCGCGGTATATGGGATTTTAAATATTATCCGCTTAATAACGGCGCAATAGGGTCTCATCCGCTAAACAAAAAATGCGGGAAATCAATAACTCCAATATATACATATGCCAATATATATATATTGCTACTATATATAATACCAATTTCACTGTTTATGAAATATTCGCGGTATATGTTTTTAATAAATAACATCCGCTTACTAACGGCGTATAATGTCTATTTTAACAATCAATAGATATCCATCATCATTCAAACATGCATTCAAATATTTTAAATCTAACTATTTAAAATAAAATCGAAACTGATTCGATTGAGTGAGAAGTTCTCACCTTGATTTAATTTCGTTTTAGCGATTTATTTCGAATAAAATCAAACGGACGTTTAATTTTACCCAAAATTCTCACTAACTCCAAACGACTCCAAACCAACTCCATCGCGTAGTGCTCGACGATACGATTCCAACGCAACTGGTTTCGCGCGTTTTCGACCTCGCAGCAAAAAGTTATGAATTTTATGAGTTTGCACACGATTTAACTATATAATTTAAAACAACTAATTATAATTAAAACCCTACAATGGATCCTAGCCGCTCAAATTTGCTTTCTCCCATCAGGCCCGCTCGCACGCAAGTGCTTCTTCCCCATCAGGAAGATGCGTACGCAACACAAACCCAACACACGAATTTAGGGTTAAACTTTACTCCTCCATCTCGCCACTTGACGACGATCAGGATATGCCATCTCGAAGAGCTCAACCCACTCCATACTCGGCCCAAACCATAGAGAGCTCGGCCCCCTATGCTGCCTTGAAAACTGTGCGCAAGCATGGTCGAACGCAGCCCCTAATCTCCCAAAATACAGCTCCAAATCACATCTCCACCGTTGAATACGTAGAACATGTTGTGCTCTACAAGTTTGCAGTTGAAAGTTCGTCGAATCGTTGTGTAGATTTGAAGATATTTGAGGAGAATCGAAATGAAATTCTGGCCTTTGGTTGTTATGAACGGCGGCTAGGGTTTAGGTTTTTTTATTATTATTTTTTAATGAAGGGTGGGGCTATTTATAGAAGAAAATCGAACACTATTCATCCGGAAATTCCGAACTCCGATTTACGCGTCGAAACTGACGTTCCTAGGGTTTATCCCGCGTTCCGGACACAATGGAACAGGTTTCGAAAGCTAATTCGGACATCTGTGCGAGTTATGGCTGTAAACACTCAATTTAAATTAAACCGATTTAAACGATTTTCTAGGCGTTTTAATTTGTACCGGACAAACGGTAAATCCAATCGACTTGAAATTTGAAACCTTACAATAATATCACATTACGGATCCGATGAAACTGGTTTCGTCCAAATCCGAAACTTTTTGAAAAATGGCTATTTTCACTCGTCAAATTTAAATTAAAAACAATTCGATGCGTTTCGAGCTGCCACGCTCAAACGATAACTCCGATTGACACGAAAATTGAAATCCGGTAATAATTAACTATTACGGATCCAATGGAACTGGTTTCGTTCAATTCTGAGACTGTTCAAAAATTGACTATTTTCACTAGTCGATTTAAATATTAAAATATTCAATTTTCACAAATTAACTTTTAATTCGATTTTAAAAGTTCTAAAATATCGTTCTAACTTCCATATGATAAAATAAAATTTTACAAATCATTTTCAATCATATTTAACTCAATTTTCAATTATTTCCATAATTTAACATATTAAATTATCGATTTAATTATCCAATTAAATCCAAAATTCAAATAAAAATTTATTCGACTTATAAATTCACTTATTAATATTCAAAATTAATTAAATATTCAAATTTTAATTTCTAAAAATTCTGGGTCGTTACAATCTTCCCCCCTTAAAAGAATTTCGTCCTCGAAGTTAACAAGTAAGAAAAGTTACAGAATCTATTAATTTTTCAAAATCCATAGTCAAACTTCTTATAATACTTTACTAAGTTTCAAATCATACTTAGTTATTTTTTTAAAAACAACTGCTATTGTTTAACTTTCAAATTCCAAAATCAAAGTTAAAGTTTTCAAAACTTTCCAATTTTTCTCAAATTTTTTTCTAACGCTTTAAATTTTCGGAAAAATTCGCCATAGTCTCCTTTGCGCGGCTCGATCCGAAAAAAAAATGACAGTATATATATCACAAATATACATCTCATCAAGTAATGAGGCATCCTGAAGGGAAAAAAGTGTAAAAGTACGATATTTAATCCGAGATATGTACCTTATATTTTATTAGCAAGCATATACGGCTAATATAGCGCGAAAGCGAGCTCCAAATGCGAAGCAAACACGATCCGCACCTACTAATTACTTAACAAACAATATGAGAACCATGCATATAGATAATAGTATCGATATACAACATATAGCAACATAATAACTATATATGTCAACATAGCAAATGAAACAAACAACAAATGCAAACATCAACCAACTATTATTCATCTAACATCCATAACCAATAAATATTCATTCATATTTTCATTAATATTCAATGAATTGGTTTTCAATTTAAATCACATTAGATTCATTAACATTGGATTTACTAGCATTCATTTTTAATTAGTTTATATTCACTAATTCATATTCAAGTTGGTTCACTTCCAATTCAAATTCAATTCTATTCAAATTTATTTACTTCACTTTCAAGTTGGATTCCAATTACTTTAGCTTTCAATTTCATTAATACTTAATGAATTATATACAATCAATCTAACAATCATATAACAATCAATGTATATCAATTACAACCAAATTCCTTTGCTTACAATTGGTTTAATTAATTGATTTTTATTCAACTTCCAATAACATTAGATTTTAATGAATTAACACTTATATTCATCATTTCATATCAACTTAATTCCCATTTAATTGATTAATTCAATTCAATTATAAAAGTTGAATTTCATTTATATAACTCAAGTTCATATCCATCACTTAATTTTATTGATTTACTTTGATACTAATATCAACTTCATTCCATATCACTTAAGTTATATTTCTCTTTAACTTTAAATTCATTTTTATTTACAACTCATATTCATAAATATATTCATATAGCTTCACTTCTTATATATATAAGTTTATTTCACAATTGTAAACACTTTAATTATAATTCAATTCTTATAATTCTTTTACTTATACAATTATTCTTTTATTTAGATTATTCAATTCAACTAAACAATCAACTTATATACACTTTAATAATTTTGAAAAATTATTTCTTTATATATAAAATATAATCAAGGTAAAATTATTTCATTTACCCAATTTTAAAATCAATATTGTGTCGAATTGTTCTATTCAAGTGTTTAGAAACCCCTTCGGCATAGTCTTGCGGACCACGCTGACGAAAGTTCATATGCCACTCAATAAACCAATCATCACAATGTAAAACAATTTTATATTCACTATCAAATACGCTCTCATAGCTATTATTACACTCAAACTCATTCTAGAGTACTGCTGACTCTATCTCTAATGAATTATACCCAACAGAACCATGGTTGTCGCTTAACCATAAGCTCTGATACCAAATGTAACGTCCCGATTTTTCGTTGCCGAAAAACCGAATAGTTAGGGTTTTTTTAAAAAGAATTTAAGAAAAAGTAGAAAAGAAGAGATGATTTAGAGAAGAAAAGATAGGAGAGAAAATAAGAGATAAGAAGGCAGAAAATAGGGAGGAGAGAAAATAGAAAATTTTAAAATAGAGGGAAAAGAGAATAGAGAACATAGAACAGAACAGAGAATAGAACGGAATAGAAAACAACAACAGAACACCATCAGAATCTCACAATTCGCAGCGGAACAACATATAATAATAAATGAATAATCTTTAAACAAAGAACTATATCAGTTATTACATTACATTACATTTCATTACATCAGAGTGTACAACAACAACAAACATCAAACAGCGGAAAAGAAATACTATATACTAGTAATACGCCATGCCATCCAGCTTGCCTCCAGCAATTCCTGAATATCCAGAATATCCTGATAAACCTTAACTCTTGACTGCCCGTGTGGAAATTGGTGGGCACCCAGAGTTTAGGAAAGAAAACAATAAACTCCGAGTCAGTCATGTGACTGGTGTGAGAACTCAAAACAGTTTATTTATCTTTAAAATCAAAATAGAGGAATATTTTTAAAGTCAATTCGCAATGCTTTTAAAAATGAGACTACCATAAGGCCTCCCGCACACACACACAATGCAAACGCAGAATCGGAGGAGATTTCTCCTTATGATAGTCAAAGATGCTTGATACGCATTTAAAATAACATTTGATATTATTACTAGTGCATAGTGTAGGGGAAAAATTCATTTTGAAAGTAGAATATAAATCTTAGCCAACATAGACATTTCAAACTATGCCTACTATAGCTACCATCCAAACAGTGTTGCGACACCATAAGTGAATGATAGGTTCTACAACTAAAACCGTACAAGTTTCGTATTGTTTCTTTGGATTTCCAACAAATGGTCAGGCCAAGGAACTTCCCATTGCCACATGAGAATGCCTCTGGAAAGACATCCCCGAGAACCAAACCGGAACTCTGCCAACACAAGGCCGGGTTACCCCTAACTGGGTAACTACTGACACGAGCACGCCATTCCCCGATCGTAAACGACCTTTCTCACGGGATCCCGATAACCAACAACCACAAAGTAATAAATTCGCGGTAACCACATAGGTTAAATATCTGGGCTCCATACCATGATACCACCTCTATCCAGAAGGAAATGTACATACCCTAAAGGGAGCTATCCCTCATAACCTTGCCGCATCTTTCCTGTTTTGACCATTTCCGGGGTGTGAGGCTCGACGAAGTCACGTCCACAAAAACATACTTTATACAAAAGCCATGCTTTGGGTCAACAAATGATCAACACAATGATCACCAAGATAGACGATCAAATAAATGATCCTATCACAAATAATCAACACAATGATCATTTACAGCAACACTCAGCATGTCACATTACCAAATTGGGAATATATCGCTGATAACTTCAACTATATAACCTCTGAGCTCGTACGTCTCAGAGAAGGGTGTTAAGCTAAAAGAATAAATTCTCCGCCACCAACAGAAATATATTTGAAAGAAATCTGCTTTATATCTCAATTTGTAACGTCAGACATACAATCCATACAAGTCTGTTCCGGGCTCGAACAAAACCGAAGGCACTTACAAAGAAGTCCTTGCAATCCGGATATTCACAATCCTGATCGGATTTCCCATCACTTAGGGAGTCTCTATACCGCTGCAACTCAGTGTAGAGACAATCGACAGGTCATCCTATCGCTCTCGCAAATACCGGGTCTTCAACACCGATCTTCAATGCAATTCATAACGACGTATCACATATTCGGAATGGGTTATACGACCCCATGGTCCTTTCCCGGTTAACCCGAATAGTGAGCGCTTATTCAAAAATAAGTGTGGCATTCACATTCAAACAAATCACATCAATTACCCATTCAAAGGGAAATATTGATAGTCGGTTATTGAACTATCACTGGATATGCACACATCACCAGATTCCAAATAATTTTCCAAATTATTTATTTTCCAAAATATCTTTACAAGATATATTATTTTCAATACTTCAAAAATAAATCAATATTTATTTTTAAACAAATTCCACTTTCTTTTATAAATTCCTTAGTGAATTTATATTCCAAAATATTCATGCATATACGTTTTCAATTATTCATTTCAATTTATCTTCAAAAAGATAAATTCTCAAAGTATTTACTTTATATTGGAAAACATTTCCATACTTATTTAATAAGTAATTCACAAATTTTATTTATTTTCAACACTTAGAAAATATTCAATATACTTAAATCGAGATTAAGTATATATTTCATTCTTTAAGGAAATCATTCTCTTAAACATATTTATTTGGGCCAAAACGAATGTTGCGTAAAACATTGTTACGACAGCCCAAAATCACTAGTATAGGGATTCGAAATTAAAATAGATATATAAATCCCAACACTATACAAAACATTTCCTTTCGGAAATCATTTACTATAACCACAGTGTTATAGTCCATCATCTCCTTCTATTTCTCGAAAACGTCTATTTCAACAATAAATGTTGAAATCTATGGTTTCGAATCTCAACACATTTTAAAACATTGTTCGATCGTTTTAATTCTATTTAAAACATCCAAATCCAAAACAATTTCTTTAACGTGTTATTCACTATTCAAAAACGTGAATATACTTCATTAACAATTTCATCCTTTTATTCATTTTAATTCAAAGGATTATTCACTATTCAAAAATGTGAATATAACTCCATTTATAGGTTTCAACAAATTTTCTTGTCAAAATAAGTTGTTTGCGAATTTATAAAACAACGTTTATAAATTCCATTTCTATTTATTTTATAACAACTTCCTTTATAAATCTCCTTTATTAGCCTATTCGATTTATATCCTAATTATGAACTAAAAGTCCATATTATAAGTTAAATGCTTATAAAACGATTATTTTACAAAAATCGTTCTTTTAAAGACTTTCCAAATCATAAATCTTATAACTTATAAGATTCATTTATTTATCCAAAATTCGTTCTTTCAATAACTTTATAAATTTTGTAAACCTACTGTTTATAAAATTCCATTTATAACTTCACTGTTTAAAATTCTATAAATTCCATTCAATTATGAAATTCATTTTCACTTCACTCAAACACTTATAAAAACTCGTTTTATAATGTCCATATTTCAATTTATAAATATCCATTTATAAATCTCTTAATATAATTCAATTTATATTATTCTTTTAAAACTTCTTTAATCTCCTTTATTATTTCACCATTTTGATTCATAAAATAATTAAATTTTATAAATCCTATATTTAAACTTTTCACAATAATTCTAAAATATCTCGATTAAACTATTTTATAAACTCAATAGCATCATATTCTCAAAAATCAGTTTTTAACTATATTTCTCAAAAATCATAATTTTTATAACTTTAAAAATTATAACGTTTATTTATTTAAAATGGATCAATTCAAAAATTATTTTATAAAACGTATACTTTTCAAAAATCACTTTAAAATCATTTTAAAATTCCAAATTTGGTCCAATGATGCTACACGCCAAATAGTCAATCACGACAACAACGATATCATATATCAATATGATAATCAACGAATATCAAAATATCCATAATCAAATAAATACTGTTGAGGAATCCAGTTGGATCCCTCCAACCTGTTTTCCTGCATCCACAAACATTAGCACAATACCAATTTCGCTCCAGTACGAAATTATCGCGGTATATGGGATTTTAAATATTATCCGCTTAATAACGGCGCAATAGGGTCTCATCCGCTAAACAAAAAATGCGGGAAATCAATAACTCCAATATATACATATGCCAATATATATATATTGCTACTATATATAATACCAATTTCACTGTTTATGAAATATTCGCGGTATATGTTTTTAATAAATAACATCCGCTTACTAACGGCGTATAATGTCTATTTTAACAATCAATAGATATCCATCATCATTCAAACATGCATTCAAATATTTTAAATCTAACTATTTAAAATAAAATCGAAACTGATTCGATTGAGTGAGAAGTTCTCACCTTGATTTAATTTCGTTTTAGCGATTTATTTCGAATAAAATTAAACGGACGTTTAATTTTACCCAAAATTCTCACTAACTCCAAACGACTCCAAACCAACTCCATCGCGTAGTGCTCGACGATACAATTCCAACGCAACTGGTTTCGCGCGTTTTCGACCTCGCAGCAAAAAGTTATGAATTTTATAAGTTTGCACACGATTTAACTATATAATTTAAAACAACTAATGATAATTAAAACCCTACAATGGATCCTAGCCGCTCAAATTTGCTTTCTCCCATCAGGCCCGCTCGCACGCAAGTGCTTCTTCCCCATCAGGAAGATGCGTACGCAACACAAACCCAACACACGAATTTAGGGTTAAACTTTACTCCTCCATCTCGCCACTTGACGACGATCAGGATATGCCATCTCGAAGAGCTCAACCCACTCCATACTCGGCCCAAACCATAGAGAGCTCGGCCCCCTATGCTGCCTTGAAAACTGTGCGCAAGCATGGTCGAACGCAGCCCCTAATCTCCCAAAATACAGCTCCAAATCACATCTCCACCGTTGAATACGTAGAACATGTTGTGCTCTACAAGTTTGCAATTGAAAGTTCGTCGAATCGTTGTGTAGATTTGAAGATATTTGAGGAGAATCGAAATGAAATTCTGGCCTTTGGTTGTTATGAACGGCGGCTAGGGTTTAGGTTTTATTTTTTATTTTTTTAATGAAGGGTGAGGCTATTTATAGAAGAAAATCGAACACTATTCATCCGGAAATTCCGAACTCCGATTTACGCGCTGAAACTGACGTTCCTAGGGTTTATCCCGCATTCCGGACACAATGGAACAGGTTTCGAAAGCTAATTCGGACATCTGTGCGAGTTATGGCTGTAAACGCTCAATTTAAATTAAACCGATTTAAACGATTTTCTAGGCGTTTTAATTTGTACCGGACAAACGGTAAATCTAATCGACTTGAAATTTGAAACCTTACAATAATATCACATTACGGATCCGACGAAACTGGTTTCGTCGAAATCCGAGACTTTTTGAAAAATGGCTATTTTCACTCGTCAAATTTAAATTAAAAACAATTCGATGCGTTTCGAGCTGCCACGCTCAAACGATAACTCCGATTGACACGAAAATTGAAATCTGGTAATAATTAACTATTACGGATCCAATGGAACTGGTTTCATTCAATTCTGAGACTGTTCAAAAATTGACTATTTTCACTAGTCGATTTAAATATTAAAATATTCAATTTTTACAAATTAACTTTTAATTCGATTTTAAAAGTTCTAAAATATCGTTCTAACTTCCATATGATAAAATAAAATTTTACAAATCATTTTCAATCATATTTAACTCAATTTTCAATTATTTCCATAATTTAACATATTAAATTATCGATTTAATTATCCAATTAAATCCAAAATTCAAATAAAAATTTATTCGACTTATAAATTCACTTATTAATATTCAAAATTAATTAAATATTCAAATTTTAATTTCTAAAAATTCTGGGTCGTTACAATATGTTATGTCATATCTCTTGTTTTTTTTCTCATTATATCTGATATTTATAGCTAGACTGATCTGTTTATTATTTTCTTATAAATAATACTCCGGTCAGACCGAGATGTTACATGTGCTTCTGCTTGACTTCACTTCTGGGATTATCATCCTAACTTATGGCTAACTACTTAGATTAGTAGTTTTTAATTGTATACCTTTGAGATATAGACTCCTAGATGTATACATATTCTTTTGTCTCGCACTTGTAACCATTCTTTTGTGATATTGTGGATCTTGTTTGACCACTACTCTGATGCACACTTTCATGTGTTATATTCATATCTTTTTCCACCTTTGTGATATGGATGTCTGTGACTGATTTGTGTTATGTTTATTTCTATTTTGTTTCCGAAGAATATATATAGCTACTGTGTAGTAGCCTTGAGTTTGTATCGGTATGTCGGACTTTCTTGTACTATCTGACATATTGGTGCTCGCACAAAGCAATTACACGGATGGTCGCTCCTCAACAACCTTATTCTCCGTGCTAGTTGACAGCATTACACCGTAATGTTCTTGGCTAGCATGGGTATAGAGGTGGGTCGTCACAGTAGTATTCATCTAAGCTTCTAAGTCTTAGGTACATAGCCAAATAATAAAGGGAGGTCAACTTGTGGAAGAGCAGTAAGTAAAGACATGACAACATTACCATGTAATTATGTAATCTCAGTCATTTATAAAGTCATGAGCCAACATCATATAAAGATTTTAGAGAGAGGGGTATACATCAACCAATATCACATCATTAATATGCAACTATAAAAGCATACATAATGGATGGATACTAAATGTCAACAATCCAATGACCAGGTTCAAGCAAATGTGCCACGTCATCGATCCATACCCATTCCAAAGATATATAAATAGGGGTGGATCAGTAGTTCAAATAGTAAAATATAAAAGGGTTTTTTTCCTCCTAGATTGGGTAATTGTGAAAATTTATCATTGACTTCTAACTTTTTTCATAATGTTCGGATAAATCTATAAAGAAGAAACTATTGATAGTGGATATAGAGATTTATCCCAAATCACTATAGATCTTGGTAATTGTTTTTTATGTTATGCACTTATTTCAGTTTTTCTTGCATGTACTCAACATCTCTACCATGACAATACTCTTAACTACTTTGGATTACCTCAAATTCCCAACTTCCCGAATTAAAGACACCTTTGATATTTGTTGTTGTAGCGAAAAATTGCATCAACAGACTTATATATAGGTGAATGAGGATGAAATTTTAATGCGCATACATGCATACTATTTTAGCGTGGTGGAAACAAATTTATTAAAAAGATTTCTAAAATCAAATTGTTTGAAAAGACCAAACATTGTTGAGTGAAAAAGTAAAAAAAAAGAGTAAAAAGGCACAAAGGCTAAATTTGTGATATTAAAATGGATACCCTAATTTTTCTCTTTTAGTCGCATATTTGACAAACTCAAAATTATTGAAGGAAAATTTTAAGGACACGTTCCGTAAAAATATTTGATGTTCCCTAAAAAAATATTAGAAGAACTTCACTTTTAGATATGGTAATATTTACAGAGATTTCATTGAAGCTAAATTTTTTAGGAGAGGTACTAAAATATATTTTAAATACAACGTACTTACCAAATTGCCCCTAATTTAACACACAACTTGTTCATGAGACATGAAATAACATGGGCCATGCGAGATTTTTTATTATGTATGTAAATTTAGACGGTAACGTGCTGAAAATGAAAAGAAATCACAATAAGAACAGTTGAAAATAAAATAGAGACTCCGTAGGCGTCCATCTAATTAGATTGATGACGTGAGAGTAAAAACAAATGGTTTATTTTTACAAAGAGACTTCATTCACGGATTATCCCATAACTTTTGTCAATGAAATACACATATACATATATGGGTATATTAAATACACGTCCAGCTTCTAGATGTATATTTAATCAATAAAATCCATAAGATTATATGCTCATCTAATATTAAAATAAATAGGGTAAGGATTATTAACTACAAGTTGTCTGATAGAAAAATAAGTGAAATAAGGATTATTAACAGAGTTCCATTCAACAGAAGAAATGATCTGCCTAAAATTTACATTAAGAGCCCATTTGATAACAACTTGCTTTGAAACACCTTAAAAAGGACTTTTGAATAATAACTTTAGGTAGTAAAATGTTTGACAGTAATTTGACCTTTGTAAAAACATTTGGTTAAGTCTGCGAGTGTAGCGCAATGGAATAGGGGTGCTTAGGTCTGATAACAGACCCAGATTCAAGCCGTGCTTTACACACACTTCTCGCAAAAAATAATTCTCAAGGATTATAAGTAACACGGGTTAAAGCGGACATGCACAATTTAATTCTCTCATAAGTTTTTGGTCCGTCGGGTTCTTCTGAGTATAATTAAAAAAATATTTGGTTAAAATGGCTTTTGCTTAAGTCATTATAAATCAATAGTTAGGTACCTAGTCCGCGGGTGCGGCGCAGTGGAAAGGAGGCTTGGGTTCTGGTAAAAAGACTCAGGTTCGATTCCTACCATGCGCTTCCCTATCCTATATAAACTTACCCGGGAGTATGGGGGCTTGGATCAGCGGACGACTTTACTATACCCTCCTCAGGAGTTTACCGGCCCGTCGGGTTCTCCTGGTTTTCAAAAAAAAAAAAAAAACAGTTAGGTACCGTTTGTTTCCAAGCAAACCAATTAATTAACCACTTGTTGCTTAGTAAGAACAGTAAAAGCGTTTGTTTAGGACAAATACTCAAAAATAGAACACTTATTAAGTGAAAAAGTGTCAAGTACTTTTATATTGCTTATTCAAGTGCTAAACGTTTAATGTAATTTCTTCCATTTATGCCCTTGCCTCTGTAATATTATTTTAGCTTAGCAATACTAAAATTTCAATTTTTAGAAAATACAAAATTTCAAAATATAAGTTATGAAATTCCAATATTTTGAAAATTTAAATTTGAAAGTCGATTAATTTTAAACTTATTTTGAGATTTCCTATAAAAGAAGTTTTAACATAAAAGTTTTTGAAACTTTCTATAAGCAAAAGATTTCTGATGATTATATTTTCATAACTTATTCTCTTATGACAACTTTTTAAACTAAATATTGTAAAAAAAAAATGATAACAACAGTTTAAAAAAAATAACATTTTAAATTTTCAAAATTGAAAAGTTTGGGTTTTACATCCCAAGTTTTTCCTAAACTTTTAATACTTCAGAAATTTATAGTTCTCAAAGTTCAAGTTTTCTAATAATGTACCGTTATTGTAATTCAAATACCAATTTTAGTCATTGTTAAGTGAAAACCGATTAGCATAGAGGTTAATATTGTAAAAACAACTATATATTTTAGTTATAATATGAAGTTTTACACATTTAAACAAATAACCATTACTTATTCAATGAGTATTCATCGATAATTCAACAATCAGTATTGAGCATTCAGTTTTAGCGTATGAAACAAAAACCCTTAGGTACCTTCTGTTTACAATAAGTGATCATTCATTTGATCACCTATTGTTCTATAAGAATTTTAAACCCGTTTGCTTTGAAGACATAAAACACTAATTTTGAAGCAAAAAGATTATGCATTTCGACACTACTTTTTTTTGAATCTGAAAACTTAATCATAATTTCCATATACAAACTTAATTACGTGTGTTACACTCTTATAAATAAAATCACTAAATTTCAAAATTTTGAAAAATAAAAGTATTATAATAAAATTAAAAAGTTCCATTTAACCTGATTTTAAACTTTTTAAGTTATACTTACGCTTAATTTTCTATATTCAGATTCTTGTCAAAAAAAAAAAGGAAATTAACTCAGCTGATGGTTTAAAGTTTCAAAAAAGAAAAATTGAAATATAAATTTTTGAATAGAATTTTGATAATTGTTTTTTTACTTTATAATTAAATTTATGGAAACTTAATTCGAGGATATTAACTTTTTTTTTTTGAAAATTGGGACTTTGAAATATAATAATTGGGATTCAAATCTTTCAAAATTAAGAAAACTTATATATTTATCCATTATTCAAATTTCCAAAACCCCTAAGTATTTCCAAATTTCTTTTTTCATATTTCATGCTTTAAAAAAAACAAACTTATAGTTAAAAGTTTTCATCTTAATAATTAACATGTGAAAAAACGATCATTATATATGGTAACAAGGTCAAAATATTCATTTTCGTTAGTTCCAATCAAATGTCTAAAAATATATAAATAAACAACTTTTCATGATTCAGAATTTATGTTTAATAATCATTATTTAGGTCTCAGAATTTTAAACAAACGAAGTTTAAATAATATTCAGAAAATCGTTTAGTGCTTAAGTGGTTTTAGAAAAGTCATTTACGTATAAAATACACCAAGAGCCATCTGTAAAATGCTAAAAGAAAAAAAGAAAAAAAGAAAAAGAAAAGAATAAAGGATGAAAGAGTACTCTTTTGCCTCTGCTCACCATTTAAACGGACCAACCCTTTTAAAATTGTTAGCTTAAGTTTATATATTCTTATACATCTCAGTTCTTCATTTATAAACATAATTCCATTGAACATTTTTATTTCTTAAGTTTTACTTGTATAATATTCCATTAGACAAGTTTATTCCATTCACTTTAATTAACAAAATGTTCAATTCTTTACGTCTTTCTAACATTTAATTATCTTTAATTTACAAGTTACTAGTTTCCGTTTCTTTTATTTTTCATTAATCACTAACTCATGTTACTTATTTTTTCTTTTTTAAAAGTCTCCAACTATCAAAGATTTCATTCATTACAGTAATTGAAACTTCTAACTCATAGAAACTCATAGAACTAAATGTTTCTCCGCTTTGCGCTCACTTGTTCGTTGTGAGATCAACCCCTCTTCCCTATCGTCGCAATCTAAATAGTGAGCCCGTACTTTACCAAATCTGTTACTTTCCTCTCTCCGCACCAACAGACGCTGCTTCTCTCTCGTTTTGAACTAAAGTTGAGCGATTGAACGGCTTGCACTGCGATTTAGTCTGCTTCTACATTAAGATTTTCGATCTTTTTAGGTATGCGATTTTTTGGTTGAATGCATGTTCTTTGTCTAGATCTAAGTATAATCATAAAGTTCATCTACTTAGACTTCGAAATTTTATCAAAGCTCATAGAATAAGTCATTTTTGCAGGGAACATTTGGTAAATATTGACCTTCTTACAAATATTGTCTTGAATATGGATTTACCTGCTGATTTGACCTTTAGCTATCACATTTTTCACGCCTGGTTCATTGATTTGGCCACAAGAATATTTTTTATTGCCACTAACTTGTGGAAACTATGGATAGTACCCATATATTTGCAGATTGATCGATCAAGTTACAATTTGATCTACAGACCAAAAAAGAAAGAAAAAAGAAAGCCACCTACTTTTCTAATTACTTACTTTGCACTGAAAATGAGAGATTTAAACATTTTTGGTTGTTTGTATGCCTATTGTATGTTCGTTAGTTATATGTATAATTCTTCTTACTGGTCCAAGCAAAGCATAGTTATATGCAGGTGTTCTTTAATTATATGTTCATTATTCCACAAGCACGTCTTTTCAGTAGCTATTTACATCTAAGATACAACAAACTCAATCGAAAAAACCAATTGCCTTACTTTTAAGCCAAATATGTAAATTTTTTAAAGAAAATATGTATTCTTTTAAGGCCTGGAGCACCAAGTAAAGCTTGTAAACTTCGAGGAACCAAGCTTCTTAAGGAAAATTTGTTTGTTTATGTTTTGAGGGGACTATAATTTTTAGTAAGTAAGTGATGAACGACAACAAGTCTTCATTCAATTTTTTGTCTGCCACGTGAACTAATTTCTTCAATTATTGTTTATGGAGTAGGGAAAATGGTTACTTTTTTATCAATGCCAGTGAAATATTTGAGAAATTGCGGAAGAGTCGAAGAAGATTGATTGATGGTTTTGCTTTTGGTGCACATATTTTTGCTTGATCGGGTTCTAGAAAATATTGTTAGGTTTCATATTTGTGCACTTATTTTTTTTTCCCGTCAACTCCATGAATTATTCAAGACTTCTGACTATGGAAAAAGCGAATAAGTTGAAACTTGTTGGGAATATATAGTAACTTAAGACACTGAAGGATTGATAATTTTAGAAAATCAAGCCATTCTTTTCCTTGGATAATTGTGTATTTAGTTCTTTTTCTCTGTAGTTGAAGGCTTTAATGTCTAGCTGGTGATTTTAGGTTATATAATTTTTCTAAACGATCTTATGTATACTTTTATAACAATATTTTTTCCCATTGATATGAAAATGACAAATAATTTTGTCAATTATTGGTGGTTGCTCGTTTTATTTTTATGTTTTCATGACGCTATACTTGGAGGTGGAGCCTTAGCACAACGATTATGTCACACGCATGGTGATCTGGGCGTCCAGGTTCGAGTCCGAAAATAGCCTCTTCGCAATGCGAGGGAAGGGCTGCGTACATTATCGATTTTCCAAAGCCCGATATCGTGCGGGAGCCTCGTGCACTAGTTTCCACATTTTTACCCTTTATAGGACGCTATACTTGATATAATATTTGTTGACACTCATTCCTTATACTATCTTTCAGTCCCAAAAAACGTTCTGAACCACTAAAATAATTTGGCTGCTCAAGTTTTGTTTTTCCTATAAAAGTGTAAACCGTTGTTTACTTCGGTTTGAAAATGTGCTAATTCTTTTAACGATAAAGATACTCTTTGTTTATTTTATGCACATATATAGTGTATGTACATTCATATTGGGTATATAAATTTATCAGCTTGATTTTTTTGGTGTACTAACTCCTTTAATTAGAGAACCGAAAGCTGATGTGTATTCGTTAAACTATTATTTTGGTGTAATAACTCCTTTAGTTAGAGAACTAAAAGTTGATATATTTTCGTTAAACTGTTATTTTGGTGTATTAACTCCTTTAGTTAAAGAATGTGAAGTTGATATGTTTTCGTTAAACTATTACATAGAGAACTAAAAGTTGAATGTATGTCAAATTAAATTACATTTCTTTTGTAATACTCATTAAGAGTGATAATAATAAAAATAATTTCATATTGCAACCATTTTGACAAATATAACTGCAAAATTTAGTTTTCACTTTTATCAAACTAATGTTTCTCCTAATTTCAGCTATTGTATTAGTATTCCTTGACATTTTTTCATGGTATCTATTTGAATAACACTCATACTGCATTGAATTATTTCTATAATTTGTTTATTAATTCTCACGAATTTCATTTGTGATTTTGATCTAAACCATTTCTTAAATTGATTTAGAACCGACAAAAGTTCGATGTTTTTGAATTTTCTCTTCCACTCGTGTATTTGGGATTGGTAAATGTCGGATTATAAATTCTATCTAACACATCATTCTCTAGAGCTTAAATTAGTCACTTCCTATTACCTTGAATGGTCAATTAGTGTTTCCTTATATATTTAGTAATTTTTACATTGAACTCTATACAGGTAGTCTTTTGGAGGAACAACAACTATCACATTGTCATGATTACTTTAATAAGTTCAAAATGGAGAGTACTTACGTTTGATATTTATGACGACTACGATGATGATAACAATGATGATGTTGAAGATGATGACAATGATGAGATTCAATGTTCAACCCGAATAACCAAGTATATCTTATCCTTACCCCTTTGTTAGTTCGTAACAATTGTTGAACTTAATGTTTATTTGGTATGTGCTGTAGTTCTTTATGTAAGCCGATATTAAGAATAGCGCAATAGCTTTTTTTAAGAAAAAGAATTAAGTTCACAAAAATGCACAGCAACTCATTTTCTATCTAGTGTGAGCCATAAATGGATTTTGTATATTGTGACGTGTCATTTAAAAATTTTGTTGCTTCATATTGTAATATTATCATATTGGTGAAAATGACCAATACATTAGTTATAGTGGAAATTAGCCACAAGGGCCTCTTTAACATGTGCAATTAGTTTCTAGGACACACAACTGAAATAATTACTTTTAAGGACAAAATGCAAAATAATTAATTTCTAAGGCCTAAAAACCTATGAAATTATGTCCTTGAAAGTAACTGGACTGTTGACTTTGTCTTTAAAGTAATTTTTCTGCTAACTTTGGCCTTAAAATTAATTCCTGTGGATGTGTGTCCTAGAAACTAATTGGACTGTAAAGTTTGTCCTTCTAGTGAAATGCCCCTATAACTCATTTAAGTCAAGTATGATAGCTATGCTTTCGTTTAGATATAGCATTAAACTTGCATTTTAGCCATTATGACATTCTACTTAGGTAGACTTGTTTCTACTTTGCTATGTTAATTTAAGAGAAGTGAAAGGTGAGGCACTAGGTTTATTTTCTACCTTGACGAGTTTAAGCGGCATTCAAATTTTCAACCTTAAAATTATATTGCAAGTGTGTGTTTATATGATTTTTGACTATTAGACCTTCGGTTTTACATTATGTATGAAAAGCATTAAAATTAAATGAATGATAAAATAACAATGAACCAAAAAGTCTATAACAAGCTATTATAAACTTTGAAGTATATATACTATAAAATAAAATAATACACAATCACATAATTGTTAGCATGATTATTGTTTTAAATTGGAAAAATAACCATTTTTTATTGTCAAATAAAAATATTACTTATACTTTTTGTTTTTTGGTTCTAAAATTGGAATAAAAAATGAGTATAATTAATATAAAAAGACCTCATTACTAAATATTTGGTACCAAGAAAAATGAAACACCATTAAGTGAATCTTGAATAATCTTGCTAAATTGCTTTTAGGTCAAGGCATGTAAACACAGAAAGTGCCAGTATTGCATAAAATATATTCGAGCGTGCTTTTAATAATTTAATACTCCATTCTTTATTTTGAGTTGTTTCATAATTACTTAATGACAAAAATAAATAAAATAATTCATCTGTATGTCACTATAAACTAACTTAAGGAACTTTGCTTTCTAATGTCAAATATTAGAACTTCAATGTTACATGTTTATGACCAAATAAAATGCATATCAGCAAATCATATTATATGGCACATCTTCAATTTTAACTCCTAACATGTCTTTATTTGATAGTTTATTCCAGCAAATATGTACTTTATATATTTAGTAGTCATTTTAATTATTTTTCATGTATACTTGTGTACATATCAAACAAGCATCATTTTGATTTTGATTTATTCATCTTCTTCTACTCTTCTAATAATGGTGGGAAACACGGTGTATAATCAGATTATGCTGCACTTATGGCTGGTAAACCTGTCAAAATACCACCCGACCCTTTTAACCCAATTGTAATCAGGTTGAATCTGACCCAGTTTCGTTTTATTAATAATGGGTCCAAATCCAACCAGCCCACAAAAAATTCTATACTGACCCACCTTACCCTCCAACACTTTCAAACCCTAAAATTAATTTCAGTCGATTCTTCCTGACAAAAATTCCTTTTCTTTAATCCTCTCCATCTTTGAGAAGTCACCGGACCACCAAATCAACGACTGCACCATCATCATTAAGCACGCCATCACTACATTGGCTGTGAGCCCTAGATCTGCATTGAAAAAAAAGGTATTTTTCTTATATTTATAAAATTTTGACAACATGATCATCTTCTATGCTTCTTTTGTGTCTGATGTCGTTTTCAAATTAAGTATGCCATATATAAATTGTGCTATATATAAAATATTTAGTTGATGAAACTTTTATAGACAATTTTTATCAGCCTTCTTTCAGTTGGGATCGTAAATACATATAGAGTGAACAAGATTTCACAAAAGGCTTACATGCAGTTAAGAAATAGGAATAATCATATTTTTGAATCAAACGAACCTTGCACCGAATAACTAAAATACAACAATTGCTTTTTAATTTCAAACTTGAATCTTGCAGATTCAGGCTGCATATTCTTACTCTTTGATTGCACATCATTTTATAGGATATCGAGAAGAAGAAGTTGATAC
Organism: Allium cepa; assembly: GCA_030765085.1. Lineage (NCBI taxonomy): Eukaryota > Viridiplantae > Streptophyta > Magnoliopsida > Asparagales > Amaryllidaceae > Allium > Allium cepa. Next base: position 950,630,788 of record CM060937.1, read on the forward strand.
CTGGGATAATACAAAACTATGCTCTGATCATGATGCTTGCACAATTATGCATGCAAGCATCAAGGCAGTTAAAGAATTTCAACCTAAAGAACCAATGAAGGGACATATGGTAAATTTTTGACTGCAAATCTGTTACAGCAGTTATAGTCTTTGTTTTTCTTACTTTAAATGTGATTTTGTTCTATCAGGTAAACATGCTTAAAGGTTTAAAGCTTAATGAGGAAATATTTGCTGGTCCAGAGCTGATAAAGCTTTCTGGATTTGTAAGTGATCATCGTCTTGCATGCCACAAGGGAGAGCCTTCAGTTTTGGGAATTACTCATCTATTAGAGAACATTTTAAAACCAGTTGATTCTTTTTGTTAAACTTTACATTGCAAATGCTAGTCTGGCAATAACCATGGTCCAAAATTAGCTATCTTAGTATAAAATGTAATCATGCTCTAAAAGATTGCTTACCAATGAAATATTACAAAATAATACTACTTTATTAATAAGACATTACAGAAAGCTTTCCGTAATATTATTAAATGTAACCATGGTCCTGAGCTGATAAAGCTTTCTGGATTTGTAAGTGATCCTCGTCTTGCATGCCACAAGGGAGAGCTTTCAGTTTCAGGAACTACTCATCTATTAGAGAACATTTTAAAATCAGTTAATTCTTTTTGTTAAACTTTACATTGCAAATGCTAGTCTGGCAATAACCATGGTCCAAAGTGCTTATAATCTTACTCAGATTATGTAGTGTATATTTATTGCTGATATGTGTTTCAACAATCTAAGGCCCAAAATTAGCTATCTTAGTATAAAATGTAATCATGATCTAAAAGATTGCTTGCCAATGAAATATTACAAAATAATACTACTTTATTAATAAAATATTACAGAGACAGCACTACACAATGAGTATCACTGATGCATAACTGAATTTATCTCTCTGCAGCATACAATTTGTTATACATGATGATAGCACTAATTCTTTTAACAACCCATATTTCAGGTGAAACATTCATTTACGAGTTCAAAAAAGAAATATTTCAGCTGGGGGTACCTGTTTTTCAAACAGCTAATCAGGATTCAACTAGTAAGTTTACGAGTTATGCTCACTTTCAATATCTTCATGATTCAAAAAAGCATATTTGTAAGCACATGAACTAGAAACAAACACTGTATGTGCTGTTTACTTATATAGCGCAAACTGAATTCATTCCTCCTCTCATCTAGGATGTAATCGATCATCCAGTACAACGGCGGATACTACCTGAAAGTCGAAGACCAAACAGCTGCATAATCAGTTTTCTCATGAGGTACATCCTCTTTCTTCTTAATCTCAATGGTTACAATCCTTTACTCTTTATTTTTATATTTTTTGAATAATATATAGTATAGGGGGAATACTCACACCCTTATTTCAAGCCTCCTCACATAGACAGACAACCCTTGCCTCCCGGCACATGATTTCTTCCGACTCTACTGGCAACCATAAAGGCACTCTCACCCTTCCACTTAAAGAAGGGTAAGACTTCTTCATTCTCATTCATCTCTGTTTTTTACCTTAATAAATCCACAATCTCATGCATTGGTAATTGATGTATGGAAACCTAAAATGCACATTTTAGTAATTAACTTGGTATGCTTGTTAGAAATTATTAATGTTGGCGGTATCATTTGATAAAAGTATAACTGGTCAGTTTTTAGTTTACAATATAAATCATGCAACATTGTCAATTTTTTAAGTTTCGTCTTTTGTTTGTATATGCACAAATTTCTTCAACTTTCCTAACCTTATATATGTATATACATTAATACATAAGTATATATGTGTGTGTAGGTGTTGGCGGTAAAAATGGCCACCAACATCCATGTAATGTGAAAGCACAAATAATCCAATAACAATACCAATCAGAGAACAATATAAGTTCACAGATCACATATTCGGCACAGAAAAGTAAATGAACAGGTGAATTTTGGAGTAGTTCAACAAACTCTGACCTACATCCACTCCAATAATCTTATTATTTATACCGTAAGATTACAAGTGCAGTTGTTTTTGTCTAAGAATATTAGTGGAGAAGAGGAAATTGTTTTTGTCTAATAATATTAGTGGAGAAGAGGAAAGAGTGAAGAATAGCCAATCGAAAAGCCCGCAAAGATCCCTCAATGAACGCCAAACCCGCTGTATTAATAGAAGAAGACGTATAAATATCTTGTTCAAATTCGGATCCAGTATGTTTAGGCCAAGACGACCCGATCAAAAAAATTCAGGCTGATCGCCGACCTCTAAGAGGGGTCGGCGTCGACCCCCCTTCCATGCATGGTCGGGCCCAGTGATCCCTTGTATGGGTCCCTCTACTCCTCCACTTTATGTTTCCAAAATCGTTTTCCAAGTTGACGCATCGTTCTTGAGTTATTGAGTGATCATCGTTGAGTAGCGCTGCCAATCCGAGCGATCCATATCCATATTCATCTGATTCGATCCCTTTCCCAAGGCAAGTGCAAATTCCAGGGCGTCTTCCGTATGAATCCGCTCGACCATCGTCCATAGCCTTGTTTATAACCATTCTTCGAGCCTGATAATCATATCTCCGGGCTTTCTACCTTGGTGATTACGAAATCCGTTTGGCCAAATCCGTTGGTATACTGCCTGGCCAAAAGGCTGTATAACATTTGCCCTCCAAAACATGCCATGTGATAGGAAGACGTATTCTGAATTACCACAAGTCCGAGTCCATAATCCATCGATAGTCGAAGTACCAATCCAGAATCTGATCCATTGCCAAACCAAATCGCCGTGAGCTGTCCGTGTATGTCTGGGAATCTGTTAATGAAATCCGCGATTGTTCTGAGTTGATAGCCAATTTCGAATCCATTTCAAATCCTTTGCCAAATCCACATCCATCCAAAGCCGTTAACCAAATCCGTGACCTCATCGGATCGTTCGTCAAGTCCGAAGCCTTGAACTCTTCGGATCATCATCCCAAGTCTTCGATCTCTCCGGATCGTTAGCCAAACCCGTGGCCTCTTCGGGCCGATATCCCGACCTCTTCGGATCACCATCCAAGTTCGCGACCTCTCCGGATCATTATCCAAATACATAATCGTTTGAAATCCTGGAAGTCAGTAAGCCAGTCCGCGATCTCTCTGGATCGTTATCCGAGTTTATGGCCTCTCTCTACCGATCGATGGTCTCTCCGGACCCTTGCTGCGCTCAATCCGAACTTAACGACGAGCTGATCTTATCGCTCTCCGTCGAAGCAACTCACCCCTTGCACTTCGGTCCTTTTGGGACATATAGCGATGTCATGATCCTCCTTGATCGATCATAGTCTCTCTGAGCTCTTGCTGGACTATCCTGTCATTTTTCGGTGAAAGGGGAACAACGACAAGTAAGTCGATCATGTCGCTCTCCGGCGAAGTGGCGTTATTTTTTGCACTACGGTTTAGTAAATGATGTCCTGGCCTGCCTAGGCCGACCATGGCCTCTTTGGACCCCTGCTGATCCCATCCAGTCGCTCTCCAGCGAAAGGTGGAACAACGACCAATAAGTATGAATCGTGGCCTCTCCAGTCTGAACTACGGTCTCTCCTAACCCTTGTTGGACCTTACTCTTCGACGAGAAGGGTACAACGACAAGTAGGCCGATCTTGTCGTTCTCTGACGAAGCAGCATGCTTCTTGCTTCTCCGATCTCGTCTCTTCGGTTGGGACATAACGCGATTGTTGGGGTTTCTCCAGCCTCAATCCCTAGTCGAGAACTTGATTAATATACGAGTCCATCCTGCCACTCTCCGGTGAAGGGACTTGCACTTTACAGTTATTGCCCCGTCTCTCCGATCAAGACAATAACCATGACTTATTTTGTTCATCGCATTAACGCGGATTTATGTATATTAAGATCCATTTATTATAGCGGTTCATCGCCATCTCAGAGCATGCCTAGAGACCGACATCGATCTCGTATATGTGTAAGTGACTTAGCCGTTTTATCGTGGAGTTTATTATTTTAATTCATGCCATTCCAATTAAGAGATGACGACCTATGTCCTTAAGCCGGGCTTGCTTCAATTTGTGGTGGATGATTGTTGCTTCCGTTCCCTCACTGCTGTCTGATTCCTTTAAATGTCAACCAAAGTCGTACCCTCAGTTCCTTGGGGTGCGATATCGATCCCTATGAAACGCTGATCCATCTTCCTTGGTGGGGGTTTGCCCCCGGTTGCTTCAATCCATGCCCAAGCCTGTTAGTTTCCGCTCCAAGTCCTGGATTTCAATCTGCAGCCGTTTCAACATCCATTCCAGCCAGCCCACCGACTCCACGAGGGTATCTCGGATTATACTCTTCCAAACGAGCATCAAAATTCCGATTCGCACCAAATTCCACAGAATTGACCGCAGACCTACCAGTATCCTGACCGATCAAACCTAGGGGCATGCCCCCTGAGGGGTCGCTACCGACCCCTCCTTGTTGGCCAGGGACCGCCATCGGCTGCTTCACTCCGTTCTCCTGCCTTTTTCTCCATTTCCAAGATCTCGGGTTTGATTTTCCACAGCTTCTGCTACTTACTCTTTAATTCACATTGTCATTAGCTTCAAATCCTTGGTTTTGCACTTCAGCGGTCCCTGCTCCCGCCTATCCAACCCGCTTGAGGAAATTCTGCATCTTCTCTTGCCTCTTCATCATCCGTTTCTGCATTGTTCACCATTGTTTCCATCTCCTCCCTAGTGATGTAGGCGGAGGTTTGATTAGCTTCAGCTCCAGCTCTAGCTCCAGAGGATACTTCCTGAGTTCCTCCATGGTGAATCTTTTCTACTAGCGCTCGCTTTGAAGATTGCCTAACCGTTGTTCCAAACGCAAGCTTCTAATCTTTTCAAATCAACCGGTTCAAAAATTCTTAGTGAAAGCACCAATATGTTGACCGCAAAAATGACCACCAACACCTAAATAATGTAACAGCACCAGCAATCCAATAACAATAACAATACCAATCACAGAATAATATAAGTTCACTAATTCAGTGCAGAAAAGCAAATAAACACGCGAATTTTATAGTGGTTCGATTTTGGTCTACGTCCACTCCAATAATCATATTATTTATAATGGAAAATTACAAGTATAGTTGTTTTTGTCTTAGGATATTAATGCAGAAAGAGAAAAAAGTGAAGAAGAATAGCCAACTGAAAATCCCTCAATGATCCTTCAATGAATGCCAATGCTGCTGTATTTATAGAAGAAGACTTGCAAATATCTCCATCAAAATCAGGTTCCAGACTCCACGCCAAGATGACCCGATCCAAAAAAATTCAGGACGATCGCTCACCTCTAAGAGGGGTCAACATCGACCTGCCCTTCCAGGGGTGGTGGGGACCATCAATCCCTTGTGTGGGTCCTCCTCCTCCACTTCATCTTTTCAAAGTCATTTCACAAGTTGATGCGTCGTTCATTGAGTTATTGAGCGATCATCGTTGAGTTGCGCTGCCAATCCGAGCGATACATGGCCATATTGATCTGACCTGATCCCTTGCCTAGGGGAATCACCAATTCCATATTTAGCCAATTTCAGGGTGTCATTCATCCGAGTTCGCTCGATCATCGTTTATAGATTTGTTTATAACCAATCTTCGAGCCTGATAATCATCTCTCCGGGCTTTTTGCCTTGATGATTACGAAATCTGTTTGGTCAAATCCGTTGGTATACTGCTAGGCCAAATGGCAGTATAACAATAGGTTATAGTTTTTGTAACTGTGAAGAAGTGCAGGTTTCAGTTTGAAACTTTGAAGGTCTTTTCTTTAGTTTTTATTATGTATCTGCAGTTTAAACAGTTTCAATGTTATACTTTCAGCTTTATGTATGATTTTTGACCATTATACCTTCAATTTTACATTTTATGTATGAAAAGCATTAAAATCAAATGAATGATAAAATATCTGTGAACCAACAAGTCTACAACAAGCTATTCTAAACTTTGTAGCATAAGCACACTATAAAATAATACACAGTCACATAAATTGGAAAATTAAAATCTGTTTTTTTTTTAATCAAAAAGAAAAAGGGGAAAAAAATCTCTTATTCTTTTTTGTTCTCCGCTTCTAAAATTGAAATCAAACATGAGTATAATTAATATAAAAAGAGCTCATTACTAAATATTTGGTAACAAGAAAAATGAAACACTATTAAGTGAATCTTGAATAACCAAGTGCTAAATTGCTTTTAGGTTGGGGCATGTAAACACAGAAAATGCCATTATTGCTTGAAATATATTCGAGCGAGCTTTTAAATTTAACACCACATTCTTCATTTTAAGTTGTTTCATGATTACTTAATGACAGAAATAAATGAATAATTCGTCTATATGTCACTATAAAGTATAAACTAACTTAAGGGGCTATGCTTTCTAATATCAAGTAATAGAACTTCAATATTACATGTCTATGACTAAATAAAATGCATACCAACAAATCATATTATAAGACACATCTTCTATTTTCACTCCTGGCATGTCTTTAATTTGATGGTTTATTCCGGTAAATATGTACTTTATATAATTAATAGTCATTTAATTAGTTTTCATGTGTACTTGTGTGCAGATCAAACAAGCATCATTTTGATTTTGATTTATGTATCTTCTTCCACTCTTCTAATAACGGCGGGAAATAAGTTGGTATATGCTCGGATTCTGCTGCACTTACGCCAGGTATTATGCTCTGAGGCCGAGATCAGTGGCAGAGACAGGAAAACCAACTTACTTGATAATGAAATTCCTGAGAAAACTTTATTTGATTCAGAAGAGTAGGGGGATGAAAGATGAAAACTTTAATGAATCTGATGTTGTTTTGGAGATAACCGAGGGGTGTTGAGATGGGGAAGAGAAGTGGAAAGATGAGAACTTTAATGAATCTTATTTTCCACTTCTTGCTTGAGCTGTAGTATCATGTGATCGTGGGTTTCCTTCTCTCTGACCAGCTTGTCAAATTCTTCATCTCACTGTACTTTCTAATCGCTTCCTTCTCCTGCATTTAGTTCAATTCTCGGATTTCGGTTAGATTATCGCAAACGATAAAAAGTCAAGTCAGGTGACATGCTGTGGGTTTTTTTTTTGGGGGGGGGGGTGGGGTGGGGTGGTTTATGGAGGGGGTGGGGTGTCTGCCTGTCTGTGCTTCTCTGTGTGCGTTTGTCTCACCAATCAGTTGATTTGAAATTGTCTGGCAGTCCGTGTGTTTGTATGTGTCCTGTCTGTGCCTGTGTCTAAGAGACCAATCAGTTGATTTGAAATTGTCTGACAGTCTGTCTCTCTCTTTCACTCTCTCTGCGTGTGCATGCTCGTGTGTGCGTATGTGTGTCTAAGACACCAATTGGTTGATTTGAAATTGTCTGGCAGTCTCTGTGCGTGTGTCTAAGAGACAACAATCAGTTGATTTGAAATTGTCTGGCAGTCTCTGTGCGTGTGTCTAAGAGACAACAATCAGTTGATTTGAAATTGTATGACAGAGGCTTAAGAGTTTAGTCGGAGAGGAGGAGGAAGTTAAAGATAGGTTGTATCGTATGTCTAGAGCTGCTCCTATCAAGGTGAGTGTTTTTGATGGTTGCTTTTACATTTTTAATTAGTTTTGTCAGTTTATAAATTATAATAGGTTATGACAACAATAATCTAGTCAGTCAATAAGATATTGTGAGTTTCATATTATTTGATGGCCACTTTGAAATTTTCAATAAAAAATAAAACGGACAAGGGTTTATTTCCCCCTTGGTGCATAGTTGCTTAATCTAGTTACTTTAAGTAAATAATTTGAAGAAGTTACATAGAGATGTCTGTCAAATAAAAATAGCACATACATTAATTTAATTGGTTGTATGGTTTTTTTTTGGGAAAACAGCACACGATTGAGGAAAACTGCGCACATGGTAGAATTTCCAAATGTCAACAGCAAGATATTGGATAATGTAATCAAGTATCACAAAAAGCAGATCAAAGCTGCAGCTTTTGCTGAGGCTAATGAAGACGGTAGGTCATCAGACGATGCACTGAATAGTTGGGAAGCTGATTTTGTTAAACTCGCCGAGCCTACTCTTTGTACTTGCTGCTACGGTAAAATGATTCATTATCTCATGTTTTGACCTAAGCATAGTTAAGTAGCAATAGTTTGACTGCATATTTAGATATATCCCACTTAATTGAATTCAGCTTATTACTATTGCAGTAGTTATATGTTGGCCCAGGTGTGTAATAGGAGTATCAGACATCCTTTGTGACATTCTATTACATTTTTATAACCAAAATGGTTTCAATATATATATATATATATATATATATATATATATATATATATATATTTCTCACCAAGTATAAAAACCATGGTAAAATCAAATTATTTCTGAATAAGTTTGTGTGTTAGAAGAGTATCAATAAATGATAGTAAAATGCATTAGCTTTTTTATCTGCAACAGAGAAGCATCGATGATGAATCTATGTGGAAGTAAACAACGATGATGTCAAAGAGATTCAATGATCAACCCGAATATCCAACAAATTTCCAGATATCTATCCTCGCTGCTACTCTGATTTTGGTATAAAATTTCAAACTCTGGAGCAGGATTCACCATGACAGCATTTTTTGGGATGCAAACTGGCTCCTTTGAGGGTGCAGGTAACTACAGCTCCAATGGAAGATCTGCATTTCCTGTCCTTAAGTTTGAGAGCTGAAATCCATCAGCTTGGGCATGTTTCCTGCAAGCTGATATTTAAGACAACTTCCTATGTTCTATTCGCATATAATGTACATTTATGAACTGTTGATTCAAGTGCTTAAATAAATTAGCCTAAGCCTTCGCAGTAGAGTATCAACCTTATCTGGCGTGTTCAACTGAATGTAACATAGAAATTCGTTAGAGTTTCTGGTGTTTTTTATTTTATAAGGGCTTGGAGTGCTACTGTGGATGTTAGCATGTATGCATATGTTTGTCTATTGTGTGAGTTTCCAACATCTATATTCATAACCTGATGGCTGTGGATGGCGAATTTGTACCTCCATTTTTATCTGCCAAAACCAATCCGCAATGGATGCTTCAGAGATGTATTACCGTTTACGTCTTAAACCTTGTAGATGCATCTCTTTTCTCTTTTTTCAATGGTTGAACTGAATGATAAAATGCGGTGCGTGGATGGACTATATAATGGAAATTTCTTATCTATTGCATGTATTTTTTGTCTTTTTTCCTCCTCTCTTTGCCTCTTTGATCAACTAATATAAGATCGTCAAGACAAGCACCATTGTTTCAGTGGTTAAGTGTTTTGGCTTTGGTGCAAGAGGTCACAAGTTCGAAACTTGTGTAGCATGATTTGAATATTTATTGACAAAAGTGTGATTTGTGATATGTTGTATTTAAGTACCATTTCAAAAAAAATGTATAAGATCATCAGATTCATGCAAATTTTGTACATTTTGTTTTGTTGTAGTACTTGCACATGATACATTTCGTTTTGTTGTACTTTGAATTAATGGTTAGCATTTACACAAAAAAAATAAAAGTATCATATTGAAGTTAAATTTGAGTTCCTTTTCCAGTAAAATAGTTTTAAACGTTATGATCATAGCGATTTCGAAATAGATTTGCATTTAGAATTTTTGAATAAAGCTATTAAATTCACTTTGTCTAAAAAGCTTAAACATAAAATATCGTGGTATTTGGACTCGGTTTGTTCATCGATTGTAAATAATGTATCCAACTGTTTTGTTCGGTTCATTTAAAATTAGATTGTTTAGATTGATGCGAAATATCTATCGAAAAAGCATGATATTTTTTGAACACATGTTTAAAATGGTTTATTAAATTTTAAAATATCATAAGTATCATTACCCATTCTCTATTTTTTAGGAATATCTTTATATTGTTCTTTACTCTCGCAAAAGCATAAATGTGTCCATTATGTCCGATAGATATGTAATGCATAACGTATGTCCCCTAAGATATATCTGATCCAATCGCATATTCATCCAATAAATCATCACCTAGAAGGTCTATTTGGTCTGTCACCCTTGTTGGACATTACCTAAAAAAGAATGGTGGGTCCCAAGCCCTACGGGCAGCATCTCCAGACTCCTTGAAAAACATCTCTTTATCCTGTCTGCCACCTTCCCAGTCGACAGTGGAAGGCCATCTCCCAAATTTTCACGGGTCTTGTCCATACCTGTTCTTGTCCATCAGGATTCCTCACCGACCAGCTCCTATGTCGACTTTGTTTTTTGTAAGTAAGAAGACTTTTACCAAAAGCACATGGTCACTCGTGCAAAATGAGGCAGCAACCCAATATTATTTTTTTGACAAAAGCACCACTTTGACAACTACAATGTTCATCTGACAAAAGCATCACTGTGTAACAACCACTCATTATACTTTACTTTCACCAAGTTAAAGCGCCATTGTACAACAAACTACATGGGCCATATTGCTCCTTTGACTTGATCATGCCGCAATACGACTACAATAGCATTCTTCTAGACCTTTTCCTCCATGCAGAATTCAAGCTGATCATACCTGGACCCAAAATTGCTATCAGCGACTAATAAAACTTAGTATCCAAGGCATCAATCTTAACCCTTCAAGGCATGATTTCTACAACTATAAATAAAGGATAATGTGCACCTAAACGAGGATCGTGTTTTCGACATTCAAGACATACTATTATTAGTTTTATGATCCTGTAATAGACATTAATATAACTAAAAAGATAAGTCTGAAGACCGCCCTACACCTCTGGTACCTAATATAGTCTTAGACTGCACAACAGCGGTACCCGACCATATAGAGCCATGTTTAAGAGGTAAATTACTGAAACTCCAAGGAAAAACACGTCGTACGTGTCACAACGCATAATATAATAATCAATAACACATATAAAGCAGGCAAAACAAAATATAATCAAATGAACCATGTATAAAAATATCAAGGTGCATAAGTTGACAAGACTATAGAAAATAGAAACAATAGAGTTTACGCATCCCAATATCTAAATAAACTCCAATAACTATCTCTAATAATAATAAGTACTGACATAGCTTCATCGTACTTCACAATAGAATATAAATGATGGTAATATCCAAAATATAGATTTATCAAAGCATAGCCTCTTGCTCATCCTCCGCACAACTCCATACACTATCTTAGACCTGTTATCCCTAAACTGTTGATTTTAGAGTACCCGAGAAAATAAGAAGTAAAACATAAAACCTCAAGTTAGACAACAGTCTGATATGAGCGATGCTTTACCTCAAAATAGATAAAAAACCTGAGAAAATAAGAAGCAAAACATAAAACCTCAAGTTAGACAGCAGTCTGATATGAGCGATGCATTACCTCAAAAATAGATAAAAAACGATATATAGTAAAGGAAATAGGATATGCAAAACCATATCTGACATGTCCTTACTTCCAACAAGTTAACATACAAAGATGGTATATGCTAAATTAGTATCACATATGATTGCACTAAACTAAGTACAACATTAGGTGTCGGTGTATATAAACAGCAATTTGACATCCATAATTATCAAATAGCAAACTTAGCAATCATCACACATCCTTGCACCTCTCACTTTATTGCTGTTTGATATAGGGATAACTCTTTATAGCCCAAACAAATGGTTAGCCACTACCCAATGTCACGAATGCTCAACTCATGCCCACATAGATGGCTATGGACTGGACACATATAGACGTCTAAAATACAAGCACAAATAGACTAATCTGTCCTAATAAAATGAGCATCACAACCTTGAAGTTATCCATCGATCCCTTAACACATGTACCGGTAATAGAACCACCTATTGTTCTACTCTACAAGTGATCGCATATAACTTGCTTTCTCAGTCTACCACCGATGCCATAATCACTCTTAATGTCAAGTCATCGAAGTCACTTCACTTTCTTGGTTGCCACAAAAACCCTTAAGCAGTCTTGAGTTGTCCCGGAGTCATCCCACACTTTACCTAAGTCAACTTCCCAAAATCTCAAGGTAGCTCCTTGGTAATCCCCGAAGTAACCTTCAATAGAGTTAGAGGTATGCCCTAAGAGAAATTCTGCAATTTATTGTAAATTATTAACACTATAACAAAATCTCGTTCGATATAAAAGGTAATTTTCTTTCTATTATATACTTGTCATACCATATTATGTCAATTAATTATTTGATTTAAGTATATTTAATAGAATTTTTTTAAATGATATGTTATGATAGAAATTACAATGTATTGAAATCACGAGAAATTTATCACATTAATTTAATAACATATTGTTTTAAATATTTCTAGTTGAGATCTTTCAAGACATGATATTGATCCATACGTTGAGACTATGATTGTGATGACCCGGAATTTCTAACAATTTAAATTTGAATAGTTAATTGATTTAAAATATTCAAAAGTTAATTTTAACTTGAATCCGAGATATCAATATTCACTTGATAATTAAACCATTGAATTATAAAGTTAAATATTGAATTTAATAATTGAAATTGGGTAAATTGTTGAATCTGAAATTCTGAGCCTGTTTAAAATAATTTGAAGGCTTATAAAATTTAGAATGATGATACGAAGGATAATAGAATGGTTGAAATTTGTTTTAAGGGTGATTCGTTCAGTTTTGAAAATTATATCTTTTATATTGAATTCAAAAATAGTCTTCCGAGGCACAGTCTCGGAATTCGACGAAACCAGTTCCATTGGATCCGTAATAATTAGTTATTATCGGATTTCAATTTTCGTAGCCATCGGAGTTGTCATTTGACCCTGGCATCTCGAAACGCGTAGAACTATTTTAATCGATTTAATTTAAAATCGATCGTTTATTTCCATATCTTGCGCATATGATCGAATTAGCCTTTGAAACCCGTTCCCTTTGTGTCCGGAACGCGAGTAAAACCTTATAATCGCCTAGCGGCATTCATTAAGAGAAGTTCAAAATTTTAATTTGGCGATGAACGAGATATTTTGAAGTTTTGTAATATAATAAATTTAAAAATCAACTAGCAAGATATTTTCTTGTACCAAGCGTATTTAGGAAGCCAATTTCCCCCCAAACTCTATAATTTATCTCCGTCCTCTTAACTCTGAACCTTCAAACAGAGAACGAATTCAAAAAAAAAGAAAAAAATGGGTTCCTTCATTCTTCTAATCGAACTCCCCTTACTTCTTCTCAATTCATTTCCCAATTAGAAAAAATGCCTCTCTATCGTTCGACTGCAACCAAGGAGCGAGCGAGCGGCATCGAAATCAAAACCTAGGGCAGAAACTCGAATTCATTTTCACCTCTCTTCAGTTAACTGGAATTTGCACTGGGGTTTGTTGCTCACGAGTGAGGGATGGATGTCGCGATGGTTGGTAGCGACGGCTTCGACAGCGCCTAGGGTTTAGGAGATTGATGGGTGTAGGCACACAGGCTAGCGCGCGCGACATCTGGGGTTGGAGGCGTGAAGAGTGGGTGACTGCGAGGGATGCTGGCAACATCGTGGTCGGCTTGGAGTTTTTGCGATGGTCGTTGCGTGATTTTGGTCGCGACTGGATAGAGGGGGGAGGCCTGATGCTCGGTGATAGGTGAGAATTTTCCCTTCCAGTTTTTATTACTTTTTTTTAAAATAAATAAATAAATAAATAAATGTCTCAGTTTGGAAATTTGTATGAATGATTTTGTTAAGGTAGGAGATTTCAAAGGAAGAATTTAGTTGGTTAAAACATTGTTAAAATTTAGAATCATAATTTAAATTGAACAAATTAGTTGATGGGATTTATGTAGTGGTAAATTAGTTTAGGTCATCTCAAATCTTAATAAGAATCATATAAATTGTTCATTTAGGATCAAATGGGGAAAACCAAAGCTATATGGAAATGGATCGCAAAATAAAAGCAATGGTGGATAAATCTCACCATGTTGGATTTTATTTATTTATTTAGATTTACATGGTTTGGTTGAATGACTAAATTGATTGGATGTGCACTGAGGATGACGTGATTTGGTTTTTGGTTGGTTCTCGAGTCGATTGTTGTTTGACTCGGAGGATTTAGGTTTTAATTAGTTTAAATTTAAATCGTAAATAAGGAAATGGTTCAGATTAAAATTAATAAAGATTTAATGATTGGTGATTCATTTAATAAATAGGATAATTTAATGAATACTTAATAAATTAAATTAATTTATGATTTGGGTAATTAATTGGGTATAAATTAATTGAAATGATCATTGGATGGTTTGATAAATAATTGCTTAGTGAAATTAATAAAATACAATTACCTTGTGGAATTAATCAAGGGATTAATGATTAATTAAGGAGTAATTAATTTATTTAATAAAGTAAATAAAAGATAGTTAATCATTGGTTGAGATAAATAAAGAATGACTAATATTTATGGTTTAATTAATGATTAATTATTTAACGTAATTAAATTAGATTAGAATAAATTGAAATGTAAATGAGAAATCGTTAATTTATGTAATTGATGATGCAAATAGAAATTGATTAGTTAAGAAAATAAATTAATATAAGTGACTTACGAGAAATTAATTAATATAAGTTATTGAGGATAAATGAAATTAATATAGTTAATTAATTTATGAGATAATTAAAGATTTCTTATTGATTTTGGTTAAAAATAATTAACATTATGAAAAGAATTAAAGTTAAATTCTTAAATAAAATTTGAGGATAATTAATCCGGGGTGATTAATTAAAATGGAAATGATAGGATGATGGATTAATTGATTTGAATAAATTAATGTTTAATGGAGAAAATCTAAGTGGATTAGGTTAGTAATTCAATCAGGATTAATTTAATTCAATTAGAATAAATTTAATTGATTTGTGTGATTAAGCTTTGCTTATGGATGATTGAATGGTATTGGGTGTTTTAAATGAGTTGATATCTCTGATATGAAATGTTGTGTATTTCATTTGGATAACTTGGGTTTGGATGAGATGGAACTCGAAGAGGCCGGGATCGGGTATTGGAAAATACCCGGAACCAGAATTCTCATAAATTGATATGTGAGACTAACAAGTTGGAGTGAAACGTTTTTTTAAGTAAATCGGACTATTTGATCGAAATGTTGGCACTTAGGAATCATATGTGCGAAATAAATTATGTCTATGACATATTGTGGATTTGAAAAAAAAATGGTTTGAGTTACCCGGGTTCTATATAAGATGTATGATTTGTATTCCATGTTCAATGGGTTTACTCACGCTGGTTTCCAGCCTGACCCGGGTGTTACTTTGATGTAATGCTCGGGTCAGACCGAGTATTACAGATTTACAGGTTAGGACGTTCTGGAGCTCAGGAGGCGAGCTGGATGGTAGTATCGTATAGAGTATAACCGCTGTATTTACATTATTATTAATCTGAGACAGGAAAATTGTAAATATTCAGTGACTGTATATTATGTTAAACTCTGATGTATATTAAGTGCAACCGACATATATAATATTCTTTTGCAAACTGTTATTATTTATTGTTATATTTTATCCGCTGCGAATGTGAGATGTTTGGTGTTTCTGTTCTTCTTCTTCTATCTCTTTCTTCTTTTTCATAACTATCCGGAATTTTCGACTTCGAAAATTCCGGGTCGTTACAGTTGGTATCAGAGCTGGAAGGTTAAGTGAGAACCTTGGCTCTGGTGGGGATTACTCATTAAATAGAGTCTGTAGCACTCTAGAATGAGTTGAATATATATATTATATGAGAGCGTACTTGTTATTTTCTTATATAAAGATTTTAAATGATTTTATATAAAAGTATATTTTGTTATATAAAGCAATATTTCCTTGTAATGAATATTTAGGTGATTGGTTGTTAAATTATTGGAATTAAGTTAAGAAATATTATAAAATACGACCCAATTGAAACTTACAACCAAAGTTGAAGAATAAACTTATATAACGAAATGGAATTTGAAATATAGATTGTGAATGTAATTTATAAATTGAAATAAACTTTATAAATAAATGAGATTATAATTTGAAATAAACTTCCAGAGAATATTTGAAAATAAAGTAAGATGAAAATTTCAGGGTAATGCTTAATATGAATTGGATGGATTGGAAATTTAAACTTCCTTTGGATTTGAAAGTGGTTTCCAAAGGTTTTGGAGGAATAATTGCATTATTTCAAAAATATTTTTGTGTTGAATTTGTAATCTGGGAGATTTGAAATCAAAAATATTTGGAAGTGTTCTTAGAGAGATAAAAGCATTGAACTATTTTGGTCACTAGAAAATACGTCGGTGATGACTGCAGCATCATCGATGTTCATTTTCGAGTTTCTAGAAGAGAAATTGCTACCAAATTATTTTAAATTGGAATTTAACTTGGAAAGTTAAATGGTGATTTGAATTGGGAATTTGTGTGATCTCAAAACGGGTTTGAGATTTAAAAATTAAGAATGGTGGATGTTTAAAAATAAATTGGATGATATCATCCTATTGTTAATAAAAATCTTTAAATTGAGAATAGTATTGTATAAATAAAATAAATTTGAGTAATTGAATTGTAAAATTAAACTTGTTTAAGATCCGGCTTCAAGCTGGAAGATAAAATTGAGTAATAAATTAAATTCTTAAAATAAAATAGTATTGAACTCTTATTTGAACCTTGAAATACGTAAGTAAAGATAATATAAAATGAAAATTTGAGAATTGGACTCAGAAAATTAAACTGTTTAAGAACTTTAAATAAAGGTTAATTTGGTTTAAAGAGTAAAACCAACCTTTGAGAAATCTAACTCGAATTTATATAATTCGAGGTGAGTTAAAGTTGAAATTTAAATTCCATTAGTACAAATGGAATTTGGTTTGAATTAAGTGGAATGTAAGTTGAATTGTTGGGGAAGTGAACAGTTTGACTCTTGACTATTTTAAATAAATTTTTTTAATACAAACTTATTTTTCTAAGCTATTAAATATATACAACCTTTCTTTTTAAAACTAACTTATTATATATATTTGTTTACCATTATTTTGGAGCTATTTAGACATTTTTCAACTGTTTCCTAAACTAATTACTATTTTTCAACTATTTCACAAACTAATTTCTATTTTACAACTATTTTGCAATTATCCAAAATTTCTGAAACTATTTAGCTATTTTTCAACTATTTTACAATTAGTTATCTATTTTATAGCCATTTTGCAAACTAATAATTATTTTTCAACTACTTTCTATTTTAAAAATTTTTTTAGCTAGTTTTTCTAAAAATAAACTGGTCGGAGTTCAAACTGTTATTGACTAAATACCCAACTGAGATAAGAATTGAAGTGATAATCCAATGAAATTGAAGCAATTATGATTATGTGAGTAGAAATTAAAGGAAATGTGAATAGAAAGGGAAATTGATTTAGTTAATAATCAATGAAGATAAATACGTGGGATGTACGTATATTATTCTATGCACATAGTGATTTAATCCAGATTCGAGCACAGAATTTCGAGATAGTTTATCGATCCGAGTTGGGATTTTTCACTCGATTTTCGACGGCGTCTGGATATGGATTGTTGATTGGTTCTAGATATTCTTTATCATAGTTATGTCTATGCAAGGAGAATGACGATTTCTAATCAAGAAAACAAATTTGAGTCCGCACTAGGAAGTCAGGTGGACGATACTAGTTCGGAAGTGAAATTGTGTGATCGAGTGAGCGTTCAAATTGGTATAGCGTACGAATGATAAGCATACGTTGTGCGAATTTGAATGAAATTGATATTGGAAAGAGAAGTTAAATTTGAATATTTGATTTTGAATAAATGAAGTTATATATCTTTGTTATATGAGATAAAACTTCCCTTGATAAATCTATAGCCAGAAGAAAATATTTTTGAGAGTGTTTGAAGTATAAAAGGAATTTTATACGAGTTTAAAGTGATCCAAAGTTTTAAAATTTTATATCTGAATATAAAAAAAAGGGATCTTATGAGGATTTTGGAAAGGGTTTTGAGAACCTTTGGATTTGGAAAGGCTTTTGATTTTGGGCAAAATCAATATTTAATTTGGAAAGCCTGATTTGAGAATCATCGATTTTGGGATAATCGATTTTGTGTAAAGGAGATTTTTATGAGATTCATACTAGGCGTATTATTTGAAAGATACTATATGTGTATAGTATAAAGTGTTTTGATGATGGCTCTGGGGAAAAAGGCGCTTCCTTGAAATGAACTTCTCAGGAGTGCCACTGGGTGGTGCTGCCATGAGCCCCAAGGGGGGGTTCTAAAGTTGATCCTGTGAGGAGTCCGGACAAAACTAGTTCCTGGGGATTATGAGTTGTGTATACCATAGCGGAAGTCGTGTGTGCCGCTGAGAGCCAACGGTCTGCGTTTGATTTTATATCGGCAGACTGCGACCTATGGTACAACATAGCGGAAGTCGTGTGTGCCGCTGAGAGCCAACGGTCTGCGTTTGATTTTATATCGGTAGACCGCGACCTATGTTGGAGTGGAGAAGTTTCATTTCGACAATGAAAATCAGAGGCCACGAAGAGCCTGCAGTTACATGGACTTTTGCTGCGACGGCAACGTAACCCTGGATGTAACTGTGATCTGTTGTGTGGGATCCATGGCGTAATTGAGAGGCCGCGGAGAGCCTGCAGTTGCATGGACTTTTGCTATGACGGCAACGTAACCCTGGAATGTAACTGCGACCATGGATGGGGGTGATGATTTCCAAAGCATTGTCACCAAAGATATTTCTTCTATTTTCAAAAAAACTGTTTTCAATATTTTTAATAAAATTATTTTCCAAGTATTTTCACTGGGTGTTGAAAACAGATTTACCAAGTACTTATAGATTTTCAGTCCTACGCCTGATCAACGTATGACTGAATTTATGTGAGAACAAGGATGGACTGCTTGAGACATCGAGTTATAAGAAGTATTTCTATAAAAAGCTATTTTGATAGTATGATGTGAATTTAAAAGCATTTCTAAAATTTTTAAATAAAGATATTGGAATTTTGGAAAATAAGGAAACCCAAACTGGAATTATAAAATAAAATTTGAAACTCGGGAAATTTAAAAAGTGATTATTTGTCATTAAAATCGAATATTGATTTAGAAATTGAGAATAAGCTAATTGGTTAAATAATTGTTTGATTGAATACGTTAATAAAATTTAACTTTGGTAAATAAATGGATTGTAAATTAATAATGGGTTTGGAAATGAATTCAAATTGTAAATAGAACTCGACTTGGATTTAATAATGAAATAAATTAGAAGAGATGTTGTAAAAATGAAATAGGTTGGACTGAAAAAAAATGTGATGGTTTGAATTATAAATAAAATGCAAGGGTGATTTGAATAATATTTAATGAGATTTGCAAGTAGATTGGATATAAGAGAAGTGATTATAATAGAAATAGTTTGAGTTGCAAAAACAAAACCTAAGTGAATGGAAATAAATTGAAAATGACTCTGTATTAATAAAATAAATTAGAAATGAAATGGAATTAGTTATAGAATGAGTTGAAAGAAATTTAAAGTAGTTATAAACTAGGATAAATACTCTATTAAACGAATATCATCGGAATTGCATGAATATGGTAGTCGCTCGGCATAAATGAAAGTAATTGAAATGCTATGAGTCGATGGAAATTAAATAAATTAGACCTGAATCATTTGAAGTGAATATGAGCTTGTTTGATTTGGAATGTAAGAAATTGAGTTGCAAATCATTGAAATTGAATAAAATGGTTTATAAATTGATTGAAAGTAATTGAATTAGCTTAAAAGTTATATAAATAACTTATGGAGAGCATTTTGGTGTTTGTTTCTTATGATATATATGTGTTTAGCTATTAAGTATAAGTGAAACGCTTGTGCTTTGCTATTAAAGTAAATGCAATGCTGATAAATACTCTATATATGGTACCTACATATTTAAATTGAGTAAGTACAGGTATCTGAAGGCCGTTTGGCTGGATTTGGATTGCACTAATTGCTAAAATAAATAAGCCGCATGCTTAAAATGCTAAATAAGGTACGCCTATGCAATAAAAATAGGAAATATGAAACTGTTTTTGCTTTTTCCGACCGTGTGGGTCGATGTATACATATTTATATCTCTTGTCGAATTGCAAAAGCTCCTCCGTACAAAGGAGACTCTGCCAAAATTTTTCCAAAATTTTGGGAGTTAGAAATTTTTTGAAATTTTTTGGGAAAATTTTTGGTAACGACAAAACAATTTCAAATTGGAAATTTAAAGTAAATTTGTTGGTGAACTAATATGAATCAATTATGCATGGAAAATATAATTTAATATTTAAAATTGAGAATAAATTGAGTCCATATTAAAACGAGAAAAAAGGAATTTTTTTTTGAATAGAAGTAAATATGGAAGCCTATATAAGAGAAAGTATAAAATGATTTGTAAGTTACGGTTGAATATTGCTGCTAAACAAGATATGCAGGTATTAAAAAGGGAAAAGAAAAATTGGATTTGATTCCAAAAGGTAAATGTGAATTGCCCAACAAAAAGGTATGTATTTTAATTTCTGTATGAATTGGATTGGGTTTTTGATCTAGCCACTTGGCGTTTTGTTTTCTTTTGGGATTTGGAAGCCCGTAGAGGCCTTTTGTAGTAGTACCGAGCTAGCCGCGCAAATGAGACGCTGGCAAAAATTTTCGGGAATTTAGAGAGTTAGAAAATTTTTGAGAAATTTGGATGATTCTAAATTTAGTTTTAAATTGAATTTTAAACGATTGGGTAAAAAGGGATTGTTGGAAACCATGGAAGGTTTTGGAAGTTGGTTGAGATAATAGTGAATCTTTAATAAAAGATATTGTGTCAAGTGGATAAAACTGTTGGTTTTTGAGAAAAGGTAAATGGGTAGTGGTCCATTCTTCCTAACTAGTAATTTCGGGGACGAAATTCTTTTAAGGGGGGAGGATGTGATGACCCGGAATTTCTAACAATTTAAATTTGAATAGTTAATTGATTTAAAATATTCAAAAGTTAATTTTAACTTGAATCAGAGATATCAATATTCACTTGATAATTAAACCATTGAATTATAAAGTTAAATATTGAATTTAATAATCGAAATTGGGTAAATTGTTGAATCTGAAATTCTGAGCCTGTTTAAAATAATTTGAAGGCTTATAAAATTTAGAATGATGATATGAAGGATAATAGAATGGTTGAAATCTGTTTTAAGGGTGATTCGTTCAGTTTTGAAAATTATATTATTTATATTGAATTCAAAAATAGTCTTTCGAGGTACAGTCTCGGAATTCGACGAAACCAGTTCTATTGGATCCGTAATAATTAGTTATTATCGGATTTCATAGCCATCGGAGTTGTCGTTTGACCCTGGCAGCTCGTAACGCGTAGAACTATTTTAATCGATTTAATTTAAAATCGATCGTTTATTTCCGTAACTCGCGCATATGATCGAATTAGCCTTTGAAACCCGTTCCTTTTGTGTTCGGAACGCGAGTAAAACCTTATAATCGCCTAGCGGCATTCGTTAAGAGAAGTTCAAAATTTTAATTTGGCGATGAACGAGATATTTTGAAGTTTTGTAATATAATAAATTTAAAAGTCAACTAGCAAGATATTTTCTTGTACCAAGCGTATTCAGGAAGCCAATTTTCCCCCCAAACTCTATAATTTATCTCCGTCCTCTTAACTCTTAACCTTCAAACAGAGAACGAATTCGAAAAAAAAGAAAAAATGGCTTCCTTCATTCTTCTAATCGAACTCCCCTTACTTCTCCTCAATTCATTTCCCAAATTAGAAAAAATGCCTCTCCATCGTCCGACTGCAACCAAGGAGCGAGCGAGCGGCATCGAAATCAAAACCTAGGGCAGAAACTCGAATTCATTTTCACCTCTCTTCAGTTAACTGGAATTTGCACTGGGGTTTGTTGCTCACGAGTGAGGGATGGATGTCGCGATGGTTGGTAGCGACGGCTTCGACAGCGCCTAGGGTTTAGGAAATTGATGCGTGTAGGCACACAGGCTAGCGCGTGCGACATCTGGGGTTGGAGGCGTGAAGAGTGGGTGACTGCGAGGGATGCTGGCAACATCGTGGTCGGCTTGGAGTTTTCGCGATGGTCGTTGCGTGATTTTGGTCGCGACTGGATAGAGGGGGGAGGCCTGATGCTCAGTGATAGGTGAGAATTTTCCCTTCCTGTTTTTATTAGTTTTTTTTTAAAATAGAATAAAATAAATAAATAAATGTCTTAGTTTGGAAATTTGTATGAATGATTTTGTTAAGGTAGGAGATTCCAAAGGAAGAATTTAGTTGGTTAAAACATTGTTAAAATTTAAAATCATAATTTAAATTGAACAAATTAGTTGATGGGATTTATGTAGTGGTAAATTAGTTTAGGTCATCTCAAATCTTAATAAGAATCATATAAATTGTTCATTCAGGATCAAATGGGGAAAACCAAACCTATATGGAAATGGATCGCAAAATAAAAGCAATGGTGGGTAAATCTCACCAAGTTGGATTTTATTTATTTATTTAGATTTACATGGTTTGGTTGAATGACTAAATTGATTGGATGTGCACTGAGGATGACGTGATTTGGTTTTTGGTTGGTTCTCGAGTCGATTGTTGTTTGACTCGAAGGATTTAGGTTTAATTAGTTTAAACTTAAATCGTAAATAAGGAAATGGTTCAGATTAAAATTAATAAATATTTAATGATTGGTGATTCATTTAATAAATAGGATAATTTAATGAATACTTAATAAATTAAATTAGTTTATGATTTGGGTAATTAATTGGGTATAAATTAATTGAAATGATCATTGGATGGTTTGACAAATAATTGCTTAGTGAAATTAATAAAATACAATTACCTTGTGGAACTAATCAAGGGATTAATGATTAATTAAGGAGTAATTAATTTATTTAATAAAGTAAATAAAAGATAGTTAATCATCGGTTGAGATAAATCAAGAATGACTAATATTTATCGTTTAATTAATGATTAATCATTTAACGTAATTAAATTAGATTAGAATAAATTGAAATGTAAATGAGAAATCGTTAATTTATGTAATTGATGATGCAAATAGAAATTGATTGGTTAAGAAAATAAATTAATATAAGTGACTTACGAGAAATTAATTAATATAAGTTATTGAGGATAAATGAAATTAATATAGTTAATTAATTTATGAGATAATTAAAGATTTCTTATTGATTTTGGTTAAAAATAATTAACATCGTGAAAAGAATTAAAGTTAAATTCTTAAATAAAATTTGAGGATAATTAATCCGGGGCGATTAATTAAAATGGAAATGATAGGATGATGGATTAATTGATTTGAATAAATTAATGTTTAATGGAGAAAATCTAATTGGATGAGGTTAGTAATTCAATCAGGATTAATTTAATTCAATCAGAATAAATTTAATTGATTTATGTGATTAAGCTTTGCTTATGGATGGTTGAATGGTATTGGGTGTTTTAAATGAGTTGATATCTCCGATATGAAATGTTGTGTATTTCATTTGGATAGCTGGGGTTTGGATGAGATGGAACTCGAAGAGGCCGGGATCGGGTATTGGAAAATACCCGGAACCAGAATTCTCATAAATTGATATGTGAGACTAAAAAGTTGGAGTGAAACGTTTTTTTAAGTGAATCGGACTATTTGATCGAAATGTTGGCACTTAGGAATCATATATGCGAAATAAATTATGTCTATGACATATTGTGGATTTGAAAAAAAAATGGTTTGAGTTACCCGGGTTCTATATAAGATGTATGATTTGTATTCTTGGTTCAATGGGTTTACTCACGCTGGTTTCCAGCCTGACCCGGGTGTTACTTTGATGTAATGCTCGGGTCAGACCGAGTATTACAGATTTACAGGTTAGGACGTTCTGGAGCTCAGGAGGCGAGCTGGATGGTAGTATCGTATAGAGTATAACCGCTGTATTTATATTATTGTTAATCTGAGACATGAAAATTGTAAATATTCAGTGACTGTATATTATGTGAAACTCCGATGTATATTAAGTGCAACCGACAGATATAATATTCTTTTGCAAACTGTTATTATTTATTGTTATATTTTATCCGCTGCGAATGTGAGATGTTTGGTGTTTCTGTTCTTCTTCTTCTTCTATCTCTTTCTTCTTTTTCATAACTATCTGGAATTTTCGGTTTCGAAAATTCCGGGTCGTTACAATGATATGTAACGCTCTCTAGATATTGGGTGGTTATTACTCATGATTGTTGAAGGCATGAAAGTGTTATGTATTGATAATTATTATGTAACGGCCCGCTATTTTGGACTATTCGCATCTGCACATGTCGGACTTGAAAAATTCAAAATACCGAATTGTTAATTTAAATTTGGCAAAACTGAGATATACAGTAAATAAATAGTCACATAATCACAGGCACAAAGTAATAATATGCAGCGGAATTAAAAGAGATAGTAGTTCATGAAGCTACTATATAAATATATATAATGCATCAGAGTTTACAACAGAAGAGTAATACGATACATCAGATATAAATCAGAACACATCACTGGAATCGTCGAATACTGAAAGCAGAATAGATGGCTGGATCTTCAAGCAAAGCTCCAACTCCAAAGGTGAGTCTCAAATACTGGTACACTCAGTCTGACCCGTGCGTAAAGCAAAACACAAAGCACTCGAGTCAGGATTAATATTTTTATATCAATAAATCCAACTCAAGTGAAATAGCAATCGAAATACAAGTTACTCAAAGGACGTTGGAATAACCATCCTCTAAGGATCCGTCAAACTATCTAGTAGGTAGTAATGTATGCTAAGTAGATAATGTCTATCAGTAATATAAGGTATTAAAATAGCGTTAAGGCGTTACCATAATCCCCCTTAACACATTTTATAATGCCATAGTCTATACAGCACCGTAAACCCCACCGTAAACTAGTGGTTATTAGAGGGTACCCCATAGGTATAACACAAAGCAAAACGTAGTGGTCACGAATAGGATAATCAGTATGACAAGGTACATGAGGCGATACCAACAAGGATACTAGTAGTTGCGTGATCCGGACTGATGTTGAGCATAGCCAGCAGCTACCTCAACACCGTGAAACAACACTCCCAAGTCGAGTGGTGCACCCAAATCGAATCACAAAAGTAATAGATATGGTATCGAAGAAGTGTGTCCGCTAGAGGTGGAGAACCTCAATGGCCCGGCGTGGCTCCTGCTTTAGTCATGTCAGGGGTCATCCAATATCGTTCTCTTTCTTCAGTCAACGCGTTCACTAAACCATCCACTTCATGCTGGATCAACACTCCGCGCATAATGGTTATTAAAGTGGTTTTTGGTATCGACAGAGAGTATGTCCATACCCGATCCCGGTCTCTTTAATAACTATGTATTTACTACACCGATTGGTCGTTTAATATATTTCAAAACAATCAATTCCAATTTCAATTAGAATTCGTAATAACATTCCATTTGTCTTTCTATATCAATTTCCATAATTTATATTTCAAAACTTCCAAATTATCATTTCAAAATCTTTCAATTCAATTTCAAATTTTATTTTAAACAATTCAAATATTGATTCAAGTTCGTACATAAGTTTCATTCCGAAATTATTTAAATTTATTAAATTTGACATTCAAATCAATTTAAATTTATTTATCGATTTTATTCAATATTCGTTAAGTTAATTTAACATCCTTAAATTTCAAATTCTTTTTAATTTCCAAGTTATTAAATCAATCACTTAAGTTAACTTCGTTATATCAAAACTTACAAATTAATTAAATTTGTCAAATCAAATTCCTTAAATTACAATTCTTACATTAATTTCAATAAAACACATTTATTTCTTTTAAGAAATTCAATCTCACTTATTCTTTCCATAGTTACAACTTCAAAACTCAATTAATAAAGAAACTAAATTTCATATATTCGAGAAATCAAATTTCACTTTAACTTATTTAAATAATTTTCCCAAAACTTAATAAATAAAGAAACTCAATTTCACTTATTAACGAAGTTCAAATTCACTTATACAAAAGTTAAATCTCTTATCAAAGAATTCAACTTTTATTCACTTATCAAATAATTCAATCTTATTCAATTATTAACTAATTTCAACTTAATCATTAATAATTTCAAATTTAATTATTAAATCATTTCAAACTTAATTCAATGAATAATTCCAAATTTAATTGTTAAATAATTCGATTCAAAACAACGTTCTATCATCAGTTATTACCTTAATATTTTGTTTCAGATTTCAATATTTGCATTTTCCTTTCATCAAAATTTACGTTCCAATTTAATTTCAAAACCTTATTATTCAAATAAAATCTTTATTTTATTTCAAATCAAATTATTGACCAATCGGGTTTATTTAATTCTCTATCCTAAGTCAAGTTCATTTGGGTATTTATCATTTCAACCCGATTCCATTTCAATTCAAAAATCAAAGCATAGCAAAGGGAACTTGCAGTGTGATAACATGGATGGTGTCAAAGTAAATAAACAAGCAATAACAACAATCAATAACAATTCAATAATCAATTCAAATAATCCACGAAATAATCGTATTAATTCACATTGTTATTTGTGCAAATTAATACAATTATTTCTAGAATCTACACAATCATATCATGTAGATTAAAGATTATTACACTATTATTTTACACGGTTTTTCACTTGTCATTAAATTTCAATTTCATACTTCATCAATTTATACAATACACATTCAACGGTTCAAGGTGTACATAATCAATTTCTACGTGTCAATTAATTAACCGCTTACAGGGGTCATGTTATACAACTTAAACTAATCAAATTCAACACATATGTCGATTCAAAATTTTAATTATCCTACGCTGAATTCAATTGCATAATATTCATCATTTTCTACATTATAATTTAACATCCAATATCAACAACAAACAAACAATCAATTATCAACCAAACTGGATTATTATTGCATACATGACAGGTAACGGTGTCAGATGTCAAAGGTGAACTGATACATAAATAACAGTGCAATAGATAACAGCAGTATATTTCAATTGTCGTTCCAATTGAAATCAAATTTAATAAATAAAAGAATATTAATCGTGAGTGATTTCTCACCTTTCGAGGCTAGAGATGATTTGTGTTACGAATCCAAGCACAAAATCCAAAGCAAAGTTAGATAGATACGGATCCGACGGACAAGCTGATAGATAGGAATAGACGAAATTTAATTAGAACAGGATCGATGAAGAGAATAAATATCAGTGAGCTTCATGTAACAATGTATAACTATATAAATTAACTACACTCTAATTTCAAACGCATATTAAACTAGATATACATATATATTTTGAATCATTGTTTTAAAATTAAATTTCATACATTAAAGTCCAATATATATAAAATAAGATTTGAGTCAATATACAAAACTTAAGTAACTAACATATTTATTTATTTCAATATGACGCATTGTAAACTTAAGTAAACAAAATTGAACTGGGACCAATGTAAATACATATGCAGCCTTATGAAATAATGTATAGACCAATGTAGACAAAAATCCTATCCTATCTAGCTAACAAATTTTATAGTCTATATAACTAATATAATATAAACTGTACATATATAACTATATTATAATTATACTGTTACATACATACTTTGTCTGAAAACAAAATTTTACATAACCCTTCAAAAGTTTTGTAAGCATATATGGGACGAAGTTAACATGTACAAAGTATGCAGACATCACCTAATGTAGGCTTGAAAAAACGTATATGCGAACAAAAGAAACTGAATAAACAAAGGTGCAGACAGCAATATATATATATATATAATACAACCTTAACACGTTTATATACTCATCTACTCTACAATATAGGCGTAATCATCTTCAACCAAGATATATAAACTAGACATAGACACAAATATGTATGCAAACAACGTAAGTCCCTGACTCAGGTTAGAATAAATATTATACTCATAATACTACTTTATTGCATAACATACTCTTTTAAAACTAAAAGTATACCAACTTTGTAAGCTACAGCACACCACCTAGATATAATAACTGTTATATTATTAATGTAACTTGTCCATATATTCACCTATCAAAGCACAGGGGAGCGAAAGGAAACCAGACGGGAAGAGGCAACGGCCGTGGAGATATGGGATGATCGTCACTTGTTGGAGGTCGAGGAGAAGATCGGTCATGGCGGTGCTTGTGAGAAGGCGGCACGGCCGAGGCGGAAGAGGGAGGAGTAGTGCTCGGTCGATGGAAGAAAGGTGCTGCAACGATGGAGGCTTGGTCTGCTTTCGACGTGGCAGGAGGAAGAGGCCGGCGGAGTGACAGTCTGAGGTAGAGGAGTTGTAGGTGAGCCGATGGTGACTGGGTGATGTGGTCTGTGCTTGGCGATGGTCAGGTGCGTGTGGGTGATTCGAAGGCAGATGCACGGAGGATTCGAGGGTTCGGTTCAAGGTGGAGGCGATGGGATGAGAGGGCGAGTGGGAAGGAGCTACGGTTGAGGGGAGGGAGATGGTGGGGAAAGCATGGTCTGTGAGAGAGGAGGAAGGTGGTTCGGTGGGCCGTGAGTCAGTGGAGTGGGCGAGGTGAGGGCGGAGGTCGGGTTCGAAAGCTCGGGTTGGGATGCGCAAGGTGGTCGTGGAGATGAGGTGATGAGGGGATGTTGCGGCCTGTGCTTGGTCGTGGAGGAAGCGTAGAGATGTTGAGGTGGAAGACGCAGCTGACAATGTGACAGGCTTCACCCTTTCTTTTATATATGTCTTTGTTAGAATGACAGAACAAATTGAAAGGGAAGAGAGGAGGCATCTATAGGAGAAGAAAGAAGAGCAGGTTACAGAGGAAAGTGAATAGGAAGCAGCTTATCACAAGTAAAATAAATAATAAAAAATTGAAAAGGACAACCACTATGGAAGAGCAACAACTATTTGAAATGGTGGAGGAGTGAGAACCAATTGTATGACAGCTCATATTGTATAAATTGTTTACTTTGAATAATACGAGCAACATAAATTTGCATAAGTGAAATTTGCAATAGCCAGTAAACAATATAGATAGTCAACATTCCTCTCAGGAAAAAATATAATAGTGATCTTTGGATTATCGAGACAAATGAATAGACATTGAAATGAACGAGCTGGAAGAGGCATTTATGAAGGCACGTATATAGAGAGGGGTTCAGGGTGCACAGGAAATGCAATGATGTTTTTGCAAAGTGGTGGCTATTGGGTTTCCAAGACAGCTGAATAGACTCCCAGAATTTTGATCGTTGGAAAGTTGGGTACCGGTTTGTGCTGCGTAACGGACCAGTTTGTACTCCGTTAACCAATTATAATTTGCAACACCGAACTCCAATTGACACAAATAAATATACCGTTTTGGTCAGCGCGATGAGATGGACACAACGGTTTAAAGATATCCATGATTTGATTGAATTATAAAATTCAAAATTTTCTACTGAAGGAAAATGCGGTAAAACGTCGAAAAATAAGAACGACGGAGCTAAAGAAGTCCGAATTTGAAAAAAATGAAAAATGACGTCTTGCTCAGAAGACGATTTAGAATTTTTCTATGTAAAAATTTTAGGTTTCGAAAACGGTTTATTTTCATCGATTACTAACTGATTTAAATTGAAGTAAATTTACGCACGAAATGAACTTTCATATTTTCGGACGAAAATTTACTAGTTGCTATGTTTAATTGGACGCATTCCAAATATGAAGTTTGAATAGCATCGGAATTTGTTTGTGAAAATTTGAATTTCTACACTAATAAATGATTTTTAAAATTTTGAACTCGGTCCGAATTTCAGGGTCGTTACATTCTCCCCCACTCAAAACTTTTCGTCCTTGAAAAGGAAGGACGTAGGAGAATAGAATAACCAGAAGAAATAGACATGAAATAAAAAATAAACAATAAATTTAAACCCTAGAAATTTCAATTTAAACTAATTTATATTTAACAATTTAACTTTAAATTCAAGAAATTCAATATTTTCATAAAATTGATTTGATTTCACATATATTAAGGTTAGGTACAAATGATTCCTTTCAAATGAAATTCAATTTAAATTCAATTAATTCAAGATATTCTCTCAAGTTGATTTAATTCAATTTATTAACTTTCAAAAAAAAAATTTCTTCTATTAATCATACCTATTATTTATTTAACAATTTATCTCAAAACAAATTTCAAATTTGGGCCATCGTGCTTTGTTTTGAGATTCGTGCCTGGATTCTTAGCCTATTTCTTGTCAAATCTGTCTAACCTTTATAATTAAAATTTTAGCGTATAACAATTATTATACCCACTCAAATTTCATTTATAAAATCATTTTGCCTTGTATATTATCCAATGATCCTAAATTAACAATTTCTAAAATCAAAATTTTGAATAGTCCATTATTATAATCATATTTTATTCGATAAATTTAATTCTTCCTTATTCCAAATTATTATTAAATTTATTCTACTTAATATCCTATTACATATATATTAAGTATATTTACATTTATTATAACTATTCAAATTTTTATTTAAAATTCCTTTGATAACATTTATATTGTATAATATTCAATTACATAATTAACTTTTGAATTTTTTTGGGTAAGTTAGATATAATGCAATTGAGTTTTATCCAAATAAAAATTTTCAATTCCGTTACTTTAAGCTAAATATTTATAAAATAATTTGGCTTCATTTAAAATTGTAAAATCATCCTTTAACAAATCTTAAGAATTAATTCCCGATTAGCTTCAAACAACTTTTGATAAAATAAATATATATATTCATAATATATCAAATCAAATTTAAAATCTTCAATATATATTATAAATCAAGTCATGTTTAGAAATTCAAATCAATTTATTTTTTTCTTCAAAACAAACCGTAGCAAAGCTACATAATAATCTCTCCACTTCGAAACCCGAAAATGAATGTGGATGATGTGGCCGTCATCACCGAAATTATTTTCCAGCGACAAAAGAGAAGAGCTCAAATTTAAACATCTAAAATTCCTTTGAAAAGATTTCTATTCGAAATACTTTAAGATATATACCTTTCTAAACTTTAAAGCCAAATTTGAAATCACCGGAAATTAAATTCTCACATTCTAATTTAAATGCATTTGATTTCCAAATCAAAATATAAACAAGCTTCAATAAATTCATTTATTTATTAATTTTGACAACAAATTAACAATTTAATTTCATAGAAATCTATACTTATATATAATATAATCATACAAAACTGTTTTATTCACCAAATTCGAAAATACTATTGTGTCAGTTTGTTATGTTAAAGTGTTTTGGAAATCCTATCGATAGCGTTGATCGGACGAATCGATCGAAAACCTAAATCAATATCAACAACTCAAACAACACAATATATAAAACCTTTTTTAAATATTAATTTACAAATATACTTCCTCGCTCGACGATACAAGAATAGATTTCAAACAAGTATAGAGATTCAAATTTGATGGAAATCAAATCAAAGAGAATTTTGTGTGACGCCCCACCTCTATACCCACGCTAGCCAAGAACATTACTGTGAATGCTGTCAACTAGCACAGAGAATAAGGCTGTTGAGGAGCGACCATCTGTATAATTTCTTTGTGCGAGTACCGATATACCGGATAAAAATATAACTTTTCGTCTCAAGAGGAAATCCGACATACCGACACAAACTCAAAGCTACTACACAGTGGCTATAATTTCTTCGGAAACAAATATAGAAATAAACATAACATAAATCAGTCACAGACAATTCATATCACAAAGGCGGAATAAGATATGAATACTACACTAGAAAGTGTACATCAGAGTAGTGGTCTAAAAGATCCACAATATCACAAAAGAATAGTTACACGAACTACACGAAAGAATAAGTATACATTAAGGAGTCTATATCTCAAATGTATACAACAAAATAACTACTAATCTAAGTAGTTAACCCAAAAGTCAAGGAGTTAATCCCGGATGAGAAGTCAAGTAGAAGCACCTGTAACATCTCGGTCTGACCCGAGTATTATTTATAAGAAAATAATAAACGGATCAGTCTAACTATAAATATCAGATAACATGATATAGGATGGGAGATATGACTAAACACATAATAATCACAATGCCAAGCTGTGATATATATAAGTAATTGAAAATCAACAAGAGATTAATCAATATCACGATAATCTACTCAAGATAAAAAGGAATGTCATACTCCTAATTTCATTCACCAAGCCACAATAAATGACATATAAGATATGGCATAGGCGTATAATATCCATAATGGCATACTACTATAAGTATGTAAATGATAATCAACAAACGATTAATCAATATCAAAGAATCTTCTCAAAGATCCAAAAAGGGTATCATACCCAAAACTTGTATTCACAACAAGTTAATGACACACGAAATCACCTATGCACAAGAATTGATAAATCATATCAATAGAAATCACAAAAAAATAGGTGAAGAAGAAAATTCCAGAATTCGACACACGAAATCCAGAAATCACACAAAATAAAAAGGGGGGAAGGCCTATCACATGAACGGGAGCATGAAAACTCACCAACAGCTGTAACACATGAACGAGAAGCTATCTCATGGTAGCTAACCATTAATTTGACACACGAATGGTCCGAAGACCTGACACACGAATGGCCTGAAGACCGTGGGTTGCTACCCCACAAATTTGACACACGAACGGGGTTTAGTCTCCCACGCAGACAAAGAGACATCGCACATTGCTAGTCTAAATCACAAAAATGATCGTCATGATCATCGAGAAGTGTCAATTACACTAAGCTAGTAAATATATGAGTTTAGCTTCATGTCCCATAACCACTTGCTTAACTTAAATATTTACGAACAAACTGTAAATCTCCACTAGAAAATTGTCACAAGAGATTCAATCGAACAAGTCCAAGAATTAACTGACAAAGTGAACGCAAGCGTTTCATACCACTCGTTTTACTAAGTCGTTTAATTAGATTTCTCATACGAGTGAGGTAAAGGTTTGTATATACTAATAGATTGGAAAACGGTTTTATAAACAAATTTGGTATTAAAATAGTATTGAAATCGTTTGAGGAAAGAGTTTTGATATTTACTACTAGTATAGAAAACCTTTATATTTTTAAAGTGACAAATCACGCAGAAGATTGTAAGAACAATCAAATCACAAAAATTCACATACGAAGACGTGAATAAAATCCAACGAAATCGATAAAGGATCCATCGAAATGGATATTCAAAAATCCCTAAAAAGAGTCATCAAAGTCATAATAGATGATAACAACAAATAGGATTATCACGAATCGATTTAAATTGGAATTTCAATCCAAAAAGGCAAATTGGACTCAAACAGCAGGTTCAGTCGACTGAACAGAGTTTTTCAGTCGACTGACCCTGTACATGGAAATTTTCCAGGTTCAGGAAACTTTCTGTTTCCAGTTTCAGTCGACTGTGTAGAGTTTTTCAGTCGACTGAATCATGCCTGGAAACTCTCGGGTTTCAGGTTCAGTCGACTGAACAGAGATTTTCAGTCGACTGAATCATGCCTGGGCTGTTTTTCAACCTTATTCAAATGAAGAGCAAACTCTTCCAAAATGCAACCGGACGGACATTGGCTCTAAGGGTTTATGCCAATCGGCAACCCGGCCCTATATGCTCCTCGATGCATCACCAAAAGCATGATCAAACATCCATAAAAGGATTTTACACAAATTTGACTTAAAAACCCAAAAATTGGAATATTTACAAAACCAATCCAAATCAAGAGCAAATTCTCATGAAGAAGTGTTAGGAATTCATACCTAACAAACAAAGATAATTATAGTCATAGATGTGAGATAAAAATCTCAACTTTTCACAAAATCGAACAAGAAGAAGCTTGAAAGCAAATGGAGAATCAACCTCTCTTCAATCACAACCCAAATGAGCTTGAATCTAAGCTCAAAAACAAGAACATTCCCGAAATTAGGTTTAGGAATTTCTGAAATTGGGAAGAGAATAAGTTGGAGAAGAAGAAGAGAAGCTTACCAATGGGTTCTTCTTGAGTTTGGAGTAAGGAATTTGATTTGCAAGAGAAACTAGGGTTTTGGAATTTCAATTTCCAATCTCTCCCACCATTAACACTCTAAAAACTGAAATGAGAAGAGAATGAGGGTGAGTGGGGAAGAGTGGCTCAGATTTGAGCATAAGTTAACATAGGGTTGAGCCCAAAAACCAAACCCAAAGTAAAAAGTAGGAGAAATCAACTTTCTCCAAACATATCGAAGCTTATACTCAAAAAGGTCGCAAACGGCATTTTAAACTCAATGGGAGTGGTCCCGAGCCCTAATTCGACCGTATGCAAAAAGTAGCTTTTCGGACTAAAATCCGACTAACGATAAAATATTTAAATAAAATATTTAAATATAAAATCGACAAATATGCGGGTTGTTACAGACTCCCCTCCTTAAAGAAATTGCGTCCTCGCAATATTACAAGAAGAAGATATATATTAACAACCATAAAAGCATATTCAACACAAAAGAAGTTTGAAATAAGAAGTTCACCTCAAAGAGCACAAGAAAGTAAGTCCGGATGTGTACGCTCGATGTACTCTCTAGATTCCCAAGAACAATCATTAGGATTTGAAGACCATTGAACTTTAACAAGCGGAACATCTTTATTTCGAAGTCGTTTGACTTCCGAAGCGATGATACGAATAGGATGTTGCTCATAAGTTAAATTAGGCGAAACTTCAATCTCTTCCACAACACCGGGCTCAAGAATAGAATCGGAATCTCGAAGACATTTCCGAAGTTGAGAAACGTGAAACACGTCATGCATAGCAGAAAATTGAGCCGGTAATAAAAGGCGATAAGCCATGGAACCAATACGTTCAGTGATAGGAAATGGCCCAATATATCGAGGCGCTAACTTTCCCGATCGACTGAAACGTACAACACCTTTCATTGGTGAAACACGAATAAACACAAGATCTCCCACAGAAAATTCTAACTTCCTTCTCCGGTTATCGGCATAGGATTTTTGTTTACTCTGGGCTTCTTTCATCCTATGACGAATAAGATCAATCTTTTCTGTGGAATCACGAATAAGATCTGGACCAAAAACTAGCTTCTCACCGGCCTCAAGCCAACAAGAAGGAGATCGGCATGTCCTTCCGTAGAGTGCCTCAAAAGGTGCCATACCAATACTAGATTGGAAGCTATTATTATAGGAAAATTCAACAAGTGAATTATGATCTTCCCAACTTCCACCAAAATCAAGAACACAAGCACGAAGAAGATCTTCAAGAGTTTGATTCACACGCTCGGTTTGTCCATCGGACTGGGGATGATAAGCGGTGCTAAAATTAAGCTTCGTTCCCAAAGCTTTTTGAAGACTCTTCCAAAATCCACTAGTAAACAATGGATCACGATCACTAACAATTGAAGTAGGAACCCCATGCAATTTAACAATCTCTTTAATAAAGAGTTTGGCCAAAAGAGGAACGGTTCGGTTAGACCGAACGGGAATAAAATGGGCGGATTTAGTAAGTCTATCAACAATTACCCATAAGCTATCATGACCCGAACGAGAACGGGGAAGGCCATCTATAAAATCCATGGAAATTTGATCCCACTTCCAAACTGGAATTTCTAAAGGTTGCAATAACCCTCCGGGCCTTTGATGTTCGGCCTTAACGAGTTGGCAAGTCATGCAACGTTTAACGAAGTTAGCGATGTCAAGTTTCATTCCCTCCCAATAATAAAGTCGCTTCATATCCGCGTACATTTTACTACTACCGGGATGAATGGTAAATTTAGAGTGATGAGAATCTTCTAAAATATCTTTACGAAGATCCCTAACATTGGGCACGATAAGCCTACCAAATTTCCGAATGCCGCCACGAGAATCGATATTAAAGTCTTTCAAACCTTCAATATCAATTTTATCCCTAATATTTTGGCCAAGAAGAGCCAAGTCGGGATCTAGCCCTTGAGCTTCAAGAATGCGGTCTAAAAGAGATGGATGAGCCTCAAGGCTACATAAAACAAATGATGAGCATAAATCGGAAACACGGTCTCGAATTTCGCAAGTGGATAAGATCTCGAGATCGTTCCATTCGGATATCATCATAGAAACAACAGCTTGTTGTTTACGGCTAAGAACATCGGCGACACGATTACCCTTACCGGGAGTATAAAGAATATCAAGATCATATGGTGCAAGAAATTCGAGCCAACGCTGTTGACGTAAATTAAGTTCCTTTTGAGAGAATAAATATTTCAAAGACTTATGATCTGTGTAAAGAACAAATTTCTCTCCTAAGAGATAATGACGCCAAATCCGAAGAGCAAAAACAATAGCCGCGAGCTCTAAATCATGAGTGGCATATCTAGTCTCAGCAGGCTTTAATTGCCTAGAAGCATAAGCAATAACGCGTTCCTTTTGCATAAGAACGGCACCCAATCCTATGCGACTAGCATCGGTATAAATAACGAAATCTTGATTCCCTTCGGGAATAACAAGAATAGGAGCATCAGAAAGAAGTTCTTTTAATTTCTGAAAAGAAGCTTCACATTTGTCCGACCAAATGTATTTAACACCCTTCTTCGTCAAGCTAGTGAGAGGCACGACAATTTTAGAAAAGTCTTTAATAAAATGACGGTAATAGCCCGTCAATCCAAGAAAACTACGAATCTCTGTCACATTCTCCGGTCTCTTCCAATCTTGAATCGCTTCAATCTTTGAAGGATCCACGGAAATTCCGGATTCGGAAATAATGTGACCGAGAAACTTCACACGAGATTGCCAAAAATGGCATTTAGAAAATTTTGCCTTTAATTGATTACTCCTAAGTGTTTCCAACACAATCCGAAAATGTTTTTCATGCTCCTCCTCGGTTTTAGAATAAACAAGAATATCATCGATAAAGATGATAACAAACCGGTCGAGAAAGTCTTTAAAAATTCGATTCATTAAGTCAACGAAATAAGCCGGGGCATTTGTTAACCCAAATGGCATAACAAGCCATTCATAAGATCCATACCGAGTACGGAACGATGTTAAAGGAATGCTATCCTCTGCAATACGAAGCTGATGAAAACCGGTAGCCAAGTCCAATTGTGAAAAGACTCTAGCACCACTAAGTTGATCGAATAGATCATCAATCCGAGGTAAAGGATATTTATTTTTGACAGTAAGATCATTAAGCTTGCGGTAGTCAACGCAAAGCCTAAGTGTACCATCGGATTTCTTCACAAAAATAGCTGAAGCTCCCCAAGGCGAGGAACTAGAGCGAATAAATTGCTTCGTTTCCAATTCAGATAATTGTTTACGCATCTCCTCGTTTTCTTTATTGGACATACGATAAGGAGGACGAGTGATAGGTTGAGCTCCCGGAATAAGATTAATTCTGAACTCAATTGCTCGCTTAGGTGGTAATCCTAAAACGGGCTCGAATACGTCGGAAAATTCACAGACGACGTGAGTAAGAGAAATAATA
This sequence comes from Allium cepa, assembly GCA_030765085.1. NCBI lineage: Eukaryota > Viridiplantae > Streptophyta > Magnoliopsida > Asparagales > Amaryllidaceae > Allium > Allium cepa. Next base: position 950,668,285 of record CM060937.1, read on the forward strand.
TCACCCTCATCATCATCATCGTCATCACGAGGATTTAAAGAATATAAAGATGCAACCAAAGCAGAATCTGAATCTTTAAGAATAACAGAAACCTGATTAACAGATTGAGGATGTCGAAGATGAATAGTCCGCTTAGGACATAGGATATGAGCTTCATAATGGTTAAGCCAATCCATTCCCAAAATCATTCCAAAGCCTAAATAACGCATGACATGCAAATCGGCTCGGAAAGAAAAATCACACAAAACAATCTCGACATCCTTACACAATAAACTGATTGTTGCGGATCCACCAACCGGATTCGCAATTCTCAAAGAAGTCATTAAACACAAAACATCCAAAGAAAAGGTATCAATAAGTTCTTTTGATATAAAAGAATGGGACGCACCCGTATCAAAAAGAACTCGAATAGGATGATCACGAAACAAAATAATTCCATCTAGAATAGAATGAGAAATACCTTGGCCACGAGATGTGTTGCCAGGGGCTTGAGCAACATTTAACTTTCCCTCCCTCCTATTTTGAAGTTTGGGACACACATGCATAAAGTGGTCCGGGCTTTTGCAATAGCGACAAGTACGAGGCTTTGAACACTTGTTCGCAAAATGGTCTTTCGAACCACAATTATAGCATTTCCCTTGAGTAGAGGAAAAGGTCTTTTCAGCAGGAGTTGCTTGCCTCCCTTTCTTATTGGGATAAGGACCTTTGAATTTGCTTGGCCTCTTGTTGTTGAAGGTTGGTTTGGAACCCACCACTTCAACGTCATTCTCTCTATCCGCCTCTTCAAGACGAAGAGCGATATCAACGAGTTGGTCGAAAGAAACTTCTAACTTTAGAAGTAATGGCTTCTTGAGACTTTTGTTTAAGCCATAGACGAATCTCTGATTCTTCTTAAGAGGGGTGTTGATGTATTCAACCCCATATTTGGAAAGCGACTCGAAGGAGGCGACGTAATCAGTCACGGATGACTCACCTTGAACAAGGTCTATAAATCGTCGAGCCAATGTCACTTTCTCTGCTTCCGGTACAAACTTCAACTCAAAGCGTTCTCGGAATTTCTCCCAAGTGAGATCCGCTTCATTAGTTTCAGAAATAAGAAGCTCGTACCAGTCCAATGCTCTTTCTCGGAGCATACTTGAGGCCACCTGATCTCGGTGAAGGTCAATAAGATTCATGCGAGAAAAGATGCGATCGCATGTTCTTAGCCAAGCCTGTACTTCAATAACAGTTTCGGAACCTTTGAATGACTCCCCACCCAAATTAGTGTAATCGCTACACAAGCGTGCAAATCCCGACTTTGGGTGAGTAGGTTCTGGGTTAGCTCCAGCTGCTTGAGCATTTGTCACCAAATCAAGAAGCTGTTGAGCAGTCATAAAAACTCCATCCTGGGGCGGAGTGCTAGATGGTACGGCTCTGGGGCGGCCAGGTCTAGACATTTCTCTTCCTTTAGAAAGAAAGAAGAAGAAGAAAAGGTTATTCACCAAATTGAATATCAAGCAATCTTGATAGATAAACAAGGAATCATAAGGAAAATAGGATGGAACGGTACGAAGACCCGAAAAAAATCCTAAAGCACAACTCCTAAGATGGACTTAGGATGATGATCCTTGTTATAATATTCCATATTGTTCCGAAGTTTGGCTCTGATACCAAGCTGTGACGCCCCACCTCTATACCCACGCTAGCCAAGAACATTACTGTGAATGCTGTCAACTAGCACGGAGAATAAGGCTGTTGAGGAGCGACCATCTGTATAATTTCTTTGTGCGAGTACCGATATACCGGATAAAAATATAACTTTTCGTCTCAAGAGGAAATCCGACATACCGACACAAACTCAAAGCTACTACACAGTGGCTATAATTTCTTCGGAAACAAATATAGAAATAAACATAACATAAATCAGTCACAGACAATTCATATCACAAAGGCGGAATAAGATATGAATACTACACTAGAAAGTGTACATCAGAGTAGTGGTCTAAAAGATCCACAATATCACAAAAGAATAGTTACACGAACTACATAAAAGAATAAGTATACACTAAGGAGTCTATATCTCAAATGTATACAACAAAATAACTACTAATCTAAGTAGTTAACCCAAAAGTCAAGGAGTTAATCCCGGATGAGAAGTCAAGTAGAAGCACCTGTAACATCTCGGTCTGACCCGAGTATTATTTATAAGAAAATAATAAACGGATCAGTCTAACTATAAATATCAGATAACATGATATAGGATAGGAGATATGACTAAACACATAATAATCACAATGCCAAGCTGTGATATATATAAGTAATTGAAAATCAACAAGAGATTAATCAATATCACGATAATCTACTCAAGATAAAAAGGAATGTCATACTCCTAATTTCATTCACCAAGCCACAATAAATGACATATAAGATATGGCATAGGCGTATAATATCCATAATGGCATACTACTATAAGTATGTAAATGATAACCAACAAACGATTAATCAATATCAAAGAATCTTCTCAAAGATCCAAAAAGGGTATCATACCCAAAACTTGTATTCACAACAAGTTAATGACACACGAAATCACCTATGCACAAGAATTGATAAATCATATCAATAGAAATCACAAAAAAATAGGTGAAGAAGAAAATTCCAGAATTCGACACACGAAATCCAGAAATCACACAAAATAAAAAGGGGGAAGGCCTATCACATGAACGGGAGCATGAAAACTCACCAACAGCTGTAACACATTAACGAGAAGCTATCTCATGGTAGCTAACCATTAATTTGACACACGAATGGTCCGAAGACCTGACACACGAATGGCCCGAAGACCGTGGGTTGCTACCCCACAAATTTGACACACGAACGGGGTTTAGTCTCCCACGCAGACAAAGAGACATCGCACATTGCTAGTCTAAATCACAAAAATGATCGTCATGATCATCGAGAAGTGTCAATTACACTAAGCTAGTAAATATATGAGTTTAGCTTCATGTCCCATAACCACTTGCTTAACTTAAATATTTACGAACAAACTATAAATCTCCACTAGAAAATTGTCACAAGAGATTCAATCGAACAAGTCCAAGAATTAACCGACAAAGTGAACGCAAGCGTTTCATACCACTCGTTTTACTAAGTCGTTTAATTAGATTTCTCATACGAGTGAGGTAAAGGTTTGTATATACTAATAGATTGGAAAACGGTTTTATAAACAAATTTGGTATTAAAATAGTATTGAAATTGTTTGAGGAAAGAGTTTTGATATTTACTACTAGTATAGAAAAGCTTTATATTTTTAAAGTGACAAATCACGCAGAAGATTGTAAGAACAATCAAATCACAAAAATTCACATACGAAGACGTGAATAAAATCCAACGAAATCGATAAAGGATCCATCGAAATGGATATTCAAAAATCCCTAAAAAGAGTCATCAAAGTCATAATAGATGATAACAACAAATAGGATTATCACGAATCGATTTAAATTGGAATTTCAATCCAAAAAGGCAAATTGGACTCAAACAGCAGGTTCAGTCGACTGAACAGAGTTTTTCAGTCGACTGACCCTGTACATGGAAATTTTCCAGGTTCAGGAAACTTTCTGTTTTCAGTTTCAGTCGACTGTGCAGAGTTTTTCAGTCGACTGAATCATGGCTGGAAACTCTCGGGTTTCAGGTTCAGTCGACTGAACAGAGATTTTCAGTCGACTGAATCATGCCTGGGCTGTTTTTCAACCTTATTCAAATGAAGAGCAAACTCTTCCAAAATGCAACCGGACGGACATTGGCTCTAAGGGTTTATGCCAATCGGCAACCCGACCCTATATGCTCCTCGATGCATCACCAAAAGCATGATCAAACATCCATAAAAGGATTTTACACAAATTTGACTTAAAAACCCAAAAATTGGAATATTTACAAAACCAATCCAAATCAAGAGCAAATTCTCATGAAGAAGTGTTAGGAATTCATACCTAACAAACAAAGATAATTATAGTCATAGATGTGAGATAAAAATCTCACCTTTTCACAAAATCGAACAAGAAGAAGCTTGAAAGCAAATGGAGAATCAACCTCTCTTCAATCACAACCCAAATGAGCTTGAATCTAAGCTCAAAAACAAGAACATTCCCGAAATTAGGTTTAGGAATTTCTGAAATTGGGAAGAGAATAAGTTGGAGAAGAAGAAGAGAAGCTTACCAATGGGTTCTTCTTGAGTTTGGAGCAAGGAATTTGATTTGCAAGAGAAACTAGGGTTTTGGAATTTCAATTTCCAATCTCTCCCACCATTAACACTCTAAAAACTGAAATGAGAAGAGAATGAGGGTGAGTGGGGAAGAGTGGCTCAGATTTGAGCATAAGTTAACATAGGGTTGAGCCCAAAAACCAAACCCAAAGTAAAAAGTAGGAGAAATCAACTTTCTCCAAACATATCGAAGCTTATACTCAAAAAGGTCGCAAACGGCATTTTAAACTCAATGGGAGTGGTCCCGAGCCCTAATTCGACCGTATGCAAAAAGTAGCTTTTCGGACTAAAATCCGACTAACGATAAAATATTTAAATAAAATATTTAAATATAAAATCGACAAATATGCGGGTTGTTACATTTTGATTCGGTGATAAGTTTGAAATAGAAGATAAGGAAATTCAATTAACAGAATCGGGAGATGGACAAGCTTATTTCTTTCATGGGCAACCTTAACCGGGTCGACCGTAACTTCAAGAATAAGATTGATGCTGAATTCCGAGGTACATCAACATCCGATCTTAAGAAATAGAATTCAGATATTGCAGGAGATAGATAGCATCGTAAACCGAGGATACAGAAATCTTCGGTAAAACAATGCTTATTGTAAAGGAGTTTCACCCATTTACAAATCATTCGGCGTTTGGGGAGACCGCGATTCATTATAAGAGTCATCCGAAGTGGAGTTATGGAATACTCCAGAATTGAAAGAAGATGAATAATGAGGGACGAGAATGAATTTTGGAACCGAGGGAACGTTCCAAAGTTCAAAGGAATTGAGTCAAAAGAAGAGATTGAAACTCGAATGAGAGTGATTCTGCAAATACATTTACCCTATTTGCCAAGTTCTGCCTAGAGCTACCAAAAGCTCTGATACCAACTGTAACGGCCCGCTATTTTGGACTATTCGTATCCGCACATGTCGGACTTGAAAAATTCAAAATACCAAATTGTTAATTTAAATTTGGCAAAACTGAGATATACAGTAAATAAATAGTCGCAGAATCACAGGCACAGAGTAATAATATGCAGAGGAAATAAAAGAGATAGTAGTTCATGAAGCTACTATATAAATATATATAATGCATCAGAGTTTACAACAGAAGAGTAATATGATACATCGGATATAAATCAGAATACATCACTGGAATCGTCGAATACTGAAAGTAGAATAGATGGCTGGATCTTCAAGCAAAGCTCCAACTCCAAAGGTGAGTCTCAAATACTGGTACACTCAGTCTAACCCGAGCGTAAAGCAAAACACAAAACACTCGAGTCAGGATTAATATTCTTATATCAATAAATCCAACTCAAGTGAAATAGCAATCGAAATACATGTAACTCAAAGGACGTTGGAATAACCATCCTCTAAGGATCCGTTAAATTATCTACTAGGTAGTAATGTACGCTAAGTAGATAATGTCTATCAGTAATATAAAGTATTAAAATAGCGTTAAGGCGTTACTATAATTCCCCTTAACACATTTTATATTGCCATAGTCTATACAGCACCGTAAACCCCACCGTAAACTAGTGGTTATCAGAGGGTACCCCATAGGTATAACACAAAGCAAAACGTAGTGGTCACGAATAGGATAATCAGTATGACAAGGTACATGAGGCGATACCAACAAGGATACTAGTAGTTGCGTGATCCAGACTGATGTTGAGCATAGCCAGCAGCTACCTCAACACCGTGAAACAACACTCCCAAATCGAGTGGTGCACCCAAATCGAATCACAAAAGTAATAGATATGGTATCGAAGAAGTGTGTCCGCTAGAGGTGGAGAACCTCAATGGCCCGGCGCGGCTCCTGTTTTAGTCATGTCAGGGGTCATCCAATATCGTTCTCTTTCTTCAGTCAACGCGTTCACTAAACCATCCACTTCATGCTGGATCGACACTCCGCGTATAATGGTTATTAAAGTGGTTTTCGGTATCGACAGAGAGTATGTCCATACCCGATCCCGGTCTCTTTAATAACTATATTTACTACACCGATTGGTCGTTTAATATATTTCAAAACAATCAATTCCAATTTCAATTAGAATTCGTAATAACATTCCATTTGTCTTTCTATATCAATTTCCATAATTTATATTTCAAAACTTCCAAATTATCATTTCAAAATCTTACAATTCAATTTCAAATTTTATTTTAAACAATTCAAATATTGATTCAAGTTCGTACATAAGTTTCATTTCGAAATTATTTAAATTTATTAAATTTGACATTCAAATCAATTTAAATTTATTTATCGATTTTATGCAATATTCGTTTAGTTAATTTAACATCCTTAAATTACAAATTCTTTTTAATTTCCAAGTCATTAAATCAATCACTTAAGTTAACTTCGTTATATCAAAACTTACAAATTAATTAAAATTTTCAAATCAAATTTCTTAAATTACAATTCTTACATTAATTTCAATAAAACACATTTATTTCTTTTAAGAAATTCAATCTCGCTTATTCTTTACATAGTTACAACTTCAAAACTCAATTAATAAAGAAACTAAATTTCATATATTCGAGAAATCAAATTTCACTTTAACTTACTTAAATAATTTTCCCAAAACTTAATAAATAAAGAAACCCAATTTCACTTATTAACGAAGTTCAAATTCACTTATACAAAAGTTAAATCTCTTATCAAAGAATTCAACTTTTATTCACTTATCAAGTAATTCAATCTTACTCAATTATTAACTAATTTCAACTTAATCATTAATAATTTCAAATTTAATTATTAAATCATTTCAAACTTAATTCAATGAATAATTCCAAATTTAATTGTTAAATAATTCGATTCAAAACAACGTTCTTTCATCAGTTATTACCTTAATATTTTGTTTCAGATTTCAATATTTGCATTTTCCTTTCATCAAAATTTACGTTCCAATTTAATTTCAAAACCTTATTATTCAAATAAAATCTTTATTTTATTTCAAATCAAATTATTGACCAATCGGGTTTATTTAATTCTCTATACTAAGTCAAGTTCATTTGGGTATTTATCATTTCAACCCGATTCCATTTCAATTCAAAAATCAAAGCATAGCAAAGGGAACTTGCAGTGTGATAACAGGGATGGTGTCAAAGTAAATAAACAAGCAATAACAACAATCGATAACAATTCAATAAGCAATTCAAATAATCCACGAAATAATCGTATTAATTCACATTGTTATTTGTGCAAATTAATACAATTATTTCTAGAATCTACACAATCATCTCATGTAGATTAAAGATTATTACACTATTATTTTACACGGTTTTTCACTTGTCATTAAATTTCAATTTCATACTTCATCAATTTATACAATACACATTCAACGGTTCAAGGTGTACATAATCAATTTCTACGTGTCAATTAATTAACCGCTTACAGGGGCCATGTTATACAACTTAAACTAATCAAATTCAACACATATGTCGATTCAAAATTTTAATTATCCTACACCGAATTCAATTGCATAATATTCATCATTTTATACATTATAATTTAACATCCAATATCAACAACAAACAAACAATCAATTATCAACCAAACTGGATTATTATTGCATACATGACAGGTAACGGTGTCAGATGTCAAAGGTGAACTGATACATAAATAACAGTGCAATAGATAACAGCAGTATATTTCAATTGTCGTTCCAATTGAAATCAAATTTAATAAATAAAAGAATATTAATCGTGAGTGATTGCTCACCTTTCGAGGCTAGAGATGATTTGTGTTACGAATCCAAGCACAAAATCCAAAGCAAAGTTAGATAGATACGGATTCGACGGACAAGCTGATAGATAGGAATAGACGAAATTTAATTAGAACAGGATCGATGAAGAGAATAAATATCAGTGAGCTTCATGTAACAATGTATAACTATATAAATAAACTACACTCTAATTTCGAACGCATATTAAACTAGATATACATATATATTTTGAATCATTGTTTTAAAATTAAATTTCATACATTAAAGTCGAATATATATAAAATAAGATTTGAGTCAATATACAAAACTTAAGTAACTAACAGATTTATTTATTTCAATATGACGCATTGTAAACTTAAGTAAACTAAATGAACTGGGACCAATGTAAATACATATGCAGCCTTATGAAATAATGTATAGACCAATGTAGACAAAATTCCTATCCTATCTAGCTAACAAATTTTATAGTCTATATAACTAATATAATATAAACTGTACATATATAACTATATTATAATTATACTGTTACATACATACTTTGTCTGAAAACAAAATTTTACACAACCCTTCAAAAGTTTTGTAAGCATATATGGGACGAAGTTAACATGTACAAAGAATGCAGACATCACCTAATGTAGGCTTGAAAAAATGTATATGCGAACTAAAGAAACTGAATAAACAAAGGTGCAGACAGCAAAATATATATATAATACAACCTTAACACGTTTATATACTCATCTACTCTACAATATAGGCGTAATCATCTTCAACCAAGATATATAAACTAGACATAGACACAAATATGTATGCAAACAACGTAAGTCCCTGACTCAGGTTAGAATAAATATTATACTCATAATACTACTTTATTGCATAACATACTCTTTTAAAACTAAAATTATACCAACTTTGTAAGCTACAGCACACCACCTAGATATAATAACTGTTATATTATTAATGTAACTTGTCCATATATTCACCTATCAAAGCACAGGGGAGCGAAAGGAAACCAGACGGGAAGAGGCAACGGCCGTGGAGATATGGGATGATCGTCACTTGTTGGAGGTCGAGGAGAAGATCAGTCAGGGCGGTGCATGTGAGAAGGCGGCACGACCGAGGCGGAAGAGGGAGGAGTAGTGCTCGGCCAATGGAAGAAACGTGCTGCAACGATGGAGGCTTGGTCTGCTTTCAACATGGCAGGAGGAAGAGGCCGGCGGAGTGACAGTCTGAGGTAGAGGAGTGTGTAGGTGAGCCGATGGTGACTGGGAGATGTGGTCGGTGCTTGGCGATGGCCAGGTGCGTGTGGGTGATGCACAGGCAGATGCACGGAGGAGTCGAGGGTTCGGTTCAAGGTGGTAGAGATGGGATGAGAGGGCGAGTGGGAAGGAGCTACGGTTGAGGGGAGGGAGATGGTGGGGAAAACATGGTCTGTGAGAGAGGAGGAAGGTGGTTCGGTGGGCCGTGAGTCAGTGGAGTGGGCGAGGTGAGGGCGGAGGTCGGGTTCGAAAGCTCGGGTAGGGATGCGCAAGGTGGTCGTGGAGATGAGGTGATGAGGGGATGTTGCGGCCTGTGCTTGGTCGTGGAGGAAGCGTAGAGATGTTGAGGTGGAAGACGCAGCTGACAATGTGACAGGCTTCACCCTTTTTTTTATGTCTTTGTTAGAATGACAGAACAAATTGAAAGGGAAGAGAGGAGGCATCTACAGGAGAAGAAAGAAGAGCAGGTTACAGAGGAAAGTGAATAGGAAGCAGCTTATCAAAAGTAAAATAAATAATAAAAAATTGAAAAGGACAACCACTATGGAAGAGCAACAGCTATTTGAAATGGTGGAGGAGTGAGAACCAATTGTATGACAGCTCATATTGTATAAATTGTTTACTTTGAATAATACGAGCAACATAAATTTGCACAAGTGAAATTTGCAATAGCCAGTAAACAATATAGATAGTCAACATTCCTCTCGGGAAAAAATATAATAGTGATTTTTGGATTATCGAGACAAATGAATAGACATTGAAATGAACGAGCTGGCAGAGGCATTTATGAAGGCAGGTATATAGAGAGGGGTTCAGAGTGCACAGGAAATGCAATGATTTTTTTCAAAGTGGTGGCTATTGGGTTTCCAAGACAGCTGAATAGACTCCCAGAATTTTGAACGTTGGAAAGTTGGGTACCGGTTTGTGCTCGTAACGGACCAGTTTGTACTCCGTTAACCAATTATAATTTGCAACGCCGAACTCCAATTGATTCAAATAAATATACCATTTTGGTCAGCGCGACGAGACGGACACAACGGTATAAAGATATCCGTAATTTGATTGAATTATAAAATTCGAAATTTTCTACTGAAGGAAAATGCGGTAAAACGTCGAAAAATAAGAACGACGGAGCTAAAGAAGTCTGAATTTGGAAAAACGAAAAATGGCATCTTGCTCAGAAGACGATTTAGAATTTTTCTATGTAAAAACACTTAGGTTTCGAAAACGGTTTATTTTCATCGATTACTAACTGATTTAAATTGAAGTAAATTTACGCACGAAATGAACTTTCATATTTTCGGACGAAAATTTACCAGTTGCTATGTTTAATTGGACGCATTCCAAATATGAAGTTTGAATAGCATCGGAATTTGTTTGTGAAAATTCGAATTTCTACACTAATAAAAGATTTTTAAAATTTTAAACTGGGTCCGAATTTCAGGGTCGTTACATATTCGATAACCATGGAATAACTCTCTCGAGAGTTCTATGTCAGTTAATATAACTAAGGTCAAACAAAGAATCTCGAAGTGACGATATCACGCAGTTCTCTCAACTTAAGAATACTATTAAAATTCAGTGGGTTACTCCACTTCGATTGTAGTTAAATCATGGTACAGTGTCCACTGAAGGACTATAGTTGGGTCTAAGTTAAAACATTGGAAGCGAAACACTATTCAATAAAAATTCATCTTCTCGGTTATATGAGGTTAGTAACATGATCAACTTTAGTCAACTCAAATTCAAAATCTCTTCTTAGAGCAATTGAGTTAATAATATTGTTATTATTGAACGAAGGAATATGTATTTGGATTAAACAAATTGAATCGGATGATACTGGAATTTTGATCAAAACCAAATTCTAGAAGTCTTAACCTGACATAGTTTTGATGGAGAGAATTGATGTAAATAATAGTTACTGCCAGGTACCACTTATAATAGTAAAATTGGATTTTTACTGGAATATTTGTTGGTAATAAATCAACTAAACTATCGTACTACTCGCTAAGGTGACATGCGAAAGTTAATATTCAAATTATTCGATATTGATCACTAACTGAATTTACACCTTTGAGTCGCACGACCACAATATTAAATACTTCGAAATACCACATGATTTAACTAAATTATAATTGTTATAAATTAATTAAATTAACTTATATTACTAAATGTTAATTATTAAATTTTATTTGAATTATTTGAATTATTATTTAATGAAGTGCATATATAAAAGCCATATATGTATGTATCAATATACGATATCAATAATTTAAATTAGATTTAACTTAAATAAATATTGATTGGATTTGGAAAATTTATAGGCCTATATGACCCATATAGTAGTTAGCCATAATAGTGGGAATGGGAGAGTTTTGAATGCGAATCTATTTTTGAATTGGCTAAAAGAATGAGTAAACAAGGAGATCTTGATCTTCTCTTCTTACTTACTTTTGTTGTCTATTTAAATCTTGCCTCCTCTCTTAATTGCGCCTAACTTTTAGCCTTTTCCGTTACTCATCTTGGCCGCTAGCAATAACGGCTTTCCCCTTTAATTTCCAAGTCAAATTCAAGTTATTCAAGGGGCGACATTCTCTCCTAGTTAGCTTCACTTTCTAGATGAGTTTAGATCAGATCTAAAGAAGCTTTCTTTCAATATTCAAGGTGGCCTTCATAAACTACTTTTTTGTAATGACTCACATGATAGTTTTCTGTTTGTAACTGTAGGAAATGCGGAGTATGAATCTTAAGGCAGAATTAACACTAGAGAGGTGTGAATAGTGTTTAATGAATTTTATGGAATATTTTGAAACTTTATCAAATTAAACACAAACAGATGTAATTCACAAACATAGAAATAATCACAGAATCAGACACAGATGCAAATACTAAATAAAAAGCAGTAAAGGAAAGAACACAGCGGAATGTTATACTGGTACGAAGTTACCCTACATCCAGTCCCATACAATTTCTCGTACAGATTTCTTTTCAAATACGATGTCGATATTACAATCTCAATTTGAAGGCTATGAGATACACCCTCCTATCTTCGAGTCAGGGCAAACTCTCTTGATTTAACCAAGCTACAAGATCACCTAATCGATTTACGGGCTACAGTCACACCCACTTGATTTACAAGCCACAATCACACCATTTCTAATATCACCTTGATAGATAGAGAGACTCAATACACTTCTTTGATTACAAATGATCCTATAACTCTGAATAGCATCGAGATCTTTGAGAGAGAGGGCAGAGAATCATACTGGAGATGACCAAGTTTGATTCGCTTAGGATTTCGGCAGAGTTTTGTTAAGAATATTTGAAAATAAAATGAAAGTGAAAGAGGAGAGAAAACAAAGAAAACTTCAATGAAAATTCATTGAAAACTACTGGTATTTGTAGGAGAATAACAGTCATGTCCATTCGCGAAAGGTTATGACGAATAGACACTTCTTTTGAAAATATGAAATTTGAATTTCTACGGTCACCATATCAACATAGGGGGATCGGGTGTGTCGACATGCCTAATTAAATTTTGAAAATTAATTTTGCTTTAAAATGATTCCTATTCTAAAAACTGTCAAAACAATTTCTAAACTTTGTAAACCATTTTGAATATAGTTTAAACTTATAAAAGAGATTTGAAAAGTAATCTTAAAAATATATAATATAAAAGTAATATTAAAAAATAAGTATAGAATATATTTTTAAGATTTAAAGGTATAAAATTAAAACCAGGAGATAGATTAAAAACAAGAGATGATATAAAAGACGATAAGAATAATTTAAGGCCAAAATATTTAAACCGAGAGAGATGACTTTCAAAAAGTTTTTGAAAAAATATTTAAAATGAATCATTTTGAATATCTCATGGATTCCATTCCACTAGAGAAGGTCGTGGGTTCCATCCCACTAAAAAGTTCGTGGGTTCCATCCCACTATTAAAGCGAGAAGGTGGATTCCATTCCACAATTAAAATCCGAATAAAGATTTTAGTGCTATTATGAAGTTTTAACATAAATCTAGACTCTATCACTTATTTGATATCTTGAACTCTTGAACTCTTGAAATCTTGAACTCTTAATACTCACGATTCTTCAGTCTTGATTTCTTCAATCTTGAATTCATCAATCTTGAATCTCTATACTATGCAGTCTTCATTCTTAGTACCTTCATATATACCATATATATATGTATATATTTAGACAAGAATATTAGTATTTATATTTTATAACAAGTCCTAAGGTTGTTATCGTCAAAACCATTATCTCTGGAACTAACAATCTCCACATTTTTGATGACAACAACATATGTTTATAAAATATACTCCACCAAGCTCTGATTCTACTCTGACTCCCCCTTATTCCAACAACTCTCCCTTAATCTAAGCCTAAATAACAACCTAACTATCCTATCCTATTTTATAATTCCTCCCTTTGTCATCAACAAAAACTAATCCTAAACAACATAATTCCCCCTTAAACTATGAACTAAGTGCTAATAACTAAGTATAATAAGCGAAACGTAAATATAATTTTATTATATATATGTTGTTATATTACACACATATACATAAATATATATAAATACACACAATATATAAAATCATAAAAACAATCTAATGAGAGTCTTTGACAATTAGTGACTTGTCAATCAAACAATTAGGGTAATTGAGACAAAAGTTTCCATGTTGTTCGACCAAATTACCATCTTTGTCAAAATAGACTTCTCCAATGCAAATAACTTTATCGTATTTGTCCATTTGTGCTTCTTCTTCTTCTTCTTCTTCTTAATCGTCATCTTCCTCTAATGGATTATAAATATGAATGTTAGAGGAGTCATCTTCAGTCATGATAGGGTCTGCTTGATTATTCACTAGAAATTTTTGCAAATTTCTAAGGATCTTGCCTTGTTTCTCTTGTTCCTTAGCCATTTTTATTTGCATGAATTATTACACAGTCATCATTTGCAGAGAGTCCTTCAAAATTTCCTCTATCTTCATGACTCGGGCCAGTGTAGTTCGTTGAATGGACCAGAATTAGGGGAAGGAAAGGAAAAGGTTGCATTTTGGTTTGATTTAGAAAAGGAGGCCATTATTTTATATTTCCAGAAGTTTATTACAGAGAAAAATGAAGTGGAAGACAGAAGAATTCGAAACATAGAGAGTATATAACTACCAAACTAATTTTAGAGGGAAAATCAAAATTTCAATTTTATGTTGTTTGTCGACATGGGTTTGGGGGGGTGGGGTAGGGGTATGTTGACATACTTATGGAAATTTTGACAATTTTATTTTTCTTTCTTTATTTAAATATATAAGTTAATATATCTATATTCTATATCTCAGTTATAGAGAAAATACCTAGTTCTCTTCTAAATTTAGTAAAGGTTGATTGCTTCAAGGGTTTAGTCAGAATATCAGCTATTTGATTCTCAGTGTTGATAAATTCAAGAGAAACAATTTCTTTACTTATATTATCTCTAAGAAAATGATGTCTAATATCAATATGTTTGGTTCTAGCACGATGAATATGATTTTTGGATAAATTTATTGCACTTGTATTGTCACAATAAATTGATGATTTTGAAATATTTAATCCAAAGTTCTTTAAGGTCTGTTGCATATAGATGACTTGAGAACAAGCCAAAGCAGCAAAGATATATTCTGCTTCAGTTGTTGATAGAGAGACAGTATTTTGCTCTTTATTAAACCAAGAAACCATATAATGTTCTAGAAAGTGACAAGTTCCACTTGTACATTTCCGGTCTGATTTACAACCAAAATATTCAGCACCACAATATGAGATTAAATCAAATGAACCATTTTTAGGGTAAAATAAGCCATAGTCTAAAGTGTGTTTAACATGTCTTAAGATACGTTTAACAGCTTTTAAATGGGTCACCTTGGGTTGAGATTAATATCTTGCGTAGAGACAAACACTATGCATGATATCAAGTCTACTCGCAGTTATATAGAGTAGCGATCCAATCATTCTCCTGTATAGTTTTTGATCAACATATTTTGACATGTCTTGTTTATTTAAGCCTTCACTGGTTTCCATAGTAGCGGGTTTTCCACTCGCACCAGTCATACCAAACTTACTAATTAGATCCCTAGCATATTTTTTGTAACAACCCTAGTTTTGATGATTACCTGCAATATTAAATTAAACAGTGGTTATAGTTAATATTGTGAGTAAAATAAATTATAGATTTAAAACTGTTTATTGGAATAAACAGTGGGTTTAAAATGTTGAAATAAAGTTTTAAAACTTTATTTTGGATATTTATGTTAAAAATGTGTAAAACATGATTTTAGTTTAGAGAAATGCAATAATTTTAATAATTATTTCCAACTATTTCTTTTATTAATTTTTAAAAGAAGTATTTGTTTTAAAATGTGTATATTATAAACAAAAGAAGGAATTTTGTTTAAAAGTAAGTTTTGGATATAAAATTGATGTTAAAATGGTTTGTTGCATTTTATTATACAAGAAAATTATTTTTGTGTAATTTTTGGAGTTAAAAATGGTGTTTTTGTGTCGATATTTGTGTATTTGATTAAAAGAAGAATTTTTATTAATGAAAATAATTTTTAAATCAAAATTATCTTTTATTTTATTGTAAAATAAATTTTAGAACATAAAATATGTTGCTTGATTTTATAGAAGTGAAAACATTTACATATAATTGTTATAACTTGAAATATATCAGTGTATAAGTGATTTTGGTGTGTTAATTTCATTTAGAGACTAAACTAATTTAGTTGTTGGGTTTAGACCATTAAATTTCATAAATAGAAAAGAAGAAACATCTCCTTCTCATTTCTAGAACGTAATGTATTTTTTTCTTCTTTCTATAAAGTAAGCAAAAGAAAGAAAAACCCAATTCCTCTTTCAAAACAAAAGCCAAAATCTCCAACTTTAGTCAATTTTTTGCCGTAATAATCAATTCGAAGCTAATTTTCTTCAGGTAATCAAAGCCAAAACAGAAAATCCTTTTATTTACTTCTGTCTTGGTGAAGTTGGTGTATGTAATTGAAGACTTGGTGTTGCATGTCTTTGTAAACTCTTTTTTAGGTCGTTGAAGCATCTTTCAAGGCCAAAGCTTGCGCCTTTTCTCCGATTTGCACTTGTAGCTCTAGTATTTCGTAAGGTGAGTTGAATAGCTCACAATTCTAGCTGAAGCAAATGCTTCAAACTGCTTAAATCTGTGAAAATTTTTCTTTGTAATTTGTTTTTACTTTCAATTTTGTTTGTGTCAAAACCTTCTCTGCTTTGTACTTTGCATGCGAATTTCTTTTGATTTCGATAACGAAATGCTGCCGGATTTCTTGCATTTGGTAGCGCGCATCTTGAACTTCATTTCTGCAAATTTTGGTTGAAAAATATTGTCATTTGGATGTTCAAAACAGTGGTAGAAAATCAACTCAAATACAGATTTCTGCCTGTAGAAATTGTTTTTCTAAGTTGCTGCAAACGTGGTCTGAGTCTATGTTTGAGACAACATAACACTTTTATTTTTTTACTGAAGTTCATCGATTCTTTTTTGTTTGAAAGATAAAGTTTTCTACTATGGACGTACCAATTTTCAGCTCAACCCAAGGTAATTTGGCCTCTGTTTCACGCCTAGAAGTTAAACCCGAGATGGTTTTTAGGCCTGTACTTTTTTGTTTTTTTAACTGTTGCAAACATGGCCCGCTTCCATGTTTGAGATAGTGTTACTTTTCATTTCCATTTGGAATTCATTGATTCTTTTTTAATTTGAAAGATGAAGTTTTCTACTATGTGATACCAATTTTCAGCTCAATATGAGATCATTTGGTCCTCTGTTTCAAGCCTGTAAGTTGGACCCAAGATGGTTTTCAGGCCTAGGCATATTTTTGTTTTTGAACTGTTGCAAACATGGCCTGAGTACATGATTGAGACAGTGTAACCTTTTCATTTCTGGTTGGAATTCATCAATTCTTTTTTGTTTGAAAGCCGAAGTTTTCTACTTTGTGCCACCAATTTTAGTTCAATCAAAGGTCGTTTGGCCACCTGTTTCATAGTTGAACCCAGAGAAGATTTCAGACCTGTGTATTGTGTTGCCGATGTATTTTTACGTTCTTTTTCCGTACGACTTTTGACTTTTACTTCATGATTTTGTGATATTTCTGAAATGTTTGAGGCCATGATGTCTATCGGTAGAATATCCAAATTTTGGAGATTTTGAAATTCAAATTTTGGATTAAATTTGAATTTAATTTGAATTGAATTCGAATATCGATTTGAGCGATTTCTTGGGTTTTATTCGTTTTCGAGCACGGATTTTTCCAAACCTTTTTGAAATAATTTTTAAAATAAATTAGCATTTTAAATTGTTATTATATGACATTTTTAAATTATTTTCAAATATAGAATCTATTTATTCTCTATAATAATGGAATTTTCAAATATGGCTTTCAAAATTGGTATTAAAAGCTTGTTTTCACAAGTAAATTATTTTATGTATGAAATACGCGTTTTTTCACTATTCGAGCGAATGAGAAGGAGAGTTAAATGGTTTGGTAAAACACGTGGTATGAGATACATGTATTTATCTTATCGGTTAATTCCCGACTTGTCCATTTGATCGTTTTGACCTGCGATTCGAGTTTATAGATGAGATGTGGTAAACTTTTTACTGCTTTGAGTGTGAAATTTACTAACTGTTAGTAAACTTTTTAGTGCAAACTTGTGGTATAAGACACACGTTAGCCCTTTTTAGGTTCCTGCTCGAAAGTTTGTGAAACATTTGTCTAAGAGACGTAGTTGCCAGTACTAGACCTTCGGGTCATTTGTCCATTGGGACGTTTGTCTAAGAGACGTATTTGTCCATTGCGACGTATTTATCCATCGGGGAGACATATTATTGTCCTTTGGGACGTTTGCCTAAGAGACGTGGCGCCTTATATTAAGAGAGCAGTACTTGGCATTCGGCCATAGGCACGTGCTATACCTTTGAGATGATTTCATTGATGTTTGTGATTTCCCTAGTGCTCGCCCTTTTTCGGATTGATCCTTTGAATCGTTCGATATATATTTGTGGCGATTACCTTTCGGGAATTTAAACTCTTGGAAGTTCTATTTTTGAGATTTGAATTGCCTACACCGGCGTTATATGAGATTTGCCTTTTGGCGTTTACTTGAGATTTTATTCTTCTTTTTGGAGATATATTTGCCTTATGGCGTGTTTGAGATGGGACCTCTTTATGCATTTTTGGGTTTGTCAAGATGGAAGATTTAGATTTTCCTCTAAACATATTTTACGTTTTATGAATGTCGATGATATGAGGCTCGCTACTTTTAGCGTTTTATGGGTTATTTTATCTCCTTTGAGGTTATACGTTTGTGTAGTGATACCATATTATCACTTGATATAATCATACACTTTAGATTGTTCCTTCGTATTCGGGAATATTATCACATTATCTTTGTGCTCATATTATCGCTTATCCTTGTAAATTGATTTTTTTAGCTAGGCTGACCCGTGTATTTTATACTCGGGTCAGACCGAGGTGTTTCAGGTTAGATACCCTTTGGACTTAGCCTATTCTGCTTCCGCATGGACTTTTCTGCTAGCTCTTTTTTTTGTAGCGTTTGTGTAGTCCTTTTTGTTGCTCCTCTAATATGTATATTCTTTTGACTCATGTTTGTATTGTGGTCGTCATACCACACATGTGATGTATCTTTTTGTATATTCTGTGATCTATCTGTATATGTGTATATATTTGATTATCTGCTGTTCTGTGATGTGTTTTGCATTTGAGTTTTTGTATTTCGTTCTGATAGATTCTATAGCCACCTATGGCTTTGTATTAAGTATTTATTGGATCTGTCGATCCACTTGAATTAGAAAAAGAATATAAAGATTTTATCGACGTACTCAATAGATATTTAAGACATGGCTATAGATGGTAGCTCCTAACCAGCCTTATTCCCCGCATTAGCGGACGATATTATCTAATAATACTCTTTGTTAATATGGGTCTAGGGGTGGGGCGTCACAGCTTGGTATCAGTGCGAGGTTCATAACAAAATATGATAAACACAGAGCAAAAGCACATATTATGGTGCATCTGAGAGTAATACAAGAGTTACATTTCCCTTAATTATTATGTCCTTAGACATTTTATGTCCTTTGAGGTAGATATAAGCATGGAGTATGTCTAGGAATATATTTTATTCCATAGTATTCCATAATTGTATTAACGATATCTTATCCTATGAATAATTCTTATCATGATTATTTTATTCTAGTTCTCTTCGATACAAGTGCTTGATATACATTTGTACTAAAGGAGCTTGTTGATACTGTTGGATGTTTTTGATCTTGTTACTCCTTTGAGGATTGCGAATCCTATGGAGGGGATCCGCAATACTTGGCATGCTATGTAACAAGATTGGGGTTGTTCTTTATAGATTTTCTTTTTGTGCAAATCTGCACATTAGTCTTCTCCTTAGGTTAATATGATTTGGGGATGTATTGGTTTTCTTGTTATCAAACCCCAATCCTATATTCTAAAAGGATCCTATATGTTAGACATCCTAATTCGGCTAATTAGTTTCTCTAGTTCTTAGGAAAGTTGATGATAATTTTGAAGTGTCCTTTATTTTTTCTTGAGTTTTGAGATGATGATGTATCTAGAATTCTAATTGTTCATAATTTTGATGGTATATGTGTGTCTGTTTCGGGTTTGCTACCCAATCGGGTAATTGAGTTTTGTGTTGACCTCATCCATGGTTCTTAGCCTGTTAGTTATCCTTCCATGGGTTGCCCACTAGGGAAATGAGAATAAATAGACGTAATTGTTGAAGCATGTAGCCAAGCAATTCCTTCAGTCCAGTCTTTACCGTGAGGTTCCATGGTCATCCTTGCTTAGAAATCTGATGGTATTCTTAGGTTTTGCATCCATTTTCACAAGCATAACGAGCTAACCATTTAGAACGAGTATCCATTTCCTAGGATCGATGACGTTTTGATCAATTGAGTGGTGCTGGTATCTTCCCTCAGTTTAACCTTGCACTGGTTTATATTAACTATGAGTTGTGGAGGATAACATTCCTCTTAACGCATTCCACACTCATTATAAATCTTATAAGTGGCTCATTGTATCATTCGGTTTGATGAATGCTCCAACTTAATTTATCAATCTTGTGAATCGAGTATTCTGGGAATATCTCGATGAACTTTTCTTATGTTTTTTCATAATGAGTGTGAGCAGCAATAATTTAAATTGTAAATCTTTCTAATAGATGATATACTTATGAGTCTAAAATGACTTCATTTTATTTAGATAATCAAAGAGTATTTTGTAAAAATTATATGAGAGACATGTTTACCATTTAAAATTGATTTTCTGTTGTGCAGTCCATCGAGTGCTTTAATAATTTTAGTCGACGCGCTTGATCAACGTATCGATAGGAATTTCCTAAACATTATGAAGAGACAGTTACACACGGTAAATTGAGTTTTAATAAGTAAAATTTGAAAATAGTTAATATGGTGGAGTATTAATTTTTATTTTAAATGTATAATGAAACCATTGAACCATTATGAGTGTTGGATGAGTGGCGAGGCAGTTTCGATCTTTTGATCAATTCTGCAGCCATTCGATGGGATCATTCATTATAAATCAATAGCAAGGCAGTACCCTTATATTATTTAAAATTTGAGAAATTGAATATGGTAATTTAGGTAAGTAAAAATGAATAATTCTAATTAAGAGGATATCTTAATTAGGAAAAAATATCATTTGATGCTTTGATTAATAAAATGATGTTTTTAAGGTAAAAGAATACATTGGTTTGAAAAATTAAAATATTAATTGAATAGTATAGTTCAAGTTATTAATGATGACAATAAAAAACAAATTTTTTTTGACACATAGTTATTTGAGTAATAGTAGAGGATAGATATAAAACTTTATCTTTAGAGAAAATAAAGAAGTGTTAGTTTAGAACATTTAGTGTAAATTTGTGAGCTAGTTTTTGTTTTTAACTTAAATGGTATTAAAACTTATGGGTTTGAAATTGCAAAATTCTTTTGAAAACAAGTTTGAATTAATTATCAACTTTAATAAGTTTTATGTTGATAATTAGATGGAAATTTAATTTTTGTGACAAACGGAAATGTGAATTTGGATTGTTTTGATAAATGAACAACTCGTGTAGTATAATCATTTTAAATTGTAGGAAAAAACATTTAAAATTTATATATATGTATATATATATCCTAAAAATTTATTTTGAGGGATAATCAATAATAATCTCTTGATAATGGAAAAGGTTAGTGATCACTTCCTAAATGAGTTTTCAAGTTAATTGTTTTAAAGTTAGATTTTGGAAAGTAATGGAAATATTTCCACTTAATGAAATGTTTTTACGATGATTACATAAATTTGATCATAATTTTGTATGTCTTAGCTTATCGGGGAAAAAGAAAATCATTAAATAAATGATTTATCAAAAATATTATTTGAAAATGTAGTTTGAGATTAAAATGGTTTGGGAAAATTTCAAATTTCAAATTGATTTAAAAGCTGAAATTTTGTTTGAAAAAAAGCTGTACTAAAATAGCGATAACTTGAGATTTGTAACTCCAAATGAGTTTAATCTATTTGTAAATGAAGGAGCTTTCAATAAGGTATAAATATTATTTTTACCACTTTGGAATATTTTGCTTTTTATTTAGTTTAAAATAGGTTTGAAAGTGGACATGCATTTCTGCCTTATTACAAAATTCTCTAAGATTTAAGTTGAAAGTAAATTTAACATAACTTTCAAATCATATATCTGATTTTGATGATCTTTATACTGCTGGAAAGTTTAGACTTAGTAGAATAACTTTCATTTTATAAATGTTTTCAACTTTTGTTGTTTTCTATGTCAAAACTTGTGTTCTTTATGAAAGGTTTGAAATGAAATCGATCTATTTCCCTTAATAGTTAAGTGTAGTACTTTCTATTTATGTACATGAACTAATATCATCTATTTGAGTTAAGTACAGGTGAAAGAGGATAGTTGGAATATACTTTAAGCAAAAAGAATATATAAAAGTTTGTGCAAAATCGCTTTAAAATACTAAAAAGGAAGGTATGTTTACGGATTAATTTTTAAGTGATAAATGATGATATATTGTATTTACGACCTAATGTTCCATGTATATTATATAAATCTTTTTTTTAATATTGTAAATGGTCCTCCGTGTAAAGGGGACTCTGCCGATTTTTATGAAAATTTGTAACACGTAGAAAATTTGAGAAAGAAATATGGAAAACATATGTTACAAATTAAAATTTATGGAAGAATTAGAGGACAGACGACCCAAAATTTTTATTTACTCTAAACTAAGAGTGCCGAGTTTAAAATTAAAATCTAAATAAGAAGCTTTGGGAAATTTTCTATTGTTAAAAATTAATAATCTACTTTTTGAAGATAATGGGTTAAAAAAAACTCTAGAAATATTTGACTAGTAAAAGATAGTATAAAAATCCCTTCCTTGTGTTAACTTGCCTTTGTGCAATTATTTTATGACTTGCATTTTTGCAGTCGTATGAGTTTGATGGTATTTGGAGAAACCGCCTTCCTCTTATTAGGTTTTCTTTCCGCAATAGTTGTCTATATAGTATCGGTATGACTCCCTTCATAGTATTATACATAAAGTCGTACCGATTGCCATCTTGCGAGTTAGAGTCCAAGATAAGTTATGACTAATCCCGACTCTATTCGAAAAGCTTGTGAGAAATTAATCTCACTTGATTGATCTTTTGCGTAGCATTCTATCTGTATTCTTGTTTCGAAGATGAGATGCCTTCGAAATCTTTATGTATAACTTGTAAAAATCCAATGGTCCGCTAATCCCAGTATTTACACTTGTGAAACCATAAAATTTATCGAGCCATCTTATCTTGGTTTTCTATCATCTTGTGGTAGGGTGGGAAAATTTTAAACTCAGGCTTATCTATCTTTATTTTGCTTGATGAAATAAATGTGTTGAATACAGCTCTTCTCTAGAAATTGCGAAGACATAACTTTTGTAAGGAAGGAGTCTGTAACAATCTTGGTTTTGATGATTACCTGCAATATTAAATTATAATAGTGGTTATAGTTAATATTGTGAAATAAAATAAATTGGAGATTTAAAATTGTTTATTGGAATAAATAGTGGGTTTAAAATGATGAAATAAAGTTTTGAAACTTTATTTTGGACATTGTGTTGAAAATGTGTAAAACTTGATTTAATTTAGAGAAATGCAATAATTTTAATAATTATTGCCAAATGTTTCTTTATTAATTTTTAAAAGAAGTATTTGTTTTATAATGCATATATTATAAACAAAAGAAGGAATTTTGTTTAAAAATAAGTTTTGGATACAAAATTGATGTTAAAACGGTTTGTTGCATTTTAATATGCAAGAAAATTATTTTTGTGTTATTTTTGGAGTTAAAAATGTGTTTTTATGTTGATATTTGTTTAAATTGTGTATTTAATTAAAATAATAATTTTTATTAATGAAAATAACTTTTAAATCAAAAATTTCTTTTATTTTGTTGTACAATAAATTTTAGAACATAAATATGTTGTCTGATTTTATAGAAGTGAAAACATTTACATATAATTGCTATAACATGAAATATATTAGTGTATAAGTGAGTTTGGTGTGTTAATTTCACTTGGAGGCTAAATTATTTTAGTTGTTGGGTCTTAGCCCATTAAATTTCATAACCAGAAAAGAAGAAACATCTCCTTCTCGTTTCTAGAACGTAATGTATTTTTTTCTTCTCTCTGTAAACTAAGAAAAAGAAAGAAAACCCACTTCCTCTTTCAAAATAAAAGCCAAAATTTCCAACTTTAGTCAATCTTTTACTGTAATAATCAATTCAAAGCCAATTTACTTCGTGTAATCAAAGCCGAAATCCAAACTCCTTTCATTTATTTCTGGTAACTGAAGAATTGGTGTTGATTGTCTTTGTAAACTCTTTTTCAGGTTGTTGAAGCGTCTTTTAAGGCCAAAGCTTGCGCCTTTTCTCCTATTTGCACTTGTAGCTCTAGTATTTTGTATGGTGAGTTTAATAGCTCACAATTCTAGCTGAAGCCAATGCTTCAAACTACTCAATTTTGTGAAATTTTTTCTTTGTAGTTTGTTTTTACTTTCAATTTTGTTTGTGTCAAATCCTCTTCTAGTTGGTACTTTGCATGCTAGTATATTTTGATTTCGGCAATGAAATGCTGCCGGATTCCTTACATTTGGTAGCTTGCATGTTGAGCTTCATTTCTGCAAATTTTGGTTCAAAAATGTCATTTGAATGTTCAAAACCGTGATATAAAATCAACTCAAACACAGAATTTTGCCTGTAGAAATTGTTTTTCCGAGTTGCTGCAAACATAGCCCGAGTCCATGTTTGAGACAACGTAACTCTTTCATTTTTTATTGTAATTCATCGATTCTTTTTTTGTTTGAAAGATAAAGTTTTCTACTATGGACATTCTAATTTTCAGCTCAATCCGAGGTAACTTGATCCTTTGTTTCATGCCTGGAAGTTGAAACCAAGATGGTTTTTAGGCATGTACTTTTTTGAACTGTTGCAAACTGGCCTGTGTTCATGTTTGAGACAATGTTACTTTTTTGTTTCCAGTCGGAATTAGTTGACTCTTTTTTTACTTGAAAGATGAAGTTTTCTACAATGTGATACTAATTTTTTGCTCAATATGAGGTCGTTTGGTCCGCTATTTCAGGCCTGTAAATTGGACCTAAGATGGTTTTCAGGCCTTGGCATAATTTTGTTTTTGAACTGCTGCAAACATGGCCTGTGTCCATATTTGAGACATTGTAACCTTTTCTTTTCAAGTTGGAATTCATTGACTTATTTTTTGTTTGAAAGCCGAAGTTTTCTACTTTATGCCCACCAATTTTTAGTTTAATCAAAGTCATTTGGCCATCTATTTCATGTCCGAAAGTTGAATCCAGAGAAGATTTCGGACCTGGGTATTGTGTTATCGACGCATTTTTATGTTCTTTTTCCGTCCGACTTTTGACTTTTACTTCGTGTTTTGTGATATTTCTGAAATAATTCGAGGCCATGATGTATCTATCGGTAGAGTTGCCAAATTTTAAAGATTTTGAAATTTAAATTTTGGATTAAATTTGAATTTAATTTGAATCGAATTCCAATATCGATTTGAGTGATTTCTTGGGTTTTTATTCGTTTTCGAGCACGGATTTTTCCAAACCTTTTTGAAATAAATTTTAAAATAAATTTTAAAATAAATTTTAAAATAAATTGGCATTTTAAATTATCATTATATATGATGATTTTTAAAGTATTTTCAAATATAGAATCTATTTATTCTCGATAATAAAGGAATTGTCATATATGGCTTTCAAAATTGTTATTAAAAGCTTGTTTTCTCAAGTAAATTATGTTATATATAAAATATACTTTTTTGCACTATTCAAGCGAATGAGAAGGTGAATTAAATGGTTTGATAAAACATTTGGTATGGGACACATGCATTTATCTTATTGGTTAATTATCGACTTGTCCGTTTGATCATTTTGACTTGCGGGTCGAGTATACCGATGAGATGAGGTAAACTTTTTACTGATTTGAGTGTGAAATTACTAGCAGTTAGTAAATCATTTAGCGCGAACGTGTTCGGGTTCCTATCCAAAAGTTTATGGCGCATTTGTCCAAGAGTTGTATTTGCCAGTACTGGATCTTCGAGTCATTTGTCCTTCGGGACGTTTGTCTAGGAGAGGTATTTGTCCATTGCGACGTATTTGTCCTTTGAAATGTTGTCCTTCTGCATGCTTGTCTAAGAGACATATTTGTTGTCCTTGGGGATGTTTGTCTAAGAGACGTGGCACCTTATATCAAGAGAGCAGTACTTGGTGGGCTTTGGCCATAAGCACGTGCTATATCTTTGAGATCGTTTCATTGATGTTTGTGATTTTTATAGTGCTCGCCATTTTCCGGAATTGGTCCTTTGTACCATTCGATATATATTTGTAGCGATTAACTTTCGGGAATTTAAACTCTTGGAATTTCTATTTTTGAGATTTGAATTTACTACACTGGCGTTATATGAGATTTGCCTTCTGGCGTTTACTTGAGATTTTATTCTCCTCTTTAGAAATATATTTGCCTTATGGCGTATTTAAGATGGGATATCTTTATGCATGTTTTGGGTTTGCCAAGATGGCGGGTTTAAGTTTTCCCCTAAATCATATTTGATGTTTTATGAATGTCGTTGATATATGGCTCACAACTTTTATCGTTTTAGGGTTATATTATCTCCTTTGAGATTATACGTTTGTGTAGTGATACCATATCATCACTTGATGTAATCATACTCTTTAGATTGTTCCTTCCTATTCAGGAATATTATCACATTATCCTTATACTCATATTATCACTTATCCTTGTAAACTACTTGTTTAGCTAGATTGACCCATGTATTTTATACTCGGGTCAGACCGAGGTGTTTCTGGTTAAGTGCCCTTTGGATTTAGCCTATTCTGCTTCCGCATCGACTTTTCTGCTTGCTCTTTTTATTGTAGCTTTTGTGTAGCCCTTTTTGTTGCTACTCTAATATTTATATTCTTTTGACTTGTGTTTGTATTGTGGTCGTCATACCACATATGTGATGTATCTTTTTGTATACTCTATGATGTATCTATATATGTGTGTATATATATCTGATTATCTGTTGTTCCGTAATGTGTTTTGCATTTGAATTGTTGTTTTTTGTTCTGATAGTTCCTATAGCCACCCATGGCTTTGTACTATGTATTTATTGGATACGTCGATCCACTTGAATTAGAAAAAATATATAGAACATTTATCGACGTATTCAATAGATATTTAAGACATGGCTATAGATGGTCGCTCTTAACCAGCCCTATTCTCTGTATTAGCGGACGGTATTACCTAGTAACATTCTTTGTTAATGTAGGTCTCGTTGTGGGGCGTCATACCTTCCCTAACTAATGAAAATGCCGCTATCTAATTGTTTTATTTACAATCCTAGAAAAAAGTAAGTTCACCTATATGACTCATCTCAAACTCTTTTGTCATTATTTTAGAAAATTCATTGTTTATTTCATTGTTTGTTGATCCAAAAGTTATATCATCTACATAAATCTATACTAATTGGATGTCATTTTTGTTCCTTTTATTAAAAATAATATTATCTACTTTACAAATTTTAAATTTTGATTATAATAGGTAAGATCTTAGTCTGTCATACCAGGCTCTAGGAGCTTGTTTCAGATCATAAAACTTTCTTTAATTTGTAAATATTATTTGGAAATTTTTCATCTTCAAAAAGCGGGGGTTGTTCAACATAAACATCCTCTTTAACAAAACCATTTAAAACGGAAATTTTGACATCCATTTGAATAATTTTAAATTGTTGTGGTTTGCAAAAGTAAGTAGAATTCTAATGGCTTCTAATCTTGCCACAAGTGCAAAGGTTTCATCATAATCCATCCCTTCTTCTTGACCATAACCTTGCGCGACTTGTCTATCTTTATTTCTAACGACCTCATCTTGTTCATTCATTTTATTTTTATACCCATTTAGTTCCTATTATAGTTTTGTCCTTAGGTCTAGGAACAAGTTCCCATACGTCATTTTTGGTGAATTCAGTTCTTCTTGCATAGCAAGAATCCATGAATCATCAGATGATGTTTCCTTTGGATTTTTGTTTCAATAGTTGATAAAAAAGCTACATTACTTACCTTGTTTAGTTGATTTCTAGTTCTAACAACTGATTCAATATTTCCTAGTACATTTTCTACAGTATGATCTTTTAAAAGCCTAATCCTTTTATTAAGATGAATGGTTTCACAATTTGTTTCATTTGATTCATTATTTAAAGTAAAAAATTATCTTCATCATTTATTTGAACAAAATATTTGAATTATCATCAAAAGATACATGCATCATTTCTTCAATGGTGTTAGCTTTTAAATTGAAAACTCTGTATGCTTTGCTTCTATTATAATATCCGATAAAGATTCCTTTGTCGGATTTAGGATCAAATTTATCCAAATTGTCCTTTATTAGAATGAAACATTTACTTTCAAAAACATTAAAATAAGATACCCTTGGTTTCCTATTGAATAGAAGTTCATATGGTGTTGTATTGTTTAGAGGTCTACTTAAAATCCTATTCAAAACGTAACAAGCTGTAGCGACTGCTTCAGCCCAAATATTTCTTGGTATTTTGCTATCTAAAAGCATATTTCTTGCACACTCTTGAATTGTCTTATTTTTACGTTCTACCACTCTGTTTTCTTATGGAGTTCTTGAAAAATAAATATTACGAATTATTCCTTTTTGATTTCAAAAATTCTTAAAATTTACGTTTTCAAATTCTCCACCGCGATCACTATGAATAGTTTTGCTTTTTAAAGAAAGTTGATTTTGAATTCTTTTTGCAAAAGTCATAAATAAATCAAAAGCATCATTTTTAAGTTTCAAAAATACTACCATGTAAATCTAGAATAATCATCTACAATTACAAAAACATTTTTACTATGATTTATTGACTGAATTTGAGATGGATCAAGTAGATCTAAATGAAGTAACTCAAGAGATTTTGAAGTTGAAATCATATCTTTTAATTTGAATGAACTTTTTTAAAGTTTGCCTAATTGGCAAGCATCACATATACTATCTAGTTTATAATCCATTTTAGGGAGACCTCTTACTAAATCAAGTTTTGATAGTCTAATTAAAAGTTTGAAATTCAAATGCCCATATCTTTTATGCTAAATCCAATGGTCACTTGTATTAGCCAAAAGATATAGGTTATCATTTGAGAGTTTCATATTAAGAATACACATTTTTTCAATTCCTAATTCCTTCAAAGATAATATATGATTTATTATCTTCAATGTGATGCTTATCCTTTTCAAATTTAATTTTATAGACCTTATCACATAGTTGACTTATGCTAAGCAAATTGTATTTTAGATTTCTAGCCAACAAAACATCTGAAATAGTAGGAGTTTTAGAGTTACCGGCATTGCCGATGCCAATCGCATATCCTTCTGAGTTTTCTCCAAAGTAGATCAGTCCTCCATCTTCATAAATTATGTCATTTAGTATCTTCGGATTTCCAATCATGTGTCTCGAACATCCACTATCGAGTTTCCATTTATTTTTCTTGATTTGCACCACTTGTCCATTGAGTGTTGATTCTTGAAAAGCATATAACACATCTGTTCCTATATAACACACCAATTCGGTAGATTACTTGCTTTTCTATAAGAATAATGTGCAGACTTATGAGACAATGATGATTTGGACAGTTTTGAACTAATGTTAATAGAATTTCCAAAAATTATCATTCTAAACTATTTCAAAAGTCAAATTATAAAAGCTTTGAAACCAATGCTCTGATATCAAATGTAGGAAATGCAGATTATGGATCTTTAGGCATAATTAACACTAGAAGGGGGGGGGGGTGAATAGTGTTTAATGGATTTTATGGAATATTTTGAAATCTTTTAAAATTAAACACAAACAGATGCAA
This sequence comes from Allium cepa, assembly GCA_030765085.1. Taxonomy (NCBI): domain Eukaryota; kingdom Viridiplantae; phylum Streptophyta; class Magnoliopsida; order Asparagales; family Amaryllidaceae; genus Allium; species Allium cepa. Next base: position 950,698,070 of record CM060937.1, read on the forward strand.
TTCACAAACACAAACAATCGCAGAATCAGACACATATGCAAGGTGAATAAAAAGCAGTAAAGGAAAGAACACACAGGAATTTTATACTGGTTTAGAGTTACTCTACATCCAGTCCCACACAATTTCTTATGCAGAGTTCTTTTCAAATATAATGTCGATATTACAACCTCAATTTCAAGGCTACGAAATACACCCCCTTGTCTTCGAGTTCAGGGCAAACTCTCTTGATTTAACCAGGCTACAAGATCACCTAATTGATTTACGGGCTACAGTCACACCCAATTTGTTTACAAGCCACAATCACACCATTTCTAATATCACTTTGATAAATAGAGAGATCCGATACACTTCTTTGATTATAAATGATCCTATAACTCTGAATAGCATCGAGACCTTTGAGAGAGAGAGTGGTAGAGAATCAAACTAGAGATCACTGAGTTTGATTTTCTTAGGACTTCAAAAGAGTTTTGTTAAGAATATTTGAAAATAAGAATGAAAGAGAAAGAGGAGAGAAAATAAAGAAAACTTAAGAAAAAATTCGTTGAAAACTACCGGAATTTACAAAAGAAAAACAATCATGTCCATTGGCGAAAGGTTATGACGAATAGACACTTCTTTTGAAAATTAGAAATTTGAATTTCTACGGTCACGACTTCGACATGTGGGGATGGGGTATGTCGACATGCGTAAGTAAATTTTGAAAATTAATTTTTCTTTAAAATGATTTCTATTTTTTAAAGTGTAACGACAAAAATTTTAATAATTTTATAACATATTTAATTGAATTTTTGAGAAATTTTAAATAATAATATTTTGAAATAATAATTTATTATTTGGATTACATCCAATTAAACATAGCAGATGGTAAATTTTCAAATGATTATATAGAGGTTTATTTTATTGAGTAATTCTATTACATTCAAATCAGTTAATAATTGATGGTAATAAATTAATTTCCAAACTTAGATATTTTTCTACAAAAAATTTCTAAACCCTCTTCTGAGCGAGACGTCATCTTTCGTTTTTCAAAATTTGGACTTCTGTTGCTCCGTCTATCTTAATTCTGACAAAAAAGCAGCATTTTCGGTACTGATTATCGACTTTTGATCGGATAATCATACCACTGATATTTGTATACCGTTTTTATCGTCTCGTCATGCTGATCTCCATAGTATATTTATTTCTGTATTTTGAGGTCCGATACGCGACGGAAACAATAAGCCATTCGTTGTAACGGTACCCTAAATTGTGACTTTATTTCTTCCTTCAGTTTCAAAATTTGAAACGTGCTGTCCAATCAAGCTATTAATTGCTTCAATTGTTTTCTGAATCAGTGTGTAGCTGTTACTTTTCCTACCATTCAAATTATAATTGCCACCATATATAAACCTAATAGCCATCAGTTACTGCAATAAATGTTTCCTGAATTAATAGCTGGCTCTCACTGTTCTACGGTTTTGAAAAATATATTTATTTTGATTTATTCATTGTGGAATGTTGCTTTAAAATTTTATAAGATACCTGTCACTTTCCTTTTATTCTTCTCTGCCATTTCTAATTCGAAAGGAAAAAAAGAGCAAACTTCCACTATCTCTCCCTGTCGCCCCACGCGACCTGACGCAGATCCACCACACGACAATCAACCTCACCTCCTTCCTTTCTAACTGACCCTTCCTTCACCGTAGAATAGGACCCAAAACCTAAGCTTCTCGATCTGCCCTCCAATTCAACTTCGAAGTCACCACCACAACCGAAAGCTCAACCAATCACCACCGTCATACTCACCATGCTCGACCTCATCTCACCCTCAACGGCTCCATCTGTATCTCCTTCTCCCCTCCGCCCTCCACCAGGCCGAGCTTCTTAGCCCAACGTAGCCTATATAGTAAGTATTTATATCTATATATTTATAAACTTATATTTTATATGTACGGTAGATATTATGTTATAAGCAGAATATAGTTGTAGTGAAGATGGTATTTGGGCTTCCAGCTGCAATTTTGAACTCGCGTGTATAAGGCTCATATATGACCTTTTCTTTTTTTTATGTGTGGAAAATATGTATAAGATTTGGTTTTAACAATATAGTATAAATGGCATATATATTTATGTTTGTTTATATATAACGTAAAAGTATGTATTTATTAAGTATAATATAATATTGTTTTATACTAACATTGCATTCGCAACTCATATATAACATTGTTATGTATACATTACTTTATATATATGTATATATATTGAGTCAGTTTGATAAAGAAAAAAAAAGAAAAAAAAAGGAATTATAATATGTGTAGGTTATATCAGTACAGTTCTATATTTTAAAATATAAAGTGTGTTTTGCTGTAGCAACCTATATATACTATATATGTTTTCCTCTTTGCTAGAATTATAGGTATATCTGGCATGGTTCATTTTATTTAATAATATTATTTCATATATGTATATATGATTTTTCATAAGACTTATACAAATCCTTGTTTATGTATATAAGTTTGATAAGCTTTAAGTATAACTAATGTTAGTTATATATATTATAGTAAAGTAAGAATTTTTTTGAAGCATATGGTTATATATATATATAATAGTTATATATAGTATAAATTCATTATACCAATTCTCTTCACCGATCCAGTTCTGGTTTGATTTCGTCAATTCATTATTATCAGCTTCGTCATCGATCCGAGTACAGTCTTGGCTTGTTTTGAGATTTGTTCCTGAATTCATAACTCAATTTCAGCGTCCGTATCTGTGTTCGTATCTGTGTCATCTCCTGTTCTCTCTAGCCTCGGAAGGTGAGCAATCACTCACGATTAACGTTCTTTTATTTATTAAATTTGATTCCAATTGAATCGACAATTGAAATATGCTGCTGTAGTTATTTAATTTGTTATATATATATGCTATTATCTAAACTGTTCACCTGTGGGATATGACACCATATCCTATTATTTATATTATACCGTTATTGATGGTATATGCCTGTTATATTATTATCTTATCTGTTATCACTCTGCAAGTTCCCTGTACGTATAGAATCACTATGGGTTGAAATGATACATACCCGAACGGACTTCAGAATATGAGAATTTCGTTATGGGTTGAAGTGATAAACCCAAGCGATTTTCAATTGAATTAAATTTGGAATTGCGGGTCGAAATGATATCTACCCGTATATATTTAAATTACAGATTGAAATGATAAATATCTGTATCACTTGATCACAAGATAGGAAAATATATACAGACACCGCTGGTCCATATATATAAATGTTTGAAAAAAAATTCTATGGGTTTGAAAATAAATATACGGTTTTTATGTAATATTGGTTCTAAAATATTATATATATAAATGGAAATTTTATCTGTAGATTTAATAATAATATTATTGAGATTGATTTAATTCATATAATAGGTTTAAGTATTTATGTAAATCTATATTTCAAATAGATCGTTGTAATAATTTGAATATGTTAAGGTCGAGAAGATAAAGTTAAATTAATTTAAATACTATTTAATTAAGAATTCTACTAAAATAAATCGATTTGAACTATTGAATTTGAAGTTTAAGATTTGATTTTATAACTTGATTTTTGATTTAAAGTGGTTAAATGGATATTTCAAGTTTAAAAAAATCGAAAGGAATATTTAACTTAAAGGTAAATTAAGGTTATTTAAGTAATACCAAATCTTATTAAGTGAATATTTCAAGACTAAATAATAATGAGGTTAAATCGAGATCTATATGAAGCTGTTAAATTGAACTTCGAAATGTTGAATATTAAAGCTTTGAAATGTACTGGAATTTAAATGGTCAATTGGTGATTCAGATCAGTATTTGAAATCGAGATAAGTTAAATTTGTTATTTAGAAATCTGAATTGAATGGAAATTGATAAATTGAGATTGAATTCAATTTGAGCGGGAAAGTTGAATTGATTTTTTTAAAGCGATTTGAGATATTTGAGGAAATTGAAAATACTTAGCTTTATAAATTATTTAATATATATATATACACACTCTAATTTGGGAAAAATAGATATATTTAAAAATGAAAATGATATCTTGGTTTTAAGGTATAAATAAATTTGAAATGACTACGGTGCTATAGTGTATATTTCTACATTGTAGACAGTTCCTCGGATCCTTAGAGGATGGTTATCCCAAACATCCTCTGAGTTACTTGTATTTCAGTTGATATTTCACTTGAGTTGAATTTATTGATATAAGAATGTTAATTGTGACTCGAGTGTTTTGTGTTTTTCTTTACGCTCGGGTCAGACTGAGTGGTACAATATTTGAGACTCACCTTTGGAGTTTGGAGCTTCGTTTGAAGATCCAACTATCGATTCAGCTTTCAGCTTTCCAGTTGATTGATTCAGAAGTCATCTGTACGCACTGGAGACTTCACTGTATTTGAGATATTCTGTTGTAATTTATTTCTAACTCTGATGTTTATATAGCAGCTTCATGAACTACTATTTATCTATTCCGCTGCATTATATTACTCTGTGTCTGTGATTCTGTGATTGATTTATTTGCTGTATATGTTGAGTTTTGCCAAATCTAAATTAACAATACGATATTTTGAACAATTCAAGTCCAACATGTATGGATGCGAATGATTGGAAATATCGGGTCGTTACAGTTGGTATAAGAGTTTTGGATCTAGGCAAAACTTAGCATATATGGTAAATTAATTACGGAATCACTATCGTTCCAGCTTGAATTCCTTTCTCTTGATTGGAAGTGTCTTTGAATTTTAGAACGTCCCTCGGTTTCGAAATCCATTCTTGTGCCTCACTATTCGTATTCTTCTGAATTCTGGAGCATCCCATAGCTCTACGATATGATTGAAAAAGGGATGGAACTCCTTTACAATTGATATCGATTCACCGGAGGTTTCAATATCCTCAGTTTATGATGTTGCTATCTTTTGTTATACCGAATGCTATCTCTGGCAATCGAATATCCTATTGCCATGGAATCCGTATCGGTAATATTCCTAAAGTCACGGTTGACCTAGCTAAGGTCGCCCACGATTTATATAAGTATATCCATCTTCTACTTTGAAATTTAATTATCGCATCTTCGATTGAGCCTATCTTCGAATCAGAATTCTATTTGATTAGAGTTCCTCTAATTTGAGTCTCTATCTTTATTTAAAAATCCATTCTTAGATCATCCTTTGAAAAATCGGGTATGTTTGTATTTTGGAAATTGTTTTATATACCGAAATAATTATTTTGATAAGAATGATTTTATTCTATATATAAAAGTTAAATGTTTTCGATAAGGATTATATACCTTTTAAAACGAGAATTTGAAGTTTCGAAAGGACTTAAATTTTTGAAATTTTTTATAAGAAATTTGATTTATCTAAAAATGATTTATCACTGAAGAATTTTAAAATGGAAATTCGAGGAGTTGAACTCTGGTATTTTTAAAATTGGTTTTAAGATTTTGAAAAATATATAATAATACGATTTGAAAGTATTTTTTGAATAAGAAATGTTTCAGATGACTTTAAATGACTTCCAATGATTTCAAAGAAATTTCAAAGAAGCTTTCAAGAAAATAGAAGTCCATAACTCACTTATGTCGATGGAAAATAATTTCGGTGATGAGTGCATGCATCATCGGCATTGATTTTCGAGTTTCAGAGTGGGGGAGAGGCCACGATAATAGCTTTGCTATGCGAGTGATTTTGTGAAACCAAATTTTGATTTCAAGTGCCGAAGTATGATTTGATATTCGAAAGATATATGTATTTATATTTGAAATGATTTGAAGTGAACCGGTGTGCAGTCCTCGAGTTTCTGATTTGATTTGGTATAATCCTATCAACTGAAATTGATTTACTAATTTGTTATTGGTTTCCAGCTCTTGAATTGGAAATTTGATTTCTCTGACTATTTTGAATGTTCGGGCACTTCCAAATCAAGGTTTAATTTTCAAAGCCAAGAAAATTCGAATAGTATAACTTATTTGATAAAGTATATAAGTTTGAAACTGTTTTGTTAAGTAAATGAATAAGACTATTTTGAATTATACTAATATGGAAATTAGTTTTGAAATGTTTTGAATAAAATTTAGTTTTGAGATGTTGTGAATAAGATTTAGTTTTAAATAATTTGCAAAGGGTAAATTGGATCTTTTAAAATAGAAATAAATAGTTTAAAGGTTTAAAGGGATGGTTATAAACTTGGAATTCATTTTTGGGTATAAATGATTTGAGGAAAATATTTGGTTTCGAAAATAGATTTGAAATTTAAAACCTAGTATTTATATGATGATTTTGGAAATGAATTTGGTTGACCTAAATTATGTTGATTTGAAAACTAGGATTATTTTCTAAACCTATTATTTTGGAAATTTTGAAACTGAAGATATTAAATTTGAAAGAAAATTTGGTGAAATCGTATATGATTTTGGAACTGAACTGATATTGAAACGAATTGAAATTGAGAACCTTGTTTTACTAAATACTTGATTTGAGATTTATCGAACTTATATAAAATTGATTTGTATAAGTATGAAGTTGATTTGAAAATTATTGATTTGAAAGATACTCAATTTGGAAAGAGAAATCTTATATAATCGAAGTCACTATAAGTATGGTGATGTACTATTGATTTTGGAAAGTATTCGATTTGAAAATGAAATTTTATATATAATGTACTTTGTATAAGTATGATGTTTGAAAGTTATTTGAAAAGGTACTATATGACATATATTTTCGAAGTAATGATATGGAAAGTGCCTTTTCCTTGATATCCGCTTTGTGGCCACATTGTGGATTCATTATATCGATATTATTCTCTCTGATTTTGGTTTTCTGGATGTGATACTCGAGTGTCCTACCATGGCGTAACCCATTGTCGTTTTTTTGGGTAGCGTAATCCGCAAGGCAAAGATTGCTTAAAGGGTATGGATGTTTCCTGGAGGATCCAGGCGTAACCATTGTTATGTATCCCGCGGTCTACAACTTGTTTTGGTGGCGAAATCTGCAAGGCAAAGATTGCTTAAAGGGTATGGATGTTTTCTGGGGGATCCGGGCGTAACCGTTGTTATGTACCCTGCGGTCCACAGTTTTGGTTATCATGGCGAAATTCGCAAGGCAACGATTGCTTAAAGGATATGGATGTTTCCTGGGGGATCCTGGCGTAAACATTGTTATGTATTCTGCGATCCAGGTGATTTATTTGGATTGTACTTTCCATATCGGTTTTGAAGGGTTTTCAAGTATTTTCACTGGGTGTTGAAACAGGTCTACTAAGCCCTTGGAAATTCTTGCTTTGCGCCTGATCAACGCATGGCCAGAGTCTGCAAGAACGATGATAAACTTGTTAAAACATTTATAAAGGTATTTTCGGAAAGAAAATTTGTTTCGATATAAAGGCATTTATTATAAAAGTATTTCCAACAAAGGAATTTTGTAATTAATATTTGAAATTTAAATTCTTATGGTTTGAATTAACAAATCGTGACCGATACTATTCTTTTGAATCTAACTTATTTGCTCAGCTTTATTTATTCACATATATTCTGTTTTTCCGAATCAACCTTCTTTTGAATATATCCTTTTAAAATATTGTTTATTTATATACTACTTGGTTTAATTGTAAATCATTAGTGTTGTAAATATTTTAGATGTTATTAGTTAAATACAACATATTTAAAGAAATGATTATTGATTTATTAATGATATTGAGAAGTATCTTGAGATAAATTTATAAATTTATGAATTATGGATTTAATGTTTTCAATAGCTTCTTTGTAGATATAACTGATGATGTAAATAATTGTTTTCAAATAGTTTCATATGTTTATAAAGGTGTTATCTAAACATAAATGGTATTGATAAAGGAAGCAAGAATTTTACAAATGGGTTTTTGAAAAGTTTTAAAGTATTGAAGATAATTGATTTGCAAATGAAGTTTTCAAATGAATATTTCAAGTAAAATTTATATAGTCTCAAATTAATTGTTTAATCTTGACTTTCAATCTACATTTATTTCTGGTTGTTCTATCCTCCTACCTCTTTTCTTTTCGGGGACGAAAAGTTTTGAGTAGGGGAGAGTGTAACGACCCAAATTTTTTAATAATTTTATAACATATTTAATTGAATTTTTGATAAATTTTAACTAATAATATTTTTAAATAAAAATTTAATATTTGGATTACGTCCAATTAAACATAGGAGATGGTAAATTTTCAGTTAATTATATGGAGGTTTATTTTATTGAGTAATTCTATTACATTCAAATCAGTTAATAATTGATGGTAATAAATTAATTTCCATACTTGGATATTTTTCTATAGAAAATTTCTAAACCCTCTTCTGAGCGAGACGTCATCTTTTCTTTTTCAAAATTCGGACTTCTGTTGCTTCGTCTATCTTAATTCTGACAAAATAGCAGCATTTTCGATACAGATTATCGACTTTTGATCTGATAATCATACCACTGATATTTGTATACCGTTTTGATCGTCTCGTCATACTGATCTCAATAGTATATTTATTTCTGTATTTTGAGGTCTGGTACGCGACGGAAACAATAAGCTGTTCGTTGTAACGGTACCCTAAATTGTGACTTTATTTCTTCCTTCAGTTTCAAAATTTGAAACGTGCTGTCCAATCAAGCTATTAATTGCTTCAATTATTTTCTGAATCAGTGTGTAGCTGTTACTTTTCCTACCGTTCAAATTATGATTGCCACCATATATCAACCTAATAGCCATCAGTTCCTGCAATAAATGTTTCTTGAATTAATAACTGGCTCTCACTATTCTACGATTTTGAAAAAATATATTTATTTTGATCTATTCATTGTGGTCCGTTGCTTTAAAATTTTATAAGATAGCCTGTCACTTTCTTTTTATTCTTCTCTGCCATTTCTAATTCGAAAGAAAAAAAAGAGCAAACTTCCGCTCTCTCTCTGTCGCCCCATGCGACCTGACGCAGATCCACCACACGACAATCAACCTCACCTCCTTCCTTTCTAATTGACCCTTCCTTCACCGTAGAATAGGACCCAAAACCTAAGCTTATCGATCTGCCCTCCAATTCAACTTCGAAGTCACCACCACAACCGAAAGCTCAACCAATCACCACTGCCATTCTCACCATGCTCGGCCTCATCTCACCCTCAACAGCTCCATCCGTATCTCCTTCTCCCCTTCGCCCTCCACCAGGCCGAGCTTCTCAGCCCAACGTAGCCTATATAGTAAGTATTTATATCTATATATTTATAAACTTATATTTTATATGTACGGTAGATATTATGTTATAAGCAAAATATAGTTGTAGTGAAGATGGTATTTGGGCTTCCAGCTGCAATTTTGAACTCGCGTGTATAAGGCTCTTATATGACCTTTTCTTTTTCTTATGTGTGGAAAATATGTATAAGATTTGGTTTTAACAATATAGAATAAATGGCATATATATTTATGTTTGTTTATATATAACGTAAAAGTATGTATTTATTAAGTATAATATAATATTGTTTTATACTAACATTGCATTCGCAACTCAGATATAACATTGTTATGTATACATTACTTTATATATATATATGTATATATATTTTGATTCAGTTTGATAAAGAAAAAAGAAAAAAAGGAATTATAATATGTGTAGGTTATATCAGTACAGTTCTATGTTTTAAAATATAAAGTGTGCTTTGCTGTAGCAACCTATACATATTATATATGTTTTCCTCTTTGCTAGCATTATAGGTATATCTGGTATGGTTCATTTTATTTAATAATATTATTTTATATATGTATATATGATTTTACATAAGACTTATATAAACCGTTGTTTATGTATATAAGTTTGATAAGCTTTAAGTATAACTACTGTTGGTTATATACATGATAGAAAAGTAAGAATATTTTTTTTGAAGCATATGGTTATATATATATATATATATAATAGTTATATATAGTTATAAGTTCATTACACAAATTCTCTTCATCGATCCAGTTCTGATTTGATTTCGTCAATTCATTATTATCAGCTTCGTCATCGATCCGAGTACAGTCTTGGCTTGTTTTGAGATTCGTTCCTGAATTCATAACTCAATTTCAGCGTCCGTATCTGTGTTTGTATCTGTGTCATCTCCTGTTCTCTCTAGTCTCGGAAGGTGAGCAATCACTCACGATTAACGTTCTTTTATTTATTAAATTTGATTCCAATTGAAACGACAATTGAAATATGCTGGTATAGTTATTTAATTTGTTATATATATGCTATTATCTGAACTGTTCACCAGTGGGATATGACACCATATCCTATTGTTTATATTATACTGTTGTTGATGATATATGCCTGTTATATTATTATCTTATTTGTTATCACTCTGCAAGTTCCCCGTTAGTATAGAATTCACTATGGGTTGAAATGATACATACTCGAACGGACTTTAGAATAAAAGAATTTCGTTATGGGTTGAAATGATAAACCCAAGCAATTTTCAATTGAATTGAATTTGGGATTGCAGGTTGAAATGATATCTACCCGCATATATTTAAATTACGGATTGAAATGATAAATATCCGTATCACTTGATCACCGGATAGAAAAATATATATAAAGACACTATTGGTCCATATATATAAATGTTTGAAAAAAAATTCTATGGATTTGAGAAGAAATATACGGTTTTTATGTAATATTTGTTCTTAAAATATTATATATATAAATGGAAATTTTATCTATATATTTAATAATAATATTATTGAGATTGATTTAATTCATATAATAGGTTTAAGTATTTATGTAAATCTATATTTCAAATAGATTGTTGTAATAATTTGAATAAGTTAAGGTTGAGAATATAAAGTTAAATTAGTTGAAATAGTATTTAATTAATAATTCTACTAAATTAAATCGATTTGAACTATTGAATTTGAAGTTTAAGATTTGATTTTATAACTTGATTTTTGATTTAAAGGGATTAAATGGATATTTCAAGTTTAAACAAATCGAAAGGAATATTTAACTTAAAGGTAAACTAAGGTTATTTAAGTAATACCTAATTTATTAAGTGAATATTTCAAGACTAAATAATAATGAGGTTAAATCGAGATCTATATGAAACTGTTAAAATGAACTTTGAAATGTTGAACATTAAAGATTTGGAATATACTGGAATTTAAATGGCTAATTGGTGATTCAGATCTGTATTTGAAATCGAGATAAGTTAAATCTGTTATTTAGAAAACTGAATTGAATGGAAATTTATAAATTGAGATTGAATTCAATTTGAGCGGGAAAGTTGAGTTGATTTTTTTTAAAGCGATTTGTGAGATTTGAGGAAATTGCAAATACTTCGCTTTATAAATTATTTAATATATATGTACTAATTTGGAAAAATAGATATATTTAAAAATGAAAATGATATCTTGGTTTTAAGGTATAAATAAATTTGAAATTACCACGGTGCTATAGTGTATATTTCTACATTGTAGACAGTTCCCCAGATCCTTAGAGGATGGTTATCCCAAGCATCCTCTGAGTTACTTGTATTTCAGTTGATATTTCACTTGAGTTGGATTTATTAATATAAGAATGTTAATCCTGACTCGAGTGTTTTGTGTTTTGCTTTACGCTCGGGTCAGACTGAGTGATACAGCATTTGAGACTCACCTTTGGAGTTTGGAGCTTCGTTTGGAGATCCAACTATCGATTCAGCTTTCAGCTTTCCAGTTGATTGATTCAAAAGTCATCTGTACGCACTGGAGACTTCACTGTATTTGAGATATTTTGTTGTAATTTATTTCTAATTCTGATGTTTATATAGTAGCTTCATGAACTACTATTTATCTATTCCACTGATTATATTACTCTGTGTCTGTGATTCTGTAATTGATTTCTGTGCTGTATATGCTGAGTTTTGCCAAATCTAAATTAACAATATGATATTTTGAACAATTCAAGTCAACATGTGTGCATGCGAATGGTTGGAAATATCGGGTTGTTACATAAAACCTGTCAAAACAATTTCTAAACTTGTAAACCATTTTGAATATAGTTTAAATTTATAAAGAGGTTTATAAAGTAAAATTAAAAATATATAATCTATAATATAAAAGTAATATTAAAAAATAAGTATAGAATACATGTTTGAGGTTTAAAGTTATAAAATTAAAACCAGGAGATAGTTTAAAAACAAGAGATGATATAAAAGATGATAAGAATAGTTTAAGGCTAAAATATTTAAACCGAGAGGGATGACTTTTAAAATGTCTTTGGAAAAATATTTAAAATAAATCATTTTTAAAATTTCATGGATTCCATTCCACTAGAGAATGTCGTAGGTTCCATCCCACTAAAGAGGTCATGGGTTCCATTGCACTATTAAAGCGAGAAGGTGGATTCCATTCCACAATTAAAATTTGAATAGAGATTTTAGTACTATTATGAAGTTTTAACATAAATCTAGACTCTATTATTTATTTTGATATCTTGAACTCTTGAAATCTTGAACTATCGATACTCATGAGTCTTCCGTCTTGATTTTTTCAATCTTGAATTCATCAGTCTTGAATCTCTATACTATACAGTCTTCATTCTCAGTATCTGCATATATACCCTGCATATACATACATATACATACATATATGTCTATATGTATATATCTAGACAAGAATATTAGTATTTATATTTTATAACAAGTCCTAAGGTTGTTGTCATCAAAACCATTATCTCAGGAACTAATATTTACAACTCGCCTTTTTGATCCTTAAAAGTCAAACGCTAATACATCCACGGTATTTACTTGCCGAACATCCAAGTACCGGAAAGAAAAATTATCAGGGTGAAAGAAAAAGAAAAGGAGAGAACAAAATCTCAAAATGTGACAAATAATATGTAATACTAAACAAGTTTTTGCAAATAGAAAGAGACTTCAATATACATTCATACATCAGAGTATAATTATTCTATCATCAGTCCTTGGATAATTATAATAAACTGTCCTTACAACTATTTTAAATAAAATAAGAACAAAATCAACAGAAGATAAAATATGTGAATACGCCTTGGAGGATTTAGCTTGTCTCTTGAAGCTCCAAAGTTTCCATTAAAATCTGTGAAATATGCTCGCAGTGACCCAAGCATTATAACAAAAATGTAACAATCCGCATATTTATCGATTTTATATTTAAATATTTTGTTGTTAATCGGATATTGGTCCGAAAAGCTACTTTTTGCAAACGGTCAAATTAGGACTCGAGACCACTTCCATTGAGTTCGAAATGCCGTTTACAATTTTTTTAGTATAAACATTGGTAGGTTTGGAGTTAGTGGAATTTCACTAACTTTTCTCTCTTTGGACTTTGGGTTAGATTGCCATTATAACTCAAGCCCAAACCCCCTTCCTTCTTCTCACTCTTCATAAATTTCCTAACAACCAAGCTTTTGCATTAATGGTGAGTGGAAGAGGAAATTAAAACTCCAAGCATAGGTTTCAACTTTAAATCCATCATTCAACTCCAAAATCAAAGTGAAGACATTGGATTCTAGCTTGTAGTTGCTTCTCCATTGTTTCAAGCTCCTTCTTCATTGAATTTGTGCAAAGGTGATATTTTTATCTCACAAATCTAGTCTATAACTATATTGGACTGTTGGGAATGATTCCCTATCACTTTTGCATGCATATTAGCATTTGGTTTGGATTGGATTGGCGAAAAACTCCAATTTTTAGCGTTTGGGTGAATTTTCTGCACTTAGGTCGTTCTGGCAATTTTTGGTGTTCGGAGTTAGGTCGCTCGCGACCTAACCCTTAGGTCGTTCGCGTGTTATCGCGCTAAGTCGCACTGCCTTGAATCTTCACTTCGGAGTTAGGTCGTTTCACGTTAGGTCGTATGGCTTTTAGTTCGTAGGTCGTATGGCTTTTAGGTCGTAGGTCGTATGGCTTTTAGGTCGTAAGTCGTATGGCTTTTAGGTCGTAGGTCGTTGGCCTTTTGACCGTTAGGTCGCATGCCTTTCTACTTCGATAGGTCGTTCGGCCATGCTTTCTATTTTTAGGTCGCGACATCTTTAGGTCGTGTTACCTATATACCCTTAGGTCGTGCACCTTTAGGTCGCGAACCCTATTAGGTCGCGAACCTCTTTAGGCCGCCTGTCGCTTAAGCAGTTAGTTCGTTCATCCTATGATGCCTTAGGTCGTTTGACCTGTGTTACGTTAGGTCGCGTAACCCCTTAGGTCGCTTGACCTTGTTTCCAGTTTGGTCGCTCGGCCATTGTGTTAGGTCGCGTGAACCCTTGGGTCGTTAGACCTCATTTTGCTTTAGGTCGTAGGCCGCTTGTCTTCACTTAGGTCGTACCGTTTTGGACGGGGCGCTGCCCCCTGGACCCCCGCGACCTGACCGGGCAGGTCGAACCTCGTAAGCGGTGGCGTTGCCCCCGCACCCTCACCTTGGGGGGTTGCCACCCCCCGTGGACCCCCCCTCCGTAGGGGATCTTATCTGAAAAACATTGAGCTGATTTCCTTGGATTTTATTCACATCTCCGTATGCGATTTTTGTGACTGATTGTTTCTACAATTGCTTCTGTGTCTTGTCACTTTATGATATAAAGGTTTCAATACTAGTAGTAAATATCAAAACTCTTTTAACAAACAATTTCAACTCTATTTTTAATAACAAAGCTCTTTTCTTAAACCGTTTTCCAATCTATTAGTATATACAAACCTTTACCTCACTCGGATGAGAAATCTAATTAAACGACTTAGTAAAACAAGTGGTATGAAACGCTTGCGTTCACTTCGTCGGTAAATTCTTGGACTTGTTCGATTGAACCTCTTGTGACAATTTTATTAGTGAAGATTTACAGTTTGTTAGTAAATATTTAAGTTAAGCAAGTGGTTATGGGACATGAAGCTAAACTTCTATATTTATTAGCTTAGTGTAATTGACACTTCTCGTTGATCATGACGATCATTCTGATGATTTAGACTAGCAACTGTGCGATGTCTCTTGTTGCGAGGTTAGACTAGACACCACTTGTGTGATTCCACTCACACATACCTTTTTGCTTTTTGGTTAGTCTGGACCTTAATCTGTGTGATTCCATTCACACATGTGGGGTAGCTCCCCTTGGTCTTCGGACCGTCATGTGATAGGCCTCTTTCTCTTTTCTATGATTTCTGGACTTCTTGCATTGATTTCTAGAATTTATCTCATTAACTTGTTATGAGTACAAGTTTGGGGTATGATGCCCTTTCCGAATCTTTGAGAAGATTCTTGTGATATTGATTATCTCTTATTGATTGATCTTCTGTTGATCATTATTTACATACTTATAGTGGTATGTCATTATGGATATTTTATGTTTATGCCATATCTTTTATGTTATATCTTGTCATCTGATATTTATAGCTAGACTGACCCGTTTATTATTTTTCTTAAATAATACTCGGGTCAGACCGAGATGTTACAGGTGCTTCTGCTTGACTTCTTCCCAGGGATTCATCACTCTGACTTTTGGCTAACTGTTTAGATTAGCAGTTTTTGTTGTATACACTTGAGATATAGACTCATACTTGTATTCTTTTGTATATCACGTGTTGCTATTCTTTTGTATTATTGTGGATCTTTTGACCACTACTGTGATGTACACTTTCATGTGTTAGTTATATATTCATATCTTCTTCCGCCTTTGTGATATGGATGTCTGTGACTGATTTGCGTTATGCTTATTTCTACGTTTGTTTCCGAAGATTATTATAGCCACCGTGTGATAAGCAATTACATGGATGGTCGCTCCTCAATAGCCTTATTCTCCGTGCTAGTTGACAGCACTACTCCGTAGTGTTCTTGGCTAGCGTGGGTATAGAGGTGGGGCGTCACAAAAAATAACGTCCAGATTTGTCTGGTAAAACCAATATGAGAAATAAAATAAAATGGAATTATATACTTATCAAAACCTTTTCAAAATAATGGTATCTTATAAGACCACGTTGCACATAAACATGGACATGTTTTTACCTTGTGATAACCAAATCATTTTTATTATAAAATCCAATGATATTATAATAATGTTTAGGATAAATTAAATATTAATCATGACTGAAATTTTTTACATTAATTAAATTCATCATAATAGGTTTAAACAAAATATGTAGGAGCGCGTATTGGAGATTGGATTTCCATCAATTACAATACTACTGGGTACCCCTGGCCATAGTATACCTTTAGAAAAATGTACCGAGGGCCACACATGGACCCCTGCCAACAAAAAGCCAATTGCCCCTTTAAATGGCATGTCAGATTACGTCATTCCTGGGACCAAAGCTCAAAAACAATGTGCACCAACCATGGCCCCACTTTTCGCGTGCATGCCGAATCCACAAATATCGATGCTAGATCGGTGATGACTGCTCCTAATGGTAGTGAACCAAATAGCTCGATTGTATATCCCCTGTTTTAGTCATTACCACGTTGTGAGGCTTGTGAGGCGACGATTACCTTTTTTCTCTCTTAGCAAATCCAAATTGGAATGCTAACACTGCCTTCCAAGTAATGCAATGCTAGCATTCGTGCATACAAGTTGTTTAGGCTAAGTACAAACCGAACGTACTACTTCTACTGTATATATTTTGGAATTACCCTTAAGATGTAGCAAGTAACCATTGCACTTCAAAGAGATCCATATTTGATTCCATCATCTTCAAGGTGTATTCAATACACCGTTTGAGTTGGATTGAAGTGATTTGCAGTTAATTCGTACTTATCCGATCCAAGTCACTTCGAACTGACATTCGATAGTTTATAGTAAACCTAACTTCAGTTCTTTTGGAAATAATCAGACAATACATAAGAGCGAAGATCACCTCCAAAACGTTTAAGTGGACGGATTTCCTTATCATTTGTCCTAGGAGAGCAAAACGAGATTTGTATGCATAGTACAACATCATTAAAGATGACAGTGCCATATAACTCACTGTTTCTCCAAGATGTTTCCAGAATTATATTTTTGGCCAAGATTTGATGGTTGGTTATTTAACTATCAAATAAAAAACAATCAAATAAATTTATTTCATATGGGATCCACTAGGCCTCAATTGATAAATTCTTCACCATTTAAATCTCTTCAAAGTTTTCGAACCAAAATACCTTTGTAAAGGATATTTCAAAAAACCTCTCATACTCTTTTCAATACTTGGAAAAAATATCCATATACTTATCTCATCGATATAAGTATATTAACAATCATCATATTTTCAATATTTAGAAAATACCCATATACTTATCTCAATGGCATAAGTATATTAACAAAACTTAAGGAAGATTTTCTCTTTTCCAAATTTATATTTAAGTGGGTCAAATAAATATTATTTAAAATATTTCTTACTAAAAACCCAACTATTACCCTTCGGTGTTAAGTATGAAAAGAATGTTTCCATACCACCATAATTAAGAAGGACTAAATGGTCAAAACAAGTCTCAATCCTTTATAGAATTCCCTTTTTATAAGCTCATTTCTTATTTTCAAATCCCTTATAAATCTCCAAATAAATTTATCAAGCCTTTTTCTATAGATCCCTAAATTCTTTATGAAATTCCTTTTATTTAAATCAACTCCTTTTTATGAATCAATTAATTATCTAAAAATACTTTTATTAAACAATTTATTATTTATGAACACCCTTAATAAAGCCATTTATAATTTACAAACAACTTTGATAAACAATTTATAAACATCATCAATACGATAATTAATTAACTTTCTGTATCATTAATAAAATAATTAATTAACTTTAACATTATTATATATAATTGCATAGCTTTAAGCATCATTAATATAATCATTAATTAACTACAAACCATTATTAATATTATCAATAATTAACATTAATAAAATAATAAACTAACTTTAAACATTTATTAGCAAAATAATTAAACACTTTAAAAAAATATTAGTTTAATAAATTTAAGCACTTTAAAGTAATTAATATAATAATTAAGAAATTTTAAAAAATTCATATAATTATTAAACACTTTTTAAACAATTAATTAACCTTTCTGACTCAAAAAGAGGCTTAGCGACTAAAATGATACTTAGAAAACTTACCATTTTATTCAGTTTGAACTTTCTGAGTTATTTTACTAGTACTTACATAAGCAGGCATATATGTAAATTAAACCAAAAATTACCCATTAATGATTCACACATCTCTTCATCTACTATTAATCAATCCACGTACTAATTTACTAGTGTAAGGACCTAAAATTTTGGCTATTTGAAATTGGAATATTTAATTGATTTTAAATATTAAAAATTAATTTTATAGATTTAATAACTTGAATTTCAAGTATAACGATTTATTGGATAATTTAATTGTTGAATTTAATAATTGAAAATCGTTTAAATGATTTAAAGGCTTATTGAATTTCTATTAATAAAAATGAAGATAATAAAGTTTTAAATTTAATTTAAAAGTGATTTAGCTAATTTTGAAAAAAACTCACTTTAATTAACATATAAAAATAGCCTTCCGGGGCACAGTCTCGGATTTCGATGAAACTAATGTCATTACGTATGTAATAACGAATTATATTACGCCATCAAATTTTAAAGCGATCACGTGCACCGTTTCGTCGTACGGGATAGAAACACGTTGAAGTTAATATTGAGGATTTAGTATAATAATTGGGTTCAAAAAGATATGTTCTGCATACAATCGAATTGGGGCTCGAGATTAGTTCCATTGCATTCAGAACAACGGTATAACTTCAAGAACGCCAGGCGGCACGCGTCGATTGGGGTTTCCAATAAAACATCCAGATATTTTGGAATTTTAAATATATATTATCTTCATTCACATCAGTCATTGTTCCTTTACATCTCAGCCACCTTAACCTTGAAAGAAGCCACCCTACCATTCCCTCACATATTTAAAATGTGGCTAACGGAGGCTTCTTTTTAAAAAAACGTTGAGTTTAAAAATCAATTTCTCAAAATCTACTCAATAAAAAATATGATACAAGCTTTAAAGATCATTGTTTGGCGAGAGCTTCGATCTGAGATGCTTTTGGATATGTGCGGAAAAAATTAAAGGAGCTCGACTATGGAGGCGGTTGGTTTTGCCGCTAGGGTTAGTGATTTGTCAGAGCACGATCGATGGGAGTATAAGCAAAGCCATGTTTTGAATTCGTGATGGAAAGCAGCACCTCAGGTTGAAGTTTGGAAGGCCGGGTCACCTTGGTGGAGATTGCATCACTGTGCTACAGTGGTGTAGATATGGGAGGTCACGTTTCGTCTATGGGATCGAGGCGAATCAGAGTGGTGTTAGGGAGGCACGATTTTCGATGGGAAGGAGGTTGGCGGCTTCGATTCAAAGTATCGCTGGTTGGGGAGGGAGATATGGTGCACGACCATGCATCGATATATGTACAGACATTGATCAATTGGGAAGAAAGGTTGAGGGGTATCAGGGTAATTATGTTGAAGTTGTATTAGTTATTTATTTATTATTTAAAATTTCGATAACTTATAAATTGCATAACTCATGTACATGAGGCCCGATTGTAACAAAACCTTCTGCGCTGTGATCGTGACGATGAATGATTTGCAACAGAACTTGTTCAGATGAATTTGGAGAGTGTGGATATTTGGGCTAAAATCATGCGTCACTCGATTTTAGTTTAAACCGGAATCAGCCGAAAATTTTGGTGAGTTACCTTTTTTGGATAAATAGTTTAATTTATAGTGGATAAAAATTGTTGAATGACTGTTTGGATGAATTATTATATTTATTAGTTGGTTTGGATATATTCTCCCCCATTGGGGCGGATGAGACACTATGCACCTTGCATAATAGCAGATGGCCCTTTTATTGTGATATCCCGCCTCCAAGCAGTGATTATATTTTTGTGATTATATAACATCTGTGATTGTAGGGAACCAGGTTGGAGAGAATCAACTGGATTCTTCAAAATTGTTGATTTTAATTCCATATGTAGTGATATATGATGTGTTTTGAATAATCTGTCATAGATTATGATGTGGATTGATCTATTGGATGTTATAGTGGCATTGGCCTTAACTTTGGTATTATAAATACCATAAATAATATTATTGGATTTAGAAAGGGAAACTCAAAGGCGATTTTGGAAATGAAGATATTTACATTGAATTTTGGGATTATTAAAAATAGGAATTGATTTGGATAAAACAAATGTTTGGATTTTGGATATTTATTTAGCTATTTCGTAAAATGGTTTTAAATAGAGAATTTTTAAATAATGGATTTTAAATAAGATTCTTAAATATATAAAATGGAAGTCGAAATCGAGAATTGAATGGCTTGGTAATATAGTTTGGATTACTTAAGAAATAGATTTATAAATGGAATTTTAATTAGAAATCGATTTATAAATGGATTTTAGTGATATGAACCTGTTATAAACTGGAAATGAGATTATGAAATTAATAAACAATGTTTATAAATAAAGTGAAATGATTATCATTTGATAAATTGGAAATATAAATTCATAGCGAGAATTTATAGTGAGATATGATAATCGATTTAGAAAGAATTAATGGATTCTATATTGGAATTTGGAACAGGTTATGAAATTGGAATCATAAATCGATTTGTGATGAATCGAGAGAGATTTATAAATACAAAATTGGTTACATTGGAATTTTAAAAATATTTTTATCAAGAAATAAAGTTTGTTTTCAAAAAGGATTTTCATCTATTAAACTATGTAGTTTGAAAACAGTTATTTGTTTTTAAATATTTCGAAAAGTTGGTTTTTTCAGATATTTAATATTAGTGGAAATAAAATTTTATTTTTATAATCAGCTTTGTAAATCGATTAGTTTTATATAAAAATGAAGTGGAAAAGTGTCATCGTTTATTATTTAAAAGGCCTTTGATATTTTAAATAATTATTTTAACATGTTTTGAAAATAAATTACCGTTCTTTAAAAATACTTATTATTTTACATAGAATTTGAACCAAGTAATTGGAATTTATTTATAAATGTGCTCGAGATTGTAAACTGGATTTTATTGAACGGATGTGATTTTATAAGAGAAGTCTTATAATGGGTTTTCTGGAAACTTAAGAAATTTCCAAAATAGTTAGACTAAGAAAACTTCAGAAATGACTTAATTTATAAAAAAAGTTATAAATTAAACTTGGAGATATTTCTAAGTGCTGATACAGTTTGAAATATCCTGTTGTGGATATAAGTATTCGAAATTATTTTCAAACAATGAAATATTGGAAGATATTTGAATATATATATATATATATATATATATATTTGTAAAGATATTTTGAAATAAATATTTGAAAGATTTATAATGTGGACCTTGTGACTGCTTATTTGTGTAATTTGACAGTTAAATAACCGACTATCAAATCTGGCCAAATTGGTTGATCGTTTTGAACAAAACGGGATCAGATTTGATTACTCGAAACCTACTTCGATCCAATTTGAGCATTACAAGTTATGAAATCTCGAGGATAATGAAGGCGATGATCTTTTAGATATTGGCATGTAATACATTGGATGTATTAGTGTCGATTTTTGATAGTCGAAAATCCCGATCATTACATTTGGTATCAGAGATGAAGGTTAAGTGAGAACCTTAGCATTGGTGGGATAAGTCATTAGAGATAGGGTCAGTAGCACCATCGAATGACTTTGAGTGTGTGTATATGATCACGTATTTATTAGTGATATAAAATTGTTTTATATTGTGTTGATTGGTCACTTGAGTGGCTTATGGATTTCAGTCAATACGAGAAATTAACGTTATTGATAGAGACCACCAAACACTTGAATTGAGAAACTCGACATGATATTGTTTTGAAATTAGGTGAATGAAATAATTTTACCCGGATTATATTTCATATAGAAGGGATAATTTTTTAGAAATTATTATTATATAGTGTGCTTGGATGTTAGAGAATAATAATATTCGATTATCCTTTGTTGTTGTTGTGTTCTAATAAAGTGGTTGATATTTTAATGTAAGCACGACTAACAACAGAGAAATGATTTTATATAACCCAATGGAAATATAGTTTATAAATGTGATTTATAAATTAAAAGGAAATTTCAGAAGTATATTTTAAATGTGATTTATAAAAAGGATTTAAAAGCTTAGAATTTAGAAATTTAATTTCCATTGGTTTTAGGAATTGTCTTTCAAAGTTTTGGAAACTAATAATAGTATTATTTGAAAATATTTTTGAATAGAAATATTTAAAATGTTTTTAAAAGAAGTAGAAAGCATTACTCACTTTGGCCGCTGGAAAATAATTTCAATGATGACTGCAGCATCATCGATATTCATTTTCGAGTTTCCAATAGAGGAATTGCTAACATCGATTTTTTTTTTGGTAAAACTGATTTGATATACCGATGGAATTTTGTGTATACAATGTGTATATGATTTCAAAATGATTTGGAATATTTAAGAACAAGGTGTGTAAACTACGGGATTCTCATTTAAATGTTTTATGAGAATATGAGAAAAATAAGTTGATAATTTATAAATTTTGGGAATTTAAGTGAAACAAAGCTTTAAATTTTTTGCACGTAAATTTTAAGGAAAGTAAATTTGGAATTGAACCTAACTCAAATTAAGTATAAAATGAATTATGGGAAATTTTTTTAGCCTAAGTTAAGTTAAATAAAATAATTTTTCGAAATGAATTAAGAATGAAATAATGGAACAAATTAGTAAGTGAATATGGTTTTGGAATATGGTTGAAATTTAAACAAAAAGATTGCATCAAAAGGAACTGAAATTAGATTTGATATAGAAATGGATGTAGACTTAAGTTGTGAAGTGGTAATAACCATAAGAAGTTTGTATAAAATGTTTATAATCTTATGGAAGTTTTATGAAATGATTCATAAATGAAATTAATATGGAGCGAAAGGTTGTTAAACATGAAATTTGATGAAATGGTCACTAAGAGATATTGGTATTGAAAATAATATACTAAGTAATATGTGCATGTTGATAATTGAATGTAGATCAACTGAATGTGGATAAAATTAATGAGAATGGGATGAAGGTGAATAAAATATATTGGGTATGGCTAAGAGATCAATTAAAATAAATACGCAAGTTGTATATGTGTTAATTATATCACATAACTGTTTGATCTAGATTTGAGCATATGATTCCAACATGATTTATATCCATCCGTGTTAGGATCTTTCACTCGATTCTCGGAGGAGAACACTGGATATGGATTTTTGGTTGACTTTGGGATTCTCTATCATAGTATATGGCTATGCAAGGAGAACGATGGTTTCTATTCAAGGAACCAGATCCGAGTCCACACTAGAGTGGTCATGTGAGCGATACTGGTTCGCAAGTGAAATTGTGTGATTAAGCGAGCAATCAGATTGGATATTGCATATGGATGATAAATGTACATCATCCACGCTTAAGTAAAACAAATATTAAGAATTGAAAAGATACAAAATAAAATGATTTTGAAATTATATGTTTGGATGTCACTGGTATATAAGATGTAGGTATTTAAAAGCAAGAGCTAAATTGATGTTTTTGATATCACAAAAAAATTGGTTTCCCAACAAAAAGGTACATGTTTGTATCGTTGATTGATCTGATGGTTTATGATTGAGCCACTTGGATTTTGTTTTCTTTGGTCCCATAGTGGCAATTTGTGGTTGTTCTGATTGAGCCGCGTAAAGGAGATGCTGGCAATATTTTCTATAAATTAGCGCATTAGGAAATTTTTGAGAAATATTTGAATTTTTTAAACTAATATTTGATTTTGAGTTATAACCTAAAATGATTGGGTTGGGTGGATAATATTAATTGGAATTTATGAATGAATTCGAAAACTTAGCAAAAGTAATAACAATGTTTCAATAAATTGGTTTTGGAAATTTAAAGGCTTAAAAGATATGGTAAGTTATTTTAACTAATTGGTTATATATAAAAGTAAGGGTTTGGGTATTTTACCTACCTAGGCAATTTCGAGGACGAAATTCCTTTAAGGGGGGAGGAATGTAACGACCCATAATTTTAGTGATTTGAAATTGGAATGTTTAATTTATTTCAAATATGGAAAAGTTAATTTTATGAATTAGATAGCTTAAATTTCAAAAATAGTGATTTATTGGATAATTTATTTGCTAAATTTAATAATTGAAATTGGTTAAATAATGGAATCTTGAGTCTTAAGTTTGATAAAAATATTTTGAAAGATTATTTAATCACTAATTAACAAGAATGAGGATAATAAATATTTTAAACTGGATTTAAAAATGATTTTCTTTGATTTTGAAAATAGTTCGTTTAAATCAGTGTATAACAATAGCATTCCGGGGCTTAGTCTCGGATTTCGACGAAACCAGTGTCATTAGGTCAGTAATAATGAATTATATTACATTGTCAAATTTCATAGCGATCAGATGCACCTTTTGCTCGTACCGCATAAAATGAATTGAATTTAATATCAAAAATTTAATATAATAATTGGGTTTAAAAAATCCATCTTCTGCATGCGATCGAGTTAGGTCATGAAACTGTTTCATTACGTTCGGAATAGGAGTATAACATTAGGAATGCTAGGCAGTACGCCTCAATCGGGGTTCGGGATGAAATATCTAGATATTTTGAATTCAATAATCATATATTTATATTTGGATTTGACCACAGCCTCCTTCCTTCACATCAGCCACCCTACCCTGAACGTTCAACCACTCTAACTCTACGTTATCTCCCATCACTTCCTCCATTATTTAACGGAGCAACAGAAGTGAAAAAAAAGAAACTTCAAAATTTAATTTCTCCAATGCTACTCGATTAAAAAAAAATCTGAGACAAGCTTTAAAAATATTGATTCGAGTAGAGCTTCTATCTGATATGCCATTTGTAGGTATGGCGTTTATCTATCGTTCGACAGTGTGAAGTCGTGAAGGCTAGGGTTGGATTTTTCGGTGGTTTTGGTCATCGATTCGACGGGCGGAGGTTGGGGTTGAGTTCGTCATCAAGTATCATAGCTTTTGACGAAGCTTGGTGGCACGCGGTGAGGCGAGGCGATTCGCGTCGCTCTAGTGATCAAGCGCTGGAGTAACAATTGCTTTTTGACTGGATGGTTCGAGCATGGATTCTGTAATGACCCAGAATTTCTATTAATTAAAATTTGTATATTTAATTGATTTTAAATATTAATAAGTGAAATTTATAAGTTGAATAATTTATTTTCGAATATTGGATTTAATTGAATAATTAAATCGATAATTTAATATGTGAAAATACAGAAATAATTGAAAATTGGGTTAAATATGATTGAAAATGATTTGTAAAATTTTATTTAATCATGTTGGAGTTAGAATAATATTTTAGAACTTTTAAAATCGAATTAAAAGTTAATTTGTGAAAATTGAATATTTTAATATTTAATTATTGACTGTAAAATAGCCAATTTTTGAACAGTCTCAGAATTGGACGAAACTAGTTCCATTGGATCCATAATAGTTTGTTATTATCCGATTTCAATTTTCATAGCAATTGGAGTTATCGTTTGATCGTGGCAGCTCGAAACGCATCGAAATTGTTTTAATATTAATTTTGCGAGTTAAAATGGTCATTTTTCAAACGGTCTCGGATTTCGACGAAACCAGTTTCATCGGATCCGTAATGTGATATTATTGTATGGTTTCAAATTTCATGTCAATTGGATTTACCGTTTCCGGTGCAAGCTAAAACGCCTAGAAAATCGTTTAATCGGTTTAATTTTAAATCGAACGTTTATTGCCATAAATCGCACAGATGACCGAATTAGCCTCCGAAACACGTTCCATTTTGTTTCGGAATGCGGGGTAAACCTTAGAAACGCCAACTGGCATGCTTCGTTTGGAGTTCGGAAAATCCGGGATGAATAGTGTTTGAGGATTTTTCTATATAAGCCCCTAAAAATTCATTATTTGCAAAGAAAAAAGGCTAGGTTTTATTCTCTTCAGCCGCCGCCTCCAACCTGATGCATGGCTAGGAATTCATCGTTTTCTTCCTCAATTTTATCTCAATCCATCAACAATTAGGAGAAACTTTCAACATGAAAGTTGTAGAGCTCGTCGAGAGCTTCAATCTCAACGGTTATGATCGAAATCGAAGTCAAGAATCAACGGAAAATTGCATGTAAAGGCCGCAAGTTCAGCACGCATTTCGAGGCAATATTGAAGGCCGAGCTTCAGGCTATTGATGGTGAAGGTGGAGCTTCGAATGGTGGTTCGTATGGTGGTGGTTTGATGAACTTTCGATGCTCGTGGAGGCCGTGGTTCTAAACCCTAGTTCGGCCTTGGTGGGTTTGTTTTCACGCGTATTGACCTGTAGAAGGAAACGTGATGAAGGAAGGAAGAGGGGTACGGCCTGATGTGGGAGAAGCATGATCCAACGGCCCAGATTGGTTGAGGGTATAAAAAAAATAAAGAAAATTGTAATTTATTTATATTTAAGTTCGTGTAAACTTTAAACAAGCGTAACTTTTTCATACGAGGTCCGTTTTGGACGAAACGAATTGCGTTGGAATCATTTTGACGAGCACTACGCAACGGAGCTTGTTTGGAGTCATTTGGAGATAGTGAGAATTTTGGGTAAAATTAAACGCGCGTTTAATTTTATTCGAAATAAATCGCTAAAACGAAATTGAAATCAAGGTGAGAACTCCTCACTCGATCGAATAGTTTCGATTTATATTTTAAATAGTTTGATTTAAAATTCTTGAATGTATGTTTGAATGATGATTGTTATCTATTGATTGTTAAAAATAGACATTATACGCCGTTAGTAAGCGGAGGTTATTTATTAAAAACATATACCGCGAATATTTCACAGTACAGTGAAATTGGTATTATTTATGTACTTGGAATTGATTTCCCGCATTGTATAGCGGATGAGACCCTATTACGCCGTCTATTAAGCGGATAATATTTTATAAATCCCATATACCGCGATAATTCCGTACTGGAGCGGAATTGGTATTGTGCTAATGTTTGTGGATGCAGGGAAACAGGTTGGAGGGATCCAACTGGATCCCTCAACTGTATTGATTTATTTACAGATATTATGATTATTTGTTGATTATCATATCGATATATGATATTTGGATGTCGTGATTGACTATTTGGTGCTGTTGCATCATCAGATCCATTTTTAAAGTTTAAAAATAACGTTTTTGATTTTTAAAAGGATTTTAAAGTGATTTTTTAAAGTATATGTTTTTATTAAATTTTGAATTAATTCATTTTAAATAATTAAAACGTTATAAATTTTTATGTTATGAAAATTACCGTTTTTGTAAAATATAACCAAATTGAGATTTTCGAAATAAATAGTTGTTAATTTATAAAATGGTTTAATTTGGAATTTTGAATCATTATAAAAGATTTTTAAATTTATTTTTATAAGTTAAAAATATTGGGATTATAAAACGAGCTTTTATAAGTGTTAAAGGTGAAATAAAGATGGATTTCGTAAGTGAACGGAATTTATAGATTTATAAATTGTGAAGTTATAAAATGAATAGATTTTGTGAAATAGAAGATTTATAAGTAATATCTTATAAATCGGATTTTGGCATTTAAATGAGATATAAATGGAATTTGTTAATAATGAGATTTATAAATCGAAGCTTATAAATAGAAAAGGAATTTATAAACATTGTTTATAAATTCAAAATCAATTGAATTTGATAAATTGAATATTGAAGTTTATTAAAGGAAATTTATTCACGATTTTGGACGTGAATACATTGTTGAATAAATTGGTCATGTTTGGCAAAATGAATATTATAAAATGAAGTTAATCGTTTTAACGATGTTTTAAAATGTATTATGAATCGAATACATAGATTTCAACATTTATTGTTGAAATAGACGTTTTCGAGAAATAGAAGGAAATGATGGACTATAACACTGTTGTTATAGTAAATGATTTCCAAAAGGAAATGTTTTTGTATAGTATTGGGATTTACATATCTATCTAAATTTCGAATCCTTATACTAGTGATTTTGGGTTGTCGTAACGATGTTTTACGCAACATTCGTTTTGGCCCAAATAAATATGTTTAAGAGAATGATTTCCTTAAAGAATGAAATATATACTTAATTTCGGTTTAAGTATATTGAATATTTTCCAAGTGTTGAAAATAAATGGATTTGTGAATTACTTATTAATAAATAAGTATGGAAATATTTTTCCAATGTGAAATGAACGTTTTAGAATTTATCCTTATAAAGATAAATTGAAAGTGGATATTTGAAATCGATTGAAAATCTTATATCATAGATATTTTGGGATTATAAATTCACTAAGGAATTTATAAATGAAAAGGGGAATTTGTTTAAAAATAAACGTTGATTTATTTTTGAAGTGTGGGAATTAATTTACGGATTTGGAACGTAAATATAAAGTAAATCGGTAAGGATTTATTTAATTGGTTTAAATGAACCATGTTGAAATGAAAGTATTTCGCATAAGGAAAATGATTGAAATTTGTTTTCAAAAGTGGTAAAGGTGAAAAGTGATTTGAAAATTTGTTTTCAAATGTTGAAGTGTGAAAAATATATATCTTGTAAAGATATTTTGGAAAGTAAATAATTTGGTAAATTATTTGGAATCTGATGATGTTGAGCATCTTTATTGATAGTTAAATAACTGACTATCAATATTTACCTTTAAATAGGTATTTGTTGTGATTGTTTGAATTTGAATGCCACACTTATTTTTGAATAAGCGCTCACTATTCGGGTTAGCCGGGAAAGGACCTTGGGGTCGTATAACCCATTTTGAATATGTGATACGTCATAATGGATTGCATTTGATGACCGGTGTTGAAGACCAGATATTTTTGAAAACGGAAGGATTACCGTTGAGTTACTCTGCATCGCTGATCTCCGATATGGAGGTTTTATCACCCTTAGTGACGGGAAGTCCGGTCGTGATTAGTGAATATCCGGATTGCAAGGACTTCTTTGGAAGTGCCTTCGGTTCTGTTCGAGCCCGGAATAGACTTGTATGGATTGTATGTCTGACATTGCAAATTGAGATATAAAGATGATTTCTTTCAAATATATTTCTGTTGGTGGCGGAGAATTTATTTTCTTAGCTTAACACCCTTCTCTGAGACGTACGAGCTCAGAGGTTATGTAGTTGAAGGTTATTAGTGATATACTCCCAATTTGGTAGTGTGGCATGCTGAGTGTTGCTGTGAAATGATCATTGTTTGATTATTTGTGATATTATCATTTTTTTGATCCTTTATCTTGGTGATCATTTCTATGATCATTTGTTGACCCAAAGCACAGCTTTTGTATAAAGCGTGGCTTTGTGGACGAGACTTCGTCGGACCTCACACCCCGGAAATGGTCAAAACAGGAAGGATGCGGCAAGGTTATTAGGGGGTAGCACCCCTTTAGTGTATGTCATTCCTTTTGGATAGAGGTGGTATCAT
The DNA here is from genome assembly GCA_030765085.1 of Allium cepa. Taxonomy (NCBI): domain Eukaryota; kingdom Viridiplantae; phylum Streptophyta; class Magnoliopsida; order Asparagales; family Amaryllidaceae; genus Allium; species Allium cepa. The sequence continues at coordinate 950,727,546 of CM060937.1, forward strand.
GGTATGGAGCCCAGATACTTAACCTAAGTTGTTGCTGCAAATTTTGTGGTTGTTGGAAATCGAGGATCCTCGGATAGATCGGTTACGATCGGGGGATGACATATTCGTGTCATTAGTTACCCAGTTAGGGGTAACCCGGCCTTGTGTTGGCAAAGATCCGATTTGGTTCTCGGGACGTCATTCCAGAGGCGTTTCCATGTGGCAATGGGAAGTTCCTTGGCCTGACCATTTGTTGGAAATCTAAAGAAACAATACGATCTTGTACGGTTTTAGTTGTAGAACCTATCATTCACTTATGGTGGTGCCCCACTGTTTGGATGGTAGCTATAGTAGGCATAAGTGCGGAATGCTTATGCTGGCTAAGATTTATATTCTACTTTCGAAATTGTTTTCTACACTATGCACTAATAATAATATCAAATGTTTCTTTTTAATGCGTATCAAGCATCTTTGACTATCATAAGGAGAAATCTTCTCCGATTCTGCGTTTGCATTGTGTGTGTGTGTGTGTGGGAGGCCTTATGGTAGTCTCATTTTAAAAAGCATTGCGAATAGACTTTAAAAATATTCTTCTATTTTGTTTTAAAGATAAACTGTTTTGAGTTCTCACACCAGTCACATGACTGACTCGGAGTTTATTGTTTTCCTTCCTAAACTCTGGGTGCCCACCAATTCCCACACGGGCAGTCTAGAGTTTGGTTATCAGGTTACTCTGGATTTAGGAGTGCTATGGAGACCAGGAGGCGAGCTACATATCGAGACGTACCATTTGTATATGATATCATACTATGTATTATTCCGCTGTGTATTCTGTATGAGGACAAGTTTATATAACTGTCCATTGATGTATTGACTCTGTTGTCTATTGTTGTTGTAAACTCTGATAATGATGTAATGTATAAATGTACAGTTCTTTGTTTTAAGGATTATTCATTTATTTATTATATGTTGTTCCGCTGTGAATTGTGAGATTCTGATATTGTTCTGTTGTCTCTTTCTATTTTGTTCTATCCTTGTCTCTCTTCTTCTACCTCTTTCTTCTGCTTTAACCATAACGGAAAAACCGCAGTCGTTACAGATTCGTGGTACCTATGACGGAGAGGTCGAGGAGTGGAATTTTTGGGAATCGACATATTTGGATTTCGCTGAGAAACAAGGAAGAATCGGGTAATGAAAGAATCGGCTATTATGGTTAGTCATGCATTGATATAAGCGTGCACAAGAGGTTTTGCTTGGGAAGAAGATGTTGGAGGTAAACTTGTAAATTTATATAAGTTATTTAATTTTAAATTAATTTTACTCAATAACTTCTAAAATGCATAAGTCTCCCATACGAGGTCCGATCGAGATGAAATTTTTTGCATTTTGCTCTTGACGATGAAAGATTCACAATGGAGCTGGTTTGGAAAAATTTGGAGAATGTTGAATTTTGGGCTAAAATCGGACGTTGTTCGGTTTTATTTTCAAACCGGAACGCTTCAGCGATAGTAAAGGATAAATTATAGTAAATCTTACTCATTTTGGATAATTGGTTATTTTTTAAATAGTTAAAGTTATTTATTGGTTGATCGGATGGATTGATAAATTATGATCATTTGGATGTTACATTATATATAGTAGTATGCATATTATTATTTAGGTATATTTCCTGCCGATTGGAGCGAATGAGACACTATGCGCCTGCATAATAACGGATGACCTATTTTGTTGTGGTGTCCTGCCTCGAAGCGGTGACATATTTTTGGGATTATATGACATATGTGGTTGCAAGGAAACAGGTTGGAGGGATCCAACTGTATTTCTAAAAAATGTTGATATTAATTTCAAATATAATAGTATATGATATGTGTGAATAATATGTTATAGATTATATTATGATTAGACTTATTGGATGCGATAGTAGCACTGGCCTAAATTTTGATATTTTAAAATACCATAAATATCATTTTTAAATTTGGAAAGAAATTAAATGGCGATTTTGGAAGTGAAACATTTATATTGAATTTTGGATTAATTAAAGAAGAATTGATTTAGATAAAATAAATGATTTGATTTTAAATCTGTGCTTAACTATTTCGTGAAATAATTTAAATAGAGATTTTGAAATATATATAAAAGATTTTTAAGCAATAAATTTTAAGTGATATTAGTTTAAATGTAAAAGTGTTTAAAAATCGATATTTCAATAGATTTGGAGAATAAGGGGAATTTATAAAGGACCATATTTATAAATGGAGTTGTTTGATATGAATCTGTTACTAATAGAGAAAACTGCAAACAAGTTTATGGATTTATAATCAATGTTTATAAATAAAATGGAATGATTATCATTTGATAAATTGGGAATATAAATAAGCTGTGTGAATTTAAAATGAGATATGGAAATTGGTTTGGGAAGAAATAGTGGATTCTATTTTGGAATATGGAAATAGTTATGAAACTGGAAATCTAAAGAACTGGAAATTAGTCATCGTTGTCATTTTTAAAGTGTTTTGAAGTTTTAAATAATCACTTAAATATGTTTTGAAAATAAATAATTATTCTTTTAAAAATATATTTATTATTTATATATATATAAAATTTAAAGGTAAGTGTTGAAATTTATTTTTAAACCGTCTTGAGATTTGTAAACCAGGATTATATTACAGATGAAATTTGATAGGAGAAATCTTATAAAAGAATTCTATAAATTTAAGAGAATTTTTCAAATGATTAGATACAAGAACTTCAAAAATGAATATGAATTCATAAAATAAGTTAAAAGTTCTTAGTTGGATTATAAGTATAATTATTTTTGTTGGAAATTGTAAAAAGATTTAATAAAAATTCTAAAGATTTATGAGATAAGTTATGAAATTTTTATTTTTATTTTTTAAATATAACACAATCCACTTACCCAACCCGATCGGTCGGACAGGCGGGCAGCGCGTGCGTGTTAGTCCATGTCCATATAGGTCCTCCCCCTCATACAAAATTACCTGACCCTAAGGGCCAAGTTATGAAATATTTTATGTACTGATGTTAGAAATAATAAATATACTTATAATATTTTCCTAAGTATTGAAATGAATGGTTTTGGGAATGTTGTAACCACGAAATGATTTATAGAAATATTTTTTTTCTAAGTGATGGATTACGAATTGAAATTGGAGATATTTCTAAGTGTTGGTATGTTTTGGAAATATCCTGTAATGGATATAAGAATTTGAAATTGTTTTTAAATATTGGAAAACCAGGAAAGATTTGAATATATATCTTTGTAAAGATATTTGAAATAAATGTTTAAATGATGTGCAGTATGGGCCTAGTGATTGCATATGTGTGTGACTTGATAGTTAAATAACCGACTATCAAATCTAGACAATTTCATTGGTCATTTCGAAGAGACCGGGATTGGATTTAAATATCAAAAAACCACTTCGAACCGATTTGAGAGTTACGAATTGTGAAATCTTAAGAATAACGAAGATGGTGATTTTTTAAGAGATTATTTTCTCAGACTTATAACAACTTGTATGGATGAATGCTATCGTTGCATTGTTGCCTGGAAAGCAATGTTTGCATTCCAAGTGGGATTGCTATTCAAAAAGGTAAACGTCGCTTCAAGCCCCACCAATTGGGAATGATTGGAAATAAAGGGAGATGCAGGAAGGCTAAGTAGGTCGCAACCCTTAATGTATTGTTGTCACCTTTCTAGATACCCTACATCTACCTATTTGTGGATTGGTTGTGCATGAGATCTTGGTAAAAAGGTTAGGAACTACATGGGTGATGACATATTCGGTTCTATCCCGTAACGGGTCGGCCGGTCTAGTATTAGCAAGGATCGATAGGATTAGAATAACTGTAAAAACTTGCCCTGATACCAAATGCAGTGAACCAGAGATTTCGACCCTCAAAATTGACATCAAAACGTTCACTTTAAGACATGCCAAATTTTCAAGTGCTAGAAATATCGATTGCTAGGGGTGAAGAAGAAGAAGAGATAGAAGAAACAGAAACAACACATAGATTCTCACAAATCGTAGCGGAATAATATATGATAGATAAATATAGATCTTTATACAAAAATAAATTGTGACTGTTAATAAACATACAATCATCAGAGTACAATAGTCGACATAGCGATCTGAACAGTTATAACAACTTGTCTTCACAAGTACTGCATATACAGTATAACACACAAAACAGAAAATAACCAAGTACGTGCAATACGCCTGAAATCCTTTAGTTCGTCTCCTAAGCTCCATAGCATCCTAACCTGAATCTGCAATAGTCTTTCTGACCCGAGCATTATAATAAAATAACGCCCGATTCAGTCTGGAAAACTATCGTGAGAAAAAACACACTCAATTTAAATACAATTATTTTCAAAAATCCTTTTTAAAAACAAAGGTTTCTCATAAGGCCACGCCACACATAAATACGGTGGGTTTTTATCTTACGATAACCAAAATCTTTTATATCAAAATCATATGATATTATAATAGTGTCCATAGAAATTTACTATAAAATGGCTGAAATACTTGCATCTCACGTTTCAGCATATTGCTACACAATTAAAACCGTACAACGCTTATTGAAGAATGGATTCCATGCAATGAATGGGAATTAAGGTACCGCCCATCACAATACACCTCTAGAAATGTACCGAGATCGAAACTATCGATCCATACCAACACAAGTTTGACCTACCCCTTATAGGATAGTACCGAATATGTCATCACCCTGGTTGTTCCCAACCTTTTTACTGAGATCTCATGCACAATCAATCCATATATACGTAGATGTAGGATATCTAGAATGGTGACAACATACCCTAATGGATGCGACCCACTTAGCCTTGTTGCATCTCCCCTGATTTTTCAGTCATTCCCGGTTGATAAGGCTTGAGGTTACGTTTACCTTTTATATAGCAACCCAACATGGAATGCTAATACTTCCCTCCAGGCATTACTGCAATACTGGCATTCAATAATGCAAGTTGTTAAGGGTCTAAAAAACCAACATCTTTAAAGATCACCACCTTCATTATCATCGAGATTTCATAATTCTTAATGCTCAAATCAGATCAAAGTGGTTTTCGGATAATCAAATCCGATCCCTCTAACGACCCGCCTTTTTGGACAGTTTAAACCGACGATCAAATACACATGTCGATTCCAAACCATTCAAAAAGGGCAGATGGTCATTGGGGTATAAGAAAAGAAAAGGAAGAAATAAAGGAAATGAAACAGCACAGAATCTCGCAGCGGAACGATAAAATATAATAGTCAAATAAACAGTTCATGGAGCTGTCTACTATACTTTGACAATTATTTATACAACATTTATCAGAGTTATACATATACAACAGAACAATTAAATAATGCAGCAGATAGCATGATGCAAGGGTAATAATAGTAATAGTATACCAAATCTTCGTCTTCGTCCTCCAGAATCGATCTTAAAAAATCTGAAAAAACTCAGGACTGATCCGAGCGTAATGAAAAGGCAAAACACTCGAGTCCGGACTAATATATCCTTATGAAAGTTAAATCAATCGTAAATAAATATGAGTGTAACGGCGTCAGAGATGTTTACGGGGTTTGACATCTCATGTCCAGTGTCAACGTGCGTGCAATAACTCAAGAGATGTTACGGGATTTTCCATCTCTTAAGGATCCGTTAAACTATCTACTATGTAGTAATGTACGCTAAGTAGATAATGCCTATCAGTAATATAAAGTATCAAAATAGCGTTAAGGCGTTACCATAATCCCCCTTAACACATTTTTATAATGCCATAGTCTATACAGCACCGTAAGCCCCACCGTAAACTGGTGGTTATCAGAGGGTACCCCATAGGTATAACACAAAGCATAACGTAGTGGTCGCGAATAGGATAATCAGTATGACAAGGTACATGAGGCGATACCAACTAGGATACTAGTAGTTGCGTGATCCGGACTGATGTTGGGCATAGCCAGCAGCCACCCCAACACCGCGAAACAACACTCCCAAATCAAGGGGTGCACCCAAATCGAATCACAAATGTAATAGAAATGGTATCGAAGAAGCGTGTCCGCTAGAGGTGGCGAACCTCAATGGCCCGGTGCGGCTCCTGTTTAGTCATGTCAGGGGTCATCCAATATCGTTCTCTTTCTTCAGTCAACGCGTTCACCAAACCATTCACTTCATTCTGGATCAACACTCCGCGTATAATAGTTATTAAAGTGGTTTTCGGTATCGACAGAGAGTATGTCCATATTCGATCCCGGTCTCTTTAATAACTACGTATTATTACACCGTTGGCTCTTTTACATTTCAAATCGATTCATAATTGATATCAAAATATCATATTCGCTTCAAAATCAAATCTATTTCAAAAATCATCGTATCTATTAAAATGTCAGATTCCGTTTCAAAAATCATTTTTGTCTCAATATCTTATTTCGATTTCAAAATCAATTCGGATTTCAATTTAGGTTGCAACTTCATTTAACCCAATTCGTATTTAAATTCAAGATTTAAACATAAACACTTCACCTTATTGACCAGCTTAGAATTTTAGAAAATAGTTTTAAGTAGTTTAAAAGTAGTTTTAAATAATTAAAATAGTTAAAATACTTAAAATCTTAAAATGGATTTGAAATAGATAAATTAGTTTAAAATAATTTAAATTGGGTTAAGTAGATTTAAGATAGATCAAAATAGTTTAGGTATTCAAAAATGGTTTATATAGCAGAGTAATTTGGAAAACGAAATAAAATAGCTCCAAAACCAATCCATTTCAATTATAACTTCCCAATTCAAATCAATTCAATTTCCATTCCACCGATTCAATTTCGATTTCAATTCAAATCAATGTCAAATTTTACTTCAAATTAATTCAATTTTACATTCACCTTTAATTTATTCAATTTCAATTTATATTGATTTGGAGCTGGATTTTCAAAATATCAATTTATAACGCTTAACAAAATTTTCCTTCAATATTCAAATTTAAATCCAAATCTCAAATATGATTCAATTCCAAGCTCATTTCAAAATATCATTTTTATATCACTTTTACTTAGTAATATTCAAAGCTCAAATTTAATGTTCAATCTTTAAAAGAAATAAATTTCCGAAATTCAATCCAAATTTTAAATCTCAAAGTCTCCACTCAAACTTATTCAACAATTTCTTTTAACCAAAATTTTATTCAACATTCCAAACTCAATTTTTCGATAAATTCGATTCCTATAAATTGATTTCTATTTATAACTTTTAAATCAAAACGTTTAAATAAATCTCAAATCGACGATTTTAAAATTTATTAATTTAGCCAATTCGGTGTCTGTATATAATTTTCTATCCTATGGCCAGGTAATTATTTATTTTAATTAAATGTCAGGGATGAGTATATATTACCTAAACCAATCACAGTGTCATAGGTATGCATAACGGTATATATATAAGTAAATAAACATCCAAACATTTAAATATTAACCAATAACATCCATTAAAATACATCATCCAATAAACAATACAATTCATGGCAGTTTCATAGTTATCAATGTCGGGTAATTTAATCGCAATTCAATTTTAATTTCAATTTAACTGTCAATTTAATTTTCCAACGGTTAATTCAAATGACAAGCTATATGACAATTAAATTTTTACCAAAAAATGAAAAATAAAATCATAACACTTCATAATATCAAATTTAACTAGCATAAAGATATTTAGTACATTGTGAGCGTTATAAAACACTCACCTTGATTTCAATGTAGTTCCAGCGCTTTATTTCGAATAAAATTAAACGAGCGTTTAATTTTATCTGAAATTTTCACTATCTCCAAATGATTCCAATCTAGCTCCATTGCGTAGTGCTCGTCCATACGGTTCCAATGCAATTTGATTCGTAATTTTTCGACTTCATACGAAAAAGTTACATAGTTTTAAAGTTACACGAATTATAATATAAATATTTACAAATTTAATTTACATTTCAACCCAGACTCCATCACAGCCGCTCGTTCCTTGCATAGCAGATCTGGGCCGCACCCCCTCCCCCTTCTTCCTCACGCGTGAAAACGCGTACGCTTCCCAGTACACGAACCCAATCGCCGCCGTTTAGCCCTAATACACGCAACCCATACATCGACTTTCAGGACGATCGGGATACGCCATATCGAAGAGCATCTCAAGAGCCACCTGCGCCGGCCATGGGGTGGAGCTCGGCCCCATCTACGGCCTGGAAAAACGTGAAAAACGTGTTGACTTTGTGGTCAATTTCCCGACGATCCGTTGACCCAATCACGATCATGACCGTTGGATTTGTAGATCTCGTTGAGATCTACAACTTTGTAGTTGAGAGTTTTTGCTAATTCTTCACGGATTTGGAGATAATTGAGGAGGAAGTTCGACAATTTCTGGCCTTCGAAAATGAAAGTGGCGGTTGGTCAAAAAGAGTTAGGGTTTGGAGCAAATGGAAGAGGATGGGTCCTTTTATAGAAAATTGCAAAAACACTATTCACCGAAAATTTTTCGAACTCCAAACGAAGCGTGCCGACAGGCGTTTCTAAGGTTTACCCCACGTTCCGGACACAATGGAATAGGTTTCGGAGGCTAATTCGATCATATGTGTGAGTTACGGCGATAAACGATCAAATTTAAATTAAACCGATTCAACTAATTTCTATGCGTTTTGGCTTGTCCCGGACAAATGGTAAATCCGATTGACATGAAATTTGAAATCTTACAATAATATCACATTATGGATCCGATGAAACTAGTTTCGTCGAAATCCGAGACCGTTTAAAAAACGACTATTTTAACTCACCAAATTAATATTAAAACAATTTCAACGCGTTTCGAGCTGCCACGGTCAAATGACCACTCCGATTGCTACGAAAATTGAAATCCGATAATAACTAACTATTATGGATCCAATAGAACTAGTTTCGTCCAATTCTGAGACTATTCAAAATTTGGCTATTTTCCAGTCGATAATTAAATATTAAAATATTCAATTTTCACAAATTTACTTTTAATTCGATTTTAAAAGTTCTACAACATCATTTAAACCTTAATATGATAAAATAAAATTTTACAAATCATTTTAATCATATTAAACCCATTATTCAATTTATGCAATAAATTCCAATTTTAAAATCTTATTAACTCTATTAAAATCCAAATATAACTTACATTCACTTTGGAAACCAAGTTGAATCATATTAAACCAAATTTCAGTTATTCACTCTATTTTCATATATTAAATTTCAATATCAAACTAATCATATCAAATTCGAAATTTAATTTTCCAAACATTCGTAATATTAAATTTAAACAAATTTGATTATTCTTAAATCACTATCTTTTGAAATATTCAAACGAACTTAAAATTCAACAAATTCAAATTATAGAACAACCATTTTCATTAAACAGTTATTCAATTCCCATTATTCAATTTATTCAATAAATTCCAAATATTAAATTTAAACAATTTAATTGTTCAATATTTGACGGATTTCAATATTGGATTTTTTAAAATAAAAATTTCATTATCAGTCGATTTACTATATTACATCAAATGAACTCTACATTATTATTAATCCACAGTTAGAGATAATGCACTCAACTAATATATGAACTTTCATTTCAATTGCAATTGGTTCACAAATTCAATTCGACCAACTAAATGAATAGGTAACTTAAATAATTATCACCGTTAACTTTTAATTTCTTATAAGTTTATTATTTACAAACAAGTGTCACACTTACCTATACAATACAAATTCATTCAATTACCTGTGACTACATAACATTTCAATTGATTTGGGATTTCATTCAATTCATAAATAATTAACTTAGATAAAATTTGTTGCATTTCATTCTAGTATTTATTATTCCAACGACTTACAATTTTTTTTCTAACACTAAATCACGAAATCTTATTTAAATTAGCTATTTTAATTATCGAAAATTTACGGGTCGTTACACTCTCCCCCACTCAAAACTTTTCGTCCCCGAAAAGGAAAAAGAAGGGAAAAGGAACTAAGTAAAGAATTCGACATTTGGTATATTTTATTAAAAACTATCCACTTATAAATAATGAAATTCCATTTATAAAGTCATAACTACGCTTCCACTAAGTTACTCCAAATGGCTTCCTAACTTTAAAAGTTAGTAATCAAAACAAGTTATAAAAATTTTTTAAACTTGAAAATTTTTCTAACACCCGGATTTTACGGAAAATTTCGGCAGAGTCTCCTTTGCGCGGCTCGATCGGAAAAAAATATATAACAGTATGTATATCACAAATATACAACTCATCAAGTGATGAGGCATTCCGTAGGGAAAAAGTGTAAAAGTACGGTATGTAATCCGAGATATGTACCTTATATATTGTTAGCGAGCATATACGGCTAATATAGCGCGAAAGCGAGCTCCAAATGCGAAGCAAGCGCAATCCGCACCTACTAAACACTCAATAACTAAGTTAGAACCATGCATATAAAAATAGATCGATATACTTAGCCTAAACAACATATATATAACATATTTAGCTTCAAAACTGAGATTCCAATTTCAGGACAGCAAACAAATCTTAGTTTTAGGACACATAAACTATAAAATTCGGCAACAGAATCTAAACAAAAGTTGTTGCATTAATTTCAGGCTTTTCGGAATGTCCAAAATCATCGAATTCGGACCATACGTTCAAAAATTATGGCCATTTTACTTAGAGGATACGCCTCAGCCTGGGCAATGAATTGCGCAGGTCAGCGACGTTCACCCGCGTTTTTGACCTTCTAAACGACATCAAAACACAAAACACTTAAAACAAAAGTTTTAGCTTAAGTTCTTAGCTTTGCAGAAAGTGCAAGATCATCAAAATCCAATAAACCAGTCAAAAGATATGGCGAAAATACTAAGGGTGTATACTACTGAGTTTACTTATTTTTACACAGGACAGCGAGTAACATTCAAGTTTTTAACCTAGTAGACGAAGGAATTTTCTCAAGTTATCTAAACAAAATTTGTGCTATAGTTTCTAAGATTTTCGAAAAGTCCAAGATCGTCGAATTCCGTTCAGCCATTTAGAAGTTATGGTTGTTTTTGTTTCAGTATATATTGGACAATTTTGGATTTTTCCCAAAAATTTGCTTTTATTATTTCAAAGTACAAACCATCAAAACTTCAAATTTTCTAAAGAACAATCATAAACACAAAGTCATTTATTTTCTTATTCATCCATGCAATAGGTTTACATTCAATTTATTTCCGATTTATTCAAGTTTGTTTCTTTCATATTTTAAATTCAAGTCAATTTGCTTCAATTTAAATTGAATTCAATTATATTTAATTTCACTTTGCTTCAAATTTGAATTTAATTTAATTTTTTAATTTTATTCCGTTTATTCAATTCCATTAACACTAATGAATTCTACTTAATCAATTTTCATCCATCTAACAACCAATGCATATCAAACATTAACATCCATCCCAAAATCACTAAATCAATCATACATTTCCAAGTCAATTTTAATTTCATACACTTCCAAGTTTATTGATATTTAGTTATATTCAAATTTAATTAGTTTTCATTTACCAATTTTATATTTCATTAATTTTAAATTTTATTCATTCACTTATATATATTATTCATTTTACACCTTAAATTTCTTTTATATTTACAACTATAAAAAGATCTTCACATTTTATTATTCACTCTCACACTGGTATATTATTTCTCTACTTATCCTTATTAGCATTTTAAACCTTTTAAGTATTTGGTAAGTTGTAGTTATTCAAATAGAATGTAGTTAAACAACATACAACTTCTTTTCATTTAAAGTTGAATTTTCAATTAATTAATTCTTAAGCCATTACTTAAATTACACTATAATTTAATTTCACATTTACATATAGTATTTCCATTTTATATTAACATAATTGTGAATCGTGTAACAATCCTGTATTTTCTGATTATTGTAATTGTATATTTTAATTATTTTAATTTAAATTACTAATTTAAAAACTTTATTTTATTTATTAAAATTAATATATTTTGTTAATTTAAATATAAATGTTGATTTTGATGTGGATTAGAATTTCAAACATGCATAAATTGAATATTTCCAGAAAATGTTGATTTTGGTCAAAATAGTCAAACTTTGACTTTTAACTTAAAAATTTAAAAGTTTGAAATTTTAAATTTTATCTTTTATTATGAAAATAGATTTAATAACTTGAACATTGCTTTTTGTTTCGTGGAAAACGGAGTTAAACTGCAAAAGATATGTACATTTCAATTTTGAGTATAAATTGTTTATTTTGCAATTTTGTTATTTTAAATTGTATAAATTTTATTTTTCTTTGTCATATTTTATTTTAATATGTTTTAATATGTTATATTATATACATTTTGACTTTTAAATATTTTTGAAATGATAATAGAATTTTTCTAAAATTTACTATGATGATTTCCTATTTTTAAAAGGCTGTTTTCCTTTTTCTGCTATTTTCTTCATCTAAACTATATTTTAATTAAAATTTATTTATTTATTTTTGTGATTTCCTTTTTATTTTGTGTTCTTATCTTTATTTATAAATATTTTTAAGTACATAAAAATTTTCCCAAGTTCATTGCACTTATTTTTCATATTTTCAAGACTAGTTGCAAATTTTGCTGTTTTATTTAATTAAACTATATATAATTAATAATTAATTAATTTATTTTTGTTTATTTACTATATTTTCATATTTTAACTGAATTTATATATGTTTTTCAGTTATATAAAAATTTAAAAAGAAATAATGAATATATGAAGAGTTTGAGATCTTTTGTATGCTTAGTCCTTTTGCATTCCGACCTTTCACTTTCCAAACTCCATTCATCAATGCTTTGGCCGTACCCTACTCCATCTTTCAGCCACATTCCTCACTCTTTCTCACGAAAATTTTATCATCTTTCTTGAGAAAAAAACTCATGGCCATTTGTTTTACAAAAATTTGGTAAATTCTATCATCTTTCTTCTTGTTTTTATGATTTTCCTATTGATTTTTGCATTAATCCTTCTTGTGTTTTGCTAGGCCTAGCCTCTACCACCACCACTACCATCCTCTCCACCATCATCTCCAGCAGCTCATAAGCCTCTCCTCTGACCAAGACAGTAGCCATGACCATCCGTTGATGTTGCACCACAAAATTTACACAAAAGTTCCACCAAACTAGCCTAGCCAAACCCTTAAGGCCATAGCCTTCATTTTTAACCTAAACCACCTCCATGGCCGCCACCACCAGTCCCTCCACCACCTCTGGCCGCCACTCCATCCACCACCTGACCATCCCCTTGCATGACCAAGCCCAAGCCATGGTAGGCCGAACCTATAGTTGCACCAAAAATCCACCTAATTGCCTTGACTTTTGTATTTCTCATGTCACAACTTCCACTCCTTCATATCCAAGTTAGGCCGAGCCATATGAACCCATATTGACCCAAACCTAAGCCATGTTGGCATCTAGGCTGAGCCTAGTAGGATGAGAGCAAGCCCATTTGATCATATGACAAGCTTATGTTGTCGTGTGCAAGTCATTTGCTTCTAAGGTTTGGTCATCTCTCTTGTTTTGCAACTGTTCTGCAAACTAAAGTTGTTGATTATATTTGTATGTCGATATCTATGTTTGTGCTTATGTATGTTATATTTTGTGTTGTTTACAAGGGTCTCCATCAATTCAAATCAAATCGTGCTTGTCGTGCCTTTGGAATCGCTCTTGTGTGTGTTGTTTGTCTCTAGCTTCGTAAAAGGTGAGTCTTTCTCACTCTGACATTTATACTTATGAAATAGTGAATTGATGACAAGTGTTTAGTAATATAAAATGTTATGCAAGTTAATGATGATCATATGATATGCTATGCCATGTTATTACCATGTTAAACTGTTAATTATCACCCGACATGTGATATATGACATTATATTGTGACACTGGCATTGTTTATATTGTTTATGCATATATTCACACTGCAAGTTCCCTGTTAGAATAGAATCACTATGGGTTGAAATGATACATACCCAAATGGACTTTAGATTAGGGAAAAATCATTATGGGCTGAAATGATAGGCCTGAGCGATTTTTATTGTATTTTATTTGATTTGGGATTGCGCGTTTGAAATGATAGAACTCGGGTTTTCTTTGTAAACTGCGGATTGAAATGATATATATCCGTATCACTTGACCTAGGTTAGAAAATTATATACAGACCCCGTGGTATATTTTTAAATGATATTTATTAAAATATGTATTTTTAAAAGTATGAAATTTTGATTTAAAAATATATATTTTATGGTTTTAAGAAAATTAAATATTAAGTCTTGAAACTGTGAATTTGAGTACGTAAATGTGAAATAATTGAGATTTTAGAATTTAAATTTTATTTTAAAATGTAAATAAATAATGGAAATTAAATTTAAAGTTTTAAAATTATATTTGAAGTAAAATTTTAAGTTTTATTTAATTTATATGTTAATAAACAGTGAATTTTGACTTAATAAATGAATGGAGTTTTTAAATTGAATATTTGATCTAAAAATTTTGTTGTGTTAAATCATATGTTAAAATGATTTTAAATGTGAAATTTTGAAGTCTAGAAATATTATTTTTGAGTTACAATAAAATTTGGAGTTTTATTATTTTTTTGAAAAGCAAAAATGAAATCTGGAATTCATAGCATTTTCAAAATGTTGTAGTCCTTTGACAGCATTTTTAAATGCTATTGTTTTGAATCTAACAATGTTTGAAATAACTAAATATCTATTACGACATTTTATAAATGCCGTTATTCTTGAACTAAACCATTTTTGGAAGCTATAAGCTACGATAGCACTTTATAAATGCTGTCGTTGCTATAATTTGACAATGTTTGAAATGTTATAGTTTTAACACTGTTTGAGTTATATTTTAAAGTGTTAAATGATTTAAATTTTGAAAATTGATTAATTGTGAAATTTAAGAAGTTTTGAATATATTTTAATATTTAAATTTGAATTTTTAAGGAATTTAAATTTGAATTTGAATTTAAGTAAGGTTTACTTGGTTATGTGTTAAATGGAATGAAATGTAACGAGATAAATGAATTTTGAATGGAATTTTTAGTGTATTTTGTAATGATACTTGAAATAACAAATGAATGACATATTTGATTTTTAAATGATATTTAACTTTGAATATTTGGATTTGAATTCAAATAATGATTTGCTTATGAAGTTTTGAAAGGATGTAATATTTTAATGATTTTGAAATGGTTTGGAAATGATTTGATCTTTATTTTAATAAAGAATGTGAATGTTGAATGATATTTGATTTTTCTTTATTTGATAAAGGAATATTTGAAGTTTATATTTGTATGAAAAGATATTTGGTTTAATTGTAATTTAAGTTTATTTTAATAATATTGGATTTATGAAATGAATATTTCAAAACTACATAATAATGAAATTAGATTTGAGATATGAATATATGGAATTATAAAGTTTAGTTTTGAAATGTGGGATATTAAAGTTTGGAAACATATTAAAATTGGATAGCTTATTTTGTAGATCAAATCTATATTTGAAATTTATAAGATTTGAAATGTTTTGTTAGAAAACTGAATTGAATTGAAATTGATGGTTTGATTTGAATTAAATTGGAAATTTGAAATTTTGAATTAAATTGGAAATAAATTTGTAAAATGTAAAGAATTAAATGAATGTTTCATGATTTCAAATGTATGATTTTGAAATGTTATGATTTTCAAAGTGTAATTGTTTCAAGTATTTTTGGTTTCGAAAGAGTTATACTTTGAAAATATTATGATTTTGAAATGAATATATGTTTGAAATGTTTTTGGTTTTGAAGTAAAAACTATTTTGATTGAATAAATAGTTTTGAAATAAAAATGATTTTGGTTTCGAAGTATAAACTATTTTGAAAGAAATATAGTTTGAAATGAAATGATTTGATCTTTTTAAAGTATAAACTATTTTGAAATGACCACGGCGTTATAATAACGTTTGGTTGTTAAAGAGACCGGGATCGGAAGTTGTCATACTCTCTGCCAACTCCGAAAACCACTTTAACAACCGTGTACGCGGTGGAGATTCCAGAATGAAGTAGGATGGTGGCGACGTTCTTGAGGTATATTACGTGGAACCAACTCCCGTGAGTTGGCATAAGGTGGCTAAAACAGGAGCGATCTCGGGCCAAGTGAGGTCATTCCTCCTATCGGACACATTCCTTCGATACTATACTCTTACTGGTGATTGATTAGATGGCCATCCTTCGATTTTGATTGGGAGTGTGTTCCGAGGTGGGCGTATGTGGCTGCTGCGTTACCACCAGCCCGTGTGCGTAATTGGTATATCTACCCTGGCATTGCCTTGTGTGCCGTGTCACCTACCATACCGAGCCTTTACTACGAGTTTGTTTTTCTCCCGTAGCCCGTGTGGTATCCTCTGACAGTCACCCGGAGTGGAGATGGCATGATATTGGATGGACTACTGGGACTATTATGTGTGAAGGGTGATATGGGTAGCCCGGAACGCTATTTAAAAGTATGTTTATTTTACTGTAGACATTATTATAATAGCGCAATATTACTACATAGTAAATAGTTTAACGGATCCTTAAAGGATGGGCGATCCCAAGCATCCTTTAAGTTACTGATGCATTTTTGTTACTGTTCATTTGAGCTGATTTATAGTTCATAAGTATTTATGTCCTGACTCGAGTGTTTTGTGTTTTGCTTTACGCTCGAGTCAGATTGAGTGAGTTAGCATTCAAGATTCACCTTTGGAGCTGGAGCTTTCCTTGAAGATCTAGCCATCTATTTTGCTTTTTGTATCCAGTGATTTCAGTGATGTATTCTGATTAATACCTGATGTATCTTGTTACTCTTCTATTGTATCTTGTTTAACTCTGATGTATCTTATTTTTATATAGTAGCTTCATGAACTACTATCTCTTTTATTTCCGCTGCATTATTATTTACTCTGTGTCTGTGATCTGTGACTATGTATTTACTGTATATTCTGAGATTTGCCAAATTTTATTTACAACGTGGTATTTTGAGCAATTCAAGTCCGACATGTGCGGATGCGAATGGCTGAAAATATCGGGTCGTTACAGTTGGTATCAGAGCTTTGGTAGCTCTAGGCAAAACTCAGTATATAGGGTAAATGTATTTACAGAATCACTTTCATTCGAGTTTAAACCTCTTCCTTTTTGACTCGATTCCTTTGAATTTTGGAACATTCCCTGTGGTTTCAAAATCCATTCGTGTCCCTCACTATTTATCTTCTTTTGTTTCTGGAGTATCCCATAACTCAACTTCAAAAGATCTTCATAATGAGTCGGCGGTCTCGCCAACCTCAAATTTATTTGTAAAGGGGAAAACTCCTTTACAACAACATCGATTCTCCAGAGATTCTATATCCTCGGTTTAGATGCTAGTATCTCTTATAATTTCGAACTCTACATCTTGAGATCGAATGTCGATTTACCCAAGAAATCCACATCGGTCTTATTCTTTAAGTCACGGTTGACCGGGTTAAGCTTGCCCGCGATTTATATAAGCTTATCCATCTTTCTATTCTGTTATTTAATTATCTCATCTTTGTTTCCAACTTATCTTCAAATTATTCTTGAAGTGTATTTGTAAACTAATATTTAAAATGTTTTATATATTGTGTTGTTTGATTTGTTGATGTCGATTTGGGTTTCTAATCGATTCGTCTGATCAACGCTATCGATAAGATTTCCAAAACACTTGAACAGAGCAAACTGACACAATATGTTTTTAAAATTTAGTAATGAAATAAATTTTGTGAAATAAATTTTGTAACTATATTATAAATATTTATCTGGATTTTATTTGAATTAGTTGTTAAGAAATAATATTTGATTTTATATATCATTTTCTATTGTTTCATATATCTAATTGAACTATAAAACATGGTTATAAATTTATTTGGAAATTTAAAATGAACGTAAAACAAGAATTTGAGAATTTAATTTCCAATGGATTTCAAACTTTGTGTTTAAAGTTTTAAAGGATATATTATTTAAAGAATTTTCGAATAGAAATTTGTTTCCAAAGAATTTTAAATTTAAATTTAGTGTTCTTCTCTTTGTCGCTGGAAAATAATTTCGGTGATGACTGCAGCATCATCGACATTCATTTTCGTGTTTCGAAGTGAAGAGTCCATTCTGTAGTCTTGCTACAGTTTTGTTTTGGGAAAATTTAATTTATTTTAATTTCTAAAATAAGAATGGATTTATAACATATGCTGATATATGATTTAAATTTGAATGGATATATGTATATATATATATATATAGTATATGAGCATTTATTTATCTCTAAATAGTTTGGAATTTATCAAAAATTTAATTCCTAAATTTTATCTTCAAAGATAATTTCTAAGTATAATTTCAAGATTTGGATTAATATTCAAGCTTGAAATAATTTAATTAGAAAGTTTTATTTGTATAATACACAATTTCATTCCAATATAACTTACCTTAATTTTCAAAAGTTGAATATGTAATTGGATAATATACAATATAAAAAAATATTTTATAATTAAAATTTGAGTGGTTATTATAAATGTTATATACTTAAATTTTAGTTATAAAAGGATTAACAGAGGTAAATAAAGAAAAGGGTAATGAAATAATTGACAATATAAAATGATGATAAAGGAACTAAGAATAAATTTAAGGCAGTTGCAATGAGTGTGAGTATATTTAACATAGGTGATAAAATATATTGAGAGGAATAAATTTAATTTTAATTAGTAGTGAAGAAGAATTAAATTTTATTTGGTACATTTTGAGTATAATAAAAGATTTTTCAAATACATGATTTTAGGGATTTGTTAATTTAAGATAATTGGATGATAAGATAATGAAATTAGAGATGCTTAAGATTTATTTGACTTATGTAAAATTAATTTTCAGTTTAAGTTGAAATTTTATGGTTTCAAATTTATTATCTTATTTTGTTTTTCAAACTATCTTTTGGTTGTCCTAATTTCCCTTGTCTTGCTACAGAATGGGAGGCTATTGCATATACCAGTCTGTTTAGAAATCTTTCTATAATCTTTAATAATCTTTGGTACTCATCTTTAAATCTAAGCACTGCTTACCATCCACAGACCGTCGGTCAAACGGGAAGGGTGAATCAAATTCTAAAAGATTTTTTTTCATGCTTGTGTTCTTGATTCTGGAGGATGTTGGAAAGATCATCTCCACCTTGTTAAACTTACCTATAGCAACAGTTATCAGGTATAATTTTAATCTTCTTGTCATCTTGTCTTAATACTATTTCATTCAATCTTTTTCTGCGCTTTCCCGTACCTCATTCCTTTTCGGGGACGAAAAGTTTTGAGTGGGGGAGAGTGTAACAACCCTGTATTTTCTGATTATTGTAATTGTATATTTTAATTATTTTAATTTAAATTCCTAATTTAAAAACTTTATTTTATTTACTAAAATTAATATATTTTGTTAATTTAAATATAAATGTTGATTTTGATGTGGATTAGAATTTCAAACATGCATAAATTGAATATTTCCAGAAAATGTTGATTTTGGTCAAAATAGTCAAACTTTGTGTAACAACCCGCATATTTATCGAGTTTGTATTTAAATATTTTATTTAAATATTAACTCGTTAATCAGATTTTGGTCCGAAAAGCTACATTTTGTAAACGGTCAAATTAGGACTCGAGACCACTTCCATTGAGTTCGAAATGTCGTTTACAACTTTTTTAAGTATAAACATCGATAGGTTTGGAGTTAGTGAAATTTCACTAACTTTTCCCGCTTTGGACTTTGGGTTAGTTTAGCCTATTAAGCCCAAGTTCCAACCCTCTTCTCCTCACTCATCATAAATTTCCTAACTAATCAAGCTTTGGCATTAATGGTGGAGGGAATGGGAAATTAAAATTCCAAAACTCAAATTCAATTGCAATCCATCTTTCTACTCCAAATTCAAGAAGAAGACATTGGATTCAAGCTTCTTGTGCTTAGATAGAAGAAGGATTGATTCTTGCTTGCTTAAAACTTCATTTTCATTGATATTTGGTGCAAAGGTGAGATTTTTATCTCACAATTCTAGCCTATAACTATATTGGACTGTTGGGAATGATTCCCTATCATTTTTGCATGCATGTTAGCATTTGGTTTGGATTGGATTGGCAAAAAACTCCAATTTTTAGCGTTTTGTTGAATTTTCTGCACTTGAGTCGTTCTGGCCATTTTTAGGTCGTTCGGAGTTAAGTCGTTCGTCCATAGGTCGTGAGTCGTTCACGAGTTAACCCTAGGTCGTTCTGGCCATTTTTAGCTCGTTCGGAGTTAAGTCGTTCATCCATAGGTCGTGAGTCGTTTACGAGTTAACCCTTAAGTCGTGCAGCCCTTCAGTCACGCAACCCTTAAGTCGGTTACGAGTTATCCCGATAGGTCGCTGGACCCTTAACTCGTAGGTCGTTGGACCTTATCTCGTTAGGTCGCTCCTGGCCTAACCCTTCAGTCACGCAACCCTTAAGTCGGTTACGAGTTATCCCGATAGGTCGCTGGACCCTTAACTCGTAGGTCGTTGGACCTTATCTCGTTAGGTCGCTCCTGGCCTAACCCTTAAGTCGTGCAACCCTTAAGTCGTTGGACCCTTGAGTTGCTGAGTCGTTGGACCCTTGAGTCGTTGGGTCGTTGGACCCTTGAGTCGTTGGGTCGTTGGACCCTTGAGTCGTTGGGTCGTTGGACCCTTGAGTCGTTAGGTCGTATAACCCTTGAGTCGTTAGGTCGTTTGGCCATAGCTCGTTAGGTCGTATGACCCTTGAGTCGTTAGGTCGTATCACCCTTGAGTCGTTAGGTCGTTAGACCCTTGAGTCGTTAGGACGTATGACCCTTGAGTCGTTAGGTCCTTAGACCCTTGAGTCCTTAGGTCGTTAGACCTCATTTTATCTTCACTAGGTCGTACCGTTTTGGTCGGGGCGCTGCCCCGCACCCCGCCGAGGGCGCTGCCCCCTGGACCCCCACGACCTGACCGGGCAGGTCGAACCCCATAAGCGGTGGCGTTGCCCCCGCACCCCCACCTAGGGGGGTTGCCACCCCCCCTGGACCCCCCTCCGTAGGCGATCTTATCTGAAAAACATTCAACAGAACTTGCTTTGTTGAGATGCTGAGTTGACCATTCTTCGAGACAAACCATCTCTGGTTATCTCGGCCACGTTTGGTCGTTGGGGAACTTCCACTTTGATGCTTTTGAGCTGATTTCCTTGGATTTTATTCACATCTCCGAATGTGATCTTTGTGACGATTGTTTCTACAATCTCTTCTGTGATTTGTCATTTTAAAAATATAAAGGTTTCAATACTAGTAGTAAATATCAAAACTCTTTTAACAAACAATTTCAACTCTATTTTTAATAACAAAGCTCTTTTCTTAAACCGTTTTCCAATCTATTAGTATATACAAACCTTTACCTCACTCGGATGAGAAATCTAATTAAACGACTTAGTAAAACAAGTGGTATGAAACGCTTGCGTTCACTTCGTCGGTTAATTCCTGGACTTGTTCGATTGAACCTCTTGTGACAATTTTATTAGTGAAGATTTACAGTTTGTTCGTAAATATTTAAGTTAAGCAAGTGGTTATGGGACATGAAGCTAAACTTCTATATTTACTAGCTTAGTGTAATTGACACTTCTCGTTGATCATGACGATCATTCTGATGATTTAGACTAGCAACTGTGCGATGTCTCTTGTTGCGAGGTTAGACTAGACACCACTTGTGTGATTCCACTCACACATACCTTTTTGCTTTTTGGTTAGTCTGGACCTTAATCTGTGTGATTCCATTCACACATGTGGGGTAGCTCCCCTTGGTCTTCGGACCGTCATGTGATAGGCCTCTTTCTCTTTTCTATGATTTCTGGACTTCTTGCATTGATTTCTAGAATTTATGTCATTGACTTGTTATGAGTACAAGTTTGGGGTATGATGCCCTTTCCGAATCTTTGAGAAGATTCTTGTGATATTGATTATCTCTTATTGATTGATCTTCTGTTGATCGTTATTTACATACTTATAGTGGTATGTCATTATGGATGTTTATGTTTATGCCATATCTTTTATGTTATATCATGTCATCTGATATTTATAGCTAGACTGACCCGTTTATTATTTTCTTAAATAATACTCGGGTCAGACCGAGATGTTACAGGTGCTTCTGCTTGACTTCTTCCCAGGGATTCATCACTCTGACTTTTGGCTAACTGTTTAGATTAGCAGTTTTTGTTGTATACACTTGAGATATATACTCATAGTTGTATTCTTTTGTATAGCATGTGTTGCTATTCTTTTGTATTATCGTGGATCTTACTGACCACTACTCTGATGTACACTTTCATGTGTTAGTTATATATTCATATCTTCTTCCGCATTTGTGATATGAATATCTGTGACTGATTTGTGATATGATTATTTCTATGTTTGTTTCCGAAGATTATTTATGGCAACCGTGTGATAAGCAATTACATGGATGGTCGCTCCTCAACAGCCTTATTCTCCGTGCTAGTTGACAGCACTACTCCGGAGTGTTCTTGGCTAGCGTGGGTATAGAGGTGGGGCGTCACACTTTGACTTTTAACTTAAAAATTTAAAGGTTTGAAATTTTAAATTTTATCTTTTATTATGAAAATAGATTTAATAACTTGAACATTGCTTTTTGTTTCGTGGAAAATGGAGTTAAACTGCAAAAGATATGTACATTTCAATTTTGAGTATAAATTGTTTATTTTGCAATTTTGTTATTTTAAATTGTATAAAATTTATTTTTCTTTGTCATATTTTATTTTAATATGTTTTAATATGTTATATTATGTATATTTTGACTTTTAAATATTTTTGAAATGATAATAGAATTTTTCTAAAATTTACTATGATGATTTCCTATTTTTAAAAGGCTGTTTTCCTTTTTCTGCTATTTTCTTCATCTAAACTATATTTAAATTAAAATTTATTTATTTATTTTTGTGATTTCCTTTTTATTTTGTGTTCTTATCTTTATTTATAAATATTTTTAAGTACATAAAAATTTTCCCAAGTTCATTGCACTTATTTTTCATATTTTCAAGACTAGTTGCAAATTTTGCTGTTTTATTTAATTAAACTATATATAATTAATAATTAATTAATTTATTTTTGTTTATTTACTATATTTTCGTATTTTAACTGAATTTATATATGTTTTTCAGTTATATAAAAATTTAAAAAGAAATAATGAATATATGAAGAGTTTGAGATCTTTTGTATGCTTAGTCCTTTTGCATTCCGACCTTTCACTTTCCAAACTCCATTCATCAATGCTTTGGCCGTACCCTACTCCATCTTTCAGCCACATTCCTCACTCTTTCTCACAAAAATTTTATCATCTTTCTTGAGAAAAAAACTCATGGCCATTTGTTTTACAAAAATTTGGTAAATTCTATCATCTTTCTTCTTGTTTTTATGATTTTCCTATTGATTTTTGCATTGATCCTTCTTGTGTTTTGCTAGGCCTAGCCTCTACCACCACCACTACCATCCTCTCCACCATCATCTCCAGCAGCTCATAAGCCTCTCCTCTGACCAAGACAGTAGCCATGACCATCCGTTGATGTTGCACCACAAAATTTGCACAAAAGTTCCACCAAACTAGCCCAGCCAAACCCTTAAGGCCACAGCCTTCATTTTTAACCTAAACCACCTCCATGGCCGCCACCACCAGTCCCTCCACCACCTCTGGCCACCACTCCATCCACCACCTGACCATCCCCTTGCATGACCAAGCCCAATCCATGGTAGGCCGAACCTATATTTGCACCAAAAATCCACTTAATTGCCTTGACTTTTGTATTTCTCATGTCACAACTTCCACTCCTTCATATCCAAGTTAGGCCGAGCCATATGAACCCATATTGACCCAAACCTGAGCCATGTTGGCATCTAGGCTGAGCCTAGTATGATGAGAGCAAGCCCATTTGATCATGTGACAAGCTTATGTTGTCGTGTGCAAGTCTTTTGCTTCTAAGGTTTGGTCATCTCTCTTGTTTTGCAACTGTTCTGCAAACTAAAGTTTTTGATTATATTTGTATGTCGATATCTATGTTTGTGCTTATGTATGTTATATTTTGTGTTGTTTACAAGGGTCTCCATCAATTCAAATCAAATCGTGCTTGTCGTGCCTTTGGAATCGCTCTTGTGTGTGTTGTTTGTCTCTAGCTTCGTAAAAGGTGAGTCTTTCTCACTCTGACATTTATACTTATGAAATAGTGAATTGATGACAAGTGTTTAGTAATATAAAATTTTATGCAAGTTAATGATGATCATATGATATGCTATGCCATGTTATTACCATGTTAAAACTGTTAATTATCACCCGACATGTGATATATGACATTATATTGTGACACTGGCATTGTTTATATTGTTTATGCATATATTCACACTACAAGTTCCCTGTTAGAATAGAATCACTATGGGTTGAAATGATACATACCCAAACGGACTTTAGATTAGGGAAAAATCGTTATGGGCTGAAATGATAGGCCTGAGCGATTTTTATTGTATTTTATTTGACTTGGGATTGCGGGTTTGAAATGATAGAACCCGAGTTTTCTTTGTAAACTGCGGATTGAAATGATATATATCCGTATCACTTGACCTAGGTTAGAAAATTATATACAGACCCCGTGGTATATTTTTAAATGATATTTATTAAAATATGTATTTTTAAAAGTATGAAATTTTGATTTAAAAATATATATATTATGGTTTTAAGAAAATTAAATATTAAGTCTTGAAACTGTGAATTTGAGTACGTAAATGTGAAATAATTGAGATTTTAGACTTTAAATTTTATTTTAAAATGTAAATAAATAATGGAAATTAAATTTAAAGTTTTAAAATTATATTTGAAGTAAAATTTTAAGTTTTATTTAATTTATATGTTAATAAACAGTGAATTTTGACTTAATAAATGAATGGAGTTTTTAAATTGAATATTTGATCTAAAAATTTTGTTGTGTTAAATCATATGTTAAAATGATTTTAAATGTGAAATTTTGAAGTCTAGAAATATTATTTTTGAGTTATAATAAAATTTGGAGTTTTATTATTTTTTTGAAAAGCAAAAATGAAATCTGGAATTCATAGCATTTTCAAAATGTTGTAGTCCTTTGACAGCATTTTTAAATGCTATTGTTTTGAATCTAACAATGTTTGAAATATTTATAAGATTTGAAATGTTTTGTTAGAAAACTGAATTGAATTGAAATTGATGGTTTGATTTGAATTAAATTGGAAATTTGAAATTTTGAATTAAATTGGAAATAAATTTGTAAAATGTAAAGAATTAAATGAATGTTTCATGATTTCAAATGTATGATTTTGAAATGTTATGATTTTCAAAGTGTAATTGTTTCAAGTATTTTTGGTTTCGAAAGAGTTATACTTTGAAAATATTATGATTTTGAAATGAATATATGTTTGAAATGTTTTTGGTTTTGAAGTAAAAACTATTTTGATTGAATAAATAGTTTTGAAATAAAAATGATTTTGGTTTCGAAGTATAAACTATTTTGAAAGAAATATAGTTTGAAATGAAATGATTTGATATTTTTAAAGTATAAACTATTTTGAAATGACCACGGCGTTATAATAACGTTTGGTTGTTAAAGAGACCGGGATTGGAAGTTGTCATACTCTCTGCCAACTCCGAAAACCACTTTAACAACCGTGTACGCGGTGGAGATTCCAGAATGAAGTAGGATGGTGGCGACGTTCTTGAGGTATATTACGTGGACCCAACTCTCGTGAGTTGGCATAAGGTGGCTAAACCAGGAGCGATCTCGGGCCAAGTGAGGTCATTCCTCCGATCGGACACATTGCTTCGATACTATACTCTTACTGGTGATTGATTAGATGGCCATCCTCCGATTTTGATTGGGAGTGTGTTCCGAGGTGGGCGTATGTGGCTACTGCGTTACCACCAGCCCGTGTGCGTAATTGGTATATCTACCCTGGCATTGCCTTGTGTGCCGTGTCACCTACCATACCGAGCATTTACTACGAGTTTGTTTTTCTCCCGTAGGCCGTGTGGTATCCTCTGACAGTCACCCGGAGTGGAGATGGCATGATATTGGATGGACTACTGGGACTATTATGTGTGAAGGATGATATGGGTAGCCCGGAACGCTATTTAAAAGTATGTTTATTTTATTGTAGACATTATTATAATAGCGCAATATTACTACATAGTAAATAGTTTAACGGATCCTTAAAGGATGGGCGATCCCAAGCATCCTTTAAGTTACTGATGCATTTTTGTTACTGTTCATTTGAGTTGATTTATAGTTCATAAGTATTTATGTCCTGACTCGAGTGTTTTGTGTTTTGCTTTACGCTCGAGTCAGATTGAGTGAGTTAGCATTCAAGATTCACCTTTGGAGCTGGAGCTTTCCTTGAAGATCTAGCCATCTATTTTGCTTTTTGTATCCAGTGATTTCAGTGATGTATTCTGATTTATACCTGATGTATCTTGTTACTCTTCTGTTGTATCTTGTTTAAGTCTGATGTATCTTATTTTTATATAGTAGCTTCATGAACTACTATCTCTTTTATTTCCGCTGCATTATTATTTACTCTGTGTCTGTGATCTGTGACTATGTATTTACTGTATATTCTGAGATTTGCCAAATTTTATTTACAACGCGGTATTTTGAGCAATTCAAGTCCGACATGTGCGGATGCGAATGGCTGAAAATATCGGGTCGTTACAAATCACCTTTAAATGTTAATTTAAATTCCAATTATTTACTAACAATTTTATTTATATTGGCAAACCATTAATTAAATGCATATTTCATTATTCAAACCTATACTTGTATATTATCCAATTAACAATTCATATAACATTTTTGAACTTCTTAAATATTTTGGTAAGTTATATCTATGCTATAGAATGAAATTTAATACTATGCGAGTTTTACAGTTTCAGTTTTATTTTAAGTTCATAATTTCCTAATTCTAAGGATTTCTACTTTAATTGATATTTTCACTTAGCTCTTAGGTTCATTTCTCATTTCACAATTCAGAAGTTCCTTAATGATTCAAGTCTAAATTCATTTCAATCATTTTAAAAAAATCATTAATTTTTAAAGGACTTAAGAATTCCAATCCCGGTTTCATTTCAAATCAAGTTTTGAAATAATATATACTTATATAATTTATATCAAATCATACTATAGAGAATACAAATAAAATAAAAGTTGAATCAAAACAAGGTTTAGACAAGCTATTAAGTGGTCTCCCCCACTCGGACTCTCGAAAATAAACGCCGATGATGCGTGCACTCATCACTGAAATCATTCTCTCGCGTCAAGAGAAGGGAATATAACACTTATTATAAAAAAATAATCCTTCGAAAACAATTTCAACCCAATTATACTATCATATAATACTCATATTATATTTTTCAAATTCTTGTAAGTCAATTTCAAACACCGGAATTTAAATCCCCAAATCCAAGTTAAAATTCATTTATATTCATTATCAATTGTGTTTACAAGATTTCATTTCGTTAATCCATTGTTATTTAATCAATTGTTGTAAATATTGACTGATCAAACAATAACGATAATAATCTAATATTATCATCCCCTAACAATCAATTCAATCAAAATGAATAAATATTCAAATAATTCTTTTATATAAATATATTCCAAAACGATATTGTGTTGGTTTGTCCTATTCGAGTGTTTAGAAATTCCTATCGACGCTTTGGCGTCCCAAGTATCGACCAGAATTCATAAATACTCAACGGAACAAAGTTAACACAATAAAAAACCATTTTATATCAAATAACAAGTACGCTCTCTCATATACACTTATCTCATTCATATAGTTTACCTTTATTTAATTGAGTTATTCCCCACTAGAGCCAAGGTTTATCGCTAAACCAAGGCTCTGATACCAACTGTAACGACCCGCCTTTTTGGACAGTTTAAACCGACGATCAAATACACATGTCGATTCCAAACCATTCAAAAGGGGTAGATGGTTATTGGGGTAAATAAGAAAAGAAAAGGAAGAGAAATAAAGGAAATGAAACAACACAGAATCTCGCAGCGGAATGATAAAATATAATAGTCAAATAAACAGTTCATGAAGCTGTCTGCTATACTTTGACAATTATTTATACAACATTTATCGGAGTTATACATATACAACAGAACAATTAAATAATGCAGCAGATAGCATGATGCAAGGGTAATAATAGTAATAGTATACCAAATCTTCGTCTTCGTCCTCCAGAATCGATCTTCAAAAATCTAAAAAAACTCAGGACTGATTCGAGCGTAATGAAAAGGCAAAACACTCGAGTCAGGACTAATATATCCTTATGAAAGTTAAATCAATCGTAAATAAATATGAGTGTAACGGCGTCAGAGATGTTTACGGGGTTTGACATCTCATGTCCAGTGTCAACGTGCGTGCAATAACTCAAGAGATGTTACGGGATTTTCCATCTCTTAAGGATCCGTTAAACTATCTACTATGTAGTAATGTACGCTAAGTAGATAATGCCTATCGGTAATATAAAGTATCAAAATAGCGTTAAGGCGTTACCATAATCCCCCTTAACACATTTTTATAATGCCATAGTCTATACAGCACCGCAAGCCCCACCGTAAACTGGTGGTTATCAGAGGGTACCCCATAGGTATAACACAAAGCATAACGTAGTGGTCGCGAATAGGATAATCAGTATGACAAGGTACATGAGGCGATACCAACTAGGATACTAGTAGTTGCGTGATCCGGACTGATGTTGGGCATAGCCAGCAGCCACCCCAACACCGCGAAACAACACTCCCAATTCAAGGGGTGCACCCAAATCGAATCACAAATGTAATAGAAATGGTATCGAAGAAGCGTGTCCGCTAGAGGTGGCAAACCTCAATGGCCCGGTGCGGCTCCTGTTTAGTCATGTTAGGGGTCATCCAATATCGTTCTCTTTCTTTAGTCAACGCGTTCACCAAACCATCCACTTCATTCTGGATCAACAGTCCGCGTATAATAGTTATTAAAGTGGTTTTCGGTATCGACAGAGAGTATGTCCATATCCGATCCCGGTCCCTTTAATAACTACGTATTATTACACCGTTGGCTCTTTTACATTTCAAATCGATTCATAATTGATATCAAAATATCATATTCGCTTCAAAATCAAATCCATTTCAAAAATCATCGTATCTATTAAAATGTCAGATTCCGTTTCAAAAATCATTTTCGTCTCAATATCTTATTTCGATTTCAAAATCAATTCGGATTTCAATTTAGGTTGCAACTTCATTTAACCCAATTCGTATTTAAATTCAAGATTTAAACATAAACACTTCACCTTATTGACCAGCTTAGAATTTTAGAAAATAGTTTTAAGTAGTTTAAAAGTAGTTTTAAATAATTAAAATAGTTAAAATACTTAAAATCTTAAAATGGATTTGAAATAGATAAATTAGTTTAAAATAATTTAAATTGGGTTAAGTAGATTTAAAATAGATCAAAATAGTTTAGGTATTCAAAAATGGTTTATATAGCAGAGTAATTTGGAAAACGAAATAAAATAGCTCCAAAACCAATCCATTTCAATTATAACTTCCCAATTCAAATCAATTCAATTTCCATTCCACCGATTCAATTTCGATTTCAATTCAAATCAATGTCAAATTTTACTTCAAATTAATTCAATATTACATTCACCTTTAATTTATTCAATTTCAATTTATATTGATTTGGAGCTGGATTTTCAAAATATCAATTTATAACGCTTAACAAAATTTTCCTTCAATATTCAAATTTAAATCCAAATCTCAAATATGATTCAATTCCAAGCTCATTTCAAAATATCATTTTTATATCACTTTTACTTAGTAATATTCAAAGCTCAAATTTAATGTTCAATCTTTAAAACAAATAAATTTCCGAAATTCAATCCAAATTTTAAATCTCAAAGTCTCCACTCAAACTTATTCAACAATTTCTTTTAACCAAAATTTTATTTCAACATTCCAAACTCAATTTTTCGATAAATTCGATTCCTATAAATTGATTTCTATTTATAACTTCTAAATCAAAACGTTTAAATAAATCTCAAATCGACGATTTTAAAATTTATTAATTTAGCCAATTCGGTGTCCGTATATAATTTTCTATCCTATGGGCAGGTAATTATTTATTTTAATTAAATGTCAGGGATGAGTATATATTACTTAAACCAATCACAGTGTCATAGGTATGCATAACGGTATATATATAAGTAAATAAACATCCAAACATTTAAATATCAACCAATAACATCCATCAAAATACATCATCCAATAAACAATACAATTCATGGCAGTTTCATAGTTATCAATGTCGGGTAATTTAATCGCAATTCAATTTTAATTTCAATTTAACCGTCAATTTAATTTTCCAACGGTTAATTCAAATGACAAGCTATATGACAATTAAATTTTTACCAAAAAATGAAAAATAAAATCATAACACTTCATAATATCAAATTTAACTAGCATAAAGATATTTAGTACATTGTGAGCGTTATAAAACACTCACCTTGATTTCAATGTAGTTCCAGCGCTTTATTTCGAATAATATTAAACGAGCGTTTAATTTTATCTGAAATTTTCACTATCTCAAAATGATTCCAATCTAGCTCCATTGCGTAGTGCTCGTCCATACGGTTCCAATGCAATTTGATTCGTAATTTTTCGACTTCGTACGGAAAAGTTACATAGTTTTAAAGTTACACGAATTATAATATAAATATTTACAAATTTAATTTACATTTCAACCCAGACTCCATCATAGCCGCTCGTTCCTTGCATAGCAGATCTGGGCCGCACCCCCTCCCCCTTCTTCCTCACGCGTGAAAACACGTACGCTTCCCAGTACACGAACCCAATCGCCGCCGTTTAGCCCCAATACACGCAACCCATACATCGGCTTCCACGACGATCGGGATACGCCATATCGAAGAGCATCTCAAGAGCCACCTGCGCCGGCCATGGGGTGGAGCTCGGCCCCATCTACGGCCTGGAAAAACGTGAAAAACATGTTGACTTTGTGGTCAATTTCCCGACGATCCGTTGACCCAATCACGATCATGACCGTTGGATTTGTAGATCTCGTCGAGATCTACAACTTTTTAGTTGAGAGTTTTTGCTAATTCTTCACGGATTTGGAGATAATTGAGGAGGAAGTTCGACAATTTCTGGCCTTCGAAAATGAAAGTGGCGGCTGGTCAAAAAGAGTTATGGTTTGGAGCAAATGGAAGAGGATGGGTCCTTTTATAGAAAATTGCAAAAACACTATTCACCGAAAATTTTTCGAACCCCAAATGAAGCGTGCCGACAGGCGTTCCTAAGGTTTACCATACGTTCCAGACACAATGGAATAGGTTTCGGAGGCTAATTCGATCATATGTGTGAGTTACGGCGATAAACGATCAAATTTAAATTAAACCGATTCAACTAATTTCAATGCGTTTTGGCTTGCCCCGGACAAATGGTAAATCCCATTGACATGAAATTTGAAATCTTACAATAATATCACATTACAGATCCGATGAAACTGGTTTCGTCGAAATCCGAGACCGTTTAAAAAACGACTATTTTAACTCACCAAATTAATATTAAAACAATTTCAACGCGTTTCGAGCTGCCACGGTCAAACGACAACTCCGATTGCTAAGAAAATTGAAATCGGATAATAACTAACTATTACGGATCCAATAGAACTAGTTTCGTCCAATTCTGAGACAATTCAAAATTTGGCTATTTTCCAGCCGATAATTAAATATTAAAATATTCAATTTTCACAAATTTACTTTTAATTTGATTTTAAAAGTTCTACAACATCATTTAAACCTAATATGATAAAATAAAATTTTACAAATCATTTTAATCATATTAAACCCATTATTCAATTTATGCAATAAATTCCAATTTTAAAATCTTATTAACTCTATTAAAATCTAAATATAACTTACATTCACTTTGGAAACCAAGTTGAATCATATTAAACCAAATTTCAGTTATTCACTCTATTTTCATATATTAAATTTCAATATCAAATTAATCATATCAAATTCGAAATTTAATTTTCCAAACATTCGTAATATTAAATTTAAACGAATTTGATTATTCTTAAATCACTATCTTTTGAAATATTCAAACGAACTTAAAATTTAACAAATTCAAATTATAGAACAACCATTTTCATTAAACAGTTATTCAATTCCCGTTATTCAATTTATTCAATAAATTCCAAATATTAAATTTAAACAATTTAATTGTTCAATATTTGACGGATTTCAATATTGGATTTTTTTAAATAAAAATTTCATTATCAGTCGATTTACTATATTACATCAAATGAACTCTACATTATTATTAATCCACAGTTAGAGATAATGCACACAACTAATATATGAACTTTCATTTCAATTGTAATTGGTTCACAAATTCAATTCGACCAACTAAATGAATAGGTAACTTAAATAATTATCACCGTTAACTTTTAATTTCTTATAAGTTTATTATTTACAAACAAGTGTCACACTTACCTATACAATACAAATTCATTCAATTACCTATGACTACATAACATTTCAATTGATTTGGGATTTCATTCAATTCATAAATAATTAACTTAGATAAAATTTGTTGTATTTCATTCTAGAATTTATTATTCCAACGACTTACAATTTTTTTTCTAACACTAAACCACGAAATCTTATTTAAATTAGCTATTTTAATTATCGAAAATTTACGGGTCGTTACAATCCCGGTCTCTTCGAAACGATCAACGAATTTGGCCAGATTTGATAGTCAATTATTTAACTATCAAACTACACACATAAGCAGTCACTAGGACCATAATAAATCTTCAAACATTTATTTCAAAATATCTTTACAAAGATATATATACAATCTCTTTCAATATATGAAAACACTTTCGAATACTATATCCATAAAAGGATATTTTCAAACCAAATCAGTACTTAGAAATATTTCGAAATTTCAATTTATAATCCATTACTTAGAAAAATATTTCTATATAATCATTTCGTAGTTAAAATATTTCCAAAACCATTCATTTCAATACTAAGGAAAATATTATAAGTATATTTTTCAAATCATTACTAATATCAATACAGAATATTCATAACTTATCTCATAAATCTTTAGAATTTATATTAATTCCTTTTTTACAATTTCTAGAAAAATCGATCATACTTATTTATAATCCAACTAAAACTTTTTAGCTCCTTTTATGAATTCATTTCATTTTTGATGTCCCTGTATCAAAACATTTTGGAAATTCTCTTAAATTTGTAGAATTCCTTTATGAGATTTCTCTTATCAAATTTCATCCGTAAAATAAACCCGCTTTACAAATCTCGAGAGGATTTATAAATAAATTTCAAACACATACCTTTAAATCCTATTTATAAAAATAATAAGTATTTTTAGAAAATAATAATTTATTTTCAAAACATGTATAAGTAATTATATAAAACATCAAAAACACTTTTAAATAAACAACTATAAATAATTTCCAATTCTTTTTCATTTACAATTCATAACTATTTTCAAATTCTAAAATAGAATCCACAATATCTTTTTAAACCAATTTTCATATCTTATTTTAAATTCACACTGCGAATTTAGATTCCCAATTTATTAAATGACAATCATCCTACTTTATTTATAAACATTGTTTATAAATACATAAACTCCTTCCTAGTTTTTCTTGGTTAATAACAGATTCATGTTTAACAACTTCATTTATAAGTGCAGTCCTTTATAAATTTCCCTTATTCTCCCAATCTATTGAAATAACGATTTTTAGAACCCTTTTACATTTAAACAAATATCACCTAAAATTTATTGTTTAAAAACCTTTTATATACATGATTTCAAAATCTCTATTTAAATTGTTTCACGAAATAGTCAAGTACACATTTAAAATCAAATCATTTATTTTATCCAAATCAATCCCTCTTTAAATAATCCGAAACTCAATATAAATATTTCACTTCCAAAATCGCCTTCTAATTTCTTTTCAAATTCAAAAATGATACTTATGGTATTTTAAAATATGAAAATTTAAACAAGTGCTACTATACATCTAATAGATTAAATCATATCATAATCTATCATAAACTATTCAAACACATCATACATCACTATATATGAAATTAAAATCAACATTTTTGAGGAATCCAGTTGGATCCCTCTAACCTGTGTTCCTGCTACCACAAATGTTATATACCATAAAATAATAATCCCACTTCGAGGCGGGATATCGAAATAAAAGGGTCATCCGCTATTGTGCAGGGCGCAAAGTGTCTCATCCACTCCAGTCGATGGGAATATACCCAAATACTAATATGTATACTATTATATATAATATAACATCCAACTGATAATAATTTATAAATTCATCCAATCAACCATTAATAAATTTTTAACAATACAAATTAAAACTAGATATCCAAAATGAGTGAGATTTACTCACCTTGATTTTTAATTTGCCAAACATCCAGATTTTGAATCAAATCGAACAATTTTCGATTTAATCTAAAATTCTAACTGACTTCGAAATAGTCCAAACCAATTTTGTTGTATAACACTTGTTGATACGGGTACGACGTTATTTGTTTCCTCCCAATCGGACCTTATATGAGGATGATATACTTTTATAAGATTCAATAATTTAAATAATATTATATTCACTAATTACACATCATTAACATATAACTTCCTATTATAAACTCCTCCCCTATTTTTCCTCTTCTTCCTAAATGCATGCTGATGCTTCCCTCCCTCAACCGTGCGCGCATATCCATTGATATGGCAAATCACTCCATGGAATCCAAATTCGACAATTCCGTTGAACTTCACTTGTGAATCACCACCTTCCCATACCAAAATCATCGACTCCGCCTCAACATAGCAAAACGCGATCCCTTTCCCCCTCCTTGATTGTAACAAACGAGTTATTTTCGACTTTCGAAAATTCAACATTGATACTCACTTTATCGAATGCCGAGAAATCGAAGGCCAAAAACCCGAAATGTTATGGTTTTAAGAGAAAGATTTTAAGAAAAGAAAAAGAAAAAGATAGAAAATTTAGATAGGGAAAAGAAGATAGAAGATTTTAAAATTGAAAGAAAAGAGAATAGAAGAAAAAGAGAATAGAAAATAGAAAAACAGAAGAAAATAGGACGGAACAGAAAACAACAGAACAACATCAGAATCTCACAATTCGCAGCGGAACAACATATAATAATAAATGAATAATCTTTAAACAAAGAACTATATCAGTTATTACATTTTATACATTACATTACATCATATCATCAGAGTGTACAACAACAATATACAACATCAAACAGTGCAGCGGAAAAAGAAATACTATATAAACTAGTAATACGCCATGTCGTCTATCTTGCCTCCAGCAACTCCAGAATATCCAGAATATCCTGATAAACCTTAACTCTTGACTGCCCGTGTGGAAATTGGTGGGCACCCAGAGTTTAGGAAGGAAAACAATAAACTCCGAGTCAGTCATGTGACTGGTGTGAGAACTCAAAACAGTTTATTTATCTTTAAAATCAAAATAGAGGAATATTTTTAAATTCAATTCGCAATGCTTTTAAAAATGAGACTACCATAAGGCCTCCCGCACACACACACATGCAAACGCAGAATCGGAGGAGATTTCTCCTTATGATAGTCAAAGATGCTTGATACGCATTTAAAAAGACATTTGATATTATTATTAGTGTATAGTGTAGGAAAAAATTCATTTCGAAAGTAGAATATAAATCTTAGCCAACATACGACCATTATCGTATGCCTACTATAGCTAACTATGTTCAATAGCAGGTTACCGCCACATTCCATAGCAGGTTATGCAACTAAAACCGTACAAGTCACGTATTGTTTCTTTGGATTTCCAACAAATGGTCAGGCCAAGGAACTTCCCATTGCCACATGAGAATGCCTCTGGAAAGACATCCCCGAGAACCAAACCGGAACTCTGCCAACACAAGGCCGGGTTACCCCTAACTGGGTAACTACTGACACGAGCACACCATTCCCCGATCGTAAACGACCTTTCTCACGGGATCCCGAAAACCAACAACCACAAAGTAATAAATTCGTAGTAACCACATAGGTTAAATATCTGGGCTCCATACCATGATACCACCTCTATCCAAAAGGAAATGTACATACCCTAAAGGGAGCTACCCCTCATAACCTTGCCGCATCTTTCCTGTTTTGACCATTTCCGGGGTGTGAGGCTCGACGAAGTCACGTCCACAAAAACATACTTTATACAAAAGCCATGCTTTGGGTCAACAAATGATCAACACAATGATCACCAAGATAGACGATCAAATAAACGATCCTATCACAATAATCAACACAATGATCATTTACAGCAACACTCAGCATGTCACATTACCAAATTGGGAATATATCGCTGATAACTTCAATTATATAACCTCTGAGCTCGTACGTCTCAGAGAAGGGTGTTAAGCTAAAGAATAAATTCTCCGCCACCAACAGAAATATATTTGAAAGAAATCGGCTTTATATCTCAACTTGTAATGTCAGACATACAATCCATACAAGTCTGTTCCGAGCTCGAACAAAACCGAAGGCACTTACAAAGAAGTTCTTGCAATCCGGATATTCACAATCCTGATCGGATTTCCCATCACTTAGGGAGTCTCTATACCGCTGCAACTCAGTGCAGAGACAATCGACAGGTCATCCTATCGCTCTCGCAAATACCGGGTCTTCAACACCGATCTTCAATGCAATTATAACGACGTATCACATATTCGGAATGGGTTATACGACCCCATGGTCCTTTCCCGGTTAACCCGAATAGTGAGCGCTTATTCAAAAATAAGTGTGGCATTCACATTCAAACAAATCACATCAATTACCCATTCAAAGGGAAATATTGATAGTCGATTATTGAACTATCACTGGATATGCACACATCACCAGTTTCCAAATAATTTTCCAAATTATTTATTTCCAAAATATCTTCACTAGATATATAATTTTCAACACTTCAAAAATAAATCAATATTTATTTTTAAACCAATTCCACTTCCTTTATAAATTCCTTAGTGAATTTACATTTCACAATATCTATTGATATACGTTTTCAATTATCCATTTTCAATTTATCTTCAAAAAGATGAATTCTAAATATCACTTCATATTGGAAAACAATTCCATACTTATTTAATAAGTAATTCACAAATTTTATTTATTTTCAACACTTGGAAAATATTCAATATACTTCAGTTAAAAATAAGTATATATTTCATTCTTTAAGGAAATCATTCTCTTAAACATATTTATTTGGGCCAAAACGAATGTTACGTAAAACATCGTTACGACAACCCAAAATCACTAGTATAGGGATTCGAAATTAGAATAGATATATAAATCCCAATACTATACAAAACATTTCCTTTCGGAAATCATTTACTATAACAACAGTGTTATAGTCTACTATTTCCTTTTCATTTCTCGAAAACGTCTATTTCAACAATTAATGTTGAAATCTATGGTTTCGAATCTCAACACAATTAAAACTTCGTTAGATCGTTTTAATTCTATTTCAAATATCACATTCAAAACAATTTCTTTAACATCTTATTCACTATTCAAAAACGTGAATATACTTCATTAACAATTTCATCCTTTTATTCATTTTAATTCAAAGGATTATTCACTATTCAAAAACGTGAATATAACTCCACTTATAGGTTTCAACAAATTTTCTTGTCAAAATAAGTCATTTGCGAATTTATAAAACAACGTTTATAAATTCCATTTCTATTTATTTATAAAAACTTCCTTTTTATAAATTCTTTTATTAACCTATTCCAGTTTATAACTCAATTATAAACTAAAAGTTCATATTATAAGTTAAATACTTATAAAACGATTATTTTACAAAATCGTTCCTCTAAAGACTTTCCAAACCATAAATCTTATAACTTATAAGATTCATTTATTTAACCAAATCTATTCTTTCAATAACTTCACAAATTTATAAATCTTACTATTTATAAATTTTATTTATAACTTCGTAGTTTATAATTTTATAAATTTCATTCTTTAATGAAATTCATTTTCACTTCATTCAAACACTTATAAAAACTCGTTTTATAATTCAAATGTTTTAATTTATAAATATCAATTTATAAATCCTTTAATATAAATCAATTTATATTATTCTTTAAAACGTCTTTAATTTCCTTTATAATTTCATCCTTTCTCTTGATTTATAAAATAATCAAATTTTATAAATCCTATATTTAAACTTTTCACAATAATTCTAAAATATCTCGATTAAACTATTTTATAAAATCAATAGCATCATATTCTCAAAAATCAGTTTTTAACTGTATTTCACAAAAATCATAATTTTTATAACATTAAAAATTATAACGTTTATTTATTTAAAATGGATCAATTCCAAAATTATTTTATAAAACGTATACTTTCTAAAATCACTTTAAAATCATTTTAAAATCCCAAAATCTGGGTCCAATGATGCTACACACCAAATAGTCAATCACGACGACAACGATATCATATATCGATATGATAATCAATCAAATATCAAAATATCTGAAATTAAATAAAAACTGTTGAGGAATCCAGTTGGATCCCTCCAATCTGTTTTCCTGCATCCAAAAACATTAGCACAATACCAATTTCGTTCCAGTACGAAATTATCGCGGTATATGTTCTTATTAAATATTATCCGCTTAATAACGACGCAATAGGGTCTCATCCGCTAAAAAATACGGAGAATCAACAACTGCAATATATACATATGCCAATATATATATATATTGATATTATATATATAATACCAATTTCACTGTTTATGAAATATTCGCGGTATATGTTTTTAATAAATAACATCCGCTTACTAACGGCGTATAATGTCTATTTTAACAATTAATAGATAACAATCATCATTCAAACATGCATTCAAATATTTTAAATCTAACTATTTAAAATAAAATCGAAACTGATTCGATTGAGTGAGAAGTTCTCACCTTGATTTCAATTTCCGTTTTAGCGATTTATTTCGAATAAAATTAAACGGACGTTTAATTTTACCCAAAATTCTCACTAACTCCACACGACTCCAAACCAACTCCATAGCGTAGTGCTCGTACATACGATTCCAACGCAACTGGTTTCGCGCATTTTCGACCTCGTATGAAAAAGATATTGATTTTTGAAGTTTACACGATTTTTTATATAATAATTTACAACAATTTATATAATTTTCTAAACCCTAACTGATCATTGCCGTTGATATCTGTTGCTCCCATCAGAGCCGTGCACGAACGCCCCTTCCCCCACGCGAAAACCTATAGGCCGTAGAACCCATCACGCACGCACAAAAACTCGATGCCGCACGCCACTCCACTCGACTAGAAGTTGATCGACCATCACCATCGTGAAGCCCTAGGCGCCACGCCCCTTCACCGTGAACGCCGATGAACTCGGCTGCATGAATCACGAGGAAACCTCGAACGAACGTGCGCCCTTCACTGCCGAATTTTGGCGAATCCAAGCCACTTCAACGCAAATCCACCGTTGGATGCCTCGGCCTCGCTACCCTCTACGATTCTCTAGTTGAGATCATTGCCTAAAATTGCTTGGATTTGAAGAGATTCGAGGGAGAAGGAAGGAGCATTTTCGGCCGTTGGTTCCTGGGTGGCGGCTGCAACGTGAATTAGGGTTTTGTGTTTCTTTTTTTATTTTTTTGGATTTATGAGCCTATTTATAGAAGAAAATCGAACACTATTCATCCGGAAATTCCGAACTCCGATTTACGCGCCGTAACCAGCGTTTCTAGGGTTTACCCCGCGTTCCGGACACAATGGAATAGGTTTCGAAAGCTAATTCGGACATCTGTGCGAGTTATGGCTGTAAACGCTCAATTTAAATTAAACCGATTTAAGCGATTTTCTAGGCGTTTTAATTTGTACCGGACAAACGGTAAATCCAATTGACTTGAAATTTGAAACCTTACAATAATATCACATTACGGATCCGATGAAACTAGTTTCGTCGAAATCCGAGACTTTTTGAAAAATGGCTATTTTCACTCGCCAAATTTAAATTAAAAATAAATCGATGCGTTTCGAGCTGCCACGATCAAACGATAGCTCCGATTGACACGAAAATTGAAATCCGGTAATAACTAACTATTACGGATCCAATGGAACTGGTTTCGTTCAATTCTGAGACTGTTCAAAAATTGGCTATTTTCACTAGTCGATTAAATATTAAAATATTCAATTTTCACAAATTAACTTTTAATTCGATTTTAAAAGTTCTAAAATATCATTCTAACTTCCATATGATAAAATAAAATTTTACAAATCATTTTCAATCATATTTAACCCTATTTTCAATTATTTCCATAATTTAACATATTAAATTATCGATTTAATTATTCAATTAAATCCAATAATTCAAATAAAAATTTATTTGACTTATAAATTCACTTATTAATATTTAAAATTAATTAAATATTCAAATTTTAATTAATAAAAATTCTGGGTCGTTACAATCTTCCCCCCTTAAAAGAATTTCGTCCTCGAAATTATCAAGTAAGAAAAATTACAGAAGCTATTAATTTTCCCAAAATTCATAGTTAAACTTCTTACAAATCTTTACTAAGTTTTCAAAATCATACTTAGTTATCTTTTTCAAAAACAAACTATATCATTTAACTTTCAATTCTAAATAAAAGTTAAAGTTTTCAAAAATTTCCAATTTTCTCAAAAATTTTCTAACGCCTTAAATTTTCGAAAAAATTCGCCATAGTCTCCTTTGCGCGGCTCGATCCGAAAAAAAAAATGACAGTATATATATCACAAATATACATCTCATCAAGTAATGAGGCATCCCGCAGGGAAAAAATATAAAAGTACGGTATGTAATCTGAGATATGTACCTTATATTTTATTAGCAAGCATATACGGCTAATATAGCGCGAAAGCGAGCTCCAAATGCGAAGCAAACGCGATCCGCACCTACTAATCACTCAACAAACAACATGAGAACCATGCTATAGATAATAGTATCAATATACAACATATAGCAACTGAAACAAAACAACAAATGCAAGCATCAACCAACTAACATCCATAA
Organism: Allium cepa; assembly: GCA_030765085.1. NCBI lineage: Eukaryota > Viridiplantae > Streptophyta > Magnoliopsida > Asparagales > Amaryllidaceae > Allium > Allium cepa. The sequence goes on from CM060937.1 coordinate 950,768,898, forward strand.
CCAATAAATATTCATTCATATTCTTATTAATATTCAATGAATTAGGTTTTCAATTTAATCACATTTGATTCATTTACATTGGGTTTACTAACATTCATTTTCAATTTGCTTATATTCACTAATTCATATTCAAGTTGGTTCACTTCCAATTCAAATTCAATTCTATTCAAATTTATTTACTTCTAATTTGAATTCAATTACATAGCTTTAAATTTCACTAATTCACTTTCATTAATACTTAATGAATTATATACAATCAACTAACAATCATATAACAATCAATGTATATTTATTATAACCAAATTCCTTTTCTTACAATTGGTTTAATTTAATTGATTTTCATTCAATTATTCAACTTTCTAATAACATTAGATTTTAATGAATTACCACTTATATTCATTATTTCATATCAACTTAATTCACATTTAATTGATTAATATTCAATCCATTCATTCAATTCAATTATAAAAGTTGAATTTCATTTATATAACTCAAGTTCACATCCACCACTTAACTTTATTAATTTAGTTTGATACTAATATCAACTTCATTCAACATCACTTAAGTTATATTCCATTTATAAACATCACTTGTTTTTACATAACTTAAATTCCTAAATATATCCATATAGTTTCACTTCTTATATATATAAGTTTATTTCACAATTGTAAATCACTTTAATTATAATTTAATTCTTATAATTCTTTTGCTTATACAATTATTCCTTTATTTAGATTATTCAAACAACTAAACAATCATCTTATATACACTTTAATAATTCTGAAAAATTATTTTCTTTATATACAAAATATAATCAAAGTAAAATTATTTCATTTACCCAATTTAAAACAATACTGTGTCGAATTGTTCTATTCAAGTGTTTAGAAACCCCTTCGGCATAGTCTTGCGGACCACGCTGACGAAAGTTCATATGCCACTCAATAAACCAATCATCACAATATAAAACAATTTTATATATTCACTAACAAATACGCTCTCATAGCTATTATTACACTCAAATTCATTCTAGAGCACTACTGACTCTATCTCTAATGAGTAATACCCAACAGAACCATGGTTGTCGCTTAACCATATGCTCTGATACCAGATGTAACAAACGAGTTATTTTCGACTTTCGAAAATTCAACATCGATACTCACTTTATCGACTGCCGAGAAATCGAAGGCCAAAAACCCGAAATGTTATGGTTTTAAGAGAAAGATTTTAAGAAAAGAAAAAGAAAAAGATAGAAAATTTAGATAGGGAAAAGAAGATAGAAGATTTTAAAATTGAAAGAAAAGAGAATAGAAGAAAAAGAGAATAGAAAATAGAAAAATAGAAGAAAATAGGACGGAACAGAAAACAACAGAACAACATCAGAATCTCACAATTCGCAGCGGAACAACATATAATAATAAATGAATAATCTTTAAACAAAGAACTATATCAGTTATTACATTTTATACATTACATTACATCATATCATCAGAGTGTACAACAACAATATACAACATCAAACAGTGCAACGGAAAAAGAAATACTATATAAACTAGTAATACGCCATGTCGTCTATCTTGCCTCCAGCAACTCCAGAATATCCAGAATATCCTGATAAACCTTAACTCTTGACTGCCCGTGTGGAAATTGGTGGGCACCCAGAGTTTAGGAAGGAAAACAATAAACTCCGAGTCAGTCATGTGACTGGTGTGAGAACTCAAAACAGTTTATTTATCTTTAAAATCAAAATAGAGGAATATTTTTAAATTCAATTCGCAATGCTTTTAAAAATGAGACTACCATAAGGCCTCCCGCACACACACACTTGCAAACGCAGAATCGGAGGAGATTTCTCCTTATGATAGTCAAAGATGCTTGATACGCATTTAAAAAGACATTTGATATTATTATTAGTGTATAGTGTAGGAAAAAATTCATTTCGAAAGTAGAATATAAATCTTAGCCAACATACGACCATTATCGTATGCCTACTATAGCTAACTATGTTCAATAGCAGGTTACCGCCACATTCCATAGCAGGTTATACAACTAAAACCGTACAAGTCACGTATTGTTTCTTTGGATTTCCAACAAATGGTCAGGCCAAGGAACTTCCCATTGCCACATGAGAATGCCTCTGGAAAGACATCCCCGAGAACCAAATCGGAACTCTGCCAACACAAGGCCGGGTTACCCCTAACTGGGTAACTACTGACACGAGCACGCCATTCCCCGATCGTAAACGACCTTTCTCACGGGATCCCGAAAACCAACAACCACAAAGTAATAAATTCGTAGTAACCACATAGGTTAAATATCTGGGCTCCATACCATGATACCACCTCTATCCAGAAGGAAATGTACATACCCTAAAGGGAGCTACCCCTCATAACCTTGCCGCATCTTTCCTGTTTTGACCATTTCCGGGGTGTGAGGCTCGACGAAGTCACGTCCACAAAAACATACTTTATACAAAAGCCATGCTTTGGGTCAACAAATGATCAACACAATGATCACCAAGATAGACGATCAAATAAACGATCCTATCACAATAATCAACACAATGATCATTTACAGCAACACTCAGCATGTCACATTACCAAATTGGGAATATATCGCTGATAACTTCAATTATATAACCTCTGAGCTCGTACGTCTCAGAGAAGGGTGTTAAGCTAAAGAATAAATTCTCCGCCACCAACAGAAATATATTTGAAAGAAATCGGCTTTATATCTCAACTTGTAATGTCAGACATACAATCCATACAAGTCTGTTCCGAGCTCGAACAAAACCGAAGGCACTTACAAAGAAGTTCTTGCAATCCGGATATTCACAATCCTGATCGGATTTCCCATCACTTAGGGAGTCTCTATACCGCTGCAACTCAGTGCAGAGACAATCGACAGGTCATCCTATCGCTCTCGCAAATACCGGGTCTTCAACACCGATCTTCAATGCAATTATAACGACGTATCACATATTCGGAATGGGTTATACGACCCCATGGTCCTTTCCCGGTTAACCCGAATAGTGAGCGCTTATTCAAAAATAAGTGTGGCATTCACATTCAAACAAATCACATCAATTACCCATTCAAAGGGAAATATTGATAGTCGATTATTGAACTATCACTGGATATGCACACATCACCAGTTTCCAAATAATTTTCCAAATTATTTATTTCCAAAATATCTTCACTAGATATATAATTTTCAACACTTCAAAAATAAATCAATACTTATTTTTAAACCAATTCCACTTCCTTTATAAATTCCTTAGTGAATTTACATTTCACAATATCTATTGATATACGTTTTCAATTATCCATTTTCAATTTATCTTCAAAAAGATGAATTCTAAATATCACTTCATATTGGAAAACAATTCCCTACTTATTTAATAAGTAATTCACAAATTTTATTTATTTTCAACACTTGGAAAATATTCAATATACTTCAGTTAAAAATAAGTATATATTTCATTCTTTAAGGAAATCATTCTCTTAAACATATTTATTTGGGCCAAAACGAATGTTACGTAAAACATCGTTACGACAACCCAAAATCACTAGTATAGGGATTCGAAATTAGAATAGATATATAAATCCCAATACTATACAAAACATTTCCTTTCGGAAATCATTTACTATAACAACAGTGTTATAGTCTACTATTTCCTTTTCATTTCTCGAAAACGTCTATTTCAACAATTAATGTTGAAATCTATGGTTTCGAATCTCAACACAATTAAAACTTCGTTAGATCGTTTTAATTCTATTTCAAATATCACATTCAAAACAATTTCTTTAACATCTTATTCACTATTCAAAAACGTGAATATACTTCATTAACAATTTCATCCTTTTATTCATTTTAATTCAAAGGATTATTCACTATTCAAAAACGTGAATATAACTCCACTTATAGGTTTCAACAAATTTTCTTGTCAAAATAAGTCATTTGCGAATTTATAAAACAACGTTTATAAATTCCATTTCTATTTATTTATAAAAACTTCCTTTTTATAAATTCTTTTATTAACCTATTCCAGTTTATAACTCAATTATATACTAAAAGTTCATATTATAAGTTAAATACTTATAAAACGATTATTTTACAAAATCGTTCCTCTAAAGACTTTCCAAACCATAAATCTTATAACTTATAAGATTCATTTATTTAACCAAATCTATTCTTTCAATAACTTCACAAATTTATAAATCTTACTATTTATAAATTTTATTTATAACTTCACAGTTTATAATTTTATAAATTTCATTCTTTAATGAAATTCATTTTCACTTCATTCAAACACTTATAAAAACTCGTTTTATAATTCAAATGTTTTAATTTATAAATATCAATTTATAAATCCTTTAATATAAATCAATTTATATTATTCTTTAAAACGTCTTTAATTTCCTTTATAATTTCATCCTTTCTCTTGATTTATAAAATAATCAAATTTTATAAATCCTATATTTAAACTTTTCACAATAATTCTAAAATATCTCGATTAAACTATTTTATAAAATCAATACCATCATATTCTCAAAAATCAGTTTTTAACTGTATTTCACAAAAATCATAATTTTTATAACATTAAAAATTATAACGTTTATTTATTTAAAATGGATCAATTCCAAAATTATTTTATAAAACGTATACTTTCTAAAATCACTTTAAAATCATTTTAAAATCCCAAAATCTGGGTCCAATGATGCTACACACCAAATAGTCAATCACGACAACAACGATATCATATATCGATATGATAATCAATCAAATATCAAAATATCTGAAATTAAATAAAAACTGTTGAGGAATCCAGTTGGATCACTCCAATCTGTTTTCCTGCATCCAAAAACATTAGCACAATACCAATTTCGTTCCAGTACGAAATTATCGCGGTATATGTTCTTATTAAATATTATCCGCTTAATAACGACGCAATAGGGTCTCATCCGCTAAAAAATGCGGGGAATCAACAACTGCAATATATACATATGCCAATATATATATATTGATATTATATATATAATACCAATTTCACTATTTATGAAATATTCACGGTATATGTTTTTAATAAATAACATCCGCTTACTAACGGCGTATAATGTCTATTTTAACAATTAATAGATAACAATCATCATTCAAACATGCATTCAAATATTTTAAATCTAACTATTTAAAATAAAATCGAAACTGATTCGATTGAGTGAGAAGTTCTCACCTTGATTTCAATTTCCGTTTTAGCGATTTATTTCGAATAAAATTAAACGGACGTTTAATTTTACCCAAAATTCTCACTAACTCCAAACGACTCCAAACCAACTCCATAGCGTAGTGCTCGTCCATACGATTCCAACGCAACTGGTTTCGTGCGTTTTCGACCTCGTATGAAAAAGATATTGATTTTTGAAGTTTACACGATTTTTTATATAATAATTTACAACAATTTATATAATTTTCTAAACCCTAACTGATCATTGCCGTTGATATCTGTTGCTCCCATCAGAGCTGTGCACGAATGCCCCTTCCCCCACGCGAAAACCTACAGGCCGTAGAACCCATCACGCACGCACAAAAACTCGATGCCGCACGCCACTCCACTCGACTAGAAGTTGATCGACCATCACCATCGCGAAGCCCTAGGCGCCACGCCCCTTCACCGTGAACGCCGATGAACTCGGCTGCATGAATCACGAGGAAACCTCGAACGAACGTGCACCCTTCACTGCCGAATTTTGGCGAATCCAAGCCACTTCAACGCAAATCCACCGTTGGATGCCTCGGCCTCGCTACCCTCTACGATTCTCTAGTTGAGATCATTGCCTAAAATTGCTTGGATTTGAAGAGATTCGAGGGAGAAGGAAGGAGCATTTTCGGCCGTTGGTTCTTGGGTGGCGGCTGCAACGTGAATTAGGGTTTTGTGTTTCTTTTTTTATTTTTTTGGATTTATGAGCCTATTTATAGAAGAAAATCGAACACTATTCATCCGGAAATTCCGAACTCCGATTTACGCGCCGTAACCAGCGTTTCTAGGGTTTATCCCGCGTTCCGGACACAATGGAACAGGTTTCGAAAGCTAATTCGGACATCTGTGCGAGTTATGGCTGTAAACGCTCAATTTAAATTAAACCGATTTAAGCGATTTTCTAGGCGTTTTAATTTGTACCGGACAAACGGTAAATCCAATTGACTTGAAATTTGAAACCTTACAATAATATCACATTACGGATCCGATGAAACTAGTTTCGTCGAAATCCGAGACTTTTTGAAAAATGGCTATTTTCACTCGCCAAATTTAAATTAAAAATAAATCGATGCGTTTCGAGCTGCCACGATCAAACGATAGCTCCGATTGACACGAAAATTGAAATCCGGTAATAACTAACTATTACGGATCCAATGGAACTGGTTTCGTTCAATTCTGAGACTGTTCAAAAATTGGCTATTTTCACTAGTCGATTAAATATTAAAATATTCAATTTTCACAAATTAACTTTTAATTCGATTTTAAAAGTTCTAAAATATCATTCTAACTTCCATATGATAAAATAAAATTTTACAAATCATTTTCAATCATATTTAACCCTATTTTCAATTATTTCCATAATTTAACATATTAAATTATCGATTTAATTATTCAATTAAATCCAATAATTCAAATAAAAATTTATTTGACTTATAAATTCACTTATTAATATTTAAAATTAATTAAATATTCAAATTTTAATTAATAAAAATTCTGGGTCGTTACATTATCGTACCTAGGTTGTGATGATCCAAATGCAACCGGAGTCTACCAGTTTATGGCCACCAATGCGCCTTCCTCCCACGAAGCCAAATCCAACGTCCAATTCGCTAAATTCTCCGTCCATTAAAACCGGGCCCTAGCTCTCATCCATCAAGCTAGTGCACAGTCGAAACCCACTAACATGAGCTGCACCTCTAATCCAACATATCAGAAGGAACTGTACTTGAAACTTGAATTTTAAAATGGGTTTTAGATTTTTCCGTTGAGTATTTTTTGAGAATCTTTTTAAAGTTTGAATTTTACTTCTTTCTACTCATTGTAAGCTACGTTTTAAATAAGAAAAGGGGAAAAGGATGAAAGTCAACGTATAGGGCGTGGGCTCGTATAGTATAGGTCAGCTGAAATGAAAGAATAGAGGCTGTGGTATAATCAAACACACACACATATATATTCAAATTTTAAAATATCTAGCTATAAATTTCGAATCCCAATCAAGACATGTCGCCTGGTATTTCTAATGTTATACCTCTATTTCGAATGCAATGTAACAAGTTTCGAGCCCCAATTCGATCGTATGTGGAAGATAGCCTTTTGGATCGATCATTTTTAATCAAATTAGTCCACTTATGTTTTCAACTCGCACGACCAAACGGTTACTCGAAACGCTATGAAATTTGAAATCTGATAAAAATACACTATTGTGGATCCAATGGATCTGGTTCTGTCGAATTCCGAGACTGTACTCCGTATCACTATTTTAACGCGTTGATTAAATCAAAGATTTCAAAAATTGACAAAATCACATGAAATTCTAGTTTTAAAAAAAACTAACTCAATTCTACTTCAAATAAAATTTACATTCACATTAGGAATCATTTAGATTCATATTCAACTCGAATTTCAATTATTTGCACTATATTCGTATTACGATAATCTCTGTATTTGAAACTTAAAATTTCATTCTATAATTTAAATATAAATCTTCATACTCAAAATCAATTTATATTCCAAATCCAACATTTAAAACCATCTAAATGTTTAAAATCGAACGATCGAAAATCCGGATCGTTGCATTCCTTCCCCTTAAAAGAATTTCATTCCCGAAATTTGCCAATGTAGGAAAATGCTCCAAACCATTAACTTTTCAAAACCCACTTAGTTAAAATTCGATATTTCACTTTTCTAAATCCATTGACTTCAACCAAAACAATTAATTTCCATATCTAATTCAAAACCCTTTTATTTCAATTACAATCCAAAAATTAACTTTTAGTTAACAAAAAATTTTCAAAAATTTTCTACCACTCTAAATTTCCAATTTTTTTGGTAGAGTCTCCCTTACACGGAGAGCCTTTTGCAATGTGAAAAATACGATAAAAAATATACATAGACTCATGGTCAGAAAGCGCAATATATATCAATTTTTTTATTTTTCATGCGCTAAATTCATAAGGTACCTTATTTTAGCTTTATTAAGCGAGTTCACTTAATTTATATTCAATTACGCTACCAAATTCAAGCCAAACAACTCCATGTCCCTGTACTTACTCAAATAAAATCCATGATTACCCAAAATATGAAATTGAATAACATTTCACTCATTCAACTAGTTAAATAAATCATTTGCATAAACTAAACATGTTACATATTTTTTTTTGAATGCATACATAAGTACAAAGTTCAACATTCAATTATTAACTCCCAATCAACTTATATATCATTTATTCCATTTCAAACGATCTACATACCATTCATTTGCTTAATTTATATCTATTCACTTCCAATCAATTTACAAAACAATTCCTTGTATAGATTTATATTCACATTCTCATTATACTTCAAAATCATTCCACTTGAACTTGATTCTTAATCAATCAATTTAGTTTCGTTCACTTGTATTCATTCTAAATTCACATCCAACTTATATTACATGACATTTCATTAACATTTCGTTTATACTTAACTCCATAAAACAATTTATGTTAATATTACTCCAACTTAAGGTCACATTTTATGAAGCAACATTCCAAAATTATTTTCATTCATTCACACTTGGATTGAACTTTATTTTATAATCCAAGTTCTCACTATTTTAATCCATTTCTATTTTATTCGATAACATTTCCAAATATATTTAATTCGCTTACATTTAAGTCGAACTCCATTTGTAACTCAATTCTTATATTTAACATTCAATCCACTAATTTATTCCCTAATTAGTTTATTTTCAATTTACTTAACTAAATTAAGTTTTATTCCTAAAAATACTTGAATTCCATTCCACTTAACGACCCATCCCAAGAATTTACTTGAGTCAAGTTTCCATTCATATATTTATATTAAGTTAATTAGTTATTATATGAACACTTTGACTATATTCTTAATTTCACTTTCATTGCAAGCAAATCCCATTCCATTTAATTTTACTTAAGTCTAATTTTGTTTTTATATACTTGAGTTCACATTCAATTTATCACAAATCAAATTAAATTCCATTATGTGATTCAAATTTGGATTCCCACTCTAGAAATCATTTAATTTACTCCACTTGAGTTAATCCCATTTAAAATTTAGAATTCATAGTAAAAAAAAAAAATCATTTTTCAACTCAATTTTTGTATTCACTTCAATTTAATGATTGAAAATCGTTTAAATAAACGAATCTTGGATTTTTATTTGGATAAAAATAGCTTAAAAGCTTATTTAATCACTATTTAATAAGAATGAAGATACTAAGACTTTAAATTGGTTTAAAAGTAATTTAACTGGTTTTGAAAATAACTTGTTTTAGTTAATAAGTGAAAATAGCCTTCCGGGCTATAGTCTCGGATTTAGGCAAAACTAATGTCATTAGGTCGATAATAATGAATTATATTATGCCGTCAAATTTTGTAACGATCGGATGCACCGTTTGATCGTACGTGACTGAAATGCATGGAAATTATTATTGAAAATTTAATGTTTATAATTGGTTTCAAAAAGCTATCTTCTACATATGATTGAATTAGGACTCGAAACTTATTCCATTGCTTTCAGAATAGGGGTATGACATTAGAAACGCCAGGCGGCACACCTCAATTGGAGTCCGTAATTGCAGCTAGATAGTTTGATTTTAAATAATATATATTTATTGATTTGACCACTCAGCCTCCCATCTACCCAATCTGTACAAGCCACCCTACGCTGACTTTCTTTTTCCCACCTTTTTTAAATGCAGATTCATAGCCAAAAAAAGAAACGCTTCAAAAATTAATATCTTGTAATCTACTCCGCTAAAAATCATCATTCTTGATCCGTTGAACTCGTTTAAATGCGTGCTTCGATTCTGTACCATCATTTTTTGGTTGCATTGGAGATTAGGGTCAAGGCCGTTGATAGGGAGGAGCTAGGGATCACGATTTTGGGCATTTTAAGCATCGATTGGAGGAAAAGACCTTAGATTTGAAATCGGAGGCAAGTTTTACAGCTCGACACGAATTTTTATGAAGTTTCCTTGATTCTTGTGTCACGCGATCTATGGTGCAGCGACGAAGAACGTGTAAGATTGCATTTCAGGTTGTGGGCTCAGGCGACGCGTAAAGGGGGTGGGCTCGACGAGTTCGAGAAGAGGGATTCGGTAGTGTCATTGGATTTTGGTTTAAAGTTACGATGCTTCATGTCATAAAGGGAAGGTGCACGGTTATGGCAGTGTTGTGTACAAGAGATATTGGATTGGGGGAAGGAGAAAAGGCTAGCAGAAGGTATATTTTGTAATTTTCTTAAAAGTTGTGTAATTAAGGATTTAAATAAATCGTTAGACTTATAAATTTTATAACTCCTTCATACTAGGTCCGATCGAGATGGAACCTTTTGTATTGCACCTGTATTGATGAGAGCTTCACAATGGAACTAGTTTGACCAAATTTGCAGGTTGTTAAAATTTGGGCTAAAACAAGACATCGTTTGGTTTTAATTCCAAATCGAAATGCCTTAAAGATAACAGGAAATTTCAAGTGAGTTAATCTCACCTTTTTGGATAACCAGTATGATTTATAGTTTATAAAAATAGTTTAATGATTGTTTGGATAAATTAGTATGTTTATTAGTTGGTTTGGATATATTCTCGTCTATTGGAGCGGACGACACAATATGCGCCCCGCGTAATAGCGGTTGACCCTTTTTATTGTTATATCCCAACTTGAAGCGGTGATTATATTATTGTGATTATGTGATATCTGTAGTTGTAGGGAAACAGGTTGGAGGGATTCAACTGGATTCTTAAGAAATGTTTGATTTAAATTTCATGTATAGATACATGATGTATTTGAATAATATGTGATAGATTATGATATGATTTGATCTATTAGATGCTATAATAGCACTAACCTAAATTTTGATATTTTAAAATACCACAAATATCATTTTTGAATTTGAAAAGAAATTTAAAGGTGATTTTGGAAGTGAAATATATGTATTGAATTTTGGATTAATTAAAAAGGAATCAATTTGGATAAAATAAATGATTTAATTTTAAAACTTGTACTTAACTATTTTGTGAAATATTTTAAATAGAGATTTTGAAATACTGTATATAAAGGATTTTTAAACAATAAATCTAAAGTGATATTTGTTTAAAAAGGTTTTAAAAATCGATATTTCAATAGATTGGGAGAATAAGGGAAATTTACAATGGACTATATATATGTGTAGTTGTTTAATATGATTATGTTATTAACAGAAAAAACTGGAAATGAGTTTATGGATTTATAAACAATATTTATAAATAATGTGAAATGATTATCGTTGATAAATTGGGAATATAAATTCACAGTGAAAAATTAAAATGAGATATGGAAGTAGGTTTGGAAAGAAATAGTGGATTCTATTTTGGATTTTGGAAATAGTTATGAAATTGGAAATTTAAAGAATGGCAAATTAGTATCGTTGTCTATTTAAAAGGGTTTTGATGTTTTAAATAATTAATTAAATGTGTTTTGAAAATAATTTATTATTTTTCAAAAATACTCATTATTTATATATATAGGATTAAAAGGTAAGTTTTTGAAATTTATCTATGAATCCTCTCAGGATTTGTAAACTAGGTTTAGTTTACGGTTGAAATTTGATAAGAGAAATCTTATAAAGGAATTCTGGAAATTTAAGAGAATTTGCAAAATGTTTAGATATGGGAACTTCAAAAAGAAATCCGAATGCATCAAAAGAAGTTATAAAATTTTAGTTGGATTATAAATAAGTATAATCGAATTTGTTGGAATTTGTAAAAAGGAATTAATAAAAATTCTGAAGATTTATGAGATAAGTTATGAAATATTTCCTGTACTAATATTAGAAATGATTTGGAAAATATACTTATAATATTTTCCTAAGTATTGAAATGAGTGGTTTTGGAAATATTGTAACTACGAAATGATTTTATAGAAATATTTTTTCTAAGTAATGGATTACCAAATTGAAAATTTGAAATATTTCTAAGTGTTGATTTGGTTAGGAAATATCTATTTATGGGTATAAGAATTTGAAATCGTTTTCAAATATTAAAAAATTTAAAGAGATTTGAATATATATATATATACACACACACATCTTTGTAAAGATATTTTAAAATAAATGTTTGAAAGATTATATTATGGGCCAGTGACTGCTTATGTTTGTAATTTGATAGGTAAATATCCGATTACTAAATTCTGGCCAAATTTGATGATCGTTCGAATAGACCGAGATTGGATTTGATTATGCATAAACAACTTCGATTCGATTTGAGTGTTACGAATTGTGAAATCTCAAGGATAATGAAGGGCGGTGATCTTTGTAGAGATTGGTTTGTCCAAACCTATAACGATTTGTATGGATGAATGTTATCATGGCCTTATTGCCTGGAAGGCGGTGTTAGCATTCTAAGTATGTGAATGCTAAATCTTAGGTAATACGTAGCCTCAAGCCTCATCAACTGGAATGACTGAAAATCAGGGGAGAAGAGGTAGGGTTAAGTAGGTCGCGCCCATTTGGGTATGTTGTCATCTTTCTAGATACCCTACATCTACATATTTATGGATTGGTTGTGCATGAGGTCTTATTAAAAAGGTTTGGAACAACCGTGGTGATGACATATTCGGTACTATCCAGTAAGGGGTATGCCGATCTTATGTTGGCAGGTATCGATAGGTTCGATCTCCGTACATTTTTCTTGGGCGTACTATGATGGGATATACCCTAGTGCCCAGTCATTTTATGGAATCCATTCTCCAATTTGCGCCGTACGATTTTGATTGTGCTAAGCAATTTAGCTATCTTAATATTTTACTTTGAACCTCTAGACATCATTATAGTATCATTGGTTTTTATATAAAAGTGATTTGGTTATCGTAAGGTAAAAACCTATCATGTTATGTGTGGCATGGTCTTACGAGATACCTTTTTATTTCATATATTTTCATATAATTCTAAATCCAGTTGGGTATGTTTTCTCACGCTGGTTTTCTAGATTTACTCGGGTGTTATTTTATTATAATGCTCGGGCCAGACCGAGCATATTACAGATTGGATCGGATGTTTGGAGCTTTAAGCGATGAATTGGGGCCCAGAGACGTATACATGTTGATGGTTAATTTTTTTTGCTGTATTCATTGATGTGTTATCAACAATTGTGAAGATAGACTATTATAACTATTCGGGCTGAAATAGGTTAGTATACTCTAATTGATGTCTATATATATCTGTATATTACAGTTTTGTTTTTGTGTAAATATTTATGGTATATTATAGATTATTCATTTCATTGTGAGATTCAATGTTGTTTTGTCCTCTTCTTGCCTTCTTTCTTCTTCTCTCGCCCCTAATAATCGGGTTTTCCAGCATTCAATTTCTCAACATGTTATACAATTGATGTATTAGTGTCGACTTTCAAGGGTCAAAAATCCCGATTGTTACATTGAAATATTGAAAGAGATTCGAATATATATCTTTGTAAATATATTTTGAAATAAATGTTTTGAAGATTTAGAATATGGGCCCAGTGATTGCTAATGTGTGTACTTTGATAATTAAACAACCGACTATCAAAATCTGGCCAAATTCGTTGATCGTTTTGAAGAGATTAGGATCAACTTTAATTATTCAAAAGCCACTTCAATCCGATTTGAGCGTTACGAATTGTGAAATTTTGAGGGTAACGAAGACGGTGATCTTTGAAAAGGTTGGTTTGTTTAGAACCAGAACAACTTGTATGGATGAATGCTATCATTGCATTGTTTCTTGGAAGGCAGTGTTAGCATTCCAAATGGAATTGCTATTCAAAAAGGTTAAATGTAGCCTCAAGCCTCACCAACCGGGATTGACCGAAAATCAGGGAAGATGGAGCAAGGCTAAGTGGGTCGCACCCATTAGGGTATGTTGTAATCCTTCTAGGCACCCTATATCTACATATTTATGGATTGGTTATGCTTGAGAGCTCAGTAAAAAAGTAGGAAATAACCGAGGTGATGACATATTCGGTACTATCCAGTAAGATGTAGGTCAGTCTTGTGTTGACATGAATCGATAGGTTCGATCTTGGTACATTTTTCAAAAGGTGTACTGTGAGAGGAGGTACCCCAGTGCTTAGTCATTGTATGCAATCCATTCTCCAAAAAGTGCCATACGGTTTTGATTGTGCCCAACTATTTTAAAAAGTGAGATGCAAGCATTTCAGCTATTTTAATAAGCATTTGTACTTGGACACTATTGTAACATCACAAGAATTTCATATAAAAGTGGTTTGGTAATCGTAAGGTAAAAACCCATCATGTTTATGTGTGGCGCGGTCTTACGAAATACCTTTGATTTTCAAAGATTTCCTTACAACTTTAAATCCATTTGGATGTATTTTCTCACATTGGTTTTCCAGACTGACTCGGGTGTTATTTTATTATAATGCTCGGGTCAGATTAAGTATATTACATATTAGTTTGGATGCTTGAAGCTTCAAGAGTCGAGTTGGAGGCCAGAGATGTATTCATGTAGATGGTTATATTTTCTGCTATATTCATTGGTGTGATATCAACAATTGTGAGGACAGACTATTATAACTGTTCAGGCTAACAGGTTAGTATACTCTGATTGATGTTTGTTTATATACATATTACAAATTTTCTTTTGTGTAAAGACTTGTGATATATTATAGATTGTTTGTTCCGCTGTGAGATTTTATGTTGTTTAGTTTTCTCCTTATCTTCTTTATTCTTTCTTTCCCCTAACATCATGTTTTTCGGCATTCGATTCATCAGCATGTAATACATTTGACGTATTAATATCTATTTTCCAGGGTCAAAAACTTATGGTTCACTAAATTTGGTATCAGAGCTTAGTTTGAGCGAATATCTAGGCTTTGGTGGAAATTACTCGTTTGAGATAGAGCCAGTAGTACCCTAGAATGAGTTTGAGTGTATTAATAGATATGAGCGCATATCTATTAGTGTATATAATTTTTTATATATTGTGTTGATTTATCTGCTGAGTAGTCTATGAATTCTGGTCAAGTAGTGGGACACCATGAAATCAGTTGGAATTTTTAAACACTTGAACTAGGTATATCAACATGGTGTTGTTTTTAAGCGGGTAAACGGAATAATTTTACCCAAACTATGTTTTGATATGAAAGAAATAATTTTCTGAAATTATTATAGTATGTTGGTGTGTTTGATTGTTATTACTATAATCCTAACAAGATTATAAAATTGAAATGGTTATGTATGACCAAATAAAGATTGTGTACGAATGATTTATGCATATAAATTATAAATAAAAATGTATTCAAACCAAACTTTGGAGACTAAAATCCTGGAAAGTTTGTAAAATATTTTCTTAAGTGTTGTGAAAATAAAAATGGTATTATTTTGATTTTTTTGGAATAAAATTAGTTTTAAATGGATTTTGGAAGTGATAAAGTACTGAACTCACTTCAGTTGCTGGAAAATAATTCCGACGATGATCGCGACATGATGGGTGTTCATTTTCGAGTTTCTAAGTGACAGATTGCTACCGTAACAATTTGATATAGATATTTTTGTTTGGAAACAAGTGTTGTTTTGGAAATTCCCAAGGGGATTTATTTTGGATAAAACCAAGTTGATTTTGAAAGTTCCAAAGAAATGGTTTGTTAAACCAAAAGAGCTATATATATATATATATATGATTTCAAAATGATTTGAAATAAATACTGGGTGTTTGAGTTATGGAATTCTAATCTAAATATGGAAAGATGTGAAATTTGAATTTGAAATTGAGTTTTAACTTAAGTAAGTTAAAATGAATAACATGAACGAATACTTAACTTAAGATAAGTTAATTAGAAAGCGGTTTGCATTTGAAATGATACCAAATTGAAGTGAATACAAAATTTGAGTTAAAAAATGATGTTTTTACTATAAGTTATAAATTTTAAATGGAGTTAACCCAAATCGAGTCAAATTAAGTGATTTCTGGAGTGGAAATCCGAATTTGAATCACATAATGGAATTGGATTTTATTTGCGATAAAGTGAATGTGAACTTGAGTATCTATAAAAAAACGAATTGGGCCTGAGTAAAATTGAATGGAATGGAATTTGATTGCAATAAAAATAAACTTAAGTATATAGTCAAAGTGTTTATATACCAATAAATTAACTTAAGTTAATATAAGTGTTTGAAAGGAACTTGAATCAAGTAAATTCATGGGATGGGCCGTTAAATGGAATTGAATTTAAGTCAAGATAAATAAACTGATTTTTGGAAATGATACCTAACTTAGTTAGGTAAATTGGAAGAAAATCGGTTAGAGAATTAATTAGTGAATTGAACGCTAAAAATAAGAATTCACTTATAAATGAAATTCGACTTAACTGTAAGCGAATAAAAAATATTTTGAAATGTTGTCGAATAAAATAGAAATGGATTGAAATGGTGATAATTCAAGTTATAAATGAATCCAATTTAAGTGTAAATAAATTAGAATGGTTGGGATATTGTTGATAAGGATGAAATTCAACTTAAGTAACTAATTTATGAAGTGATTCATAAATAAATTGGCATGGATTGGATTGTTGTTGAATATAAAATAAACTAAATAAGATTTTGTGAATAAATTGGTTTAGAATCCATTTGAAATGGATATGGATATATTGCGTGTAGATATGAATTGAATGCCAGTAAATTTGTTTGTGAATCGTTCGAATTGAATGAGATGGTATATAAATCGATTGAAAATAAATAACCAAATGGAAGATTATGACCTGAATTCAAGTGAGTTGTGTGCGAACCAATTAAAATTTGAATGTATATCTATCAAATTGGAAGTATATAATTTGATGTTGGAACCTTTTATTTTCATGTACATTGTAATATACATGTCGTAACAGGTTTTGTTTATAAAATCATTTATACATTCATGTATAACCTGTGTGGTTTATGCAAATGGCATAACAAGTTAAATGAATGAAATATTATCAGATGTCAGGTTTCTGGAACTTGCGTGTTTTAATTGAGTTAGTACATGTACAAGAAGACCATTTGGCTTGATTTTGATTGCGCAATTGCATATAAATTATGTGGACTTGCTTTATAACACTAAAATAAGGTACACTTACGAACTTAGAGCATGAAAAAATAAAATATTAACATATATTGCATTTTTTGACCTAAGAATCGATGTATATATTTTTATCGTATTTTTGATATTGCAAATGGCTCTTCATATGAGGGAGAATCTACCAAAAATTTTCGAAAATTTAGAGTGTTATAAATTTTTGAAAAAAGAAAAAATATCTTTGTTAAGTAAAAAATTGATTATTGAATTGTAATTGAAATAAACGGTTCGAATAAGAAAGGGAAACTAACTTTTTTGGTTGAAACTAAAGATTAGAAAAATGAAATATCGAGTTTTAACTAAGTGGGTTTTGAAAAGTTAATGGTTTGGAATATTTTCCTACCATGGCAAACTTGGGGACGAAATTCTTTTAAGGGAAGAGGAATGTAACGACTCGGATTTTCTATCATTGGTTTTGAATATTTACTTTATTTTTTAATGTTAAATTTGAAATGTAAATGGAATTTTATTACGAAGTTTATCGATCGAATAAGTGGAGTAAGATTTAAATTTCAAATATAGCGATTCCGTAATACGAGAAAGTGCAAATAAATGAAAATTTGAGCTGAATGTGAATCGAAACGATTTCTAATGTTGATGTAAATTCTATTTGAATTAGAATTGAGTTAGAAAGTTTTTAAAACCGAAATTTCAAGTGATTTCGTCAATTGTTGATGTCGTCGATTTCGTCGACGTGTAAAAATAGCGATCTGGGGTACAGTCTCGGAATTTGACGAAACCAATGTCATTGACCAATAATAATGCATTATAATATACCGCCAAATTTTATAGCAATCAGATGCACTATTTGGTCGTACAGGATAGAAACACGTTGAAATTAATATCAAAAATTCAATATTATAATTGGGTTCAAAAAGCTATCTTCTACATACGATCGAATCAGGCCTTGGAACTTGTTCCATTTTATTCAAGAATAAGGGTATAACATTAGGAATGTCAGGCGGCACGCCTTGATTGGAGTCCGTAATTTTATATCTACATATTTTGAATTTAAATAATTTTTTTAATTTAACTTTTCACAGCCGTTGTTCTTTCTTATCAGCCTCCACCTTACCCTATATGAGCCGCACCTACCAGTTGACTTTCGTATCACCCTCCCTTATTTAAATTTTGCTTAACAGTGATAAAAAAAGAGACGTCAAAAATATATTTCTCAAGATCCACTCAATAAAAATATGAAACATGCTTTAAAAATCATAGTTTGGCGAGAGCTTCGTGCTGATATGCTTGTTGAGGGGTGCAACAGAGTTTTTAGGTGATCGACTTTTAGTGGAGTCGACTAGGGTTTAAGTTTCTGGGATTTTGGAGCATCAATTCGACGAGCTGGGTGTTGATTTAGACCCGCGATGGGAAGAGGCACCTCGGGGCAAAAGATGGGAGGTAGTCGCAAGTTGTGGTGAGATGCGACGTATGCACAATTGCATTTGAGGGGAGCAGGTCGCTTCTTTGGGAAGTGTGTGGTCATGTAATCAAGGATCGAGTGGGAGTGGTTCGAGAAGAGAAGCGTGTTGGCAAAGACTGTTCGTCGAACGGAGGTCTCTAGCTTTGTATTACTCGAATAATATGCACGACCATTTGGGTTTCATCTTCGCTTGCACCAGCAGAGGAGGGAATTAGTGGAGAAAATGGTTTAAAGGGTAATTGTTTTTAAAAATGGTGATTAATGTTTAATTAATTATATGTAAAATCATTAAATTATAAGATCTATAACTCCTGTATACGAGGTCCGATTGAAACGAGTGGAATTTGGGCTAAATTCGGCCATCGTCTGGTTTTTAGTTCCAAATCGATACGATTCAGCGACAGCAAAAAATAGTGTGAGTAAATCTCAGACATTTTGGATTACTGGTTTTAATTTAAAATGTTAACAATTATTTATTGGTTGTGTAACGACCTGCAATTTTGGACCATTCAAATCGACAAAAATCCACACATGTCAAACTTGAATAATTCAAAATAATAGATTGTAATAAAATTTGGAGCAAATAAAATCAAACACAGAATCAAGACACAAAAATATCAGAATAACCCGCAACGGAAAAAAAAATACCATAGTAGTTCATGATGTTACTACCTACATACTCTCAAAACATATACAAAATATCATATTTTAAATATGGATACAATAGAAGTCTGGATACTTAGATCACTAATGTAGAAGCAATACCGAATAGGAAATAACTGGATCAGAAATAGACAAATAGATGGTCAGATAAGCTCCAATAAATCTCTAGCTCCAGAAGGTGAATCCAAAGCTGTGACTCTCAGGCTGACCCGAGCGTAAAGTAAAACACAAAACACTCGAGTTAGGACATACATACTTATACAATGTAAACCAACTTAAGTAAACTGTAATAGCAATGCTCAATAACTTAAAGGATGCTTGGGATTTCCCATCCTTTAAGGATTCGGTAAACCATCAATTAAGAAGAAATAAACACTATCACAGAAATATCCATATTAAAGTAATTAATGCAAATAACAGTGTAAATGTGGCTAGGGTAGCGTAGAGCTGCGGTAATCGCTCACCTCTAGCCACACTCTTAAATTCAAGGTGTGTATCAAAACAATCACAAGGAACTCAAATGGCACACAAAGAAGTGTACCCGTCGTTATAAATTTTAAAATGGTATTTTATACTTCAAAATAAAATATCATTTCAAATTCAAATCTTAATCAAAATAAGGATCAAATCATTTCCAAACCATTTCAATATATCAAAATATCATATTCTTTCAAAATCTCATTTTCAAATCACTATTTGAATTCAAATTCAACTATTCAAATTTATTACCTTTTAAAAATGGTTTATATTATAAACAAAAATAGTTCATTTAAACCATTTAAAAGTGAAGTTATTATACTTTCAAATAATTAAATCCAAATTTTCCAATAATTCATTCATTAAATTCCAATTTATTTTCTTTAACTTAAGTCCTCATTTTACACCAAATCTCAAATTCTAGGTTAGGTCATATTTCAAGTTACACTCTTAAGCATACATTTATTTAACATTTTATATTCACAGAAAAATCAATAACACTTTAAAAAATCATTTTAAATTCAAATTTCTATCAAAATATCATATTTACATTTTAAATTACTTAAAACTATCTAAAAAAGTATATAAAATAACCACGGGTCGGTATAAATTTTCCTAGCCTAAATCAAGTGATACAGATAATATATCATTTCAACCCGTAATTTACAAAGAAAAATCCAGGTTTTATCATTTCAAACCCGCAAATCCCAATTTAAATAAAATAAATAAATAAAAAAATCGCTCAGGCCTATCATTTCAGCCCATAACGATTTTTCCCTATTTTAAAGTCCGTTCTGGTATGTATCATTTCAATCCATAGTGATTCTATTCTACAGGGAACTTGTAGTGTGAGAACAAAATAAAATAAATAATATAGCATCATATAACAGTAATAGATGATATGACAGGTTTATAAACAAGGTTAACATCATATGATTCATATCACAGGCAGGTAAAACATGATATAATATTCTACACATTCACTTGTTGTAAATTCACTAATTATAAGTATAAATGTCATGAGTGAATACTCACCTTTTTCCACTGGAGATAGCAATTCAAAACACACGAATAAAATTTAGAAAGTACGATAGCACGACTTTTGATTTGAGTGGAGGGCCAGGATGTTATTCTTATATTCAACAATAAAACAAAGCAAAATATAAATATAAATACAATAAAAAAATTATTGGAACAAAAATGGAAATAGAGTTTACAAAAGACAACACCAAGTTTTCAATTGATTTTGCTTAACCACAAATCACATTTGCTCGGCTACAAAGCTATATAGGTTCGACCTTGGTGATGTTTTGGCTAGGGTATAGATATGGTTTGGACTCATATAGGCATGGCTATAAGTAAAAGTAAAGGGATAGGAGTTACTAGTGAAGGAAGATCAAAGGTTAAGGCAAAAAGAGGAGTTTTGATGCAACTTTAGACTTGACCATGCATGAATTGGGCTCGGCCTTGGCATGTAAAAACCTGGTGGTGGCTGTAGTGAAGGCCAAGGGTGGTGAACTTGATGGTGGTGGTAGCTAAAGGGTGACCAAGGCAACATATGAAAGGGATGGTGGAAACTAGCTTGGCTATGCATGGTTTCAAGGGGTTTTTTGCAATTTTTGGAGGTAATTGCATCATTTGATGGTCATGGCCAGTCTTGGTCAGAGGAGGAGAGGTTTAGGCCATGTATGGTGATGGAAAGGAGGTGATGTGGTGGTCGGTGAAGGTGGTGAGGGGTTTAGCCGAGCAAAGCTAGAGATGAACAAGCAAAAACAAATGAAAAAAAAGAAGAAGAAATGAGAGAAAAAGAGAGGCCATTGCTTACTTTTTTTCAGATCTGAAGTGCCATGAGAAATGAAGATGGGAGGAAATTTTCTCACATGAAAATAGTGATATAGGCGGCTAGGGATTAAGGAATGGACGACACAAATTGTGGAGAAGTTATGGTAGAAAATCAAGGGATGGAAAGATAAAAAGGTAAGAAATCAAAGTAACGTTTGCCTAAAATTAAAAGTAGGTAACGTATCTTAAATGATGCGTTTCCTATAAATTAAAGAAAGGTGTGTACAAGAAGCTTTCACAAATAAATAAATACAATAACGTTAAATAAATACATTTTAAAGATATGCTTTTAAAACAATAACGTATATATATATTTGAAATTTCTTTCCCAGAAATAAATAAGGATCTAAACACTTACCATTTAGTTAATAAATGAATGTCTAAATAGAAAAATAAGGTAGAGATAGATATTATGAAAAATAAATAAATAGTTTTAGGAAAAGTAGGAAATAAATGAAGAAAATACTCTATTTAATGGAAACTAGAATTAAAAATTGTAAATAAAATTCAACTACCTTTGGAAAAATTTCAACAACACTTCTAAATAAATAAAAGTCAAGTAAATAAAATAACAGTTGAAAAAAATAAAGTGTAAATGAAAAATAATTTTTTTAAAGAAAAATAGAAAATAAATAAAGAAATATCCATTTAATTGAAACTAGAATTTTAAAGTTGAAAACAATATACAATCAACATTTGAAAATTACAACCATACTTTAAAAATGTTTAGAAAATAAATATATGCATAACATATCATGTTACACAAATTAAAACATAATTTTACAAAAAATATATATTATTTATATGAATTAAAATAGACAAATTTGTTAAATAAAACAATTTACACACAATATTGTAAAAAGCATAACTTTCACAATATTAACCCGATTTCAATGAAACAAAAAGCGGTATTCTTGAATTAAATCTATTTTCATAATAAAAGATAGAATTCATAAATTCACATATTTAAATTTTAAATTTAAAAGTCAAAGTTTGACCATTTTGACCTAAATCCACTTTTTTTTGGAAATAATCCATTTATTCAGGTTTGGAATTTTAATTCACATAAAAATCAAAATTTATATTTAAAATAACAAAATTTATCCATTTGAATAAATAAAATAAAGTTTTTAAATCAGGAATTTCAGTTAAAATAATTAAAATACAAAATTAAAATAGTCATAAAATACAGGATTGTTACACTCTCCCCCACTCAAATCTTTTCGTCCTCGAAAAGGAATGAGGTACGGAAAATGCAGAAAAAGATAGAATGAAATAAGACTAAGACATGATGACAAGAAGATTAAAATTATACCTGATAACTGTTGTTATAGGTAAGTTTAACAAGGTGGAGGATAGGAATAACTAGAAGGGAAAACAGGTTGAAAGACAAGGATGAGCCATTATTTTAAAGCTATATAAATTTCAATTATTTGGAAGGATAAAATAAATGATCAAAATATCCTTTATATAATACTTTATCAAAATACTTTTATAACTCGTTGTCTTAACAAGTTTATCCTCGTTCCTGCATGCTCTGGCTATGCGTTGTGTAACGACCAGCTATTTTGGACTATTCGCATCCGCACATGTCAGAATTGAGTAATTCAAAATACCGAATTGTTAATTTACATTTGGCAAAACACAGATATACAGTAAATAAATAATCACACAATCACAGACACAGAGTAATAATATGCAGCGGAAGTAAAAGAGATAGTAGTTCATGAAGCTACTATATAAATATATAAGATACATCAGAGTTAAATAAGTTACAACAGAAGTCTCGAATACATCAGTCAAATATAAGAATCAGAATACATCACTGGAATCATCGAATATCTGAAAGCTGGATAAATAGCCGGATCTCCAAGCGAAGCTCCAACTCCAAAGGTGAGCCTCGAATACTGGTACACTCAGTCTGACCCGAGCGTAAAGCAAAACACAAAACACTCGAGTCAGGATTAATATTCTCATATCAATAAATCCAACTCAAGTGAAATAGCAATCGAAATACAAGTAACTCAAAGGATATTGGAATCACCATCCTCTAAGGATCCGTTAAACTATCTACTATGTAGTAGTGTACGCTAAATAGATAGTGTCTATTAGTAATATAAATATCAAAATAGTGTTAAGGCGTTACCATTATCCCCCTTAACACATTTTATAAATGTCATAGTCTATACAGCACTGTAAACTCCACCGTAAACTGGTGGGATATCAGGGAGTACTCCATAGGTATAACACAAAACAAATTCGTAGTGGTCGCGTATATCGGGATACAAGTATGACAAGGCACATGAGGCAATACCCAAGGTAGTGAAACTACCGTTCGCCTGATCCGGACTGGTGAGAACGCATCGCCGCAGCGATCGCAACACCGCGAAACAACACTCCTGAAATTCCAAGGGTGCACCAATCAATCACAAGTAATGAGTAATATTCGAAGAAGTGTGTTCGCTCGAGGTGGCTAACCCCATTTGGCCCGGCACGGCTCCTGATTTTAGTCATTTCCAATTTTGACACAAGTGTCAAGGCTATCCATTATCGTTCTCTTTCTTCAGTCATCACGTACATCATTCCAACCACTTCATTCTGGATCATCACTTCGCGTATAGTTATTTAAGTGGTTTCGGTTTAGATAGAGAGTATATCCATAACCGATTCCGGTTTCTTTAATAACTTTCGTAATTTTTACACCGATTGGTCGTTTAATATATTTCAAAACAAATCAATTTCAATTTCAATTCGAATTTATACATAACATTTCATTCGTCTTCTATATCAATTTCCAAAATTTACGATTCAAAGCTTCCAAATCACCAATTCAAAATCTTACCATTCAATTTCAACTTTTATTTAAAACAATTCAAATATTGATTCAAGTTCGTATATAAATTTCATTTCGAAATCTTTTAATTTAATTTAATTTAACATTCAAATCAATTTAAACTCATTTATCGATTCCATTCAATATTCGTTAAGTTGCTTTATCATTCAAACAATTTCTATTAAATTTCCAATTCGTTAAATCAATTTCTTAAGTTCAACTTCATTTATCAACTTACAAGTTAAGTTCAATTAGATTCGTCCAATCAATTCTTTAAATTGCAAGTCTTACGTAATTTCGATAAATCACATTCATTTCAATAAATAACAATTTATTTCTTGTTAAAGGAATTCAATTTTCACTTATTTATTGACTTCGTTACAAATTTCAATTTAATTAATAAAGAACTAAATTTCACATAATCGAGAAGTTTCAATTTCGCTTATTAACCTACTTAAATAAATTTTCCAAAACTTTAATAAATAAAGAAACTCAATTACATTTATTAACGAAGTTCGAATTCACTTATTCAAAGTTCAATTTCTTTTATCAAAGAATCCAATTTTCGTTCAATTATCAAATGATCCAATCTTTCAATTATTAAATAATTTAAATCTTAATTATTAATAATTTCAAACTTAATAATTTCAAACTTGATTATAAATTCAACTTAATTATTAAACCATTTCAAACTTAATTCAGTTCAAACTTAATCGTCAAATCATTTCAATTTAATTATAACTTCAACTTAATAATTTCGAGCTTAATTATAATTTCAAACTCAATTATAATTTCAAATTTATTCATTAAATGACTTCAAACTTAAAAATTTTATAACTCAATTATTACCAATTTCAGATTATTTATTAATAATTCCGAATTTAATTATTAGATAATCAAATTTCAAACAACGTTCTTTCAACAATTACTGCGTTAAAATTTGTTTCATATTTCAATCTTTACATTTCTTCTTCATAAACATTCAAATTCGAACTTCATTTCAAACTTATTCTTTGCTCGAATAAAATCATTATTTTATTTTAAATCAAATTATTGACCAATCGGATTTATTTAATTCTCTATCCTAAGTCAAGTTCAATTTTGGGTATTTATCATTTCAACCCGATTCCAATTCCAATTCACAAATCAAAGCATAGTAAAGGGAACTTGCAGTGTGATAACAGGGATGGTATCAAAAGTAAATAAACAAGCAATAACAACAGTCCATAACAATCCAATAATTAATTCAAATAATCCCGAAATAATCGTATTAATTCGCATTGTTGTTTGTGCGAATTAAGATGATTATCTCTAGAATCTACACTATCATTTCATGTAGATTAAAGATTATTACATTACGATTTTCACTTGTCGTTCAATTTCAATTTAAATTTTTATACTGCCACAATTAATCCAACATACGTTCAAAGATTCAAAGTGTAATTTATCAAATCTACGTGTCAATTAACTTAACAATTAAAATGGGTCATATTATTCAAATTTACTAATCAAATTCAACACATATGTCGATTCACAATTTTAAACTATTCTACGTCAAATTCAATTGCATAATATTTATCACTTAATACATTACAATTTACATCCAATATAAACAACAATCAATCAATCAATTATCAACCAAACTGTATTATCATTGCATAAATAATAACAGATAATGGTGTCAGATGTCATAGATGAACAGATACAGGTAATAGCACATATAACAGTGTAAATAACTAACAGCAACACATTTCAATTGTCGTTTCAATTGAAATCAGATCTAATAAATAAAAGAATATTAATCGTGAGTGATTGCTCACCTTTCGAGGCTAGAGAAAAACGGAGATGGCACGGATACGCACACTGATACGGACACTGAAATTGAGTTACGAATCCAAGCATGAATCTCAGAGCAAAGTAAGATTGGCACGAGTCGACGAACAAAACTGTTAAATAAGAATTTCCGGAATCAAATCAAAACATTCAACATAGCAACAATTACAAAACATGTCAAATGTTCAAGTCTGAAAACCCCTCTGGGTCTGACTTTCAAGTAAGAAACGGAGGACTGAAATATCTCGTATGAAGCTAAACTTTCATATACAGAAAGTAGAAAACTTAATCTTTTAAACAAAAAAAGAATCACTGTATTCTGACGTAAGACGAAGGAGATACGATGCGTCAAACATGAACTCAGGTCGTGTTTGCAGCAGTGTAAAATAATTCTAAGTACAAAAGAATATTTGTCTGGGTCTAACTTCCAGATTCTCGACCACAAATCAAACGATGTCGGATTTTGCTGGAATTTGACATGTATAAACTAGGTAACTTAAACTCCTTTTTAAAAATAGAATCACCCCATTCCGATAAAACATGAGTGAGATACAATGCGTCAAACATGAACTCAGGTCGTGTTTGCAGCAGTGTAAAATAAATTCTAAGTACAAAAGAATATCTGCCTGGGTCTAACTTCCAGATCCTCGACCACAAATCAAACGATGTCGAATTTTGCTGGAATTTGACATGTATAAACTAGGTAACTTAAACTCCTTTTTAAAAATAGAATCAACCCATTCCGATAAAACATGAGTGAGATACAATATCGTGAACATGCAGTCTAACGGCTGTTCAGAAAAAATGTATAAACTAATATATATAACTTGACTTTA
This sequence comes from Allium cepa, assembly GCA_030765085.1. Lineage (NCBI taxonomy): Eukaryota > Viridiplantae > Streptophyta > Magnoliopsida > Asparagales > Amaryllidaceae > Allium > Allium cepa. The sequence goes on from CM060937.1 coordinate 950,796,161, forward strand.
TACATATAATCGATTTATAGTTTGTTCAAACCTTTATATGTGACCAATAGAATTTATGCTATATATATCAACCGACAACGTTACCAGACTTATATAAATAACCTTCTATATAAAATTTATAAACTAACTTGATATATATATTTAAACCAAAATATAACTTAAACGTATATCTTACTAAAAGAAAATATGCGTGTATATTTAACCATAGTTATTACAGATCCTACATACATATACATATGAATTCTATAACAGTGGAAATAAGCCACATTTTACATTTATATCCAAATCCAAAAAGATAATAGATGTATGCAAATAACAGAAACTGTAGCGAAATATGTCTACCCAGACTATATATATATATGTGCGCATACATACTATACAACTTTAAACCTGATATAACTTTATACGCAAATGAGAGCGCAAATTATATACTTATGTATATCTATGTAAATTAGAGTATGCAAACAAATTTATACAGATGCTATATATACAAAAGCTAAAACGAAATCTTCACACTTATATAAAATTTGTACATATACTTTTTAAAACATATATATGGGTTATGACAAAACAAATCAACTTTTGAAAATAACACTATAGTTTGAACTACATAACTCAGACATACCTTTTATAAATACTTTAAATAAAAAAAAAATAGACTCATGTATGCAAACTGATATCTTATTATATATAGCATTATACAACTTATATATAATGAACAACATATAGTACATATATCGACTAATATAAACTGAGCAATTTTATATCTACACTTACACGACAGAGAGGGAGGAAGGAGATGGAGGAGAAGCGGTACAAGCAGTAAGGTGAGAGGCTTCACGGTGGGCGAGAGGGGAGAGAGAGAGATAAGTGGCTTCGGGTAATGCGGTGCGGTGGTGATGGCAGGTCGGAACCGGGTGGAAGGATGTCGGGTTGTTGCTAGGTGTAGATGCGGCTTATGCGTCAAACAGAGGGAAGGAGGAGGCCGAGCTAGGCGGAGATGCGGTGCAAAGGGAGGAGAGGCCGATGATGGGAGAGATGGCGATGTGGGCTGAAGCGTGGAGGGTGTTAGACGAATCTGGGTGGTCGTGGAGGGTAGCTCGGTGAAGGTTGGGTTAGCCGTAGGTTGCTGTGATCTCGGCAGCGAGGAGGGGCAATGGTGGTGGCGGTTGAAGGAGGGGTGTTGCCTTGGGCGGTGGTACGGGAATGAGATGGCGGGCTTGGATCTGGTGCATGCTGGAGTGGACATGAAGAGGGCGGAGGAAATTGGTTCACTGATGTGAGAAGAAAAGGAAGGTGGGAATGGTTACATGGGTTTTGTTTATGAAGAGGGGATGAGGAAATATACAGATAATGGAAATGAGTATGCTAAAAGGAGGAAACGTTCCATATTACACTTTTATATTTATTATCATTTTGAATATGAAGAGGCAGAACGAATAGAAAGAGAAGTAATAGAGTACACATCGAAAATAACAACCAGCATATTATTCAATTTAATGGAATAGTGAAAGACAATGTATTGAATTCTGAACAAGAATAAAGGCTAGTGACCGTAGGTTTCACACGGGGACAAACAAATGGACACAGGCAACCAAAAGGTCACGAACGGGTACCGATACGGTCCTATGTTTTATAGATTCCACCGTGTACCCGACTTCAAAACACAGAAGTGAATATACCGCCGAGATCACCATGATGATACGATCAAAATGGTATACAGATGTCGGTGATACGATTGAATTTACAAAATTTCAAATTTTCTACTACGGAAAATACATAAAATTCGCAGAAAAATAAGAACGACGGAGCTAAAGATGTACGAATTTGGAAAAACGAAAAATGCCGTCTTGCTCAGAAGACGGTTTAGAATTTTTTTATGTAAAAATATTTAGGTTTCGAAAACGTTTTATTTGCATCGCTTACTAACTGATTTAAATTAAAATAAATTTACGCACGAAATAAACTTCCATATTTTTGGACGAAAATTTACCAGTTGCTATGTTTAATTAAACGCATTTCAAATATCCAATTTATATTTCAAAATTTTATCGTTTAAAATTTCACAGAATTTTAATTAAACACGTTACTAAAACCGTTAAAATTTACGGGTCGTTACACTCTCCCCCACTCAAAACTTTTCGTCCCCGAAAAGGAAGGAAGTAGGAGAATAGAAACAATCAAAAGAAAATAGGCTTGAATTACATTATAAACAATTCATTCAACCCATATAAATTTCAATTTAAATCAATTTATATTCAACAATTTGTTTCTTAAATTCAGGATTTTCAGTAAATTGAATTGATTTCTCATTTATTAACGTTAGGTACAAAAGGTTTTTCTTTTTTCTTTTCTTTTTCAAATGAAATTCAATTTAAATTCAATCAATAATTCATTAAATTGATTTAATTTTAATTTATTAACTTTCAAACACATTTTTATTTATAAAGACAATTTTATATTGTATATTATCAAATTTTCTTCAATTAACAAATCATAAATTTAAATAGTTATTTATCATAATCATATTTTATTCAACAAATTATAGTTCTTCTTTATTCCAAATTATAATTAAATAATTTTACTTATTATATCTTATCACATATATAATAAATACATTTGCATTTATATAACTACTCAAATTTATTTAAAAATTTCCTTTAACATCATTTCGCATTATAAATTATTCAATTACATATTCAACTTTTTGGATGGTTTTAGGTAAGTTGTATTATAATGTAATTGGGTATTATACAAGTAAATTTTCTAATCTAATTTGTTAAGTTTCAATATTCATTCAAATTTTGGCTTCGTTTAAAATTTAAATCATTCTTGACATACATTTTAAGAATTTCCTTTCAATTTACTTCAAATAACTTTGAAATAAATATATATATATATACATCTAACATATCACATCAAATCCATAATCGTATACCAATCAAGTCATAATTTAGAAATTCAAGTCTACTTAAAATTTTCAAATCAAAGCGTAGCAAGGCTACAAATAGTCTCTCCAATTTGAAACTCGAAAATGAATGTCGATGATGCGGCCGTCATCACCGAAATTATTTTCCAGCGACAAAAGAGAAGAGCTCTAATTTAAACATTAAAATTTCTTGAAAACGATTTCTATTCGAAAATACTTTATATAATATACGTTTTAAAACTTTAAATACAAGGTTTGAAATCTAACGGAAATTAAATTTCCCAATTCTTGTTTTAAATTCATTTTAAATTTCAAATCAATTTTAACCCAGTTTTATAAATTCATTTATTTATATTATTCAATAGTCAATGATTTACAAACAATAAATGAAAATCAATTATTATCATTTCTGACAACAAATTTATTAACAATTTAATTTCAGAAAACTTTATACTTATATATAATATAATCATTCAGAATTATTTTATTTACCAAATTTGAAAACAATATTGTGTCAGTCTGCTCTGCTCAAGTGTTTTAGAAATTCTATCGATAGCGTTGATCAAACGAATCGATCGAAAACCCAAATCAACATCGACAACTCAAACAACACAATATATAAAACATTTTAAAATTAATTCACAAATACACTTCCTCGCTCGGCGGTTCAAGAATGGATTTCAAAATAAGTATAGGGATTCAAATTTGATGAAATCAAATTAAAGAGGATTTTGATTCGATAATAAGTTCGAAACAGAAGATAAGACAATTCAATTAACAGAATCGGGAGATGGATAAGCTTATTTAATTCACGGGCAACCTTAACCGGGTCGACTGTGACTTCAAGAATGAAATCGATACAGAATTCCGAGGTAAATCTACATTCGATCTCAAAAAATAGAATTCAGGTATAGCAGTAGATAGACAGCGTCGTAAACCGAGTATACAGAAATCTCCGGTAAATCGATGTTTATTGTAAAAGAGTTTCACCCATTTACAAATAATTCGAAGATTGGCGAGACCGTCGATTCAATATAAAGATCATTCGAAGTGGAGTTATGGGATGCTCCAGAATCGAAAGAAGACGAATAGTGAGGGACAAGAATGAATTTCGAAACCGCGTGAACGTTCCAAAATTCAAAGGAATTGAGTTAAAATGAAGAGATTGAAGCTCGAATGAGAGTGATTCTGTAAGTACATTTACCATATATGCTAAGTTCTGCCTAGAGCTACCAAAAGCTCTGATACCAACTGTAACGACCAGCTATTTTGGACTATTCGCATCCGCACATGTCAGAATTGAGTAATTCAAAATACCGAATTGTTAATTTACATTTGGCAAAACACAGATATACAGTAAATAAATAATCACACAATCACAGACACAGAGTAATAATATGCAGCGGAAGTAAAAGAGATAGTAGTTCATGAAGCTACTATATAAATATATAAGATACATCAGAGTTAAATAAGTTACAACAGAAGTCTCGAATACATCAGTCAAATATAAGAATCAGAATACATCACTGGAATCATCGAATATCTGAAAGCTGGATAAATAGCCGGATCTCCAAGCGAAGCTCCAACTCCAAAGGTGAGCCTCGAATAGTGGTACACTCAGTCTGACCCGAGCGTAAAGCAAAACACAAAACACTCGAGTCAGGATTAATATTCTCATATCAATAAATCCAATTCAAGTGAAATAGCAATCGAAATACAAGTAACTCAAAGGATATTGGAATCACCATCCTCTAAGGATCCGTTAAACTATCTACTATGTAGTAGTGTACGCTAAATAGATAGTGTCTATTAGTAATATAAATATCAAAATAGTGTTAAGGCGTTACCATTATCCCCCTTAACACATTTTATAAATGTCATAGTCTATACAGCACTGTAAACTCCACCGTAAACTGGTGGGATATCAGGGAGTACTCCATAGGTATAACACAAAACAAATTCGTAGTGGTCGCGTATATCGGGATACAAGTATGACAAGGCACATGAGGCAATACCCAAGGTAGTGAAACTACCGTTCGCCTGATCCGGACTGGTGAGAACGCATCGCCGCAGCGATCGCAACACCGCGAAACAACACTCCTGAAATTCCAAGGGTGCACCAATCAATCACAAGTAATGAGTAATATTCGAAGAAGTGTGTTCGCTCGAGGTGGCTAACCCCATTTGGCCCGGCACGGCTCCTGATTTTAGTCATTTCCAATTTTGACACAAGTGTCAAGGCTATCCATTATCGTTCTCTTTCTTCAGTCATCACGTACATCATTCCAACCACTTCATTCTGGATCATCACTTCGCGTATAGTTATTTAAGTGGTTTCGGTTTAGATAGAGAGTATATCCATAACCGATTCCGGTTTCTTTAATAACTTTCGTAATTTTTACACCGATTGGTCGTTTAATATATTTCAAAACAAATCAATTTCAATTTCAATTCGAATTTATACATAACATTTCATTCGTCTTCTATATCAATTTCCAAAATTTACGATTCAAAGCTTCCAAATCACCAATTCAAAATCTTACCATTCAATTTCAAATTTTATTTAAAACAATTCAAATATTGATTCAAGTTCGTATATAAATTTCATTCCGAAATCTTTTAATTTAATTTAATTTAACATTCAAATCAATTTAAACTCATTTATCGATTCCATTCAATATTCGTTAAGTTGCTTTATCATTCAAACAATTTCTATTAAATTTCCAATTCGTTAAATCAATTTCTTAAGTTCAACTTCATTTATCAACTTACAAGTTAAGTTCAATTAGATTCGTCCAATCAATTCTTTAAATTGCAAGTCTTACGTAATTTCGATAAATCACATTCATTTCAATAAATAACAATTTATTTCTTGTTAAAGGAATTCAATTTTCACTTATTTATTGACTTCGTTACAAATTTCAATTTAATTAATAAAGAACTAAATTTCACATAATCGAGAAGTTTCAATTTCGCTTATTAACCTACTTAAATAAATTTTCCAAAACTTTAATAAATAAAGAAACCCAATTACATTTATTAACGAAGTTCGAATTCACTTATTCAAAGTTCAATTTCTTTTATCAAAGAATCCAATTTTCGTTCAATTATCAAATGATCCAATCTTTCAATTATTAAATAATTTAAATCTTAATTATTAATAATTTCAAACTTAATAATTTCAAACTTGATTATAAATTCAACTTAATTATTAAACCATTTCAAACTTAATTCAGTTCAAACTTAATCGTCAAATCATTTCAATTTAATTATAACTTCAACTTAATAATTTCGAGCTTAATTATAATTTCAAACTCAATTATAATTTCAAATTTATTCATTAAATGACTTCAAACTTAAAAATTTTATAACTCAATTATTACCAATTTCAGATTATTTATTAATAATTCCGAATTTAATTATTAGATAATCAAATTTCAAACAACGTTCTTTCAACAATTACTGCGTTAAAATTTGTTTCATATTTCAATCTTTACATTTCTTCTTCATAAACATTCAAATTCGAACTTCATTTCAAACTTATTCTTTGCTCGAATAAAATCATTATTTTATTTTAAATCAAATTATTGACCAATCGGATTTATTTAATTCTCTATCCTAAGTCAAGTTCAATTTTGGGTATTTATCATTTCAACCCGATTCCAATTCCAATTCACAAATCAAAGCATAGTAAAGGGAACTTGCAGTGTGATAACAGGGATGATATCAAAAGTAAATAAACAAGCAATAACAACAGTCCATAACAATCCAATAATTAATTCAAATAATCCCGAAATAATCGTATTAATTCGCATTGTTGTTTGTGCGAATTAAGATGATTATCTCTAGAATCTACACTATCATTTCATGTAGATTAAAGATTATTACATTACGATTTTCACTTGTCGTTCAATTTCAATTTAAATTTTTATACTGCCACAATTAATCCAACATACGTTCAAAGATTCAAAGTGTAATTTATCAAATCTACGTGTCAATTAACTTAACAATTAAAATGGGTCATATTATTCAAATTTACTAATCAAATTCAACACATATGTCGATTCACAATTTTAAACTATTCTACGTCAAATTCAATTGCATAATATTTATCACTTAATACATTACAATTTACATCCAATATAAACAACAATCAATCAATCAATTATCAACCAAACTGTATTATCATTGCATAAATAATAACAGATAATGGTGTCAGATGTCATAGGTGAACAGATACAGGTAATAGCACATATAACAGTGTAAATAACTAACAGCAGCACATTTCAATTGTCGTTTCAATTGAAATCAGATCTAATAAATAAAAGAATATTAATCGTGAGTGATTGCTCACCTTTCGAGGCTAGAGAAAAACGGAGATGGCACGGATACGCACACTGATACGGACACTGAAATTGAGTTACGAATCCAAGCATGAATCTCAGAGCAAAGTAAGATTGGCACGAGTCGACGAACAAAACTGTTAAATAAGAATTTCCGGAATCAAATCAAAACATTCAACATAGCAACAATTACAAAACATGTCAAATGTTCAAGTCTGAAAACCCCTCTGGGTCTGACTTTCAAGTAAGAAACGGAGGACTGAAATATCTCGTATGAAGCTAAAATTTCATATACAGAAAGTAGAAAACTTAATATTTTAAACAAAAAAAGAATCACTGTATTCTGACGTAAGACGAAGGAGATACGATGCGTCAAACATGAACTCAGGTCGTGTTTGCAGCAGTGTAAAATAATTCTAAGTACAAAAGAATATTTGTCTGGGTCTAACTTCCAGATTCTCGACCACAAATCAAACGATGTCGGATTTTGCTGGAATTTGACATGTATAAACTAGGTAACTTAAACTCCTTTTTAAAAATAGAATCAACCCATTCCGATAAAACATGAGTGAGATACAATGCGTCAAACATGAACTCAGGTCGTGTTTGCAGCAGTGTAAAATAAATTCTAAGTACAAAAGAATATCTGCCTGGATCTAACTTCCAGATCCTCGACCACAAATCAAACGATGTCGAATTTTGCTGGAATTTGACATGTATAAACTAGGTAACTTAAACTCCTTTTTAAAAATAGAATCAACCCATTCCGATAAAACATGAGTGAGATACAATATCGTGAACATGCAGTCTAACGGCTGTTCAGAAAAAATGTATAAACTAATATATATAACTTGACTTTATACATATAATCGATTTATAGTTTGTTCAAACCTTTATATGTGACCAATAGAATTTATGCTATATATATCAACCGACAACGTTACCAGACTTATATAAATAACCTTCTATATAAAATTTATAAACTAACTTGATATATATATTTAAACCAAAATATAACTTAAACGTATATCTTACTAAAAGAAAATATGCGTGTATATTTAACCATAGTTATTACAGATCCTACATACATATACATATGAATTCTATAACAGTGGAAATAAGCCACATTTTACATTTATATCCAAATCCAAAAAGATAATAGATGTATGCAAATAACAGAAACTGTAGCGAAATATGTCTACCCAGACTATATATATATATGTGCGCATACATACTATACAACTTTAAACCTGATATAACTTTATACGCAAATGAGAGCGCAAATTATATACTTATGTATATCTATGTAAATTAGAGTATGCAAACAAATTTATACAGATGCTATATATACAAAAGCTAAAACGAAATCTTCACACTTATATAAAATTTGTACATATACTTTTTAAAACATATATATGGGTTATGACAAAACAAATCAACTTTTGAAAATAACACTATAGTTTGAACTACATAACTCAGACATACCTTTTATAAATACTTTAAATAAAAAAAAAATAGACTCATGTATGCAAACTGATATCTTATTATATATAGCATTATACAACTTATATATAATGAACAACATATAGTACATATATCGACTAATATAAACTGAGCAATTTTATATCTACACTTACACGACAGAGAGGGAGGAAGGAGATGGAGGAGAAGCGGTACAAGCAGTAAGGTGAGAGGCTTCACGGTGGGCGAGAGGGGAGAGAGAGAGATAAGTGGCTTCGGGTAATGCGGTGCGGTGGTGATGGCAGGTCGGAACCGGGTGGAAGGATATCGGGTTGTTGCTAGGTGTAGATGCGGCTTATGCGTCAAACAGAGGGAAGGAGGAGGCCGAGCTAGGCGGAGATGCGGTGCAAAGGGAGGAGAGGCCGATGATGGGAGAGATGGCGATGTGGGCTGAAGCGTGGAGGGTGTTAGACGAATCTGGGTGGTCGTGGAGGGTAGCTCGGTGAAGGTTGGGTTAGCCGTAGGTTGCTGTGATCTCGGCAGCGAGGAGGGGCAATGGTGGTGGCGGTTGAAGGAGGGGTGTTGCCTTGGGCGGTGGTACGGGAATGAGATGGCGGGCTTGGATCTGGTGCATGCTGGAGTGGACATGAAGAGGGCGGAGGAAATTGGTTCACTGATGTGAGAAGAAAAGGAAGGTGGGAATGGTTACATGGGTTTTGTTTATGAAGAGGGGATGAGGAAATATACAGATAATGGAAATGAGTATGCTAAAAGGAGGAAACGTTCCATATTACACTTTTATATTTATTATCATTTTGAATATGAAGAGGCAGAACGAATAGAAAGAGAAGTAATAGAGTACACATCGAAAATAACAACCAGCATATTATTCAATTTAATGGAATAGTGAAAGACAATGTATTGAATTCTGAACAAGAATAAAGGCTAGTGACCGTAGGTTTCACACGGGGACAAACAAATGGACACAGGCAACCAAAAGGTCACGAACGGGTACCGATACGGTCCTATGTTTTATAGATTCCACCGTGTACCCGACTTCAAAACACAGAAGTGAATATACCGCCGAGATCACCATGATGATACGATCAAAATGGTATACAGATGTCGGTGATACGATTGAATTTACAAAATTTCAAATTTTCTACTACGGAAAATGCATAAAATTCGCAGAAAAATAAGAACGACGGAGCTAAAGATGTACGAATTTGGAAAAACGAAAAATGCCGTCTTGCTCAGAAGACGGTTTAGAATTTTTCTATGTAAAAATATTTAGGTTTCGAAAACGTTTTATTTGCATCGCTTACTAACTGATTTAAATTAAAATAAATTTACGCACGAAATAAACTTCCATATTTTTGGACGAAAATTTACCAGTTGCTATGTTTAATTAAACGCATTTCAAATATCCAATTTATATTTCAAAATTTTATCGTTTAAAATTTCACAGAATTTTAATTAAACACGTTACTAAAACCGTTAAAATTTACGGGTCGTTACACGTTGATCAGGTGCAAAGCTAGAATTCTCTAAGTACTTAGTAGACTTGTTCAACACCCAGCGAAAATACTCGAAAAAAATTAAAAAAACAGATGTGGAGAGTACAATCCAAACAAAACAACCAAACCAAAACATATTGATCATGATCGTGAATACACAATGGTTACGCCTGGATCCCCCACATCCATACCTGTAGGCTGGCTACCGTAGGCCTGCAATTACGCCATGAAGACTAGTAGTACCGCAAATACACAATGGTTACGCCTGGATCCCCCAAGAAACATCACATCCGTACCCATAGGCTCTCGCAGCCCCTTCTGATTATGCTACAAAGCGACCCAATAGATTGCAGATACATAATGGTTACGCCTGGATCCCTCAGGAAACATCCATACCTGTAGGCTCTCGCAGCCCTGCGAATTACGCTATGCAGTCGCGCTCAAAAGATCATGGATTACGCCATGATAGGACACTCAAGTATCACATCCAAAAAACCAAAAATCAGAGAGAATAATATCGATAGAATGAATCCACAATGTGGCCACAAAGCGGATATCAAGCAGAAGGCACTTTCCTATCTTTACTTCGAAAATATGTATCATATAGTACCTTTTTCATATCACTTTCAAATATCATACTTATATAAAGTCCATTATATATAAGATTTTATTTTTAAATCGAATACTTTCCAAATCAATAGTAAATCAAATCACACTTATATAGACTTCGATTATATAAGATTTCTCTTTCCAAATTGAGTACCTTTCAAATCAATAGTTTTCAAATCAACTTCATACTTATACACATCCATTTTATATAAGTTCGACAACTCCCAAATCAAGTACTTAATAATACAAGTTCTTAATTTCAAATCATTTCAATATCAATTCAGTTTCAAAATGATATATGATTTCACTAAATCATTTCTTCCAAATTAAATATCTTCAATTTCAAAGTTTCCAAAATAATAAGTTCAGAAAAATAATCCAAATTTCCAAATCAACATAATTTATGTAAAATAAATCCGTTTCTAAAGTCATCATATAATACTGGGTTTTAAATTCCAATCTATTTTCAAAACCAAATATTTTCTCAAAATCAATTATAGCCAAACTGGTTACTAAGTTTAAAACCATCCCTTTTAAAACCTTTAAACTATTTATTTCTATATGAAAAATCCAATTTGCCATTGGAAAGATTATTATTCTATATATATACTTTATTTAAAACATTTCCAATCTATATTTCATGCTAGTATAATTCAAAATTGTCTTATTCATTTACTTAACAAAGCAGTTTCAAACTAATTTAAATCATATTAAAACATACAAAACTAAACAAATATACTTTATCAAATACTTTATACTTTTCAAAATTACTTCGCTTGGAAAAGTTAATCTTGATTTGGAAGTGTTCGAACATTCAGATAGTCGAAGAAATCATATTTCAAATCTAAGAGTTGGAAATCAACAAAAAATCAGTAAATCAATTCCAAAAGACAGGTCAATCGAATTCGAAACTCAAGAACTGAACACCGGCTCAATTCAAAACTGTGTCTCATATATTTGCACATATCTTTTCGAAAATAAAATTATACTTCGGTATTTGAAATAAAATTGGTTTCATAAAATCACTCTTATAGCAAAGCTATTAGAGTGGCCTCTCCCCTACTCAGAAACTCGAAAATCAATGTCGATGATGCATGCATTTATCACCGAAATTATTCCAACGACATAAGTGAGTTCTGGACTTTTATTTTCTCGAAAATATCTTTTGAAATTTCTTTGAAATCATTTGAAACTTATAAAAATCATTTGAAACATTTCTTATTCGGAAAAATACTTTCAAATCATATTATTATATATTTTCATAACCTTAAACCAATTTAAAATGCCGAAGTTCAATCACTCAGATTTCAATTTCAAAACCATTCCATTAAAATCATTTTATAAACCAAATAATTTCCAAAATTTCAAATCCTTTCAAAGCTTCAAATTTTCATTTTAAAAGGTATGTAATTCTTATCGAAAACATTTCACTTTTATATACAAAATATGGCCATCCTTATCAAAATAATAATTTCAATGTATACCCAATTTCAAAATACAATCAACAATTTTTTTCAAGGGATGATTCAAGGATGGATTTCAAAATAGAACAGAGACTCAAATTTAGAGGAACCCTAACCAAAAGAATCCTAACCAAGATTAGAGATATATAACTTATGTCAATACAAAAGAGTTTATATTCATTATTTGGAAAGACTCAAATTCATATCATATGAAGAACAGGAGCATAAATATTTTTGGTTTGACAACTTCAGTTAAGCAAAAGATACAATAGAGTTCACTTAATGCAACATAACATACTACAGATAACAAACAGATCCACAGAATACCACTTCTACATAAACAAAGCATCAGGATTGAACAAGATAGAAGTTCAAAATTCTAGCAAATCCTAACCGAAAAGATTTACTAACAAGGTGGATGCAAAAAGGATGAAGTTTAGAAAATTTTGCGTTTGAAATAAAATTTGTACCAAAATAATCTTTAAAATCCTTTAAAATTATTAGAAAATCATATTATGCTTTGAAAGTACGTTCCCTCACAAGGAAATGATTCTGAGATTGATTTCACTCATTCTAGGGTATTTCTACCCTATCTCTAATGAATTTTTTTGCTCCTCAGGCTAAGTTTTGCCTAAAACCAAAGCTCTGATACCAAATGTAACGACCCACTATTTTGGACCATTTAAATCGACAAAAATCCACACATGTCGGACTTGAATAATTCAAAATAATACATTGTAATAAAATTTGGAGCAAATAAAATCAAACATAGAATCACAGACACAGAAATATCAAAATAACTCGCAGTGGAAAAAAATACCATAGTAGTTCATGAAGCTACTATCTACATACTCTCAAAACATATACAAAATATCATAGTTCAAAAATGGATACAATTGAAGTCTGGATACATAGATCACTAGTGCAGAAGCAATACCGAATAAGAAATAATTAGATCAGAAATAGACTAATACATGGTCAGATAAGCTCCAACAAATCTCTAGCTCCAGAAGGTAAATCCAAAGCTGTGACTCTCAGGCTGACCCGAGCGTAAAGTAAACACAAAACACTCGAGTCAAGACATACATACTTATACAATGTAAATCAACTCAAGTGAACTGTAATAGCAATGCTCAATAACATAAAGGATGCTTGGGATTTCCCATCCTTTAAGGATCCGGTAAACCGTCAATTAAGCAGAAATTAACACTATCATAGAAATACCCATAATAAAGTAATTAATGCAAATAAAAGTGTAAATGTGGCTAGGGTAGCGCAGAGCTGCAGTAATCGCTCACCTCTAGCCACACTCTCAAATTCAAGGTCTGCATCGGAACAATCACAAGGAATTCAAATGGCACACAGAGAAGTGTACCCGTGGTTATAAATTTTAAAATGGTATTATATACTTCAAAAATAAAATATCATTTCAAATTCAAATCTTAATCAGAATAAGGATCAAATCATTTCCAACCCATTTCAATATATCAAAATATCATATTCTTTCAAAATCTCATTTTCAAATCACTATTTGAATTCAAATTCAACTATTCAAATTTAATTACCTTTTAAAAATGGTTTATATTATAAACAAAAATAGTTCATTCAAACCATTTAAAAGTGTAGTTATTGTACTTTCAAATAATTAAATCCAAATTTTACAATAATTCATTTATTAAATTCCAATTTATTTTCTTTAACTTAGCTCCTCATTTTACACCAAATCTCAAATTCCAGGTTAGGTGATATTTCAAGTTACACTCTTAAGCATACATTTATTTAACATTTCATATTCATAGAAAAATCAATAATACTTTAAAAAATCATTTTAAATTCAAACTTAAATCAAAATATCATAATTTACATTTTAAAATACTTAAAGCTATCCTGAAAAGTATATAAAATAACCACGGGTTGGTATAAAATTTTCTTGCCTAAATCAAGCGATATGAATTATATACCATTTCAACCTGTAATTTACAAAGAAAAATCTGGGTTTTATCATTTCAAACCCGCAAATCCCAAATTAGATAAAATAAATAAATAAATAAAATCGCTCAGGCCTATCATTTTAGCCCATAACAATTTTTCCCTATTCTAAAGTCCGTTCGGGTATGTATCATTTCAACCCATAGTGATTCTATTCTATAGGGAACTTGTAGTGTGAGAACAGAACAAAATAAACAATATAGCATCATATAGCAGCAATAGATGATATGACAGGTTTATAAACAAGGTTAACATCATATGATTCATATCATAGGCAAGTAAAACTTGATATAATATTCTACACATTCACTTGTAGTAAATTCACTAATTATATAAGTATAAATGCCATGAGTGAATACTCACCTTTTTACGCTGGAGATAGCAATTCAAAACACACAAAAATTCAGAAAGCACGATAGCATGACTTTTGATTTGATTGGAGTGGAGGGCCAAGATGTTATTCTTGTATTCAACAACAAAACAAAGCAAAATATAAATATGAATACAATACTAAAATTATTGGAACAAAATGGAAATAGAGTTTACAAAAGGCAACACCAAGTTTTCAATTGATTTTGCTTGACCACAAATCACATTTGCTCGGCTACAAAGCTATATAGGTTCGGCCTTGGTGATGTTTTGGCTAGGGTATGGATTTGGTTTAGACTCATATAGGCATGGCTACAAGTAAAAGTGAAGGGATATGAGTTACTAGTGAAGGAAGATCAAAGGTTAAGGCAAAAAGAGGAGTTTTGGTGCAACTTTAGGCTTGGCCATGCATGAATTGGGCTCGGCCTTGGCATGTATAGACCTGGTGGTGGCTGGAGTGAAGGCCAAGGGTGGTGAACTTGATGGTGGTGGTGGCTAAGGGGTGGTCAAGGCAACATATGAAGGGGATGGTGAAAACTAGTTTGGCTATGCATGGTTTCAAGGGTTTTTTAGCAATTTTTTAAGGTGTTTGAATCATTTGATGGTCATGGTCAGTCTTGTTTAGAGGAGGAGGGGTTTAGGCCGTGTATGGTGTTGGAAAGGAGGTGATGCGGTGGTCGGTGAAGGTGGTGAGGGTTTAGCCGAGCAAAGCTAGAGATGAACAAGCAAAAACAAATGAAAAAAAAGAAAGGAGAGAAAAAGAGAGGCCATTGCTTACTTTTTTTCAAATCTGAAGTGCCACAAGAAATGAAGATGGGAAGAAATTTTCTCACGTGAAAATAGTGACATAGGGGGCTAGGGATTAAGAAATGAAACGACACAAATTATGGAGAAGTTATGGTAGAAAATCAAGGGATGGAAAGATAAAAAGGTAAGAAATCAAAGTAACGTTTGCATAAAATTAAAAATAGGTAATGTATCTTAATTAATGCATTTCCTATAAATTAAAGAAAGGTGTATACAAGAAGCTTTCACAAACAAATAAATACAATAACATTAAATAAATACGTTTTAAAGATATGCCTTTTAAAGCAATAACGTATATATATTTGAAATTTCTTTCCAAGAAATAAATAAGAATCTAAACACTTGCAATTTAATTAATAAATGATTGTCTAAATAGAAAAATAAGGTAGAGATAGATATTATGAAAAATAAATAAATAGTTTTAGGAAAAGTAGGAAATAAATAAAGAAAATACTCTATTTAATGGAAATTAAAATTAAAAATTGTAAATAAAATTCAACTGAATTTGGAAAAATTTCAACAACACTTCTAAATAAATAAAATTCAAGTAAATAAATAAATGCTGAAAAAAATAAAGTGTAAATGAAAGTAAATAATTCTTTTAAGGAAAAATAGAAAATAAATAAAGAAATAGCTATTTGATTGAAACTAGAATTAAAGTTGAAAACAATATACAATCAATATTTGAAAATTATAACCATACTTTAAAAATGTTTTAAAAATAAAATATATGCATAACATATCATGTTACACAAATTAGAATATGATTTTTGAAACAAAAATATTATTTATGTCAATTAAGATAAACAAATTTGTTAAATAAAACAATTTACACACAATATTGTAAAAATCATAACTTTCATAATTTTAATCCGATTGCAACGAAATGAAAAGCAGTATTCTTGAAATTAAATCTATTTTCATACTAAAAGAAATAATCCAAAAATTCACATATTTAAATTTTAAATTTAAAAGTCAAAATTTGACCATTTTGGCCAAAATTCACTTTTATGAAAATATTCCATTTATTTAGGTTTGGAATTGTAATTCACGCAAAAATCAAAATTTATATTTAAATAACAAAATTTATCCATTTTAATAAATAAAATAAAGTTTTTAAATCAGGAATTTTAGTTAAAATAGATAAAATACAAAATTAAATAATCACAAAATATAGGGTTGTTACATGTTGATTGAATGGATTGATAATAATTTATCTGTTGGATGTTATATTATATATATAGTAGTATGTTTATTAGTATTTGGATATATTTCCCATTGCTTGGAGCGGGTGAGACACTATGCACCCAAGATAATAGCGGATGACCCTTTTTATTTCGATATCCCTCTCGAAGCGGGATTATTATTTTACATTACATAACATCTGTGGTTGTAGGAAGACAGGTTGGAGGGATCCAACTGGATTCTTCAAAATGTTTGTTTTTAATTTCATATATTGTGATACATGACGTGTAAGAATAATCAATTGTAGATTATGTTATGATTTGATTTATTGGATGCTATAGTCGCATAGGCCTTAATTTTGGTATTATAAATACCATAAATAATAATTTTGAATTTAAAAAGGGAATTCAAAGGCGATTTTGGAAATGAAAATATTTATGTTGAAATTTGGGATTATTTAAAAAGGAATTGATTTGGATAAAATAAGTAAATTTGATTTTAGATATTTATTTAGCTATTTTGTAAAATGGTTTCAAAAAGAGAATTTAATTTGAGTAGTTTTAAACAATGGATTTTTAAGTGGGATTTCTAGGAATACGAAATAAAAGTCAAAATCGAGATTAAAAATGTTTTGGAATATTGTTTGGATTTATTAAGAAAGAGATTTATAAATGGTATCTTATATAGGAACCGATTTATAAATAGAGCTGTTTAATATGAATCTGTTATAATAGATGAATGAGAATTGAATTTATAAACTTATAAACGATGTTTATAAATAAGTGGAATGATTATCATTTGATAAATTGGAAATATAAATTCACATTGTGAATTTAAAATGAGATATGGAAACCGGTTTAGAAAGAAATAGTAAGTTCTATTTTGGACTTTGGGGATAGTTATGAAATTGGAAATGTAGATCGGTTTGTGATTATTCGAGAGAGATTTATAATATAAAAATAGGTATGTTGAATTTAAAAAATATTTTTTCACTAGTAGTTAAGGTTTGTTTTCAGAAAAGGATTTTTTATTAAACTATGCAGTGTTAAAAACTATTAATTGGATTAACATATTTCAAAAAGTTAGATATTTAAATATTAGAATTTGTTGAAATGAATTTTAGGTTCAAAAACAGGTTTTGTAAATCAATTAGAAATTTTATAAATGAATTGGAATTAGTTATTAACGTTTATGTTAAAAGTGCTCTGATATTTTAAATAATTATATAACCATGTTTTTTTGAAATTTATTATTATTATATAAGAGTTTTTATTTGTTAAACTATGCAGTGTTAAAAAACTATTAATCGGACTAAAATATTTCATATAGATAATTATTTAAATATTTAAATTTGGTGAAATGAATTCTAAGTTTAAAAACAAGTTTTTAAAATCGATTAGAAATTATATAAATGAATTGGAATTAGTTATTGTCATTAATTTTAAAAGTGTTCTGATATTTTAAATAGTTATATAACCATGTTTATTTTGAAATTTTTATTGTACATATATATAGTTTAAAAGTAAGTGATTGCAATTTATTTATAAAGGCTCTCGAGAATTGTGAACTGGGTTTTATTTAATGGATGTGATTTTTTAAGAAAATCTTATATTGGAATTCGGTAACCTAAGAAAATTTGAGAAAATAAATTACCATATTGTTTAGGTACGCAAACTTTGGAAATGAATCTGAATTCAATAAAGGAGTTATAAATTTTTAGTTGGATTATAAATAAGTAGAATCGAATATTTCAGAAATTGAAAAGGGAATTAATAAAATTTTCGAAGATTTATGAGATAAGTATGGAATATTTCCTAAGTACAGATATTAGAAATGATTTTGGGAAAAAAGACTAATAATATTTTCCTAAGTATTGGAATTAAAGGTTTTGGAGATATTTTAGCGACGAATGATTTATGTAGAAATAATTATTTTCTAAGTAATAAATTATTGGTTGGATTTAGGAATATTTCTAAGTGTTGATATGGGTTGATATATCCTATTATAGATATAAGAATTTGAAATTTGTTTTCAAATATTAAAAAAACTGGAAGAGATTTGAATATATATCTTTGTAAAGATATTTTAAAATAGACATTTTGAAAGATCTATAATATAGCCTATTGACTGCTTATGTATGTAATTTGATAGTTAAATAGTCGACTATTAAATCTGATTAAATTCGTTGATTGTTTCGAAGAGAACGGGATCAGATTTAATTATCTGAAAACCACTTCGATCTGTTTTGAGCGTTACGAATTGTGAAATCTTGAGGATAATAAAGACGGTGAACTTTGAAGGGATTGATTTATTCAGACCCATAATAACTTGTATGGATGAATGCTATCATTGCATTGTTTTCTGGAAGGCGGTGTTAGCATTCAAAGTATATGAATGCTAAATAAAAGGTAAACATAGCCTCAAGCCTTACCAACCAAAAATGACTGAAAATCAGGGAAGATGCAATAAGGTTAAGTGGGTCGTACCCATTAGTGTATGTTGTCACCTTTTTAGATACCCTACATCTACCAATTTATGGATTGGTTGTGCATGAGATCTCAGTAAAAAGGTTGGGAACAAACGGGCTGATGACATAACAGTACTAGAGGTAGGCCGGTCTTGTGTTGATAGGGATTGATAAGTTCGATCTTGATTCATTTTTCTAAAGGTGTATTATGGGCGATCCCCAGTGTATAGTCATTGTATGGAATCCATTCTCCAGTAAGCAATGTATGGTTTTAGTTATATACCGATAATGCTGAAACATGAGATGCAAGCATTTCAGCTATTTCATAGTTTATTTTTCTATAGACACTTTTATAATATCAGATGATTTTGACATAAAAAGGTTTTGGTTATCGTAAGGTTAAACCCCATCGTATTTATGTGTGGCATTGTAACAACCCGCAGATTTAATCAGTTTTAATAACGTTATTAATTTAAATTTTGTGAAGTTTTAAACGATAAAATTTTGAAATATAAATTTGATATTTGGGATGCGTCTAGTTTAACATAGCAACTGGTAAATTTTCGTCCGAAAATATGAAAGTTTATTTCGTGCGTAAAATTACTTCAATTTAATCAGTTAAAAAGCGATGAGAATAAAATATTTTTGGAACTTAAATATTTTTAAATAGAAAAATTCTAAAGCATCTTCTGAGCAAGATGTCAGTTTGTCGTTTCTCCAAATTCGGGCATCTTTGGCACCGTCGGTCTTATTTTTTTACGTTTTTCATACATTTTCCGCTATTATAAAATTTCGAATTTTATAAATTCCATCGTACCACTGGTTTCCGTATGCCGTTTTGATCGCCTCATTGTGTTGATCTCCATGGTATATTCGTACGTGTGTTTCAACGTCCGGTGGACGGTGAAATCTGTAAGCATTGAACGTACCGGTACCCATTTTAACATTCTGTTCTTTGACTGTTTGTTTCCATCGGCTAAAACGAATCGTCATAAACTTTTCACAGATATCAATGTTAACTTTCTCTATTCCCCGGAACAAAATTTATTTTTGCTGGTTCCCATAATTCACGTGCATTTCCGCATCTATTCGTTCTTGCTCTTAAAAAAAAATAAAGAAAAAAAAGATATATGTTTGGATTTGAGATCAGAAGCTTCCTCCTCCTTATATCCTCCTTTTCTTTTCTCAAATTTTACCTGTGCTTCTTTCCTTCTTCATTTTTTTACGTCGCACCGCCTCTCCTTTGCTGAGCCTTGTCTCTGCCCTATCCCACCGCCTCTCCCACTCGGCTCCGCCCCACCTCAAGCCATAGCCGCATGTATTCTCACCCAAAACCACTTCTGTAATAGTAATATATATATATATATATGTTTTGTATATGTTTTGTTTGGATAAATAGGTAATATAAGTAGTTTCCGTATTTATATATAAGCGCTATTAGTCATATATATAAATGTTATCTCAATTCATATCAGTTTGTGTATAACTAAAGTTATATGGGTAGAGTCTAAAGCTATGTACTTGTTAATATTCATATGTGATATTTCCAATATTATGCATATTGTAGCAGTGAATTTGGTCTTGTTTCCAGGCACTACTTTTGTTATACGTATTGCTTGATATATAGTGTTTCAAATATGATATGGTTTAAGTATAAAATACACAGGAATCTAGTGACGTGTAAGACATATTTTGTTATGCATATTTAAGTTCATGCACTATTTATTTTATATATAAGTTTTAAATTTAATTGACGAATCTATATAGTTATATATAGTTGGGTTGGATTACCTTTTGGTTCAATGTCTTGGTTATATATATATATATTTGTTTTAAAATGTAAGTATTTTTCATTCATAATTATTTCAAAATACAATGTATATATTTAAGTATGATTCCTTTTGTGCGTTTTAAAAGATTACAATGGATTTTGGAATACATGCTTATATATTTAATTTAATACATGTTTGAATTTAGCGCATAGTTTTACATATAGATTTATATAAGTTATCATCACCGATCCGGTCCTGATTTGATTTCGTTCATTTCTGCTTACCAGTTCTGTTCGTCGATTTGTGCCCATCTTGCTTAACTTGGATTCATAATTCAATTTCAATGTCCGTATCAGTGTGCGTATCCGTGTCTCCTTCTGTATTCTCTAGCCTCGAAAGGTGAGCAATCACTCACGATTAATGTTCTTTTATTTATTAAATTTGATTTCAATCGAAACGACGATTGAAATATGCTGCTGTAGTTAGTTACTCTGTTATATATGCTATTACCTATATCTGTTCACCTATGACATCCGACACCATTATCTATTAAATTATTTATGCGATAATAATATAGTTTGGTTGATAATTGATTGATCGATTGTTGTTTTATTGGATGTTGAATTGTAATGTATAAAGTGATAAATATTATGCAATTGAATTTGACGTAAGATAGTTAAAATTTGAATCGACATATGTGTTGAACTGGATTAGTTAAATTTGTAAAATATGACCCCTTAAATGTTTAATTATTTGACACGTAGAAAATGGTTAATTACCCTTGAACCATTTGAATTTATGTTAAATTAATTGATGAAGTATGAAATTGAATAGTTGAAGTATAGCGTAGAATTGCGAAGAATAATAAATGAATATTCTTTAATCTACATGAAATGATAGTGTAGATTCTAGAAATAATTATATTAGTTCGCACAAACAACAATGTGAATTAATACGATTATTTCGGGATTATTTGAATTAATTTATTGGATTACTATTGATTGTTGCTATTGCTTGTTTATTTACTTTGACACCATCTCAGTTATCACAATGCAAGTTCCCTTTGTTATACTTTGATTTTTGAATTGAATTGGAATCGGGTTGAAATGATAAATACCCAAATGAATTTGACCTAGGATAGAGAATTAAATAAATCCGACTGGTCAATAATTTGATTTATAGATAAATTAATGATTTTATTCGAATAAAGAATAAGTTTTGAAATGAAGTTGGAATTCGAATTTTTGAAAGGAAAATGTAAACTATTTTTATAAGACTTTAAACTATTTTTTTACAAGCTCAAATACCAAGATTCAATATTTTACCCAATTTCCCATTATTAAATCCACTAATTAAATTATCCAATAATTGGTTATATTTGAAATTCAAGTTAAAAATTAACTTTCTAATATTTAAAATCAATTAAATATTCCAATTTAAAATGTCCAAAATTCCGGGTCATCACATTCCTCCCCCCTTAAAAGAATTTCGTACCTGAAATTACTAGTGAAGAAGAATGGTCCAATACCCGTTTACTATTTTTCCAAAACCAAACGGTTTTTAATAAATTTCCAAAACCAACTTTTTATTAAAGGCACACTATCACCTTTACTAATTTTCCAAACTCATCCCTAGGTTCCAAATAATATTATCCCCTTGATAATTCAAATTATAGTTTAAACCAAATTCTAGACTATCAAAATTTTATCAAAAATTTTCTAACTCCTTAAATTTTCGAAAAATTTCGCCAGCGTCTCCTTTGCACGGCTAGCTCGGAACAACTGCAAATGCCTTTACGGGCCCCAAATTTTCAAAATAAAACAAAAGCCAAGTGGTTAGATAAGAAGATCATCAAATTTCATATTGTAATTTAAACACATACCTTTTTGTCTGGTAATTCAAATTTATCTACTGAAATCAAAAACACCATTTTTTCTTTTAAAACACCTGTATATCCTACTTAGCAATAATATCCAATCACAAAATTCAAATTTTTTTTTTCATTTCTTTACAAAATTTCCTATATTTTTTTTACTTAAACCCATATGATGTCCATATATCTTTCGTACGCAATATCCAATCCGATCGCTCACTAGGTCACATAACTTCCGGACTAGTATCGTCCACCCGACTCTCTAGTGCGGACTCAGATCTGGTTTCTCGATCAGAAACCGTCATTCTCCTTGCGTAGCCATATACTATGATAGAGGATTTCTGGATTAGTCAAAAATCCATATCCAGAGTTCCCCGTCGAAAATCGAGTGAAAAATTCCAGCTCGGATCGATATAAGTATCTCAAAATTCCGTGCTCGAATCTGGATCAAATTGCCATGTGAATAAATAATATACGTACATCCTACGTATTTATCTCAGTTGATTATTAGCTATATCAATTCTCTTTTTATTCATATTTATTTTGATTTCTATTCACTTATTCACAATTATCCTGCTCTTATTAAATCTTCATTCAAATATTAACTTAGAAATTCTTTTTATTCCAAATTACTTAAGAATTTCACCATCCATTTCTTAAGTTCAATATATCATTTGGTTTACGTCTATTTTTACTAAAAATTAGATTTCACTTCCATTTGAATCCAATTTGTTTTCCAAGTCTCTAAACATTGAGTTTATCAATCTTCTCTCAAACTACTTTTATATATTAAATTCTATTCATCTTAGCTTAATCTATATTTATTTAATCATTTCTTTAACTAGTTCCACTTACTAATTTATTCATATCTCAAACACTTTTTATTTCCAAACCTTTATTATTTTAGCCCACTACATACTAATTCGTCAACTACTCTTTACTTAACACAAATTAAATTAAATATCATTCCAATATTCAATTTTCATTCATTTTCTTACCATTTAGATCAATTAGTTTATTTACTAATTTTAACTTCAATACTTTGTTTTATCTAGTCTAACTTGACTAATTTTCCATTTCACTTTATTTAATATAATTCAAATTTAATTCTAATATTCAGTTTCAATTTCATTTACTTACAAATGTAAATTCATTTGTTCATTCAAAAACTTTATTTCCAACTTAATAAATTTTATTTCAATGACCATTTTATTTAGTCTACTTAGACTTTTCCCCAAATTCACTTTTGTCAAACTAGATTCACTTACATTTCGATTTAATTCAAAATTTTAACTTCATTAAGTTTTTTCCAACTTATTTACATTCCATTCACTAATCTCTTTTTAATTTACTTCATTAACTTGCTTACTTTCTAACTTATCTCATTTTCGCACTTGTTTTAATTTAACTCTTCTCCATGTTAAATTTTTATTCTAAACAAATTCTAAATTTTTATAAGTTTCAAACCCATTTATTATTCCATAAAATTTTTCAATAAGATTCCAGAGTTTAAGCAATCTCTTAGGTTTTCCAAAATCATTTTTGAAATCAATTATACCAAACCAAATTATTCCTTTGCATCCTAAAATCAAACCCAACTCTTTCTAACACCAAATCAAAACATCTAGGTAGCATTTCCTCCATTGGAAACTCGAAAATGAACATCGATGATGTCATGATCATCATCAGAATTATTTTCCAACGACCGAAAAGAGTTTAGTGCTTTAATCCCCTTTCAAAAACATTTCAAATATTTTTTTTCCAAACCCCACCAGATTTCATATCCAATCCAAAAATATTTCCCAAATAATACCACTAGTACTCCTCCAAAACTTTTGAAAAATCATTTTCAAACCAAACGAAATTAAATTTTCTCAAAATTTACGAATTTCAAATCCTTTCAATTTATATTCAAATATTACTCTAGAACTTTATCTCATTTCAATTATAAATCACATTTATAATTCACATTTGCAAATTCCATTTTATTATCTGAGTTAATTTCCTTATTATTTGGTTATAATTTCAATTCCTTATTCAATTTCTACTTAACAATGATAATAATTTAATATTATCATTCTCTAACAACCAAGAAACCATATAAAATTATTCCTTTAATATACAAAAATAATTTTGGGCAAAATTATTTCATTTATCCTATTTAAAACAATACCGTATCGAATTGTTCTAATCAAGTGTTTAGAGACCCCTATCAATAACGTTAATTACTCATATTGACCAGAATCCATAAGCCACTCAACAAACCAATCAACGCAATATAAAACAATTTTATGTTCACTAACAAATACGCGCTCATATCTATTAATACGCTCAAACTCATTGTAGAGTACTACTGACTCTTTTTCTAATGAGTAATCCCCACCAGAGCCAAAGTTCTCGCTTAATCTCGCACTGATACCAAAATGTCAAGACCCGATTTTTCAACATCCGAAAATCGACATCAATACGTCTACTTTATTAAATGCTGAACAATCGAATGCCGAAAAAGCAGACCATAAGGGAAAGAAGAAGGAGCTAGAAGAACAGAAAACAAAACAGCATCACAATCTCACAATCGTAGTGGAACAATATATAATAGTTAAATGATTGATCTTTATACAAAAAGAACTATATCTGTTTAATACATTACATCAACAGAATACAACACAAAAAATAGCAAAACACTAGACAGTTATATTAACTTGTCCTCACAATACAGCTTATACTGCACATCGGAATATATATCAAGTACATGTGATATGTCTCGCCATCCAGCTCTCTCCTTAGCTTCACAACATCCCATCCTGTATCTGTAATACTCGGCATGACCCAAGCATTATAATAAAATAACGTCCGAGTCATTCTGGAGAACCAGCAAGAGAAAACCCACTCAATTGGATTATTAAAGTTTTCAAAATCCTTTGAAATCAAAGGTATCTCTTAAGACCACGCCACAAATAAACATGTCGGGGTTTTACCTTACGATAACCAAAACATTTCTTATCAAATCCTTGGATACTATAGTAGTGTCTAAATACAAATACTTATTCAAATAGCCGAAATTGTTACATTCATTAAATTCCCACAAAATAGGTATACAAACAAGTCCGAAGGCACTTATTGGAGATTGGGTTTCCATACAATGACATGGCTACTGGGGTACCGTCCGTCATAGTACGTGCTCTAGATCAACATACTAAGGGTCACTCTTGATCCCTTGCAACACAAGACCGGAGCTACGCTTACTGGATGGTCTGAATAAGATCACCCTGCGGTTGGGATCAACAACCGCCCACTAAGCTGAACAAAAAGGGACATCTAGACAGGGATGACCTTACCCAACTTGGTTGCTATCCACTTAGCCTTCCTACATCTTCCCTGTTTTAGCCACTCCCGGTTGATGAGGGTTGAGGCTATGCATTACCTTTTTAGCACACATTCACTTAGAATGCTCGCCCTCCTCCCGACGATGGTCTGATAACATTCATCCATACAATTTGACCTGGATCTGGACAAACCGAATCACCATCTTCATCATCTTCACGGTATTCATTCGCAAATGTCCAAATCAGATCGAAGTGGTTTTTAGGTAATTAAACCCAATCTCGGACTCTTTGAAATGATCAACGCATTGGCCAATATTGATAGTCGGTTATTTAACTATCAAATTTAAACAATCATCCAACCAATTGCTTATTCCTACAGAAAAGCACTAGTCTTAATAATTTAGATTTTAATAATTTAAAATCCCTTTACCTAAAAATATACATTTAAAACGTTTGAAATAAAACAACTTAAATCACTTTATTCAAAATATTAGTTATAAAGTTCGATAATAATTTTCCAAATACAAACTTTAGCCAAAAACTATTTTTAAACAAAACTATTGTATAAAGTATAAATACTTAATAATTATCTTTTTAAATCATAATATTAATTTAACCTTTAAAATAATTACTACTATAATTAATTTAATAAATATTTACTTTTAAATTTTTTAAACAATTAAACAATAAATTTCTCTAAAAACATTCTTCCTTAAAACATCTTTTAAAACTTCTAATTTATACTTAAAAACTTTCTTTTGAAAATATATTTAACCTTTCAGGAAAATACACTTTCCATTCCAATACAGTCGTCTAATAATTTACAAATTCTTCTCGATTTATTTCCAGTTTAATTTACATCCCAAACCTATAGATTACTTTTCCGCACTTTTAATAATAAACCACTATTTATTTGTAAAAGCATATCACCCTTTCCCGTAAATTTCCCACCGTGAATTTATACTTTCAAATTATTCACTGATAAATATTTCACTTTATTTATAAACCATTTTTATAAATTCCATAATCTCATTCTCCTTTAATCACAGTTTCAACACTTAGTTGATTTTCAAATAGATTTCCAAAATTAACTCCATTTTAAAATAAATTATTCTACTTACCCAAATTTATTCCAAAACCCATTAATTCCATATTCACTTCTTTA
Organism: Allium cepa; assembly: GCA_030765085.1. Lineage (NCBI taxonomy): Eukaryota > Viridiplantae > Streptophyta > Magnoliopsida > Asparagales > Amaryllidaceae > Allium > Allium cepa. The sequence continues at coordinate 950,823,436 of CM060937.1, forward strand.
TTTATGATTTAAAATCTTATTTAAAACTGAAATGTCCATTTCATTCTTTATTCAAAATTCTCCCTTTTATTTCTTCCCAATCGTTTTAAATCTTAAAAATTTAAAAATAAAATCCTTTAATTCTTAGGCAAATCACGTAAGTCTCCAAAACTCTTTTAATTTCATTTATTTACAAATATCAATTTTTTTCCATATCTAGAATTTATTTAATAAAATTTAAAATCAAACTTTTATTCTTTTCCAAATTCATTCTTTTGATTTATCCAAAATTATTTTACTTAATATTTCTCTCTTTATATCTCTTTTCAAAATCAAATCTTTTATATTTTTCATATCTTCAAATACCCAAAATATGTTCAACAAAATCCATAGCATTCAATACTTCCCATTTCCAATAATATCTTTCACAGAATAATCAATCAATTATATCACAAACTATGAAAACAAATTTCAATATTTTGAGGAATCTAGTTGGATCCCTCCAATCGGTTTCCCTGCATCCACAGATGTTAGTCAACAAATAAAATACCAAATCCCACATCGAGGGGGACATCGCGGTATAAAGGGTCATCCGCTATTATGCGGGGATCATATGTCTCATCCGCTATACAATTCGGGAATATCAATCACTCATATATATATACACTACTATATAATATCACATCCAAAATGATAATAAATCATCAATTCAAGCAACCAACCAATAATTTAATTTTAACTATTCAACTAACTGATAATCCAGATGTGAGTGAGATTAACTCACCTTTGTCATTTTATTTTGCAATCCGATCCAAACCAGCTTGTTTTCCTCACGATTTCTGACCTTGAATAGACATTGTATGGTTTATTAATAATGGATCTAATCAAACAATCAATTATCGTTTTAATAAATTTAGTTAAATAAAACTTTAATTTAAACTAATCCCCTTTAAAAATCTTTTAGTAGCTAAAATAATTTAATGAGTCAATAAATCAATTTAATCCCCAAATCCATTTTTTCTAAAATAAACCAGTAAATCTAACATGTGTGCGTATATGTTTATTATTTTTCTTTCACCTACCTATATATATATATATTCACCAATTCAAAATTAGTAAAAAAGCAAAATTCGAATCTCATTGCTAGCCTGTCACAAGAACGCTGCATCGACTCACCCAGTTCACTGCGTTGCTCTCCTTCCATCACGACCTGCCTCGAGCTGTCGAGCACGAAAATATCCAACCCATTGACAGCACTATCGCACTCCCCTCCAACACGAGCACTCGAGAATGCGGCCTTGTCCCACTGTTGAACTACTGAATCGACAAACTCTAGCTCCATCGATCGAATCGAAGTCGCCGTGCTCATCCTTCCAATCGCCACCAATCGATCGCCATTGATCGATCGACCTTACTCTTAGACGAGGTTGGTTTTGATTTCTGAGCATCCTCTTTTTTTTTTCTTTTGTTTGGCCATTCTTTGATCTTAAATTTAATTGGGAAGAGGATTCCCTTTTTTTGAATTTTTTGGAAATCGATTCCTAAAGGGTTGCTGTTTCAATCTGAATGGGAGAGGAGATTTATGCCATTGATTTTGAACGGGACCAAGTATATTTTGATCTGGCTTCTGTTTCTTTTTCAAGATTTTATTTATTTTTCTCAGCTGAATAAAAAGAAGAAGAAGAGGGATATCTGGTACGTGATTTGAAATGGCAGGAGACATGTGTTTCTAAATTGAAAAACAGAAAAAGTATTGATGTGAAAATATTTAAATTTAAATTGTCTCAAAATGTAGCTTAAAATCTCGACCTCTTATCAAGGTGTGATACTAGACGTTTATAATGTTATATCCCTATTTCGATCGCAATAGAAAAGGTTTTGAGTCCTAATTCGATCGTAAGGAGAAGGTAGCTTTTTGTATCCAATAATTATATTGTGTTTTTGATTTAAATTTCAGCGCGTTTACACACCGTACGACCACATGGCAACTCCAAACGTTATGTAATTTGAAATTCGATAATAAAACAATAATACAGATCCAATGGAACTAGTTTCTTCGAAATTCGAGTCTGTGCCTCAGAAGGCTATTTCTAAACCTCAGTTTAGATGGTATATTTTAAAAACTGAACAAACCATCTTCAAATTCAATTTTAAAAGTTCTATCATCTTTAGTATTGTTAATACAAATTTTATAAGCCTTTAAACTATTTTTTTACAAGCTCAAAAACCAAGATTTAATATTTTAGCCAATTTCCAATAATTAAATTATCTAATAGTTGGTTACATTTGAAATTCAAGTTAAAAATTAATTTTCTGATATTTGAAATCAATTAAATATTCCAATTTCAAAGGCTCCCGAGACTCTTTCATAGAATTCCAACAATTTCTCCTGCTCCTGTCCAAAATTCCACGTCGTCACCATATACACATTTGGATTTGACTTCATACAAATACCTTCCTTCACATTAGCCACCCTACAACCGCATCTACCTATTGACTTTCGTATCTTCCCACCTTATTTAAACTTTGCTTTAAAGTGAAAAGAAGAAAAAAAAGCAACTTTATAAATTAATTTCTCAAATTCTACTCGACTAAAAAAATCTAAGACAAGCATTAAAAATCGTGACTCAAGGAGTGCTTCGATCTGATATACTATTTGTGGGTGTGAAGTTTATATGTCGCTCGATAGTGGGAAGCCTTGAAACTAGGGCTTGAGAAATTGATCGCTGTGATGATTGATGGGAGGTTTGGAGTTCGTATCTAAGTTTGGAGTAGCGAAGTGGTGCCATGGTGATTTTCTTAGGCGATCCGATGCACGATGGGGAGGTTCAACTGTCGCATATTGAAGGGTGGAATTCTGGGTGTCGTGATGCTTCAAGGTGGTCTCGGAGGTAGAGTTTTGGTGATGCTCGAGTGGAGTTCGATAAGGGAAGTTGGTTGGCGATCTTATTTTGCGATTTCGCCGAGTGGATCATTGTTTCAGTTAGGGCATACACTGTGCGTGTACTGTGCGTGTACAAGGTAGGAGGAGCAAAGCTTTGGGAAGAAAGGTTGAGGGCATAGTGGTAAATATGTAAAAGTTGCATAAGTTTATAATTTTTTTATTTAAATTGTGTTCATAATTTATAAAATTCATAAATCTCTCATACAAGGTCTGATTGAGGCGAAACAAGTGGTGACGTAACCGTATGGACGAGTTCTACATTAAAAAATTGGTTGGAAATTTCTTAGAGTCAGTTGGAATTTTTAATTAATTCGAACATTGTTCGATTTATTTCGAAATCTGGATGTTTGGCAAACTAAAAATCAAGGTGAGTAAATCTCGATTCATTTTTGACTACTGGTTTTAATTTAAAGTGTTAAAAATTATTTATTGGTTGATTAGATGAATTGATAATAATTTATCAATTGGATGTCATATTATATATAGTAGTATATATATTTTTATCTGGGTATATTTCTCACCGATCAGAGCAGATGAGACATTATGCGCTTCGTGTAATAGCGGATGGCCCTTTTTATTGCGATATCCCGCCTTGAAGTGGTGGCTATATTTTGTGGTTATATAACATCTATAATTGCAGAGAACGGATTGGAGCGATCCAACTAGATTCCTTAAAAATGTTGATTTTAATTTCATATACGGTGATATACGATGTGCATGAATAATCCACGATAAATTATGATATGATTTGGTCTATGGGATGCTATAGCAGCACTGGAATAAATTTGATATTTTAAAATACCATAAATATCTTTTTTGAATATGAAAAGAAATTAAAAGGTGATTTTTGAAGTGAAATATTTGGATTAATTAAAAAGGAATTGATTTGGATAAAATAAATGATTTGATTTTTATTTTGTACTTAACTATTTCATGAAATAATTTGAATAAAGATTTTGAAATAATGTATATAAAATATTTTTAAATAATAAATTTTAAGTGATATTTATTTTAAATGTAAAAGGGTTTTAAAAATCGATATTTCAATAGATTGGGAGAATGAGGGAAATTTATAAAGGAATATATATATATGTATATATATATATATATATATATATATATATATATATATATATATATATATATATATAAATGGAGTCGTTTAATAAGAATCTGTTATTAACGGAGAAAACTAGGAACGTATTTATGGGTTTGTAAACAATATTTGCATATAACGTGGAATGATTATCATTTGATAAATTAGGAATAAAAATTCACAGTGTGAATCAAAAATGAAATATGGAATCGATTTAGAAAGAAATAGTGGATTCTATTTTGGAATTTGAAAATAGTTGTGAAATTGGAAATGTAACTCATTGGAAATTAGTTATCTTTGTCTGGTTAAAATGGTTTGATGTTTAAATAATTATTTAAACATGTTGTGAAAATAATTTTTTTTATAAATACTTATTAATATATATAGGATTTAAGGTAAGTGTTGGAAATTTATTTATAAATCCTCTCGAGATTTGTCAACAAGGTTTACTTTACGAATGAAATTTGATATGAGAAATCTTATAAATAAATTATGGAAATTTAAGAGGATTTCGAAATTTTTTAGATAGGGGAACTTCAAAAATGAATCTAAATTCAAAAAAAGAAGTTAAAATTTTTAGTTGGATTCTAAGTAAGTATAATCGAGTTGTTGGAAATTGTAAAAAGGAATTAATAAAAATTCCAAAGATTTATGAGAGAATTTACTAAATATTTCCTCTACTGATATTAGAAATTAGTTTGAAATATTCCTATAATATTGTCTTATGTATTGAAACGAATGGTTATGGAAACATTTTAACTTCGAAATGATTTTATGGAATTTTTTTTCTAAGTAATGGTTTACAAATGAAATTGGAAATATTTCTAAGTGATGATATGGGTTGGAATACCATGTTATGGACATAAGAATTTGAAATCATTTTTAAATACTATAATACTGGAAAAGATTTGAATATATACCTTTGTAAACATATTTTGAAATAAATGTTATAAATGATTTATAATATGGCCTAGCGATCGCTTATGTGTTTAATTTGATATTCAAATAACCGACTATCAATATTTGGCCAATTTTGTTGACAGTTTCAAAGTTACCGGGATTAGAATTAATTACCTAAAACCACTTCAATCCGATTTGAGTGTTGCGAATTGTGATATCGTAAAGATAACAAAAATGATGGTTTTGGATCAAAAATTTAAAATGTAGCCTCAAGCCTCATCAACTGGGAATAACTGAAAATAAGGGGAGATGCAGCATGGCTAAGTGGGTTGCACCCATTAGGGTATGTTGTCACCTTTCTAGATATCCTACATCTACATATTTATGGATCGGTTGTGCATGAGGTCTCAGTAAAAAGGTTAGGAAAAATCAGGGTGATGACATATTCGGTACTGTCCAGTAAGTGGTAGGCCGATCTTATGTTGGCAGGGATCGACAATTACGATCTCGTTATATTTTTCTATAGGTGTACTGTGATAGGTGGCACCCCAGTGCCTAGTCATCGTATGGAATCCATTCTCCAATAAGCGTTGTACTATTTTAGTTGTATACCGAATATGCTAAAATGTGAAATGCAAGCATTTCAGCTATTCTATAGTTTATTTTCTACAGATACTATTATAATATCAGATGATTTGATATAAAAGGTTTTGTTTAACGTAAGGTAAAAACTCTCATATTTATGTGTGGCGTGGTCTTATGAGATACTTCTATTTCTTCAAAAAGGATTTTTGAAAATAATTAAACTCAAATTAAGTGTGTTCTTTGACGCTGGTTTTCGAGACCGACTTGGGTGTTATTTTACTATAATGCTTGGATCAAACCGAGTATTATAGATTCATGTTAGGATGCTATGAAGCTCAGGAGACGAGTCAGAGGATTTTAGGAATATTACACATTCTTTATTATTTCCACTGTGTGTGTTAAACTATATATTCATTACTTGTGAGGACAAGTAATTATAACTGTGCTGATTGCTTGTGTATATATTAATAGTTACAATATCTTTTTGTATAAAGATCTGTATCTATCTATTGTATATTTCTTCCGCTGCGATTTGTGAGATTCTATGTGTCGTTTCTGTATCTTCTATCTCTTCTTCTTCTTCACCCCTAGTAATCGGTATTTTCGACGATTGAATATTCAGCATACTTTACAATAAACATATTGTTGTTGATTTCGAGGGTTAAAAAGTCTGGTTCGCTACACGTGGTTAAGGATTCAAGTGCGATGGACCGCAAATTCATACCCATTGAATCGACAATAAACCACATATGTCTGACCCAAAAAATATAGAATAACGGAAGTTCATGGAAAAGAAGAGAGAGGGCGAGAAGAAAGAAAGAAGAGGAGATAGAAACAACACGTAGAATCTCACAAATTGCAGCGGATCAATATATGGTAGATAAATATAGATATTTACACAAAAAACTGTAACTATTAATGTACGTAAAATCATCATTGTACAACAATCAACATAACAATCTGGATAGTCCTAAAAACTTGTCCTCACAAGTACTGAATATACATTTTAACACACACATCGGAAAATAATCAAGTACGTGTAATGCACCTGAAATCCTCTAGCTTGTCTCTTGAGCTCCATAGCATCCTAACATGAATCTGTAATACTCTGTTTGATCCAAGCATTATAATAAAATAACACCCTAGTCAGCCTGGAAAACCAGCATTAGAAAACATACCCAACTGAATTTATAGTTAAAAGAGAATCTTTGAAATCAAAGGTATCTCGTAAGACCATATTGCACGTAAGCACGGCGGGTTTTTACCTTATGAAAACCAAAACATTTTATATCAAATCATCAAATATTATAATAGTGTCCATAGAAATAAAACATATAATAGCTGAAATGCTTGCATCTTATGTTTCAACATATTTGGTATACAACTAAAACCGTACAGTGCTTATTGGAGAATGGATTCCATAGAATGACTAGGCACTCGGGTACCACCTATCACAGTACACATCTAGCCGAGATCGAAACAATCGATCCCTGCCAACACAAGACGGGCCTATTCCTTACTGGATGGTACTGAATATGTCATCACCCTGGTTATTGCCAACCTTTTTACCGAGACCTCATGTACAACCAGTCCATAAATATATACGTGTAGTGTATCTAGAAAGGTGATAACATACCCTAATTGGTGCGACCCACTTAGCCTTGCTGCATCTCCCTTGATTTTCAGTCATCTCCGATTGATGAGGCTTAAGGCTACGTTTACCTTAAGAATGATATTCATACTTGGATTGCTTGCACTGCCTTCCAGCTAAGCAATGCAACGCTAGCATTCATCCATACAGGTTGTTATGGGATTAAACAAATCGAATCTCCAAGAACTCTGTCCTCATTATCTTCATGATATCACAATTTGTAAAGCACAAATAAGATCAAAGTGGGTTTTGGATAAATAAATCTGATCCCGGTCTCTTCGAAATAATTCATGAATTTGGCCAAATTTTTGATAGTCAGTTATTTAACTATCAAATTACACACATAAGCAGTCACTATGTCCATATAATAAATCTTTTAAAACATTCATTTCAAAAAATCTTTACAAAGGTATATATTCAAATCTCTTCCAGTATTTCAATATTTTAAAACGATTTCAAATGCTTAAATCCATAATGGGATATTTCAACCCGTATCAACACTTAGAAATATTTCCAAATCCAACTTATAATTCATTATTTAGAAAAATATGTCTATATAAATCATTTTCGTCACTAAAATATCTCCAAAACCTTCAATTCTAATACTTAGGAAAATATTATATGTCTATTTCCTAAAATCATTTTTAATATCCATACTAGGAAGTGTGTTGTACTTATCTCATAAATCTGTGGAATTTTTATTACCTCCCTTTACAATTTCCAAAAATTATCGATTTTACTTATTTATAATCTAATTAACAATTTATAACTCCTTTAATGAATCTGGATTCATTTTCGAAGTTCCCATATCTAAACAATTTAAAATTTTCCTTTTCTCAATGTTCTTAAATTCTCGAATTCCAGTATAAAATTTCCTCTTATAAAATCACATCCATTAAATAAGACCAGATTTACAAATCTTGAGAGCATATGTAAATAAATTGCAATCATTTACTTTAAAACTATATATATAATTTCAAAAATATGGTTAAATAATTATTTAAAATATCAAAGCACCTTTAAAATAAATGTCAATAATTAATTCCATTTCATTTATAAAATTTGAAATCGATTTACAAAACTTGTTTATAAAACATAGAATTCATTTCCACAAATTTAAATATTAAAATGACTAACTTTCTGAAATATTTCAATTCAATTTATAATTTTTAAAACTACATAGTTTAATAAATGAAAATCCTTTTCTAAAACCTAACCTTAGTTTCTTGTGAAAAACCTTTTTAAAATTCAATATACTCATTTTTATACTTATAAATCTCTCTCGTTTATAACAAATCGATTTACATTTCCAATTTCATAACTATTCCTGAATTCTGAAATAGAATTTTCTATTTCTTTCTAATCCGATTTCCAAATCAAATTTTAAATTCACATTGAAAATTTTATTTTCAATTTATCAAATGATAATCATTCCACCTATTTATATACTCCGTTTATAAGTTTATAAACTCAACTCCCATTTCCCTATTAATAATAGAGTCATATTAAACAGTTCCATTTATAAATCGGTTCCTATTTATAATCTCATTTATAAGTCTATTTCAAAAAATACAAACTATATTCTAAAACCATTTTATGTAACACTCAACTTAAATTCTCTGTTTGAGAATATTTATGAAATAGCTAAATAAATATCCAAAATCAATTTTATTTATTTTATCCAAATCAATTCCTTTTTAAATAATCTCAAATCTCAAATTTCAATATAAATATTTTCGTTTCCAAAATTGCTTTTGAATTTCCTTTTTAAAATTCAAAAATATTATTTATGTTATTTATAATATCAAAATTTAGGTCAGCACTTTTATAGAATCCAATAAATTAAATCATATCATAATCTATAACAGATTATTCTAACACATCATATATCACCATATATGAAACTAAAAACAAACATTCTGTGATGAACAAGATTTTCGACCCTCAAAAATCGACACTAATACGTTCACTATATTACATGCCGAATAATCGAATGCCGGAAAACCTGATAGTTAGGGGAAAAGAAATGGAAGCGGTAGAACAAAAGAGAAACAGCAACACAAAATCTCAAAATCGCAGTGGAACAATATATAATGGATAACATGTCTTTGTACAAAAAGAACTACAACTGTTATTTATACTGACATCATTAGAGTACAACAAATCAATAATTCAATACTGGACAGTTATAATAACTTGTCCTCACAAGTGCTGAATATACAGCCTATAGTAGAAAGTGGAATATAACATAGTACATGTAATATGTCTTTGTCATCCAGCTCGTCTCCTGAGCTCCATAGCATCCTATCTTGAATCTTTAATACTCAGTCTCACCCAAGCATTATAATAAAATAACACTCGACTCAGTCTGGAAAACCGACGTGAGAAAACACACTCAATTTGAACTTATCAAAGTTACCAAAATCCTTTGAAAAACAAAGGTGCCTCATAAGACCACGCTACACATAAACATGACGGATTTTTCCCTTACGATAGCTAAAACATTTTATATCAACCATCTGATATTATTATAGTATCTATAGAAAATAAATAGAAAATAGCTGAAATGCTTGCATCTCACATTTCAGCATGGTTGGGCACAATCAAAACCGTACGACGTTTATTGGAGAATGGATTCCATAAAATGACTAGGCATTAGGGTACTACCTACCACAGTACACTTCTAGAAAAATATACCGAGGATCTCGTCGGGATCCCCTATAACACAAGACCGTTCTACCCCTAACCTGGATAGTACCGAATATGTTATCACTCGGGTGTTCCCACCCTTATCGAGATCTCTTTTTCCATGCACCACTGTATCCATAACTAATTATATATCCGAGGGTATCTAGAAAGGTGATAACATACCAAAATTGGAAATGATCGACTCAGACTTGCTGCATATCCCCTGATTTTCAGTCATTCCAAGTGATGAGGCTTGAGGCTACGATTACCTTTCAAGAAAAATTTCACTTGGAATGCTCATCATCCTCTAATGATGATGCTCTGATAGCACTCATCCATACAAGTTGTCTTGGGTCCACACAAACCGAATCACCGTCTTCACTATCTTCACGATATCCATTCGTAATGCTCAAATCAGATCGAGGTGGTTTTCAGGTAATTAAATCTAATCCCGGTCTCTTCGAAACAATCAATGAAATTGGCCAATACTTGATAGTTGGTTATTTAACTATCAATATAACATCCATAAGCAGTCACTAGGCCCATATTATAATTTTTCCAAGATTTATTTCCAAAATATCTTTATAAGATATATATTGAAATCCCTTTCAAATTTTCATGAGACAACTCAAATACTTATATCCATATCAGGATATTTCAAACCATCTCTTATTTCAACACTTAGAAAATATTTAAAAATATATTTGCCTAAATACCTTGCTTCGCAACACTTAGGAAAGTTCCATTAATTTATCTTTTCTCAAAAACCTTCATGGTTTATATTGTAAATTCCTTAACTCAATTACAACGAATTCTATAAGTTTGGAGGTTCCTTAATTAAGTCTCTTTATTCAAAAGTATATACTTATCTTACCGAAAAAAGTATATACACAAACCATTTCTTTCAAAAATATTTGAGAACTTTTTAAAATAGATATGGAAAGCACCTTACTGAATCAACCATGGATTAAGAGCTCAAAGGTTACGTCTCTATCCTAGAGAAATCCAAACTTAACTGTAGGTAATCTCTTCCTACGATTTTGCCTTGAAAGTATACCACTACTTTTCGAAAACTTATTTAATATTTATCTCAAAATAGTACCTATATTGTTTCTACAATCATTTTCCAAGTTTAATTTTGGCTCGCATGCCAACAGCCTCCAACACCCTCCACCACACTCACCGTCGCTCCAACCTCCCTCCACCCACACACGCAGGCGTGCTACCAGAATCGCAACGCCTCCCCCTTTTCAATCTCACTTTCCCTCCAACCTGTATGAGATAAAGCTGAGCACGCCTAGACTTTGTGCTCGTGTGCCAACCACCACCAGACGATGACCATGGCCAACCATCCCCTTCTCCTCCCATAGCGATCGCGATACAACCGTGCTCGAGTCCGATCCCTCACCTATCGCGCCTCCCAGACTGCTACTTTCGTTCACGATCGCGATTCAACCTTCGAGTTCCAGCTTAAGTTCAAGCATCCACTTCCTCGTGCTTGAAAATCAGAAGGGGGAGCCGCAACTTCATTCGCCTATCTTTTTTTTGAAGCCTTTTAATTTGATTTTCGAATGCCGGATGCATGAAAAAGGGATAATCATGATTTAAACTTTCTTTCTTTTGATAGTTTCTTGCAATGATATAAGAGACAAGAAAGAGACGTGTTAGAATAGGCCAGATCAAATCTAGGAGGCTGATGGAAAGAAAGTGACAGATTTGAAGGGTTGACAAAAATATTTATATTAAATTAATTTCCAAAATGCGTCGATTTACGTAACTTAAATTCTTGAACTCCTATCAAGGCATGCCGCCCATCGTTTATAAAGTTATACCCCCTATTTCGAACGCACCGGAAAAGGTTTCGAGTCCTAATCCGGTCATATGCGGAAGATAGCCTTTTGGACCCTATTATAATATTGAATTTTCAATATTAATTTCAACGCATTTCTATCCCGTACGATCAATGATAATTCTAAACGATACAAAATTTAAAATATGATAATAATATACTATTACGGATCTAATGGAACTGGTTTCGTCGAATTCCAAGACTGTACCCTAGAGCACTAGTTTTATATGTTAGTTTAGACGAGATATTTTTAAAATCAATTAAATCACTTTTAAATTCAATTTAAAAGTTCTATTACCTCCATTCTTATTAATATAAATTTAATAAATCTTTAAATTTTTTTTATCAAGCTAAAAACCTCAGAATCACACCATTTAACCAAATTTTCCATTTATTAAACTCAATAATTAAATTTTCCAATAAATTATTATATTTGAAATTCAAGTTTAAAATTGACTTTTAAATATTTAAAGTCAATTAAATATTTCAATTTCAAATAACCAAAATTCTGGGTCATTACATTCCTTCCCCATTAAAAGAATTTCATCCCCGAAATTGCCAAGGTAAGGAGAATGGTCCAATAACCCCTTAACTTCCTCAAACCTAATCAGTTTAAACAACTTCCAAAATCAATTTATTGAAACCATATTATCACTTTTTCTAATTTCCAAGTTCATCCATATATTCCCGATAATATTATTTACTCAACCATTTCAAGTTATAATTAAAAATCAAATTTTAGTTATGGAAAATTTTCTTCAAAATTTTCTAACTCCTTAAATTTTTGAAAAATTTCTCCAGTGTCTTCTTTGCGCGGCTAGATCCAAAAAAACTACAAATCACCACCATGGGCTTAATCATCGAAGGAAAATAAAAGCCAAGTGGGTCAATCATAAAATCATCAAATTTAAACAACAATTTAAACATGTACCTTTTTGTCGGCAATCCCATTTTCTCTTGATTATAAATGCCTGCATCTTATTTACCAATGATATCCAATCATATAATTCAAAATCATTTTGATCAGTAATTTTCAATTCAACATTTATTTCATCAGAACTGGTACGATCTACATATATCATCGGTACGCAATGTTAAATCTAATCGCTCACTCGATCACACAATTTTACTTTTGAACTAGTATCATTCACACGACTTTCTAATGCGGACTCAAATCTGGTTTCCCGATTAGAAATCATCAATCTTCTTACATAGCCTATACTATGTTAGAGAATCCCAGAATTAATTCAAAAACCCATATCCATGGTTTACTGTCGAAAATCGAGTGAAAAATCCTAACTCGGATCGATATAAATTATCTCGAAATTCTGTGCTCGATTCTGAATCAAACTATCATGTGAATAAATAATATACGTACAACTTATGTATTTATTTCCAATTGATTCTTAGCTATATAAATTCTTTTTATTCACATTTACTACATTTCCGTTCAATTATTCATGATTATTGTTCACATTTATTTTCCATTTAACTTACTAATTAAATTTATTAGTTCATCCACTAAGTTATTTCCAATCTTGATAAATACTATTTTCAACAATCACATCATCCAACCTAACTTATGCTAAATTTAAAAATTCACTTGATACTTAAGTTAAGTTTCATTTAATTTTGCTTCTTCCAAAATATTTATACTACAACCATTTAAATTTTTTTCAGTTTACTTATTTCTAGACTTTCACAAGTTGTCAAACTTACTCATATTCCATAAAACATTCCAAATAAAAATCCCAGATTTAAACACTTTGTTCTAAGTATTTCAAATTCATTTTTGAAATCATACACACACACGCACACACAAAAAAAATCACTTGGTATATCGACTCATTCTTTTGCATTTTCAAACCTAAGCCAGTTTTTTCCAAACAAACTCCAATGCAAATCCTTAAGGTTGCAATTCTTCCATTGGAGACTCGAAACTGAACATCGATGATGCTGCAATCTTTACCAAAATTATTTTCCAACAACGGAAGTGAGTTCAGTACTTTTATTCCTTTAAAATCCTTTCAAGATTTCTATTCAAAGTAATTTTCAAAAAATGTCACTATTATTTCCAAATGCTTTGAAAACATTTCAAAACCAACAGAAATTAAATTCCAAAATTTCTAGCATTCAAACCCTCTTAACAAATCATATTTAAATATCCTTCTGGAATTTCTTTTCAAATTTTAAATCAAATTTACAAAATCAAATTTACAAAATCTCATTTTATTATATGAAATTATTTCTTAACTTTTAATCTTATTTTCATTATAATATCAAGTTTTATTCGGTCAAAAATTACAACCAACAAATGATAATAATTAATTATTATCATTCTCTAACTACCAAGCACACCATATACAACTATAATAATCTCTAAAAGATTATCCCTTTATATATAAAAATAATCTGGGCAAAATTATTTCATTTACCCAATTCCAAAACAATACCATGTCGAATTGCTCTGTTCAAGTGTTTAGAGATCCCTATCAATAACGTTAATTACTCGTATTGACCAGAATCTGTAAGCCACTCAATAGATCAACCAACATAATATAAAACAATTTTATATTCACTAACAAATACGCGCTTATATCTACTAATACGCTCAAAATCATTCTAGGTGCTACTGACCCTATCTCTAATGAGTTACCCCATCAAAGCCAAGGTTCTCACTTAACCTTCAGCTCTTATACTGAATGTGACAAATGAGATTTTTGACTCTTGAAAGTTGACACTAATACGGCCGCTGTATTACATGCCGAACAATCAAATGCTGGAAAACCTGATAGTTAGGGGAAAAGAAAAAGAAAAGGTAGAAGAAAAAAGAAACAACAACACAGAATCTCAAAATCGTAGCGGAATAATATATAATAGAAAATAACATCTTTATACAAAAAGAACAACAACTGTTATTTGTACATTACATCATCAGAGTATAAAAAACAATAACTCAATACTAGACAGTTTTAATAACTTGTCTTCACAAGTGCTGAATATATAGCCTACAATACACAGCGGAATATAATTGAGTATGTATAATATGTCTTCGTCATCTAGCTTGTCTTTTGAGCTCCATTGCATCCTAACCTGAATCTGTAAAACTTGGTCTGACCCGAGCATTATAATAAAATAACAACTTAGTCAGTCTGGAAAACCAGTGTAACGACCTAGACTTTTGAACATTTGAAATTGGGATATTAAATCGATTTTAAATACTTAAAAGTTAATTTTTAACTTGAATTTCAAATATCAATATTCATTGGATGATTTAATTATTGAATTAAATGAGTGGAAATTGGGAAAAATATCGAATTTTGGGATTTTAAGGTCGATAAAAATAATTTAAAGGATTATAAAATTTATATTAACAATACTGAAGACAGTGTAACTTTAAAATTTGAATTTGAAAGTGATTTGTTCGGTTTTAAAAATATATTTTTCAAATTGACATTTAAAAATATCTTAGTTTTAAATATAATTTAAGAGTGTCCACGAGCATAGCTCAACTGGTTGAGGACTACCTTGCAACCATGGAACAAAGTTCATGAAGGTTGTGGGTTCGAGTCCCACAACCGAGATATGTTTCCCTTAAGGCTTGGAGCGGTTATCCTCAATAAAACCTATAACCTGGGTAGAGGGTTTATGCTCTGGGCTAGGCTAGCTAAAAGAGGGATCAGTGTGGCGGACAGCTGCATTCCCTAGCTCCACTCTCCAGATTAGGGTTTATAAAAAAATAGCTGTCCGAGCCACATTCTCAGAATTCGAAGAAACTAGTTCCATTAGATCCGTAATAGTGTATTATTATCGGATTTCTAATTTAGTAGAATTTGGAGTTATTGTGTGATCGTACGGTGTAGAAACACGTTGAAATTTATATTGAATCCAATATAATAATTGGGTCCAAAAAGCTATCTTCTCCATATGATCGAATTAGGATTCGAAACCTTTTCTGTAACAACCCGCATATTTATCGATTTTATATTTAAATATTTTATTTAAATATTTTATCGTTCGTCGGATTTTGGTCCGAAAAGCTACTTTTTGCAAACAGTCGAATTGGGACTCGAGACCACCCCCATTGAGTTCAAAATGACATTTGTGACCTTTTTGAGTATAAACTTTGATATATTTGGAGAAAGTTGATTTTTGCCACTTTTTCACTTAGGGCTTTGGTTTGGGCTGAGCCCAATAACCCCACTTAAGTATTCAGTCCCAACCCCTTATCCTCTTCATTCCTTCATAATTTCCTAATACATTCAAGCTTCATCAAAAATGGGGGAAGAGAAAAAGAATTAGGAAATCCTAAGCCCTAGTTTCCATTAGCAAATCCATCTTCTAGCTCCAAACTCAAGAAAACCCATTGGTAAGCATCTCCTTCTTCTTCCCCAACTCATTCTCTCATTGATTTCAGAAATTTCCTAAACCTAACTTAGGGAATGTTCTTTTTTAAGCTTAGATTCAAGCTTCTAGTGTTGAGATTGAAGTGTGGTTGATCTTCCTTTGTCTTCAAGCTTCTCATTCATTGATTTGGGTTTAAAGGTGAGATTTTTAATCTCACATCTAAGTCTATGAATTATCTTCGATTGTTAGGTATGAATTCCTAACACTTATTCGTGTGCATTTGCTTTTGGTTTGGATTGATTTGGTGAATATTCCAATTTTTAGTGTTTTGAGTTCAATTCGTTAAAAATCCTAACTTTGATGTTTGAACATGTTTTTGGTGATGCATCGAGGAGCATATAGGGCCGGGTAGTCGATTGGCATAAACCCTTAGCGCCGTTGCTCGTGCGATTGCAAATTGATCGAGATTTGCACCTCATTTGAAATAGGGCATGGGAGTGCCAGCAACAGGTTCGGCCGACCGAGCCCCTGGGCCGGCCGACCGACCTGTAGAACGGGCACTTCCTGCCTCTGTTTGGAAGTGCAGGATACAGGGCTCGGTCGACCGAGCTCAGGGTCCGATCGACCGACCTGCTACCCCGTGCACTTCTGTTTTTGGTTCGGTCAACCGACTCAGGGAGTCCGGTCGACCGACCTGCTGCTATTTGCCAACTATGCCTATTTTGCCTAGTTGTCTGAATTTCCAACTCTAATCGATTTGGGTTATTTCCCTATTTGTTGTTATCATTTGTTATTGACTTTGATGACTTATTTTCTTCGGGAATTCTTGGAATATCCATTTCGATGGATTCGGTATCGATTTCTTTGGATTTTATTCACGTTTTTGAATGTGAATCTTAGTGATTGATTGTTCCTACAATCTTCTTCGTGATTTGTCACTTTAAAAATATAAAGGTTTTCTATACTAGTAGTAAATATCAAAACTCTTTCTTCAAATGATTTCAACACTATTTTATTACAAAGCTCATTTTCTTAAACCGTTTTCCAATCTATTAGTATATACAAGCTTTTACCTCACTCGTATGAGGAATCTAATTAAACGACTTAGTAAAACGAGTGGTATGAAACGCTTGCGTTTACTTCATTGGTTAATTCTTGGACTTGTTCGATTGAATCTATTGTGACAATTTTCTAGTGGAGATCTACAATTTGTTCGTAAATATTTAAGTTAAGCTAGTGGTTATGGGACATGAAGCTAAGCTCATATATTTACTAGCTTACTGTAATCGACACTTCTCTTTGATCATGACGATCATTTTATGTTTTAGACTAGCATGTGCGATGTCTTTGCTTGTGACTCATTGGATGTACCGTTTGCACTACATCAATGATATGCTTTTGATACATTGGATGTACCGTTTGCACTACATCAATGTCTTTTCTTTTGATTCATTGGATGTATTGTTTGCACTACGTCAATGTCTTTGCTTTTGATTCATTGGATGTACCGTCTGCACTACATCAATGATATGCTTTTGATACATTGGATGTACCGTTTGCACAACATCAATGTCTTTTCTTTTGATACATTGGATGTTTTGCACTACATCAATGTCTTTGCTTTTGATTCATTGGATGTACCGTCTGCATTACATCAATGATATGATTTTGATACATTGGATGTACCGTTTGCACTACATCAATGTCTTTTCTTTTGATTCATTGGATGTACCGTTTGCACTGCATCAATGTCTTTGCTTTTGATTCATTGGATGTACCGTCTGCACTACATCAATGATATGCTTTTGATACATTGGATGTACTGTTTGCACTACATCAATGTCTTTTCTTTTGATACATTGGATGCAGCGTTTGCACTACATCAATGTCTTTGCTTTTGATTCATTGGATGTACCGTTTGCACTACATCAATGATATGCTTTTGATACATTGGATGTACCGTTTGCACTACATCAATGTCTTTTCTTTTGATACATTGGATGTACCGTTTGCACTACATCAATGTCTTTGCTTTGTGATTCATTGGATGTACCGGTTGCACTACATCAATGTCTTGGCCATCCTTTTCTTGTGATTTCTGGATTTCGTGTGTTGAATTCTGGAATTTATGTTTCATCAACTTTTACGATTGGCATTGATATATATGTCATTTATTGTGGCTTGGTGAATGAAATTAGGAGTATGAAATTCCTTTTTATCTTTGAGAAGATCTTTGCGATATTGATAATCTTATTGATTTTTCAATTATTTATTTATCACAGCTTGGCATTGTGATTATTATGCGTTTAGTCATATCTCTTATTCTATATCATTTCTTCTGATATATATAGCTAGACTGATCCGTTTATTATTTTCTTCTTAAATAATACTCGGGTCAGACTGAGATATTACAGGTGCTTCCTCATGGCTTCCTATCTGGAACCATCTTCTGACTTTTGGCTAACTACTTTAGTTTAGTAGTTTTTGTTGTATACATTTGAGATACGGACTCCATAATGTATACTTATTCTTTTGTGTAGTTCGTGTAACTATTCTTTTGTGATATTGTGGATCTTTTTAGACCACTACTCTGATGTACACTTCCTAGTGTAATATTCATATCTATTTCCGCCTTTGTGATATGAATTGTCTGTGACTGATTTATGTTATGTTTATTTCTGTATTTGTTTCTGAAGATATTATAGCCACTGTGTAGTAGCTTTGAGTTTGTTTCGGTATGTCGGATTTCCCTCTTGATAAAGAAATGCATGTTATACTATCTGACATATCGATGCTCGCGCAAAGCAATTACACGGATGGTCGCTCCTCAACAGCCTTATTCTCCGTGCTAGTTGACATCATTCACCGTAATGTTCTTGGCTAGCGTGGGTATAGAGGTGGGGCGTCACAGCTTGGTATCAGAGCCAAACTTCGGAACAATATGGAATATTATAACAAGGATCATCGTCCTAAGTCTTTCTTAGGAGTCGTGCTTTAGGATTTAATTCGAGTCTTCGTACCGATTCATCCTATTTTCTTTATGATTCCTTGTTTTATCAATCAAGTTTGATTCAAATTTACTTTGAGAATAACTTTTTACTCTTCTTTCTTTCTTTCTTAAAGAAGAGAAATGGTTAGACCTGGCCGTCCCAGCGCCGGTCAATCTAGTGCTACTCCCCAGTATGGAGTATTTATGTCTGCCCAGCGGCTTCTTGATCTAGTAAAGAACGCTCAAGCAGCTGGTCCCAATCCAGAGCCTACTCATCCTAGATCTGGTTTTGCACGCTTGTGAAGAGACTATACCGATTTGGGTGGAAGGCCATTCAAAGGATCCGAGAGTGTTATAGAAATTCAAACTTGGCTCAAATCATGCGATCGCAACTTTTCTCGCATGAACCTTATTGATCTACATCGAGTCCAAGTGGCTTCTAGCATGCTCCAAGAAAGAGCATTAGATTGGTATGAGCTTTTAATTTCCGAAATCGTTGAGGCGGATCTCACTTGGGAGCAATTCCGGGAAAGATTCGAATTGAAATTTGTGCCGGAGGCTGAAAAAGTAACTTTGGCCCGGCGTTTTATTGACCTTGTTCAAGGTGAATCTTCCGTGACAGATTATGTCGCATCTTTTGAATCTCTGTCCAAATATGGGGTTGAATACATCAACACCCCATTGAAGAAAAATCAGAGATTTGTCTATGGCTTGAATAAGAATCTTAAGAAGCCATTACTTCTGAAATTTGAGGTTTTATTTGATCAGCTTATTGATATCGCTCTTCATCTTGAAGAGGCCGATAATGAAGGTGATGTTGAAGTTGTGCGTGCCCAACAGAACTTCGACAATAATTTGAAGAGGCCTATTAAATCCAAAGGCCCCAGTTCTAATAAGAAGGGGAAGCAACAAATTCCGGTAGCAAAGACTCCTACCTCTAGTCGTGGTCAATGCTACAATTGTGGTTCCAGGGACCATTATGCAAGGGAGTGTCCAAAACCCCTCTTTTGTCGCTATTCCAAAGGTTCGGGTCATCTTTTATCTTCGTGTCCTAAGCTTCCTAGCAAGAGAGAGGGAAAGCTGCAAGCCCCTAACAACCCTTCTCTTGGCCAAGGTATTTTTCACCCAATCCTTGATGGCATTGTTTTATTTCGTGATCTTCTTATTCGAGTTCTTTTTGATATGGGTTTCATCTTATTATTTTGATATCAAAAGAACTTTTCGATTCTTTTTATTTGAATATTTTGGGCTTGATGACTTCTTTGAGAATTGTGAATCCGGATGGTAGATCCGCAACACTCAGTTTGCTTTTATTGATGTCGAAATTATTTTATTTGATTTTTCTTTCCGAGCCGATTTTTACTTATGCTTCGGAATTGATTTTTGTAAGGATTGGCTTAATCATTGTGAAGCACATATCCTATTTGTCCCGTGTGGACTATTCATCTTTGACATTTTCAATCTGTTAAGCAGATTTCTATTTTTCCTTTATGATTTTGATTCCAACTTGATGGCATCATTTTATTCCTTAAGCCCACTTATAAGGAAAGTGTTATTTCTCTCATTCATGTAGTTTGAAAAGTTTTCCGGTATTTTTGAGCTTTTCTTAGGATTATCACCTAAGTAATCTTTTGTGTGGTGCTATGGTCTTTCTAGTTCGACCTTGCCACCGATTTTCATTTGGCTACGAGTTGCGGGAATTAGCATTCCACCTACCGCATTCCACACTCGTTATGATTCTTATGAATGACTTATTTTGTCATTCAGTTTGTCTAACTTATTTCATCCATTTTATAAATTGAATATTCTATGAATATTTCGATGAGACCATTCTTGTATTTATTGATTTTGGATGAAAATAGTAATTTAAAATTTTGCAAATCTTTTCCATAAGATTTATTTGTAAGTAAAATTGGATTTTGTTCTTGAAACGAACGAAGAATATTCTTAAAAGTTTTTAAGAAACATGTTTATTATCTAGAAGGCGATTTTGTGATTTTATTGCCCGTTGAGTGCTTTAAGAATTTTGGTCGATGCGCTTGATCAACGTTATCGAAAGGAATTTTCTAAACGCTTTGATGAGACAATCAAACACAGAAAAATTCACTTGAAATAAGTAAAATTTTCTAAAAAGATGATTACATAAGTTAATTGTAATTTTGAAAGTTTTATCTTTTCAGGAAAGAAGATTATTTAAAAGAACTCTTCCTTTCGATACTCTTACTCTTGTGATTCCTGAAGGGGAACCAAGACTTTGCTATTTGTACCGATACTAGTTGTATTGGTTTGGATGTCGTTCTCTTGCAAAGGAGAACGTGCTATCACTTGTGCTTCTAAATCATTATAGCTTATCGAGACTAGATATGCCACTCATGATCTAGTGCTCGCGGCTATTGTTTTCGCTTTTAGAGTTTGGCATCATCATTTTTGGATGAGAAATTTGTTCTCCACCTCGATCATAAATCTTTGGAATATTTATTTTCTTATAAGGGTTGACTCGAGTTCCTAGCATCTTATGATCTTGATATTCTTTTATTCTCGAAAGGGAAATCGTGTTGCCAACGCGCTTTGTCGTAGGCAACAAGTTGTTGATTCTTTGATGTTGTCGGAATGGAATTTTCTTTTTATCAAGTTCATCGGGCGTTTTGATGTACTTTGTTTTATTGAGTTTCATCTCATCTCTTTTATGGACTAGCGTCCGATGTTCTTTTATGGTGTTCGGTTCATCGGATGTATTGTTATTATACTACATCGATGTTCTGTCTTATCTGGATTAATGGATGTACCATTATTTTACTACAACGTTGTTCCGGTTTATTGGTTCATTGGACGTACCGTTTTTGTACTACGTCGGTGTTCCAAAATTATTCGGGCTTTGGTTCATTGGACGTACCGTTTTTGTACTACGTCGGTGTTCCGAAATTATTCGGGCTTTGGTTCATTGGGCGTACCGTTTTTGTACTACACTGATATTCCAAATTATTTGAGTTTCTAGTTTCTCGGGCGTACTGTTATTATACTACGTCGTTGCACCAGCTCAATTTTCAGCTATTCTTGACGTTCTCCACGTCTTTTATCTATGGAAATGCTTTTATGTTTCCGGTTTTTATTCTTGAGCCTGGTGATATTGTAGAAATTGAAGTTTCACCAGATTTGATTTATGAGCAACATTCCATTCGCATCATTGCTTCGGAGGTTGAGCGCCTTCGGAATAAAGATATTCTTCTTGTGAGAGTTCAATGGTTCCCAAATCCTAAGGATTGCTCTTGGGAATCCAGAGAATTCATCGAGCGATCCCGTTCAGGCTTACTCTTTCATGCTCTTTATGGTGAACTTCTTATTTCAATTTTCTTTTGTGTTGATATGCTTTTATGGTTGTTACTCTTTATTTTCTTCTTAAAAATTGCGAGGACGCAATTTCTTTAAGGAGGGGAGTCTGTAACAACCCGCATATTTATCGATTTTATATTTAAATATTTTATTTAAATATTTTATCGTTCGTCGGATTTTGGTCCGAAAATCTACATTTTGCAAACAGTCGAATTGGGACTCGAGACCACCCCCATTGAGTTCAAAATGACATTTGCGACCTTTTTGAGTATAAACTTTGATATGTTTGGAGAAAGTTGATTTTTTCCACTTTTTCACTTAGGGCTTTCGTTTGGCCTGAGCCCAATAACCCCACTTAAGTATTCAGTCCCAACCCCTTATCCTCTTCATTCCTTCATAATTTCCTAATACATTCAAGCTTCATCAAAAATTGGGGAAGAGAAAAAGAATTAGGAAATCCTAAGCCCTAGTTTCCATTAGCAAATCCATCTTCTAGCTCCAAACTCAAGAAAACCCATTGGTAAGCATCTCCTTCTTCTTCCCAACTCATTCTCTCATTGATTTCAGAAATTTCCTAAACATAACTTAGGGAATGTTCTTCTTTTAAGCTTAGATTCAAGCTTCTAGTGTTGAGATTGAAGTGTGGTTGATCTTCCTTTGTCTTCAAGCTTCTCATTCATTGATTTGGGTTTAAAGGTGAGATTTTTAATCTCACATGTAAGTCTATGAATTATCTTCGATTGTTAGGTATGAATTCCTAACACTTATTCGTGTGCATTTGCTTTTGGTTTGGATTGATTTGGTGAATATTCCAATTTTTAGTTTTTTGAGTTTAATTCGTTAAAAATCCTAACTTTGATGTTTGAACATGTTTTTGGTGATGCATCGAGGAGCATATAGGGCCGGGTAGTCGATTGGCATAAACCCTTAGCGCCGTTGCTCGTGCGATTGCAAATTGATCGAGATTTGCACCTCATTTGAAATAGGGCATGGGAGTGCCAGCAACAGGTTCGGCCGACCGAGCCCCTGGGCCGGCCGACCGACCTGTAGAACGGGCACTTCCTGCCTCTGTTTGGAAGTGCAGGATACAGGGCTCGGTCGACCGAGCTCAGGGTCCGGTCGACCGACCTGCTACCCCGTGCACTTCTGTTTTTGGTTCGGTTAACCGACTCAGGGAGTCCGGTCGACCGACCTGCTGCTATTTGCCAACTATGCCTATTTTGCCTAGTTGTCTGAATTTCCAACTCTAATCGATTTGGGTTATTTCCCTATTTGTTGTTATCATTTGTTATTGACTTTGATGACTTATTTTCTTCGGGAATTCTTGGAATATCCATTTCGATGGATTCGGTATCGATTTCTTTGGATTTTATTCACGTTTTTGAATGTGAATCTTTGTGATTGATTGTTCCTACAATCTTCTTCGTGATTTGTCACTTTAAAAATATAAAGGTTTTCTATACTAGTAGTAAATATCAAAACTCTTTCTTCAAATGATTTCAACACTGAGCTCGTTTTCTTAAACCGTTTTCCAATCTATTAGTATATACAAGCTTTTACCTCACTCGTATGAGGAATCTAATTAAATGACTTAGTAAAACGAGTGGTATGAAACGCTTACGTTTACTTCGTTGGTTAATTCTTGGACTTGTTCGATTGAATCTATTATGACAATTTTCTAGTGGAGATCTACAATTTGTTCGTAAATATTTAAGTTAAGCTAGTGGTTATGGGACATGAAGCTAAGCTCATATATTTACTAGCTTACTGTAATCGACACTTCTCTTTGATCATGACGATCATTTTATGTTTTAGACTAGCATGTGCGATGTCTTTGCTTGTGACTCATTGGATGTACCGTTTGCACAACATCAATGATATGCTTTTGATACATTGGATGTACCGTTTGCACTACATCAATGTCTTTTCTTTTGATTCATTGGATGTACCGTTTGCACTACATCAATGTCTTTGCTTTTGATTCATTGGATGTACCGTCTGCACTACATCAATGATATGCTTTTGATACATTGGATGTACCGTTTGCACTACATCAATGTCTTTTCTTTTGATTCATTGGAAATTTGCACTACATCAATGTCTTTGCTTTTGATTCATTGGATGTACCGTTTGCATTACATCAATGATATGCTTTTGATACATTGGATGTACCGTTTGCACTACATCAATGTCTTTGCTTTTGATTCATTGGATGTACCGTCTTCACTACATTAATGATATACTTTTGATACATTGGATGTACCGTTTGCACTACATCAATGTCTTTTCTTTTGATACATTGGATGTACCGTTTGCACTACATCAATGTCTTTTCTTTTGATACATTGGATGTACCGTTTGCACTACATCAATGTCTTTGCTTTGTGATTCATTGGATGTACCGGTTGCACTACATCAATGTCTTGGCCATCCTTTTCTTGTGATTTCTGGATTTCGTGTGTTGAATTCTGGAATTTATGTTTCATCAACTTTTACGATTGGCATTGATATATATGTCATTTATTGTGGCTTGGTGAATGAAATTAGGAGTATGACATTCCTTTTTATCTTTGAGAAGATCTTTGCGATATTGATTAATCTTATTGATTTTTCAATTATTTATTTATCACAGCTTGGCATTGTGATTATTATGCGTTTAGTCATATCTCTTATTCTATATCATTTCTTATGATATTTATAGCTAGACTGATCCGTTTATTATTTTCTTCTTAAATAATACTCGGGTCAGACTGAGATATTACAGGTGCTTCCTTATGGCTTCCTATCTGGAACCATCTTCTGACTTTTGGCTAACTACTTTAGTTTAGTAGTTTTTGTTGTATACATTTGAGATACAGACTCCATAATGTATACTTATTCTTTTGTGTAGTTCGTGTAACTATTCTTTTGTGATATTGTGGATCTTTTTAGACCACTACTCTGATGTACACTTCCTAGTGTAATATTCATATCTATTTCCGCCTTTGTGATATGAATTGTCTGTGACTGATTTATGTTATGTTTATTTCTATATTTGTTTCTGAAGATATTATAGCCACTGTGTAGTAGCTTTGAGTTTGTGTCGGTATGTCGGATTTCCGTCTTGATAAAGAAATGCATGTTATACTATCTGACATATCGATGCTCGCGCAAAGCAATTACACGGATGGTCGCTCCTCAACAGCCTTATTCTCCGTGCTAGTTGACAGCATTCACCGTAATGTTCTTGGCTAGCGTGGGTATAGAGGTGGGGCGTCACATTTTCCATTGCATTCTACATAGGTTTATAACATTATAAATGTTTGCGACACGCCTCGATAAGAGTTCAAGATTTTAAGCCACGCTTTTGAGATAATTTAAAATTTTAAATGATACGTATAATTTGATTTGACAAATGAATTTACATCTTATCCTTTTCCTTTCTCTTCAATCACCATTCCTTTGTCATTCAAACACACAACAACACTTTTTCAAGCAACCCTCCCTTCAAATCATGTTCCCTCCTTCCCTTGTTCAAAATCCAACCGAGCAGTTTAAATCGAAAAGGAAAACAAAAATGCCGAACCTCATAACAGAGCTTTAAACTCCAGGTACTTTTCCCTCTTTCGGTTCTTAATCGTGAAATACTTTAGCTTCACAAAAATAAAATCGAACACATAAGTTTATTTAAAAAATATAAATGAAAGGAAATTAACATGAGTTGTTGCTAGATTTCAATTGGTTTCTTTGCTCGTGGAGGGGAGGGGATGGGGATCGTCGGTAATTGTATTCTTGGCGGTTGCGATCTGGAAGAGGGTTCGAGAGGGGATGGCGCGTGGGTATAGAGTTGGCGTGGTCGACGAGAAGGGAATCTCGTTCGAAGCATTCAAGCAGTGAAGCTTCGGACTTTCTTCGAGCTGATGGGGTGCGCACCTAGGTGATGTCGGGGGAAGAAATGTCGCAAGTGTGGGAATGGGGATGTCTCGAGTGGTGAACGACGAGCGCGATGGAGGTGAGCGTCGACACAGTATCTCATGTGGAGTAGAGCTCGTGATTTTGGTTCCTATTTGTATTAAGGTAATTTATTAATTTTAAGAAATGTAATATGTTGGTTAAAATTGAATTGATTTGATAATATTGGTTCCGAAAATTTGTCACGACCCAAGGTTCAAGTAATTTTGAACTTTTAAATTTAGTGTGTTACTTAATGTTTCAATTATCAAAAATTTAACAGTAAAGTAAAATTTGGAATTTTGTTAAACCAATAGATTTAAATTTAAAATGAGAATATTAATGGTAGTTTAAAATCATGGAAAATGTTAATAAATTCAAAAATTTCGTTTATACGACGTCTAGAATCGAATGAAACCACCCGGGTTGGTTCGTTGCTGGAATCGATAAAATAAAAGCGAAGGTGCGTTAATCTCACTCACATCTGGATTACAATAATAAATTTTAAATAGTTAAAATTTATTATTGATTGATTGGTAGGATTAATAAATAATGTCCAATTGATGTGGTATTATATATTGTAGTGAATGTGTGTGTGTGTGTGTGTGTGTATATATATATTGGATGATTTATATTCTTGCATTATAGAGCAGATGAGACCCTATGCACCCCGCATAATAACGGATGAGCCTATATACCACGATACCCCTCGAAGTGGGAATAGTATTTTTACATTGTGTTAATATCTATGGATGTAGGGAAACAGGCTGGATGGATCCAACTGGATTCCTCAAATATGTTGAATTTATTTTCATTTTGCCGATAAATGAAATGTTGGATAATCTGTGATATAATGTGTGGGAAAATTAAGTTTATGGAATGCTATGATATTGCTGGGTATATTTTTGGCATTTAAAATATCAAAAATATAAATATTGGGTTCTTGAAAGAAAATAAGAAGAAAATTTTAAGTAAAATATTTATAGTGAAATTAGATAAATTAAAAGAATGAATTTGGGAAAAAGTAAAAGGTTTGATTTTAAAGTCCTATTAAATAAATTCCGAGTATGGAAAAAGAAATTTTGAATAAATAGGAATAAAAGAGTTTTGAGGACTTAAGCGATATTATTTAAGAATTAAAGGATTTATATTTGAATTCAAGATTTAAATGGTTTGGTGAGAAATAAAATGAGGATTTTGAAATAAAGTATGAAATTGATATTTCAGATTTAAAAAAGGGTTTAAATCATAAAATAAGGAGTGAATCTAGAATTAATGGATTTTGGAATAAATTTAGGTAAATCAAGAAATTAATTTGAAAATGGAATTAATTTAAAAAATCGATTTGAAAATCGATTAAGTGTTTTGAAACAACGATTAAGAGAAAAATGAGGCTATGGAATTTATAAACTGGGTTTATAAACAAAGTGAATATTTATCAGTGGATAATTTGGAGTTATAAATTCACGGTGGGAATTATAAGGGAATGGTAATTCATTTTAAAAATAAATAATGGTTTTATTTTCAAAAATGTGGGAAGGGAAATTTACGGAGTTGGAACGTAAATTTAAACTGGAGATAAATCGAGAATGATTTATAAATGATTAGATTTGCTTTATTGAAGTGAAAATGTGCTTTTTTGAAAAGTTAAATTATTCTAAAAGAAAGATTTTAAAGTATTAGTTGGAAATTTTAAAAGCGTTTAAAGGAATGTTTCAAAAAATATATTACATAGTTGTTCAAAAATTGTTTAAATATTTATGAATTATGTTAATTATAGTAGTTTAGTATTTTTGAAGATTAAATTAGTATTATGATTTAAAGGTAAATTATTAAATATTAGTATTTTATATAATAGCTTTATTTTAAAAGAAGTTTTGACAAAAGTTTACTTGAAAAATTATTATAGAATTTCATAACTATTATTTTGGATAAAGAATTTAAGTAGCTTTGTTTTAAATGTTGTAAGTGTATATTTTTGGATAAAGTGATTTAATTTATTTAAAATATAAATTAAAAATATAAGATTTGGTGTTTTCTAGTGAGAATAAAATATTTGGTTGAATTGATTGTTTTTTTGATAGTTAAATAACCGATTATCAAATCTGGACCCAAATGTAACATTGGAAATATCTAGAAGAAGTACAGGAATTATATGGTATAGTTACCATTCGAGGTGCTATACTGTACGTATAAACTCGTTCGTTCTTCTAGGACGTTTATAAGGAAATCCGTCCATAGAAATGGTTAGGAGATGATCTTTGATCTTGTTCTTGTCTATGTATTTCCTAAAGATCTGAGGTCGAGGTTACCAGAAAACAACGAACATTATTTCGAAGAGAGTGGGATCGGACTTGTGATTTGAAAACCACTTCAATCCAACGAGTACGTTTTCGAAAGGAAGACAAGAGCTTGGAGTAGAAGATGGAGCAGTGAAGTGCAAGGGCTAATCGCTACTAATCCCGAAGGTGATTCCAAAATGGATGTAGTAGGAGTAGTGCCTTTGGTTTCGTTCGGACCGAGAACGGACTTGCATGGATGAATGCTATCAGTACATTGTTATTGGAGGACAATGAGAATTCTAAACGAATATTTCTAAAACGATAGTGCTTAGCCTCGAGCCTTATCAATCGGGTGATTGAAAATCAGGGGATATGCAACAAGGCTAAGTGGGTAGCTTCCAATTAGGGTACGGTCATCCCTGTATAGAGTCCCTTATTTCGGTTGTGTGGCAGTTGCTGATCCCAAATTTGGGGTGATCTTATTTGAGCTATCCAGATTAGGGGTAGTCCGATCTTGTGTTGCAGGGGATCAAGAGTGGTCCTCGGTACGTTGATCTAGACCAGGTACCGTGACAGGTGGTACCCCAATGCCTAGTCATTCAGTTGGAAATCCATTCTCCCTATGTGCCTTTACGGTTTTGATTATAGAGCCTAGTATTGTTAGAATTTAATTAATGTAACAATTTTAGCTATTTGATTTAAGCATTTGTACTTAGACATTCTTATAATATCAGAGGATTTTAATATGAATTTTTTTGATTAACGTAAGTTAAAAACTCGAAATGTTTATTTATGGCTTGATCTTACGAGATACCTTTGATTTCAAAGGGTTTTGAAAACTTTAATAATCAAATTGTGTGTTTTCTCATGCTAGTTTTCCAGACAGACTCGGATGTTATTTTATAATAATGCTTGGGTCAGATCGAGTATTACAGATACAAGATAGGATGCTATGGAGCTCAAGAGACGAGCTAGATGTTAAGACTATCACATGTACTTGGCGCATATTCCGCCATGCATTATAAGATGTATAGTAAGCTTTTGTGAGGGAAAGTTTTTATAACTGTCCAGTATTGTTATTGATTGCGCTCTACTATGATGATGTTATGTATAAAAGCAGCTATAGATTCTTTTGAAATAAAGATCTATTGTTATCTATTACATATTGTTCCACTGCGATTGTAAGATTCTGATATTGTTTTCCATTTTCTTCTTCTACCCCTTTCTTCTTTCCTTTACGGTTGGGTATTTTCGGCATTCGATTGTTCGGCATGTAATACCGTGGGCGTATTGATGTCGAACTTTAGAGGTCGAAAAACCGAGTTGTGACATTGTGGTATCAAAGCTGAAGGTTAAGTGAGAACCTTGGTTCTGGTGGGGGTTACTCATTAGAGATAGGGTCAGTAGTACCTTAGAATGATTTTGAGTGTATTAGTAGATATGAACGTGTATTAGTTAGTGAATATAAATTTTTTTTAAATCTTGTTGATTGGTTTGTTGAGTGGCTTATGGATTTTGGTCAATACGAGTAATTAACGTTATTAATAGGGATCTTTAAGCACTTGAAAGAACAATTCGACGCGGCATTGTTTTAAAAAGGGGTAAATGAAATAATTTTACCCAAATTATTTTTATATATAAAAGGAATAATTTTCAGAAATTATTATAGTTATGTATAGTTGCTAGGTTGTTAGGAAATGATAATATTATTATTATCATTATTATTGTGGGATTGGATCAGGGATTAGAATTATAGCCAAAAAGATAAGAAAAGATTCACATAACTTAATGGAATTTGTAAATGTGAGTTATAAATTTGATTTATAATTTGAAATGGGATAAGATTTCAGAGTAATATTTGAATATAGATTGAACGGATTTGAAATCCTTAAATTTGGGAAAATTTAATTCCCTTTGAGTTCAAAAATGATTTTCAAACGCATTGGAGGAATAATAGTGATATTATTCAAAAATATTTTTGAACTGGATATGAAATCTGGTGAGATTTGAAATTTAGAAATATTTGTAATGTTTTTAAAAGAAATAAAAGCACTGAACTCACTTAAGTCACGGGGAAATAATTTCGGTGATGACTGCAGCATCATCTGTGATGACCTGGAATTTTTGGATATTTGAAATTGAAATATTTAATTGAATTTAAATATTTAAAAGTTAAATTCTAACTTGAATTTCAAATGCTACTATTTATCTAGTGATTTAATTGTTTAATTAAATAATTGGAAAATGGGTAAATGGTTGAATATGAAATTTTAAGCTTGTTAAAAATAATTTAAAGGCTTGTAAAATTTATACTTATAATATTGGAGATAATAGAACTTTTAAAAGTTGAATTTAAAACTGTTTTGTTCAGTCTGAAATTATATCATTTAAATCGATATTTAAAAATAGCCTTCCAAGGCACAGTCTCGGATTTCGACGAAACTAGTTCCGTTGATTCATAATAGTGTTTTATTATTGGATTTCAATTTTCGTAGCGTTTGGAGTTGTCATGTGATCGTACGATATATAAACGCGCTGAAATCTGTAGCAAAATTTAAATAAATAACTGGTCCAAAAAGCTATCTTCTCCATACGACCGAATTAGGACTCGAAACCTTCTCCAGTGGTTCGTAATAGGGGCATAACATTATAAATGCCTGGCGGCACACCTCGGTAGGAGGTCGAGATTTTGAGTTGTGTAATTTGAAACGATTTAAATTTGAATTTAAATATAAATATAAAATATATATGTTTCTTCCTTCAATTTTGTACAGACCTCTACCTAACACTTGTCCTTCATTTTACAACATGTGTCATCCCTCGTACTACACGTGTCCATTCTTGTCCCCTTTTATGCTTTATAAAATTTGAACAATCAAGCTCGGTTTTAAAAAGATGAAAAATGAAAACAAATCCATGGCTGTTCAAATCGAAATCAAATTCAGTCACCATTTCACATCCAGTTCAACGAGATTCCTTTTCACATCTAAATCCCTAAATTATAAAACCAATTCGAAGAAGAAAAATAATTAAATCGAAAGCTTGATTATTCCTTTGCGATTCGAGGACGGCTCGAGGCAATTTCATCGATTGTGCGCATTTGGGTCAGACGCGAATTTCGGGCTCAAGCTCGAGATGCTAGGCGAACGGTTCATGGGTTTCATTGGCGCTCGGGCTGGCAAGATAGGAGATGAACGTCGTCGTCACTACTATCTGGTCGAAGTCGAATTGAAGCAATCGAACTCAAGAGGAGATCGAGCATTAGAGATCGGCGATGGGACTGCTGTCGTGAGGCATTTGTTCGCAGGGGAAAGCCTAGACGATCGAACTGGGGCTCGCGCGTAGGCTAGGCTTTGACGGTGGCTCGAAGTGGAGCAGGGGAGGAACGACATCGATGGTGACCATGGTGGGGGTGGCGTGTCAGAGCGATCGACCGTGAGCATTCGGTAATTTTATTCTAATTAAATTTTTAATGAGTTATTAGTTTAAATTACCCTATAGAGACTACCCTATGTGATGGGGAGTTCGGACATGATTAGGGGACATCTAGATTTGCAAGGACTTCTTTCCTTAATTGGACAAAGTGCCTTCGGTTCCACTCAGACCCAGGATGGACTTGTATGGATGTATGTCTGACATTATACTTTGAGATATAAAGCTAATTTCTATCAAATACATTTATGTTTGGTGGCGGAGAATTTATTCTCTTATCTTAACACCCTTCTCTAAGATGCATGGGCTCATAGGTATTGTAGTTGATGGTTATTAGTGAAATATTCCCAATTTGGTGATGTGGCATGCTAAATGTTTAGCATTGGTTGATTGTAGCATGGCTTTTTTGTAAAGCATAGCTTTGTGGAACGAGACTACATCGAACCACACAACCCAGTAATGGTTGAATACAAAGGATGCAGCAAGGTTATGGGGGTCGCGCCCCTCAGGGTATGTACATTTCCTTCTGGATAAAAAGTGGTATTCTGGTATAGAGCCCAGACATTTTACTTATGTGGATAAAAGTGGTATTCTGGTATAGAGCCTAAATATTTCACTTATGCAGTTATTGGAATTTGAGGCGCATCGGTAAAGGTCGGTTACAATCGCGGGGGGGAGGGGGGGTGGCATACTCGTGACAGTTAGTTACCTAGTTACAGAGGTGACTCAACCTTGTGTTGGCAGAGATCCGATTAGGTTCTCGGGACGTCCCTCTAGAGGCATACCCATTCGGATAAAGAAAGTTCCTTAGCCTTGACCATTTGTTGAAATCCAAACAAAACAATATGAGCCCTTTATAGTTTTAGTTGTAGAACCTGCCATTTAACATGGTAGCTATATTAGGCATACTATTATGCTACGTTTGCTGGCTAAGATTAATATTATATTGGCAAATGTTTTACCATACTATGCACTAAGAATAATATCAAAAGTATTTCCACGTATCAAGCATGTTTGACTACTACGAGGAGAAACCTCCCCCAAGTGTGCGATGGCATTATGTGTGTGCCGGGAGACATGGTAGTTGCATTTTTCAAATAGCATAACAGATTTCTTTTTATTTCTTTTTGTGCAAATAACTATTTTAAGTCCTCATACCAATCCCATGACTTACTCGGAGTTTATTGTTCCCTTTTCTAAACTCTGGGTGCCCCTAATTTTACTTACGGGCAGCCTAGAGTCAGGTTATCAGTTAGTTCTAAAGCTAAGTCAGGAAATTATGCTATGGAGATCAGGCGACAAGCCGGATGGCGAGACGTATCACACGTATATGATGTATTATCCACTATGTATGGTTTGCTGAAAATTCAGTTTCCATGTGGACAACTTATCATAACTGCCCAGTGTTGTGTTTTGTTGCTGTTGTACTCTGATGATGTATATATATAAAATAACTATAGTTTTCTTTTGTATAAGATAAGTCATTTATCTATTATATATTGTTCCACTGCGATTGTGAGATTTTGATAAAGTTTCTATCTCTTCTTCCACCTTCTTCTTCTTCAACCCTAACGATTTGGTTTTCCGGCATTCGATTGTTTGGCATTTAATACAGCAGACGTACTGATGTCGATTTTCGGGTATCGAAAAATCGGGTCATTATAATATGGTATCAGAGCTGAAGGTTAAGCGAGAACCTTGGCTTTGATGGGGATTACTCATTAGGATAGAATCAATAGTACTCTAGAATGCGTTTGAGTGTATTAACAGATATGAGCGCGTATTTGTTAGTGAATATAATTTTTTTATGTATTGTGTTGACTTATCGGTTGAGTGTTTATAGATTCTGTCGATATGTGGGACGCCATGTTATCGATGGGGGTTTCTAAACTCTTAAATGAGATAAACTGACACATTATTGTTTTAGGATAGGGTAAATGAAATAATTTTACGCAAATTATTTTTGTATATAAATGAAATAATTTTCCATGAATTATTATAGTTATATATGGTTGTTAGGCAGTGATAATATTATATAATTATCACTATTGTGTGAAAATTGAACTAGAAATCAAAACTATAACCAAAGGTTAAGAAATAAATTCATATACAAACAAGCTGTGTAAATGTAAATTATAAATGTGGTTTATAATAGGAAATGAAACAAAGGTTCCAGAGTAATTTTTTTTTAAAATGGATTAAAAGAATTTGTAATTGAAATTTTGGAAACCAAATTCCTTTGAGTTGAAAATGATTTTTAAAGGTTTGGAAAAATAATGGTGGTATAATATGGGGAAATATTTTTGAATTGGATATGAAATCTGGTGGGATTTGGAATTTAAAAATACGGGGAAAATGTTTTTAAAGGAGTAAAAGCATTAAACTCTTTTTGGTCGCTGGAAAATAATTCCGATGATGATCGCGACATCATTGGAGTTCATTTTCGAGTTTCTAGAAGAGGAATTGCTGTCAAATTGTTTTAAAATTGGAGTTGTTAGCAAAATGGGGTTTGGTTTTGAAATTCAAAAAGAAAAGTGAATTTACCGAAGGATTTTGGATATAATTGATTTCAAAGATTATTTTGGAATGTTGAGTAATTGTTTAAAAGACTCTGGAATTTTATTTAAAATATTTACGGAATTTAAATAAGTTTGATAACTTATAAAAATTTGAAATTTGGTTAGAATAAGATTCAACTTGAAAAGGGATAAATAAAAGTAAGTGTAGAACCCAAATAAGTGGGAAGGTAAGCTAATTAATTGAGGTGAATAAAAAGAAATTAGCGAATTTAATTAAATTTGGGAAACTTATAGATGTTGAAAATTTAAACTGAATCGGAGTGTAATTAAATATAGTTAAGTAAAAGTGAATTTAAAGAAAGGTCTGAGGAGACTAAGCGAGATGATTACTTAAATAAAATTTATTAAGGTGGAAATAAATTTCTGAATGAATAAATGAATTTACAATTGCAAGTAAATGAAATTGAAAACTAAATGTTGAAATACATTTTGAATTTGTAAGTAAATGGAAAATTAGTAAGTTGAACTAATTAAAATGATTAGTTAAAAATAGATTGAGATAAGATGAATAGAATTCAATGTTTAAAATGAAAGATAAATTTAATTCAGAATGGAATTGAAAATTTAAGTAAACGAAAATAGATGTGATAACTTAAGTAGTGAAGTGAAAATAAATTTTTAAGCGGGTAAAATATTTATTTTGAGGTCAAGGAAGGTTAATGGTGAATTCCTAAGTTAAGTTGGAATTGAGAAATATTCTAAATAAATATTTGGATGAAGATTTAATGAAAGTTGTGTAAAAAGGGAAATTTTGGATAAGTGAATGATAAGTGTGAATAAAAAGAGAATTTATATAGCTAATAATCAATTGATAAATACGTAGGATGTACACGTATTATTTTACTTTCATAACAATTTGATCTATTCGAGCATAGAATTTTGAGGTAGTTATATCGAACCGAGTTAGAATTTTCACTCGATTTTCGACGGCGAACCCTGGATATGGATTTTTGATTGATTATGGAAATTCTCTACCATAGTTTGTGGCTATGCAAGGAGAATGATGGTTCTTGATCAAGAAACCATATCTGAGTCCACACTACGAAGTCGGATGGACGATACTAGTTCGGAAGTGAAATTGTATGATCGCGTGAGCGATCAGATTTGATATTGCGTATGTATGATATACAGACATCGTATGGGCTTGAATGAAATAAATATTGAAACTTTTGTAAAGAAATGTGCAAAATGATTTTGAATGTTGTAATTGGACATTATTGCTAAGTGGGATATATAGGTGTTTTAAAAGCAAAAGGAAAGTGATGATTTGATTTAGAAGATAATTTAAATTGCTCGACAAAAAGGTATGTATTTAAATTTCTGCATGAAATTTGATGATTTTTTTGTCTAGCCACTTGGCGTTTTGTTTTCATTTGAAATTTGAGGGGCCGTAGGGGCATTTTGTAGTTGTACCAAGCTAGCCGCGCAAAGGAGACACTGGCGTATTTTTTTAAAATTTAGGGAGTTAGGAAAATTCTAAGAAAATTTTTTATTTTAAAATTTGGTTTTGAATTGTAATTTGAAATGATTGAGTTAATAATATGGATTGTAATTAATGGTTGGGTTTGGAAAGTTAGTAAGGGTGGTAGTGTGTCTTTAATAAAGATTATGGTGGGATGTTGTTAAAACTGTTTGGTTTTGGGAAAATGATAAATGGGTTATGGACCATTCTTCTTGACTAGTAATTTCGGGGACAAATCCTTTTAAAGGAGGAAAATGTGACAACCCGAAATTTTTGAATATTTTAAGTTGGAATATTTAATTAATTTTAAATATTTAAAAGTTAAATTCTAACTTGAATTTCAAATGCTACTATATATCTAGTGATTTAATTGTTTAATTAAATAATTGGAAATTGGGTAAATGGTTGAATCTGAAATTTTAAGCTTGTTAAAAATAATTTAAAGGCTTGTAAATTTTATATTGATAATACTGGAGATAATAAAACTTTTAAAAGTTGAATTTAAAACTGTTTCGTTCAGTTTTGAAATTATATCATTTAAAT
Organism: Allium cepa; assembly: GCA_030765085.1. Classification (NCBI taxonomy): domain Eukaryota; kingdom Viridiplantae; phylum Streptophyta; class Magnoliopsida; order Asparagales; family Amaryllidaceae; genus Allium; species Allium cepa. Next base: position 950,860,022 of record CM060937.1, read on the forward strand.
CGATATTTAAAAATAGCCTCCAAGGCACAACCTCGGATTTCGACGAAACCAGTTCCGTTGGATCCGTAATAGTGTTTTATTATCGGATTTCAATTTTCATAGCATTTGGATTTGTCGTGTGATCGTACGATATATTAACGCATTGAAATCTATTGCGAAATTTATATAAATAACTTGTCCAAAAAGCTATCTTCTCATACGACCGAATTAGGACTCAAAACCTTCTCCAGCGTGTTCGTAATTGGGGTATAACATTATAAATGCCCGACGGAACACCTCGATAGGAGGTCGATATTTTGATTTGTGTAAATTGAAACGATTTAAATTTGAATTTAAATTTAAATATAATATATATATGTTTCTTCCTTCAATTTTCTGCAGACGTCATCCCAACACTTGTCCTTCATTTTACAACACGTATCATCCCTCATATTACACGTGTCCATTCTTGTCCGCTTTTATGCTTTATAAAATTGAAACAAGCTCGGTTTTAAAAAGATGAAAAATGAAAACAAATCCATCACTATTCAAATCGAAATCAAATTCTGTCACTATTTCACGTCCAGTTCAACGAGATTCCTTTTCACATCTAAATCCCCAGATTATAAAACCAATTCGAAGAAAAAAAACTAAATCGAAAGCTTGATTATTCCTCTTTGATTCGAGGACGACTCGAGGAAACTTCATCGGCTGCGCACATTTGGGTCAAATGCGAATTTCGGGCTCAAGCTCGAGATGCTAGACAAGTGCTTCGCGGTGTTCGTTAGTGCTCGGGCTGGCAAGATAGGAGATGAACGTCGTCGTCACTGCTGTCTGGTCGAAATCGAATTGAAGCAATCGAACCCCAGAGGAGAGAGCATTAGGGGTCTGTGATGGGACTACTGTTACGAGGCATTTGTTCATAGGGGTAAAGCCTAGGCGATCGCACTAGGGCTCGAGCGTGGGCTAGGCTTTGGGCGGTGTCTCGAAGTGGAGTAGGGTAGGAACGAGATCGATGGCGACCACGGTGGGGGTGGCGTGTCAGAGCGACTGACTGTGAGCATTCGATTTTTATTTTAATCAAATTTTTGATGATGATTAGTTTAAATTAGGAAATTAGTTGATATTTTAAGTTGAATTTTACAACAGTGATTTATCTTATTTTAAATTTGTATGGATTTATATATATATATATATATATATACATAGGTTAGAAAAATTTTACGCTAACAACATATATATATATATATATATATATAAGGTTTGGGGAGTACAAGAATTTATTTAAAAATTGGATTTTTGAATATAAGTTATTTTATAAGTGTATATGTGGTTTTAAAAGAAAAAGGAAAGAATAAATTGTTAAGTTAACCTATTAAATTTATTCTAGTTACTAAAAAGATTTTTAAAGGGAAAATTATTAGTTTAAATTTAAATCACTACTTAAAAATATTTTTTTTGGTTAATTAAACTTATCGAATAGAAAAATTAATTTATTCGATAATTTCAAATATTAATCAACTGTATAATGTTTATATAAGGTCAAAAATTGTGAAAATAAGCTGTAATGGAAATGGATTGCAAAACAAAAGCAAAGCCGAGAACTTCTCACTCAACCGAATTACCCAATTTAATTTAAATTGTTAAATTTAAATTATTGGTTGTTTGTTTGGATTGATAATTGTTATCAGCTGGATTGGTATGTTATATATAGTGATACATATATATCGGAGTGATTGGTTTCCCACATTATATAGCGAATGAGACCCATGCTCCCCGCATAATAGCGGATGACCCTTTATACCACGATATCCCGCCTGGAAGCGGGATTGGTATTTTAAATTGTTATGCTAACATCTGTGGATGCAAGGAAACATGTTGGAGGTATCCAACTAGATTCCTCAAATGTTTGAATTTATTTCATATGCTGTGATATGATTTATTGATAATCTGTGACTGATTATATCAAAAATTCAAATTTATTGAATGCTATGGTTTGGACGAATATATTTTGGTATTTTAAAATACCAGAATATAAAAGATTGGATTCTTGGAAGGAAGTTAAAGTAGAGAATTTTAAGAGGGTTAGATAAATCAAAAAAAAGAATTTGGAAAGGATAAAGGTTGATTTTTTGAAATCCTATTGAATAAATTCCTAGTATGGGGAATTTTTTTATAGTGGAAATAAATGGATTTTGAGAACTTAAGTGGTATTGTTTAAAAGTTGAAGAATTTATTTAAAAATTCGGATTTTAAATGGTTTGGAAGAAATAAAGGGAGAATTTTAAATTTTAGTTTGAAATTAATATTTTATATTTTAAATAAGATTTTAAATCTAAATAAAGGAGTGAATATGGAAATAATGGGTTTTGAAATAAATTTGAATAAGTAAAGGAATTTGTTTTAAAGTGGAGTTGGTTTTGAAAATCGATTTAAAAACTGATTAAGTATTTGAAATTGTGTTTTAAAAGGGGGATGAGATTATGGAGTTTATAAACTGGGTTTATAAAGTGAAATAAGATATCAGTGGATATTTGGAAATATAAATTCATGATGGAAATTTATAAAGGAATGGGTAATTTGTTTTAAAAATAGTGGTTTATTTTTAAAGGTGTAAAAGAAAAGTGTATTTCCCTGAAAAACCAAGTATGTTTTCAAAGCATATTTTTAAGTATAAGTTGGAAGTTTTAAAGTTGTTTCAAAAGAATGTTTTAGACAAAAATTTTTAAAGTTGTTTAGAATTTTAAAGTAAAATATTTATTAAATTAGTTATAGTAGTAGTTGTTTTAAAAGGCTAATTGGTATCATGATTTAAAAAGATAATTATTAATATTTAATTTGATTTTGAAGATAGTTTTGCTAAAACTTTTATTTGAAAACCTTGTATAGAATTTCATAACTTTTTGTAACGACCTGATATTTCAACCATTCGCACCCGAACATGCCGGAATTGAATTGCTCAAAATACCAGATTGTAAGTCTATATTTGGCAAAACTCAACATATAAAATAAATAAATAACCACAGAATCACAGACATAGAGTAATATATAATATGCAGCGGAAATAAATGAATAGTAGTTCATGAAGCTACTATATATAACAGAGTTAAACAAGTTACAACAGAAGTCTCGAATAAAATAGTCAAATACAAGAATCATAATACGTCACTTGAATCAACTGAATATCTGAAAGCTGGATAGATAACTGGATCTCTAAGCGAAGCTCCAACTCCAAAGGCAAGTCTCGAATACCGGTACACTCAGTCTGACCCGAGCGTAAAGCAAACACAAAATACTCGAGTCAGGATTAACATTCTTATACCAATTAATCCAACTCAAGCGAAATATCAACTGAAATACAAATAACTCAAAGGATGGTTGGGATAACCATCCTCTAAGGATCCGTTAAACTATCTACTATGTAGTAGTGTACGCTAAGTAGATAATGCCTATCAGTAATATAAAGTATCAAAATAGTGTTAAGGCGTTACCATTATCCCCCTTGACACATTTATATAAGCATCATAGTCTATACAGCACTGTAAACTCCACCGTAAACTAGTGGGCTATCAGGGAGTACTCCATTGGTATAACACAAAACAAATCGTAGTGGTCGCGCATAAGGATACAAGTGTGACAAGGCACATGACGCAATACCCAAGGTAGTGAAACTACTGTTTGCCTGATCCGGACTGGTGAGAACGCATCGCCGCAACGATCACAACACCGCAAAACAACCAATTCAAGGGTGCGCACCAATCAATAACAAGTAGTGAGTAGTTTACGAAGAAGTGTGTTCGCTCGAGGTGGCTAACCCCATTTGGCCCAACACGGCTCCTATTTTAGTCATTTCCAATTTGACACAAGTGTCAAGGCTATCCATTATCGTTCTCTTCCTTCAATCATCACGTACGTCATTCCAACCACTTCATTCTGGATCACACTCAGCGTATAGTTATTAAAGTGGTTTTCGGTTTAGACAAAGAGTATGTCCATAACCGATTCCGGTCTCTTTAATAACTTCCGTAATTATTACACATATGGGTCATTTAATAAATTTTAAAAACCAAATCAATTTCAATTTCAATTAAAATTTGTAAACCAACATTTCATCTGTCTTTCTAAAACAATTTCCATAATTTACGTTTCAAAACTTTCGAAATTACCATTTCAAACTCTATAATTTAATTTCAGTTTTATTTAAAACAATTCAAATATTGATTTAAATTCATATATAAGTTTCATTCCGTAATCATTTAAAATAATTTAATTTACATTCAAATCAGTTTAAATTCATTGATCGATTTCATTCAATATTCGTTAAGTTAATTTATCATTCAAAACAATTTCTATTTAATTTCCAATTCATTAAATCAATTACTTAAGTTTAACTCCATTATATCCAAACTTACAAATTTAATTAGATTAAATTCGTCAAATCAAATTCTTAAAACTACAAGTCTTATATTGAATTCAATAAATCACATCTTATTTCTTGTTGAAGAAATTCGATTTCACTTATTTACTTATTTAATTTAAACAAATTTCCAAAACTTAATTATTACAGAACTCAATTTCACTTATTAAAGAAGTTCAATTTCACTTATCAAAGAAGTCAATTTTATTTAATTATTAAATAATTCAATCTCATTAAATTATTAAATAATTTCAAAACTTAATTATTAAATAATTTCAAAACTTAATTATTAAATAATTTCAAAACTTAACTCAATCATTTCTTAAATTAAATAACGTTCTTTCATCAATTACTTTGTTAATATTTTGTTTCAGATTATTAAATATTAACATTTAAATTTCGCTAGAATTCAAATTCCAACTTCATTTAAAACCCTTATTATTTTATTCAAATAAAATCTTTATTTTTATTTTTAAATCAAATTTTTGGCCAATCGGGTTTTATTTAACTCTCTATCCTAAGTCAAAGTTTAAATTTGGGTATTTATCATTTCAAACCGATTCCATTTCAATTCAAAAATCAAAGCATAGCAAAGGAAACTTGTAGTGTGATAACTGGGATGGTGTCAAAGTAAATAAACAAGCAATAGCATACATCAATTACAATCCAATAGTTTATTTAAATAATCCCTAAATAATCGTATTAATTTACATTTGTTGTTTATGCAAATTATTATAATTATTTCTAGAATCTACACTATCATTTCATGTAGATTAAAGATTATTACATCAATATTTATACGGTTCTTCACTTGATATTCGTTATTCGATTTTATACCGCATCAATTTAAACAACATACATTTAAATAGTTCAAGGTGTAAATAACCATATTTCTACATGTCAGTTTATTTAAACATTTAAAGGGTTCATATTATGCAAATGTCATCCAATCAAATTTAACACATATATCAAATCTAACTATCCTACGTCAATTTCAATACTACATTAACAATTTAACGTCCAATGTCAACATCAAACAATCAATCGTTTATCAACCAAACTGGATTATCATTGTATAAATAATAGATAAAGGTGTCAGATGTCACAGGTGAACTGATACAGGTAATAACATATATATAACAGTGTAAATAACTAACAGCCGCATATTTCGATTGTCGTTTCAATTGAAATCAAATTTAATAAATAAAAGAACATTAATCGTGAGTGATTGCTCACCTTTCGGGGCTAGATAGATTTTATAGAGAAATGAGCTACGAACTCCAAAGCACGCTAGATGGACACGACTCATGAAGAAAACAGGTACGATGGACAAAGCTGATAGATAATGATCGATAAAACGAATCAGAACTAGAATGATAAGGATAGATGGTGTAAATAAACTTATATGTATAACCATATATAACTATTTACATAAAATCATGTTTCAAACACATATTAAATATGCATGTATTTCAAAATTGTTGTTTAAATTTAACTCATATGTTACAGCCAAAATATATGCGTATATATATAATATATGTTGAAATACTATACACATTGTTAAAATATACGCATCATATATGTAACAAATATGCAGACTACAAACCATCAAAAATGTTGATTATATTTATAGTAACTGAGAAAATGCTATTTATATACGATGTAAAAATATATAAAGCTTCACGCCTAAATAGTATACCATACCTAGAAGACAGAACACACTTAACTTCCAGTATAATATCATATAAAATCTCTCAATTTCAATATATACTTTCTTATATGTAGGAATATATATATGCAGGCTATATGCGAATTGTGAAAAGATATGCAACCTATATATGAAGATATGCAGGTATAAACTATAAATTAGCAAATATAAAGCTAAGGCAGAAACTCATATTCACATTTTCTTAAAACTATATGTGTAGAGCCCACAAAGTTACCCACAATAGTATTACATATACTAACAAATATATATATACCAACATATACTATATGTACCATAACAAATGCAGCCCGAACCAAATATATAAACATCACCAGATTTATATAAATTAATATATATAATATATCACTTTAACTTAGTAAAATTTACTTCAACTCTGTTAAAACAAAACATATCTGTATGAAATCTCTGACCATATTCAAATTGGTCAAACTTAAAAAAACAATGCTTCAAACTAGTGTATTTTATATGGATACTAATATAAAAAACTCACCTGCATACTGTTACACGCTATATGTAAATATTGTATATATATCTTCATAGAAAATATATTCGTATAAGCTAAACATGATATACTTTAGAATAAAACAAACAATATTAAATAATTCACATATATATAAAATACAAACCTACGCAAAAGGAGGGGGTACACGGCCTTAGGCGCGTAGGGGCACGAGGGGTGGAAGAACAGGTGACAAGGCGGATCAGCTGAGGTCAGGACGAGCTGCTGTGGTGGAAGCGAGGTCAGGGAGGCGTAGGTTGTGGAAGCACGGGTACGGCCTTGGCTGTGCGCGCCAGCGGTTGATGTGAATGGCAGAGGCGGAGCGGCTATGTGTGTGAAGCGGGAAGAGCAGGCAGGGTGGTGAAGAAATGCGGGAAGCGGCATGGCGAGGTGGGCTGGGTGGTTAGGCGGAGGAGAGAGAGAGGAGAAGAGGAGCTCGGTAGGAAATTTGGAAATAGCCTTCAATGACATGAATGCTTCTGAGAGAATGTGAACAGAGGCAATTTGAGAAGAAGATGAGAGTAAATGGAATAGCTTTTGAGAGATGAAGTTATGAAGGATAAAAGTAAAAGTGAACCGTTGAAAATAATAATTCCAAACGTATAAAAGTTTTTGTATCTCAAAAGTGATGGAAATAAAGGCAGTCATCAATGCAGTGAAAAGATGGAAATTTAACAGCTGATAATAAATGCCTCCGTCCGTTTGAAGTCTGAATGGACACCAAAAATGGTACCGCTACGACGAGCTGTTATATTGTTTCTGTCACGTACCAGACCTCAAAATACAGAAATAAACACACCGTAGAGATCATCATGATGAGACGATGAAAATGGTATATAGATATTAGTGGTACGATTGATTTATAAAAATTCGAATTTTCTACTAGCGGAAAATGCAGCAAAAATGCAGAAAAATAAAATCGATGGAGCTAAAGAAGTCTGAATTTGGAAAAACGAAAAATGAAGTCTTGCTCAGAAGATGATTTACAATTTTTCTATATAAAAATATTCAGGTTTCAAAAACATTTTATTATCATCAAATATTATTGGATATAAATTGAAATAGAATTACACAATAAAATAAACTTTCATATTTTCGGATGAAAATTTACCAGTTGCTATGTTTAACAATACGCATTTCAAATATTAAATATTTATTTCAAAATTTTGTTATTTAAAATTACACAAAAGATTCAATTAAATATATTAATAAAACAAATAAAATTATTAAAAATTTACGGGTCGTTACACTTTTTCTTTAAGATTGTTTTGACTTAAGTATTACATGAGAAATTACTATAAAATTTCATAACTAGTATTTTAAATAAAGTGTTTAAAATAGTTTTTATTTTAAGTGTTTTAAATATATTTTTGGATTAAATAATTTAAATTATTTTTAAATCTAAAATATTTAGACTTGGTGATTTCCAATTGAAATAAACGATCGGATTGAAACTTATTCTACAAGAGAAAAGTGTGATTTGAAAACTATTTCAAAGAGTTGAAGGGTAGAAAAAAAAGTTTGCAAGGACAATTTGAAATAAATAATTTGGGAAATTATTTAAATCTGATGATTGTTTATGGATGTTATTTGATAGTTAAATAACCGACTATCAATATTGGCCTTTAAGACAGCATTTGAATTTCGATGAGACCGGGGGTCGGATTCCAAATGGTTATCCGAAAACCACATCGGATCTTAAAGGTGGGTCTTTTGTTTGAAAGATTAAAAATGGAAATTTGTATCCACATGTTTTAAAATAAGCGCTCATAGCCGGGGGAGGACATTAGTTCATAAAACCCATTTCGAAAAATGATATGACGAAGTGGGATTGCATTTGAAGATGGTGGTTAAAGACGGGTATCTTCGAAAACGAAAGGATTACCTGTTGATTGTCTCTGTACCAAGTTGCTCTGGTATAGAGATTTCCCTATGTGATGGGGAGTCCGGACGTGATTGGTGGATATCTGGATTTGCAAGGACTTCTTTCTTTAATTGGACGAAGTGCCTTCGGTTCCATTCAGACCCAGGATGGACTTGTATAGATGTATGTCTGATATTACACTTTGAGATATAAAGCTGATTTCTATCAAATACATTTCTGTTTGCTGGTGGAGAATTTATTCTCTTAGCTTAACACCCTTCTTTGAGACGTACGAGCTCAGAGGTTATGTAGCTGATGGATATTAGTGATATATTCCCAATTTGGTGATGTGGCATGCTAAGTGTTGAGCATTCATTGATCGAAGCATGGCTTTTGTGTAAAGCGTAGTTTTGTGGAACGAGACTTCATCCAACCTCACACCCCGGAAGTGGTCGAAACAGGATGGATGCAACGAGGTTATGGGGGTCGCGCCCCTCAGGGTATGTACATTTCCTTCTGGATAAAAAGTGGTACTCTGGTATGGAGCCCAGATATTTTACTTATGTGGATAAAAAGTGTTATTATGGTATGGAGCCCAGATATTTTACTTATGTGGTTGTTAGAATTTGAGGCACCTCAGTTAAGGTCGATTACGATAGGGGGATGACATACTTGTGATAGTTAGTTACCTAGTTATAGAGGTAACCTAGCCTTGTGTTGGCAGAGATCCGGTTAGGTTCTCGGGATGTCCCACCAGAGGCGTACCATTTGGATAAAGTAAGTTCCTTAGCCTTGACCATTTGTTGGAAAACCAAATAAAATAATACAAGCCCTTTACGGTTTTAGTTGTAGAACCTGCCATTTAACATTATAGCTATAGTTGGCATACTACAATGGTACGTATGCTGACTAAGATTAATATTATACTTTCAAATGTTTTTCCACACTATGCACTAATAATAATATCAAAAGGATTTCCGCGTATCAAGCATTTTTGACTACTATAAGGAGAAACCTCCCCCAAGCATGCGACTGCATTATGTGTGTGCCAGGAGACCTTATGGTAGTTTCATTTTCCAAAAAGCATAACAGATTTCTTTTTATTTCTTTTTGTACAAATAACTGTATTAAGTTCTCACACCAGTCTCATGACTAACTCGGAGTTTATTGTTCCCTTTTCTAAACTCTGGGTTCCCCTAATTTTCCACACGGGCATCCTAGAGTCAGGTTATCAGCAAGTTCTGGAGCTAAGTCAGGAAAGTATGATGTGGAGATCAGGAGACAAGCAGGATGGCGATATGTGTCACACGTTTATGATGTATTATTTGCTATGTATGATTTACTGCAAATTCAGTTTCCATGTGGACAAGTTATCATAATTGCCCAGTGTGGTGTTTTGTTGATGTTGTACTCTGATGATGTATATATATAAAACAACTATAGTTTTCTTTGGTATAAGATAAGTCATTTATCTATTATATATTGTTCCGCTGCGGGTATGAGATTCTGATATTGTTTCTATTTCTTCACCTACCTTCTTCTTCTTTAACCCTAATGATTTGAGTTTTCGGCATTCGATTGTTCGGCATTTAATACAGTGGACGTATTGATGTCGATTTTCGAACGTCGAAAAATTGGGTCGTTACATCATCGATGTTCATTTTCGAGTTTCCAAGAAAGGAATTGCTACCTAAATGTTGTGAATTGAAGTTTTGGTTTGGTAAAACTGTTTTGATTTTGAAATGCAAAGGAATAATTTGGTATACCAAAGGATTGTGGATACAATTAATTTCGAAAATGATTTTGAAAATACTTAAAAGATTGTTTAAAACTCTGGAAAGTTTTTTTAATTTTTTTCTATCGGATATCAATAAGTTGAAGATTTGAATTGAAGTAAAAATCAACTTGAATGAAGTAAGTAAAGTGAATTTGAGAAATTAAGCTTAAACAGGCCAATTGAAATAATTATTGGAATATAAATTGTTAAGTTGGAACTAAATTTGTGAATGAACAAATTAATTTAATTTGTAAGTAAATGGATGTGAAATTGAAAATTGGAATGATGTTTAATTTAAATTTCGTTAAATAAAGTGAAGTTGAATGATTAGTTCGAATGGACTACATAATAGAAAGGTTTGGAAATAAAATTTGATTGAGATATGAATAAATCAGTAAGTGGAACTAATTAAAGAAATGGTTAATTAAATATGGTTTGAGATAAAGTGAATAGAATTCAATATTTAAAAATGAAAGGTAAATTGAATTCATATGGAATTGGAAATTCAATTTGAAGAAAAGTGGGTACAAAGGCTTAGATGATGAAGTGGGAATAAATATAAGTGGTTGCATAAAATAGTTATAATAAACTTAAGAAAAGTAAAGGTGAAATTCTTAAGTAAAATTTGGTATTGGTAATAACTAAGTTAGTATTTGAATGAAGAATTAATAAAAGTTGGGTAAAATGATAATTGTGAATTGGTGTATGGAAGTCAAAATAAATGTGAATAAAAATAGAATTGATATAGCTAAAAATCAATGGAGATAAATACGTAGGATGTACGTATATTATTTTATTCGTATAACGATTTGATAGATTCGATCATAGAATTTTGAGATAGTTATATCGATTCGAGTTGGGATTTTTCACTCGATTTTCGACGGCGAACCTCGGATATGGATTTTTGATTGATCCTGAAATTCTCTATCATAGTATTTGGCTATGCAAGGAGAATGACGGGTTCTAATTAAGAAACCACATCTGAGGTCCGCACTAGTGAGTCGGGGGAACAATATTAGTATGAAAGTGAAATTGTGTGATCGAATGAGTGATCAAATTGAATATTGCGTATGGATGATATATGTACATCGTACGACTTAAGTAAAGCAAATATTAATTTTTTTTGAAAAGGGACAAGTAAAATGATTTTGAACTGTACGGTTGAACACTATGGGTAGATAAGGTAAAGGTATTTAAAAGCAAAAGGAAAAATGATATTTTCGATTTCAGAAGATAAATTTGATTACCGACAAATGGTATGTATTTAAATTTTTGTATGAAATAGTTTTCTTATCTAGCCACTTGGCTTTTGTTTTCTTTTCAAAATTTAGGACCCGTAGAGGTGTTTTGTAGTTGTTCCAATCTAGCCTCACAAAGGAGAAGCTGGTGAAAATTTTCTAAAATTTAAGGAGTTAGAAATTTTTTGATAGTTTAAAGTTTGGTTTAAACTATAATTTGAATTACCGAGGGGATAATATTATTTGGAACATATTGACGGGTTTTGGAAAGCTAGTAAGAGTGACAGTGTGTCTTTAATAGAAGGTTTGTTTTGGAAAGTTGTTTGAAATTGTGTGGTTTTAAGAAATTAGTAAAAGGTTATTGGCCATTCTTCTTAACTACCAATTTCGAGGACGAAATTCTTAAAAGGGGGGAGGAATGAAACGATCCAGACTTTTGGACATTTGAAATTGGGATACTGAATTGGTTTTAAATATTTAAAAGTTAATTTTTAACTTGAAAGTCAAATATCACTATTTATTGGGTGATTTAATTATTGGATTAAATGAGTGGAAATTGGAAAAAATATTGAATCTTGGGTATTTAAGCTTGAAAAACATAATTTAAAGGCTTATAAAATTTATATTTATAATAATAAAGACAGTGCAACTTTTAAATTTGAATTTGAAAGTGATTTGTTCAGTTTTAAAAATATATTGTTTAAATTTACATTTAAAAATAGCCTTCCGAGGAACAGTCTTGAAATTCGACAAAACAAGTTCCATTGGATCAGTGTATTATTATCGGATTTCAAATTTCGTAGCATTTGAAGTTATCATGTGATCATACGGTGTAGAAACGCGCTGGAATTTACATCGAATCTAATATAATAATTTGGTGCAAAAACTATCTTCTCCATACGATCGAAGTAGGACTCGAAACCTTTTCCATTCTGTTCAGAATAGGAGTATAATAGTATAAACACCTGGCGGCATGCCTCAATAGGAGGTCGAGATTTTAAGCTACGCTTTCGAGACAATTTAAAAATCTAAATGATATATATAATTTGATTTGACAAATAAAATTACATCCGATCCTTTTCCTACCTCTTCGGTCACTATTCCTTTATCATTCAAACACGCAACAACAATTTTTCATGCAACCTCCCTTCAAATCATGTTCCCTCCTTCCCATATTTAAAACCCAGCCAAACAGTTTAAATCAAAAAGGAAAACAAGAATGCTGAATCTCATAACAAAGCTTTAAATTCCAGATACTTTTCCCTCTTTTGATTCTTAATCCCGAAAACCCTTAGCTTCAAAAAAATAAAATCGAACACAGAAGTTTATTTATAAAAAATATAAACTAGAGCAAATCAACACGAGTAGTTGCTTGATTTCAATCGGTTTCTTTGCTCGTGGGGGGATAGGGATCGTCTGTAGTTGCATACTTGGCAGTCGCGATGTGGAAGAGGGTTCGAGTGGGGATGGCGCGTGGGTATGGAGTTGGCATGGTTTACAAGGAGGGAATCTCGTTTGAAGCATTCCAGTAGTGAAGCTTCGGACTTTCTTCGAGCTGATGGGGCGTGCGCCTAGGTAATGTCGGAGGGAAGAAAGATCGCGAGTGTGGGAATGTGGGTGTTTCGAGTGGTAAACGATGAGTGCAGTGGAGATAAGCGTTGGTGACAGTATCTCATGTGGAGCAGAGGTCGTGATTTTGGTTCCTATTTCTATTAAGGTAATTAATTTATTTTAAAAAATGTACCGTGTTGGTTAAAATTGAACTGAGTTGATAATATTGTTTCCGAAAATTTGCCACGAGCCATGGTTCAAGTAAGTTGAAAATTTTAAGTTTAATGTGTTGGTGATTGTTTCAATTATCGAAAATTTAACAGTAAATTAAAATTTGGAATTTTATTAACCCAATAGATTTAAATTTAAAATGAGAATATTAATGGTAGTTAAAATCATGGAAAATGTTAATGAGTTCGAAAATTTCATTTATACGAGGTTTAGAATCAAATGAAACCAACCGATTTGGTTCGTTGCTGGAATTGATGCAATAAAAGCGAAGGTGAGTTAATCTCACTCACACCTAGATACAATAATAAATTTTAAATAGTTAAATTTTATTGTTGAATGATCGGTAGAATTGATAGATAATTTCCGGCTGATGTAGTATTATATATAGTAGTATATATATTGGAGTGATTGATATTCCCGCATTATATAGCGGATGAAACCCTATGCGTCCGGCATAATAGAGGATGACCCAATATACCGCGATATCCATCTCGAAGTAGTATCAGTATTTTTACATTGTGCTAACATCTGTGGATGTAGAGAAACATGTTGGAGGGATCTAACTGGATTCCTCAAAAGTGTTGAATTTATTTTCATTTCAGCGATATATGAAATGTAGGATAATCTATGATAGATTGTATCGAAAAATTAAGTTAATGCAATGCTAAGATATTGCTGGGTATATTTTTGGCATTTTAAAATATCAAAAATATAAATATTGGGTCCTTGAAAGAAAAGAAAAAGGAAATTTTAAGTAAAATATTAATAGTGAAGTTAAATAATTAAAAGAATGAACTTGGGAAAAAGTAAAACGTTTGATTTTAAAGTCCTATAAAATAAATTCCGAGTATGAAAAAAGAGATTTTGAATAAATGGAAATAAAAGAGTTTTGAGGACTTAAGAGATATTGTTTAAGAATTAAAGGATTTATTTCTAAATTCAAGATTTAAATGGTTTGGGGAGAAATAAAAGGAAAATTTTGAAATAAAGTATGAAATTGATATTTCAGATTTAAATAAGGTTTTAAATCATAAATAAGGAGTGAATCTGGTATTAGTGGATTTTGGAATAAATTTGGGTAAATTAAGAAATAAATTTTAAAATGGAATTAATTCAGAAAATCGATTTCAAAATCGATTAAGTGTTTTGAAACAGTGATTAAAAGGAAAATGAGATTATGGAATTTATAAACTGGGTTTATAAATAAAGTGAATATTTATCAATGGATAATTTGGACTTATGAATTCACGGTGGGAATTTATAAGAAGGTGGTAATTCGTTTTAAAAATAAATAGTGGTTTTATTTTTAAAAATGTTAAACTGGAGATAAATCGAGAAGGATTTGTAAATGATTAGACTGGCTTCATTGAAGTGGAAAGTGTGCTTTCTGAAAAGTTAAGTTATTTCTAAAGGAAAGATTTTAAAATATTAATTGGAAATTTTAAAAGCGTTTTAAGGAATGTTTTAGAAAATTTAAAAGCGTTTTAAGGAATGTTTTAGGTAATTTCATCAACATTCGTTTTTTCATGGGGACCGTTTCCTCCCCCTTACCTCCCATTCTTTCTACTGTTCCATCCACTGTTCTTCCCTCTCCCTCTACCGTACCGCCGTCCATCAGTCCCTCATACCTGTTGTCAAATCTTGTCCTTGTCAACTCTCTCTCTGCCACTCAGCCACCTCCAACGCCTGATCCTCCTCCTCTTTATAACACTGATCAAGTCCTTTCTAGTCCGTCTCCTCCTGTACCACCCTGTCCCAATCCACCTTCTACCCATTCATCATCTCTTGATTCGGTGCCTTGGTCCACGCTTTTCAAATCGAAGCCTCGTAATGTAGGAACGTACGTTCCCCAGGAGATCCTTCTTCAATTCACTGGTGACGTACTTGTGCCTACAAGTGATATAATTCAGGCTGGTACTACTGTGTGGAAAGACTACCTTGTTGGTTTTTTCCTGGATAAACCACTGCCTTACGTGAGTGTGGTGTATCATCTGAAGAAAGTATGGAAGCTCAGGGGAGAAGTCAATGTTAAGTCTGATGGGTTTATTTTCCTCTTCAGTTTTTCATCAGCTGAAGACAGGCTAAGGATTTCTGAATCTGATCCTATTATCATGAGAAACAAATTGTTTATTATTAAGCCATGGGATGTATCGGTGGGTAATAGTTGTGGGACAATTCGCTCTGTTCCTGTTTGGATAAAGTTATTTAACATACCACTTTATGCTTGGTCACATTATGGTATTAACTGGTTGGCGTCAAGGGTTGGAAAATTCCTGTGCATGGATCAATCTACAGAGAGAATGGAAAGGATAACTTATGCAAAATGCTTAGTTGAGGTATCACCTGACAAGGAGCTGGTGGATAATTTTTTGGTTAAGTTGATGGATGACACTGATCATAAGGTTGCAGTTGAGTACTTATGGAAACCAGAATTGTGTGTTAATTGTAAACAATTTGGACATGCTGGCAGTAACTGTTCTTATGATGTATCTGATGCTAAAGTCACTGAAAATGAAGTAATTGAAACCCATAATGATAGGGATGCAGTATATGGCAAGAAAAGGCTGTTGAGCACAAATAGAATTCAAAAACAGGTATGGAAAAAGGTTAATTATAAAAATAGCAAAAACAAGGATAATAGACATGAGGAAGTTGGTAAAAAGCAAGGTGATAATGTTGGTGCAAAGTTATTTCAGTGTACTGCTCCAAATGTGGTGGGTAGTACCAATGATAGTGAAGTTACTAATAAGAAAAAATCTCTGCCTATTTCTGATAGTAATATAAGGTTGGTTAACAGTTTCCAAGTGCTTGAAGATCAAATTGATGGAGCTGCAATTGATGTTGAGCAGGTGGGAGAGGTAAATGCAAATGATGAATCTCTGCCTATTTCTGATAGTAATATAAGTTTGGTTAACAGTTTCCAAGTGCTTGAAGATCAAATTGATGGAGCTGCAATTGATGTTGAGCAGGTGGGAGAGGTAAATGCAAATGATGAAGTAATGGGAGTTGAGAAGGGGGTATTACATGAAGCAAGTAGGGTTTTAACTGAGTGCAACAAACAAGTATCTGATAGTGATGAATTACAAGTAGATTTCCATGTGCATACTGACCCAACTGTGCATGTGCACACAAGTGCAGTGTCCATTCAAGATGTTGCTACCCTTAAAACATTAACTGGGCAAGCACAATTGGAAAAGGATAAAGACATAAGCAATCAAATCATCCCTTCCACTGATATCAGTTTCCTCAATAACAATGCAAAAAGCATTTTTGAACTTGTCGTTTCAACACATGATAATCCATCAGATTCTACTCCTTCTGTTCCACTTCTATCTGTCCCATCTACATCATCTTCTGTACCACACAATAAAAACTCTACGTCTCCATCTTTTCCTAACACATCCATTTCCCTTATGTTAACAATGCTATTATTCCAGGTTGGTATAATAAAGGAAAGCAAGCATGTGAAGATAATTTCCATGGTAATTTAGACACCAAATCAAGAGTGGCAGCAAAGAAATTAACAAAAACAAAGTCTGATATCACTGATTCCCAATCTCCTGCTACCAGGAGCAGAAAGAACATTATCCATCAATCACTTTAGATAATGAAGATACAAAATATAGGTGTTTAGAACATTAGGGGTGCTCATAACCAATTGAAACTTGACCAAGTCAAAAATCTTATAAATTATCATAATCTTAAAATTTTTGCTATCTTGAAACAAAACTCAATCTTGCTTTAACTTCTAGGGCTGCAAATTACATCAATCCATCTTGGAATTTTATCCACAACCTTGCTGATGCTGATTATGGTAGGATATTCATCCTATTTGATACAACAGTATATACTATCTCCTCTGTAATTTCTTCTAGGCAGTTCATTCACACCAAAATCATATACCAGCAAACCAAAACATCCTTTTACTTTACTTTTGTTTATGCTGACAACTCAGCTGTTTCCAGGCAAAAACTTTATGATTTCTTACCAAATCTAAGGCAAGAATCACATCCATGGCTGGTTGTTGGGGATTTTAATAGCTGCTTTCAGCTGGATGAGAAGTTTGGTGGCCAACCATTATATCCAAAGCATATCCTACCTTTGAACACTGCCATTTATGAATCTAATCTCATCAAGATACACTCTCATGGTGCTAGATACTCTTGGAACAATAAATGTAGGAGTGGTGTCAGAACATTCTCTACCATTGATCATGCTTTCTACAATTTCAAAGCACATTCTACTTGGCCTAATCTCACTGTCAATCTTATCCACCCCATTCTCTCTGATCACTTCCCGTTGATTCTTGCTGACGGTCCCAAAATGAAAAACGAAAAAAGAAGTTTCAAATTTTTTAATGATTGGATTAGTTCTTCTGAATTCAAACCAACTGTGAATTTAGCTTGGTCCTTGCATAGTTATGGTAACCCAATGTTTATTCTTTGCAGGAAGCTTAAACATGTTAAAAAGCATTTGAGAGCTTGGGCAACTGAGAAGTATGGTGATGGTACAAAGCAAACAAAAATATTGATGAAGAAGTATGCTGAGGTTCAGGAATTTATGATGAACAACCCCCATGATCAAAATGCAGCTGAAGAGGAAGTAAGGCTATGTGATCTACTTAACAAAGCTCTTGAAATTGAAAGTGGAATGAAACAACAGCAGTTTCATAGTAAGTGGTATAAATTTGGTGATCATAACACTGAGTTTTTTCATTCCTCGATCAAAATCAAACAAGCTAAAGAAAACATACACACAATAACTACTCATGAAGGTACTTCTGTATCAACTCCTAACTTAATTGATGCTGCCTTTGTTCAATATTTTGAACACTTGTTTGGTAACACCTCTGATTTTATTCCTGAAATTGACATGTTGAACAACATCCACCTTCCAATATTGTCCACAATGCAAGCTGCAATGCTGGTTAGTCAAGTTACTGATGAGGAAATAAAAAATACTCTCTTTGCAATGAATAGAAAGTCGTGTGGTGGGCCTGATGGTTTCAATGTACTCTTCTTTGTTACTTGCTGGGACATTATTCAGTTGGATTTATGCAGGGCAGTGCACAATTTTTTTAATAAATGCACACTGCTAACTGAAGTTAACTCAACTAATATTGTACTTATCTCAAAATGTTCTGAACCAAGCACTGTCTCTTCATTTAGACCTATCTCGTGCTGTAATGTTGTGTATAAGTGTATATCAAAGATTATTGCGTCAAGACTAATGCAAGTACTCCCCCAAATTATATCACACAATCAGGTTGCATTTCTTCCCAAAAGGAGTATTTATGACAACATATTGCTGGCTCAAGAGCTTCTTTGTGGGTACTCGAGATCTAATACTCCTCCATCTGCTATGCTAAAGCTTGACATTACTAAAGCTTATGATTCCATTCACTGGTCCACCATTGTGAGAATCATGGCATTAATGAACTTCCCTAAGCCATTTGTTGGGTGGGTTTACGCATGTATTTCAACTGCTAGGTTCTCCATTGTTATTAATGGTCGACCTGTTGGTTATTTCAGGAGTAGGCAGGGAATTAGGCAAGGGGATCCGATATCTTCGTACTTATTTCTTCTGGTGATGGAAGTGCTCACTAGATTTATGATATCTAAGTATGCTGCTGGGCAGATTAAATACCACCCCAAGTGCAAATTAACAAATGTTACTACTCTCATGTTTGCTGATGACATTATGATCTTTACTAAGCCTCATCTCCCCTCGTTGCAGTGTGTTATTAAAACGTTGACTGACTTTTATATGATGTCAGGTTTGCAACTTAATTATTCTAAATCAAGTATATCAATTGCTGGGGTCTCCACCAGTATTTATAACAGTCTAATTCAATACACTGGTCTCCAAAGCATGGGAACTGATATGACTTATCGTGGCCTCCCCCTTTTGACATCAAGGCTGAAATATGTTGATTGCCTCCCCTTGTACTCCAAGTTGGTTGCTATTCTTGACATGTGGTCTAACAGATTTTTAACCCAGGCAGGAAGGCTTGTGCTAATCAAATCAGTTGCTTTTTCAATGATAGTTTATTGGGCTAAAGCTTTTGTCTTGCCTACAAAACTTTTGCATCAAGTCAGAAGTGCTATGCTCAGATTTTTTTGGACAGGTTCCACCAAAAACAGGAAGCCATTGCCATGTTCTTTCAATCTTTTTGAGAAGAGTTTAAATGCTGGTGGGTTGGGGGTTATAAACATTGTCAACTGGAATATTGCTGCGTTCAGTGCTCATCTAAACTCTATTATTGTCAAGGATAACTCTGGGTGGGTTAATTGGGTATGGGCAAATAGAATTGGTAGGGCAAGTTTCTGGACTGTAACCACTCCTCAAATTTGCAGCTGGACTTGGAGAAAACTACTGAGTTTACGTGCTAGCTTGCTTCCCATAATTGGTCATAGGTTGTCAAATTCATTTACAGTCAAATTTTGGTACGATCCATGGGTGGCCAAGGGGGTGATTTTGCATTCTTTGTTCACCTATCAACAGCTGCAACAAACTGGTATTCCTATTGATGCAAAAGCTGTGGATTTTATTTTCCATGGTAACCTGCATCTGCCATATTCGTCAAATCAATACATCAGGACAGTTTGGAATGATATACAATGTAATACCTACCCTCTTGTTGATGTTGATGTTGATGATGTGTTTTGGAATGATAGCCCTTATACTGTCAAGCTTGTGTACAAGCACCTGCACAATCTAGGTGATCAAGCTTTCAAGTGGAGCAAAGTTATTTGGACCACTGATTCAACCCCAGGGGATAATCTAATGCTTTGGAAAGTTCTGCAAAATGCCATGTTGACTAGAACCAAATTGATGGAGATGGGATATGATACGGGTTTCAATTGTGTTTTCTGTGCAAATGACCCTGAGACTGTGCACCATTTGTTCATGCAATGTCCCTTCACTAAGATGCTATTTGACAATATGATGCTTGTTGCTGGGAGCAGATTGTTGGCTAATCAAACAACGCTGGATTTTGACATGATATTCAAAGCTACAAGGTGGCGAACATTGAAGGCGAGGCACTTAACAATCTGCTTGAAGAAGTACATGACAGTGGTGTGGTATGAACGAAATATGATTTGCTTTGAAAAGAAGAGGAGAGATGGGCAGGTGTTATGGAAGGTTTTGAAGAATGAAATTTACAAAACTATGAAGATGCAATCAATTTTTCCAGCCATATACAAGGATGCTTGGAGATAGTTGGTGATTTTTGGGTGTATCTTGTTTTGTTTTATTTGCATTGTGTGTTGTTGTTTTTTCCCGCTGTTTAATCTCGGTGTGTTTGTTTTTTTCCTTTTTTCATGCTTGCTGTTTTCCTTTGGGAAAGTATTGTATTTTATTGTATTTTTGGCAATAAAATCAAGTAGGGGCCCTGTTAACCCCGCTAGCTTTTGCTAAAAAAAAATTGTTCAAGTATTTATCACTTAAGTTAATTATAGAAGTTAACTATTTTCAAAGATTAAATTAGTATTACGATTTAGAGGTAAATTATTAAATATTAGTATTTTATATAATATCTTTATTTCAAAAGAAGTTTTGACTAAAGTTTTTCTTGAAAAATTGTTATAGAATTTCATAACAATTATTTTGGATAAAGAATTTAAGTAGCTTTGTTTTAAATATTTTAAGTGTATAATTTAGGATAAAGTGATTTAATTTATTTAAAATCTAAATTAAATATAAGACTTGGTGTTTTCCAGTGAGAATGAAATATTTGGTTGAATTGATTGCTTATTTGATAGTTAGATAACCGACTATCAAATCTAGACCCAAATGTAACTTTGGAAATGACTTGAAGAAGTACACGAATTATACGGTACAGTTATCGTTCGAGGTGCTATACTTTACGTATAAACTCGTTCGTTTTTCTATGACATTTATAAGGAAACCTGTCCATAGAAACGGTTAGAAGGTGATCTCTGATCTTATTCTCATCTATGTATTTCCTAAAGAACCGGGGTTGAGTTTACTGAAAAATAGCAAACGTTGTTTCGAAGAGATCGACATCGAATTTGTGATCCGAAAACCATTTCGATCCAATAAGTACATTTTTGGAAGGAAGACAAGAGCTTGGAGTCAAAGATGTCACAGTTAAGTGAAAGGGCTAATCGCTACTAATCATGAGGGTGATTCCAAAATAGATGTAGTAGGAGTAGTGCCTTTGGTTCCATTTGGACCGGGAACGTACTTGTATGGATGAATGCTATCAGTACATTGTTATTGGAGGACAATGAGCATTTTAAGTGAATAATTCTAAAAAGGTAATGCTTAGCCTCGAGCCTCGTCAATCGAGAATGACTGAAAACCAGGGGAGATGCAACAGGGCTAAGTGGGTAGCTTCCAAGTAGGGTAAGGTCATCCCTTCTTAGATCCTCTTATTTCGGCTGTGTGGCGGTTGCTGATCCCAACCATGGGGTGATCTTGTTCGGGCTATGCAGGTTAGGGGTAGTCCGGTCTTGTGTTGTAGGGGATCGGGAGTGATCCTCGGTACGCTAATCTTGACCAGTTACTTGACAGGTGGTATCCCAGTGCCTAGTCATTCAGTTGGAAATCCATTCTCCCTACGTGCCTTTACGGTTTTGATTGTAGAGCCTAGTATTGCTGGAATTTAATTAATGTAACAATTTTAGCTATTTGATTTAAATATTTGTACTTAGACACTATTACAATATCAGAGGATTTTGATATGAATTGTTTTGATTATCGTAAGGTAAAAACCTGACATGTTTGAGGCATGGTCTTACGAGATAACTTTGATTCCAAAGGATTTTGAAAACTTTAATAATTAAATTGAGTGTGTTTTCCCACGCTGGTTTTCCAGACCGACTCAGGTGCTATTTTATTATAATGCTTGGGCCAGACCGTGTATTACAGACTATGGAGCTCAAGAGACGTTGGATGTCAAGACATATCACACGCACTTGGTGTATATTCCGATGTGCATTGTAAGCTGTATAGTCAGCTTTTGTGAGGGCAAGTTATTGTAACTGTCCAGCATTGTGTTATTAAATGCGTTGTACTCTGATGATGTAATGTATAAAAGTAGTTATAGTTTCTTTTGAAATAAAGATCTACTTTATCTATTATATATTGTTCCGCTGCGGTTGTGAGATTATGATGTTGTTTTCAATTTTCTTCTTCTACCTCTTTCTTCTTTCCCTTACGGTCAGGTATTTCCGGCATTCGATTGTTCAGCATGTATTATCACGGGCATATCGATGTCGATTTTAAGATGTCGAAAAACTAGGTCGTGACAACCAGCATGAGAAAGCACACTCAATTTGAACTTATTAAAGCTATCAAAATCTTTTGAAAAACAAAGGTATCTCGTAAGACCATGCCGCACATAAAAACGATGGGTTTTACCCTTACAACAAACAAAACATTTTATATAAAAACCATCTGATATTATTATAGTGTCTATAGAAAATAAATAGAAAATAGCTGAATTGCTTGCATCTCAAGTTTCAGCATAGTTGGACACAATCAAAATAGTATGACGCTTATTGGAGAACGGATTCCATACAATGTCTAGCCACTGGGGTACCACCTACCACAGTGTACTTTTAAAAAAAAATGTACCGAGGACCTCGCCGGGATCCCCTACAACCCATGACTGGTTCTACCCTTAATCTGGATAATAACGAATATGTTATCGTCCCGGGTGTTCCCACCCTCATCGAGAGCTCTTTTTACATGCACCACCGTATCCATAATTAATAATATATCCGAGGGTATCTAGAAAGGTGATAACATACCCCAATTGGGTATGAACCTCTTAGCTTTGCTCAATATCCCCTGATTTTAAGTCATTCCAGTTGATAAGGCTTGAGGCTACGGTTACCTTTCAAGAAAAATTTCACTTAGAATGCTCATCGTCCTCCAATGACGATGTTCTGGTAGCAATCATTCGTAAAAGTTGTCCTAGGTCTAGACAAACTGAGACATTGTCTTCATCATCTTCATAATATCCATTCGTAATGCTCAAATCGGATCGATGTGGTTTTCAGAGAATTAAATCCGTTCTCGGTCTTTTCGAAACGATCAACGATATCGGCCGATACTTGATAGTTGGTTATTTAACTAACAATATAACATCCATAAGCAATCACTAGGCCAATATTATATTTTTTTCCGAAATTTATTTCCAAAATATCTTTATAAGATATATATTCAAATCCCTTCCAAATTTTCAATATTTGAGACAACTCAAATACTTATATCCATATCGGATATTTCAAACCATCTCTTATTCCAACATTTAGAAAATATTTAAAAATATATTTTCCTAAACCCCATACTTCCCTACACTTAGTAAAGTTCCATTTATTTCTCTTTTCTCAAAATCCTTTACGGTTTATATTATAAATTCCTTTACTCGATTATAACAAATTTTATAAGTTCCGGTTCCTTAATTAAGCCTCTTTATTCAAAAGTATATTTGTATCTCACCGAAATAAGTATATACACATATCATTTTTTTCAAAAAAATTTGAAAACCTTTTAAAATAGATATGGAAAGCACCGTGCAAAATCAACCATGGATTCGCAGCTCAAAGAATACGTCTCTATCCCAGAGAAATCCAAACTTAACTGCAGGCAATCTCTGCCTCCGATTTCGCCATGAAAGTATATCATTAATTTTCGAAAACCTATTTAATAATTATCTCAAAATAATGCTTAAAAAGTTTCTATAATAATTTTCCAAGTTTAATTTAGGCAAATACTCTTAAATAAAAGTTATTATATAAAACCATATTAATATTGAATAATTTAGCTTTTAAAATAATAATACTGATTAATTCTGATTTATTAATAAAATTCTATCTATTTACAAGGCTTTTCTGTAAAACTTATAATTCCTTTTGACAATTTAAAAATATTTAAATAACTAATTTTTTTAAATATTTTTATGCTAGAACATTTTTAGATTACCTAGTTTAATAATTAAAAATCCTCTTTTTTAAGAACAAACTCAACTTCTTGATAAATTATATTTTTCAACTCCAATATAACTAATCTAATATATATATATATATATATATATATATATAAATCTCTCTTGATTTATCACCAATCGATTTATGTCCCCAATTTCATAAATCCCCTTTTCACATTTCCAAAAAAGTTAAATCTATCACTTCTTTTTAAATTGATTTGCCCATCTTATTATAAATTCTTACCTATAATATATATCTTCAATTTATCAAATGATAATTATTTCATTTTATTTATAAATTTTGTATATAAATCCCTTAGTCTCAATTCCGGTTTACAATGATTTCACATCACTTAAATCCATTATAAATTGATTTCTAAATTAAATTCCATTTATAAATCAATTCCTTAATTAACCTAACTATATTCAATAAACAACCATATCTCGGTTATACTTCCATTTTGAAATTTAGAAATCATATTTAAGATCCAGTATAACTAATTTTATATTTATTTCCAAATTCCTTCTATTCACCCAATCTATTTAAATCTCGATTCTAAAAACCTTTTATATTTAAACAAATATCACTTAAAAATTATTATTTAAAAACCTTTATATATGTTATTCCAAAATCTCTATTTACGATATCTCAAAATAGTAAAGTACAAATTTAAAGTCAAGCCATTTATTTTATTCAAATAAATTCCTTTTAATTAATCCAAAATCCTATACAAATACTTCATTTTCGAATTCACTTTTTAATATCTTTTCAAAATCAAATATATATATATATATATATGTATGTATGTATGTATGTATATATATAGTATTTTTAAAATATCAAAATCTAGGTCAGTGCTACCGCAGCATCCAATAAATTCAAATCACACTATAATCTATCAAAGATTATTCAACATATCATATATCACTATATATGAAATTAAATTCAACATTTTGGAGGAATCCAGTTGGATCCCTCCATCATGTTTTCCGGCAACCGTGGATGTTCGCACAAATAAAAATACCAAACCCACTTCAAGGTGAGATATCGTGGTAATATAGGGTCATCCGCTATTATGCGGGACGCATAGGGTCTCGTCCGTTAAAAATATGCGGGAACAATCAATCTAATTATACTGCTATATATAATATCACATTCAACTGATCATATTTTATCAATTCAACCAATCAATCAATAATTAATTTTAACTATTTAAAATTAATGCCAATTATCCAAATGAGTGAGATTTATAAACATTGATTTTTATTGTCGCTTTCACATTCTGGCTTCAATTAAGTTTGAATGCATTTGAATTTGTATGAAAATTTAACAGGCTCTAAACTCAACCAATTTTGATTCCATAGTCACGATCTTGTTAAAACGAACCCAACGCTACTAACTGCGTTGGATTCGAACCTAAACAAATGAGACATTGGGTTTATATGATTTACAAATTTAATAAGCAAAATCTAATACAATTTAAAACACTTATTACCCAACACAGCTAGGCCCACGAACCAAAACTGGCCCGCCACACTTCACTATGATGCCCTACCTCTTTACTCACATTAGCAAGGACAGTACGGGGTAATGCCGTCGACTAGCACAAAGAATAAGACTGTTGAGGAGCGACCATCTGTGTAATTGATTTGTGCGAGTACCGATATGTCACATAAATGGTCAAATCTGTCATATCAAATACAAACTTAAAGCTACCACACACTGGCTATGTGGTCTTCGGAAACATATATAAAATAAACATAACTCAAAATCAGGAACAAATATTCATATCATTAAGGCCGAAACAGATATGAATATATTATATAGAAGTGAACATCAAAGTAGTGGTCATCCAAGATCTATTACATCAAAAAAAATAGGCTCTTCGATACACCCTAAATAACATGTCCAAACATCCCAGATAGAAACTTTAATGATTTTGACTTCAAAACACAAAAATTGGAAAATTCAGCAAATCAATTCAAATCAAAATCAATTGAAAATGAAATAGATGTTAGGAATTCGTATCTAACAACAATGAAAGCTATAGACATAGATGTGAGTTCAAGAACCCTCCTTTAAGCTCACGTATAGAAATGAGAAGCTCTAAAACAAGCTAAGATTGATTTCTCTTGAACAACACCTCTAGAATCTTCAATCTATTATCAATTGCAATGAATTTTCTAAGTTAGGCTATTAGAGAAATCAAGAATTGAAGAGGAATTGAGATGGAGAAGAGGAAGAGGATGCTTACCTAAGCTTCTCCTTGATTTTAGAAATTGAATTTGAATTTCCTAAGAATCTGGAACTTAGGAATTTTCATTTCCTCTTCCCACCATTCTTTCTTTAGCTTGATTGTTAGGAATTATGAGTGGAATGAATGAATGAAGAGGAGTGGAGTGGGAGTTATTAGTTAGAAGAGTTTGGGTTATCTTGTTGGGTTGGTGGGATAGAACCAAATCCGAACCCCAAATGAAAATACCAAAATCCTAATCTACTCCAAACATTGTTTATACTTAAACAAGTCGCAAACATCGTTTCAAAATCAATGGAAGTAGCCTCAAGTCCAAATTTGACTGTTTAAAAAAAGTCACATTCGGACTTTAAATTCAACCGACGATGCTATATTTAAACAAAACATTTAAATATATAATCGTAAAATATGCGGGTTGTTATAGACTCTCTTCCTTAAAGAAATTGCGTCCTCGCAATTCTTAAGAAGAAAATAAAGAGTAACAACCACTCTAAGGCATAACAGCACAAAAGAAAAAAATTTGAAGTAAGAAGTTCACCTTAAGGAGCATGAGAGAGTAAGTCTGGATGTGTTCGCTCGATGAATTCTCTGGATTCCCAAAAAAACTAAGGACCATTGAACTTTCACAAGCAGGACATCTTTATTACAAAGGCGTTTAACCTCCGTAGCAATGACAAGAATAGGATGTTGCTTATAAGTCAAATTAGGTGAAACTTCAATTTCCTCAATAACACTGGGCTCAAGAATAGAATCTGAATCTCTAAGGCATTTCCATAGTTGAGAAACATGAAATACGTCATGAATAATAGAAAATTGAGTCGGTAATAAAAGACGATAAGCCATGGAACCAATGCGTACGGTGATGGAAAATGAACCAATATATCGAGGTGCTAATTTTCCCGATCGACTGAAGCGCACAACACCATTCATAGGTGAGACACGAATGAACACCAAATCTCCTACAGAAAATTCCAAATTCCTTCTTCGTTTATCAGCATAGGATTTTTGTCTACTTTGAGCTCCTTTCATCCTATGACCAATAAGTTCAATCTTTTCTATGGCATCACAAATAAAATCTGGACCTAAAATCAGCTTCTCACCGGCTTCAAGCCAACACGAAGGAGATCAGCATGGCCTTCCGTAGAGTTCCTCGAAAGGTGCCATACCAATACTAGATTGGAAGCTATTATTGTAAGAAAACTCAACAAGAGAAATATAATACTCCCAACCTCCACCAAAATCAAGAACACATGCACGAAGAAGATCTTTAAGAGTTTAATTCACATGCTATGTTTGTCCATCGGACTGAGGACGATAAGCGGTGCTAAAATTAAGCTTTGTTCCCAAAGCTTTTTGAAGACCCTTCCAATATCCACTAGTAAACAATGGATCACAATCGCTAACAATAGAAGTAGGAATCCATGCAATTTAACAATTTCCTTAACATAAAGTTTGGCCAAAAGAAGTACGGTCCGATTGGACCAAAAAGAAATAAGATGGGCGGATTTTGTAAGTCTATCTACAATCACCCATAAATTATCATGACCCGAATGAGAATGGGAAGGACCATCAATAGCGTCCATAGATATTTGATCCCACTACCAAACTGGAATGTCCGAAGGTTGCAATAACCCACCGCGCCTTTGATGCTCGGCCTTTACGAGTTGGCAAGTCATGCAAAGCTTAATATGGTTAGCAATATCAGATTTCATTCCATCCCAAAAATAAAGTCATTTCATGTTCGCATATATTTTACTACCGCTGGGATGAATGGTAAATTTAGAACGATGGGAACTTTCTAAAATGTCTTTACGAAGGTCACTAATATTTGGCACAATAAGTTTACCAAATTTTCGAATGCTACCGCAAGCATCAACATCAAAGTCTTTCAAACCATCAACCTTATTTTTATCCCTACAACTTTGGCTAAGAAGAGCTAATTCAGGATCTTTCTTTTGAGCTTTAAGAATGCAGTCTAAAAGAGAAGGATGAGCCTTAAGGCTACACAAAACAAGAGATTAACGTGAATCGAATTCATGATCTCTAATCTCATAAGTTGACAAAGTCTCGATATCATTCCATTCGATTATCATCGTGGAAAAAACCGCTTGTTGCTTACGGCTAAGGGCATCGGCAACATGATTTCCCTTTCGAGGAGTATAAAAGATATCAATATCATAAGATGCAAGGAATTTGAGCCAACGTTGTTGACGCAAACTAAACTCCTTTTGAGAAAATAAATACTTCAAAGATATATGATCGGTGCAGAGAAAAAATTTCTTCCCCAATAGATAATGACGCCAAATTCTAAGGGCGAAAAAATGGCCGCGAGCTCTAAATCATGAGTGGTATATCTAGTCTCAACAGGGTTTAATTTCCTAGAAGCATAAGCGATAACACATTTCCTTTACATGAGAACGACTCCTAAACCAACATGACTAGCATCGATATAAACAATCAAGTCTTGTTTCCCTTCGGGAATCATAAGAATAAGAGCCTCAGAAAGGAGTTCTTTTAATTTATGAAAGGCAGCTTCACCTTTGTTTGACCAAATGTACTTCATTCTTTGTCAAACTAGTAAGAGGTACAGAAATTTTAGAAATGTCTTTTATGAACCGACGGTAATAGCCCGCTAATCCAAACAAAGCTACGAATTTCCATCACACTCTCCGGTTTCTTCAAATTTTGAATTGCCTCAATCTTCGAAGTAACCACAGAAATTTCGGGTTCAAAAATAGTTTATCCTAAAATTTCACACGGGATTGGCAAAAGAGGCACTTAGAAAATTTTGCTTTAATTGATCGCTCCTAAGAGTTTCCAACATAATTCGAAGATGTTTTTCATGCTCTTCCTCAGCTCAGATAAATAAGAATATCATCTATAAAGATGAGAACAAATCGATCGAGGAAGTCTTTGAAAACTTGATTCATAAGATGGACGAAATAAACTGGAGCATTCATTAAACCAATTAGCATAATAAGCCATTCATAAGATCCATAACGAGTTTGGAACGACGTCAAGGGAATACTATCTTCAGCAATTCAAAGCTGATGAAAACTGGATGCTAAGTCTAACTGTGAAAAGACTGTAGCACTGCTCAGTTGATCGAATAGATCATCAGTCCGAGGTAAGGGATATGTATTCTTGATGTTTAGATCATTAAGTTTGCGGTAGTCAACACAAAGCCTAAGTGTAACATCAGAATTCTTCACAAAGATAGCTGAAGCTCCCGAAGGAGAGGAACTAGAACGAATAAACTATTTTGCTTCCAATTCAGCTAATTGTTTACACATCTCCTCATTTTCCTTATTGAACATACGATAAGGAGGACGAGTGATAGGTGGAGCTCTAGGAATTAGATTAATTCTGAACTCAATTGCTCGCTCAGGTGGTAATCCTAAAACGGGCTCAAATATATCTAAAAATTCACGAACAACATGAATGAGGGAAATGAAATCTTCCTCATCATCATCATCATCATGTGGGTTAAGAGAATATAAGGATGCTACCAAATTAGAATCTAAATCTTTAAGAACAATAGAAATCTGCTTAACGGATTGGGGATGTCGAAGATGGATAGTCCTCCCAGGGCATAAGATGTGGGCTTCATAAGGTTAAGCCAATCCATTCCCAAAATCATTCTGAAAACTAAGTAACACATAACATGAAAATCGGCACAAAAAGCATAATAAAATAAAATAATTTCAACATCCTTACAAAATAAACTGAGTGTTACGGATCCACTAACCGGATTCGCAATTCTTAATGAATTCATCAAGCCTATAACGTTTAAAGATAAAGTATCAACAAGTTCCTTTGATATAAAAGAGTGATACGCACCCATATCAAAAAGATTTCGAATAGGATGATCACCAAACATAATAATGCCATCAAGGACAGAATGAGAAATACCATGACCAAGAGAAGTGTTACTAGGGGCTTGCACTACATTCAACTTTCCCTCCTTCTTACTTTGGAGTTTGGGACATGAAGATAAAAGATGACCCAAACTTTTGCAATAGCGACAAGTAAGGGCCTTCGGACACTTATTTTCATAATGGTCCTTAGAACCACAACTGTAGCATTCTCCACGACTAAAGGTAGGAGTCTTTGCTACCGAAGTCGCTTGCTTCCCTTTCTTGTTGGGATTAGGGCCTTTGAACTTACTGTCGAGTTGCCTCTTCTTATTGTTGTTGAAGTTCTTCTTAGCATCGAAAACTTCAACATTACTTTCTTTATCGGCCTCTTCAAATCAAAGAGCGATATCTACAAGCTGGCCGAAAGAAACTTCTAGTTTCAGAAGTAAAGCCTTTTCGAGATTCTTATTCAACCCATAGACAAACCTCTAATTTTTCTTTAATGGGGTATTAATATACTCGACTCTATACTTAGAGAGGGATTCAAAAGATGCGACATAATCCACCACAGTAGATTCACCTTGAACAAGGTCAATAAAGCGTTGGGCTAAAGTTACATTTTCACCTTTCGGCACAAACTTTAACTCGAACCTTTTTCGAATTGCTCCCAAGTAAGAACTGCTTCAACAATTTCTGAAATCAAAAGCTCATACCAATCTAATCTCTCTCCTGGAGCATGTTAGAAGCCACATGGACTCGATGTAGATCCACAAGATTCTTGCAAGAAAAGATGCGATCGGATGATCTAAGCTAAGCTTGGACTTCTATAATGCTTTCGAAATTGCTAAATGGCCTTCCATCCAAATTGGTATAATCAATGCACAAGCGTGCAAACCCGAATTTAGGATTCGTAGGCTCTAGAATGGGTTCAACAGCTTGGGTATTCTTTACAAGATCCAAAAGCTATTGGGCAAACATGAATACGCCATCCTGAACAGTAGCATTGGATTTTCCGGCATTGGGATAGCCAGACTTACCATTTCTCTTCTTTAAGAAATAAAGAAAGAAGTGAAAAAGGTTATTCTCAAATTGGATATCAAACAAACTTGATTCATAAAACAAGGCATCATAAAAGAAAATAGGAAAGAACGGGTCCTAAGACTCGAATTAAATCCTAAGGCACAATTCTTAAGAGAGACTTAAGGCAATGATTCTTGCTAGATTATCATACATTGTACTAAAGTTTGGCTTGGATACCAAGATGTGATGCCCCACCTCTATATTCACACTACCAAGGACACTACGGGGCAATGCCGTCGACTAACATGAAGAATAAGGCTGTTGAGGATCGACCATCTGTGTAATTGATTTGTGCGACTACCAATGTGTCAGATAGAAGGTCAAATCTGACATATCAAATACAAACTCAAAGCTACCGCACAGTGACTATGTGGTCTTCGAAAACAAATATAAAATAAGCATAAAACAAAATCAGTCACAAATGTTCATATAACTAAGGCGGAAGTAGATATGAACATATCACATAGAAGTGAACATCAAAGTAGTGGTCATCCAAGATCCACTACATCACAAAAGAATAGGCATAAGTGCTAGACAAAAGAATATGTACACATCAAGGAGTCTCTATCTCGAATATATAAAAACAGAAACTACTGATGCCAAAGTAGTTAGTTAAAAGTCAAAAGCTAGTCCGTACTAAGAGGTCAAGTGGAAGCACCTGAAACACCTCGATCTGACCCGAGAATTATTTAAGAAGAAAAATAACAAACAGATCAGTCAAGCTATAAATATCATATAAGATGAGATATGATGAGATATATGACAAAAATATATGATAACAATAATGCCATACCGTGAAAAACATAAATTTGACAACAATGAAAATCATACAATATCTTAAATCTCCTCAAATATCCAAAAAGAATATCATATTCTTTAGCTTATTCAGCAAATCTCAAATATTGATAAAACGTATCAATTCAAATCGTAGAAATTGGTGAAACACAAATTCCAAAAATATGAAATTTAATAACATTTCACTCATTCAACTAGTTAAACACATCTTTTGCATAAACCAAACATGTTACATATGAATTTCTTTGATTGTATACACAAATACAAGGTTCATTCATTCAATTATCAACTCCTAATCAACTTAAAGACCATTTATTCCTTTTTAAACAATCCACATACCATTCATTTGCTTTACTTATATCTATTCACTTCCAACCAATTCATAAAATAATTAATTGCCTCATCTTTGTATTTATATTCTCATTATACTTCGAAATCAATCCATTTTAACTTGATTCTTAATCAATCTATCTTAGTTTCATTCACTTGTATTCATTCTAAATTCACATCCAATTTATATTACGTGACATTTCATTTGCACACCAATTCATTTACGTGTCATTTCATAAACATTTCTTAAATTTATAACTTAAAATAATTTGTGTTTAATATTACTCCAACTTAAGTTCAAGTTTCATGAAGAAATATTCCAAAATCATTTTTCATTCATTCCCATTTGGATTAAATTTCAGTTTACAATTGATGTTATCACCATTTCAATCCATTTCTATTTTACATGGCAACATTTCCAAATATATTTAATTCGCTTACATTTAAGTTGAATTCTATTTGTAACTCGAGTTCCATTTTCAATATTCAATTCACTAATTTATTTATCTAATTAGTTCACTTTCATTTTATACTTCACACTTAGATTTTTATTTCAAAAACAACTCCATTTGGGTTGACTTGATATTAAATTCATTTTATAATTCAAATTTGGATTTCCATTTCTTCACCAAAATACCAAACCAATTTTTTTGGTTTTACCATTCCATTTTTCCAATTTATATGTTACATAACTTATTTTCCATATTTTCACAAATTATATTCTTGGGCTGATTCCATTCAATATTTATAACTTATAGTTATGTAATCAGTTTACAACTCAAATTTATATATAATACAATTTGGTATTATCTCACTTTCCATTTCAATGCCATTTAAACTTACTCAGGTTGAATTTTAATTCCAAAATTCAATTTTCATACCTTCTTCCCTTACTAATCTCATCTTCAATTTAAGTTCCAAAAATTATTTCCTGATATTTTCCTAAACCATTAAATACGGATTTCTAGAATTCAAACACCTCGCATTTATTTCAAAACATTTTGAAATCATATATATATATATACAGCTCTTTTGGTTTAACAAATCATTCCTTTGGAATTTCCAAAATCAACTTGATTTTATCAAAAACAAATTCCCTCCTGAATTTTCAAAACAACACTTATATCCAAACAAAAATATCCATATCAAATTATTACAATAGTAATCTGTCACTTAGAAAAATCAAAAATGAACATGGATGACGTCATGATCATCATCGGAATTATTTTTCAGCGCCTGAAGTGAGTTCAGCCCTTTTATTTCTTCCAAAATATTTTTCTTTTATCAATATTTTCATTCAAAAACATATCTAAAATACTATTATTATTATTATTATTATTATTTCTCACAACACTTTGAAAACATTTCAAAACGTCGGGATTTGGATTCCAAATTTCTCATTTCAAATCCATTTTCATTATGAATCACATTTATAAAATCACTTATATGATTCATTTCACAATTGTTTAACATTTTTTATTTTATAATAAACATCTTTTATTAAGGCACAACAACCAATTAATGGTAATAATCAATGCTATCATTTCTAACAACCAAACACACTATATATAACTATAATAATTCCTAAATTTTTTTATATAAAATATAATCAGGTAAAATTATTTCATTTACCCCATTTCAAAATAATAATGTGTCGAATTGCTCTGTTCAGGTGTTTAGAAACCCCTATCATTACAGTGTATGGACTGTACCGATCAAAATTAATAAGCCACTCAATAAATCAACCAACACAATAAAACACATTCTAGGGTATTACTAACCCTATCTCTAATGAGTAAACCCTACCAAAGCCAAGGTTCTCACTCAACCTTCAACTCTTATACCAAGCGTGACGACCCATAAATCTGTAACCTTTGAATCGACAATAAATCACATTTGTTATCCGACCCAAAAGTAAAATAGATAGAAGAACATGGAAAAGAAGAGAGAAGGTGAGAAGGAAGAAAGAAGAAGAAATAAAAACAACACATAGAATCTCAAAAATTATAGCGGAACAATATATGATAGATAAGTACAGATCTTTATACAAAAAGAAATTGTAACTGTTAATATACATACATTCATCAGGGTACAACTGTCAACATAGCAATCTGGACAACTATAATACACAGTGTAACACCCACAGTGGAAAATAACCAAGTACAGGCAATATGCCTGAAATCCTCTAGCTCGTCTCCTGAGCTCCATAGAATCCTACTCTGAATCTGTAATACTCGGTTTGATCGAGCATTATAATAAAATAACATCCGAGTCAGTTTAGAAAACCAGCGTGAGAAACACACTCAATTTGAATTTAATTATTTTCAAAAAATCCTTTTTGAAAAACAAAGGTTTCTCGTATGACCAGGCCACATATAAATGCGATGGGTCTTTACCTTAGAATAACCAAAACCTTTTATATCAAAATCATCTGATATTATAATAATGTCTATAGAAAAATAAACTATAAAATAGCTGAAATGCTTGCATCTCACGTTTTAGCATATTCGTTATATAACTAAAACCATAGAGCGCTTATTGGAGAATGGGTTCCATACAATGAATGGGCATTGGGGTACCGCCTATCATGATACACCTCTAAAAAATGTACCAAGGTCGACTTATTGATCCCTGCCAACACAAGACCGGCCTATCCCTTACTAGATAGTATCAAATATGTCATCACCTCGATTGTTCCCAACCTTTTTACTAAGATCTCATGCATCGCCAATCTATAAATATGTAGATTCAGGGTATCTAGATAGGTGATGACATATTCTAATGGGTGCGACCCACATAGCCTCGCTGAATCTCCCCTAATTTTCAATCATTCCCGGTTGGTAAGGTTTGAGGCTACGTTTACCTTTTATTTAGCATTCATATACTTGGAATGCTAACACCGCCTTCCAGACAATAATGCAACGATAGCTTTCATCCATACAGGTTGTTCTTGCTTTAAAAAACCAATCTCTTCAAAGATCGCTGTCTTCGTTATTCTCAAGATTTTACATTTCGTAACGCTCAAATCGGATCGAAGTGGTTTTTATATAATTTAATTCGATCCTGGTCTCTTTGAAACGATCAATGAAATTGGTTAGATTTGACAGTCGGTTATATACATGAGTAGTCATTAGGCCCATATTATAAATCTTCCAAACATTTGTTCCAAAATATCTTTACAAAGATATATTTTCAAATCTCTATCAATATTTCAATATTTGAAAACAATTTCAAATATACTATATCCATAAAATGATATTTCCAAACCATATCATCAGAAAGAAATATATTCCAATTTCAATTTATAATCCATTACTTAGAAAAATATTTCTATATTAATCCTTTCGTAGTTAATATATTTCCAAAACCTTCCGCTCCAATGCGTAGGAAATTATTACAATTTTATTTTCCAAAACTATTTCTAAGATCAACACTTATGAAACTTTTATAGCTTATCTAGATTGTATGAGTATAACTACAAACAAAGAGGATTTTCCATTTTACCCACTTAATAAGACATATAAAAATTCATTTGTGAATTCTCAACCCATTACAGCTTATTTTATAAATTCCCATAATCCATTTCCAATTCTTTTTACAATTTCATACAAAATTATCGATTATACTTATTTATAATCAACTAACAATTTATTGCCTCTTTTATGGATTCAGATTCATCTTCCAAAGTTCTCATATTTGATATTTGGGAAAGTTTCTTAAGTTTCCAAAATTCCATTATAAGATTTCCTCTTATAAATCACACCCATTAAATAAAACCCCATTTACAAATCTCAAGAGTATTTATAAATAACTTCAATAAATTTCCAAAACTCTATACTTATAAAATAAGTGTTTAAAGAATGACATAAATTTTCAACATTTAAGTAATTATTTTAAATATCATCCCTTTTAAATAAACAACGATAACAAATTTTCAATTCATTCATAAATAAGCATAATTGATTTTCAAAGCTTATCTAAAACAAGAATTTATTTTAACAAATATAAAATATTGAATAACCAATATTTTAAATAATTTAAATATAAATATAGCTTTTAAAACTTCAATATTTAAATAATAAAATCCCTTTTGAAAACAAAACTTAACCTTTCGATAAAAACTATTTTTAAAATTCAACCTAACCATTTTTATGTTTGTAAACCTCTCTCGTATCACATTTTGATTTTCATTTTCAATTTCACAACTATTTCCAAATTCTAGAATAGATTCCACTATTTCTTTCTAAACCGATTTCCATATCTCATTTTAAATTCACATTGTGAATTTATATTCCCAATTTATCAAATGATAATCATTCCACTTTATTTACAAACATTGTTTATGAATCCATAAACTTGCTCTCAATTTTACTCTATTAATAACAGATTCATATTTAACAACTCCGTTTATACATTTAGTCCTTTATAAATTCCTTCATTCTCCCAATCAAACGAAATATAGATATTTAAAACCATTTTACATTTAATATCGCTTAAAATTTATTGTTTAAAAATCTTTTATATACATTATTTCAAAACCTCTACTTAAATTATTTCACGAAATAGTTAAGTACAAATTGAAAAGCAAATGATTTATTTTACCTAAATTAATTCCTTTATAACTAATCCAAAATTCAATATAAATATTTCACTTTCGAAATTGCCTTTTAATTTCTTTCAAATTCAAAACTTATATTTATGGTATTCAAACTACTAAAATTAAGGACAGTGCTACTATAACATCCAGTAAATCAAATCATATCATATTCTATCATAGGTCATTCAAACGCATCATATATCACTATATATGAAATTAAAATCAACATTTTTGAGGAATCCAATTGGATCACTCCAACCTGTTTTCCCTACAACCACATATGATATATATCATAATAATGTCGGTTCGAGGTGGGATATCGCAATAAAATGGGTCATCCGCTATTATGCGGGGGGCATAGTGTCATATCCGCTCCAATAGGCTGGAATATATTCAAACCAACTAATAAATACAATAATTCATCCAAACAGTCATTCAACAATTTTTAACCACTATAGACTAGTTATCCAGAAAGATGAGTTGAAGTTACCGGCCTTTTTTTGTCACCGAGGCATTCCGGTTTGGAACTAAAACCGGACGAAGTCTGATTTTAGTCCAAAATTCAGCAGTCTCTAAAATCATCCAAACCAGTTTCAATTCGAAGCTATTGTCATAACGAACACAACATAAAAAGTTTCGTCTCGATTGGACCTTGTGTGAAGAAGTTATAGCTTTTATAAGATTTTGAGATAAATTAAATAACTAAACAACTAAATTTATTTATAAATTTAGTTAACCATACTAATTCAAACTTCTTCTTCTCCAAATAGTCCCCGCTGCAACTGAAACTACCCAAACCTGACCAACTTCCTCTCCACCTCCCTCTATCATTCCTCAACAAAAACATCTCAAACGAACTCCAACGAACTCCTCTTCTAACGAGCTTCCCATCCCCCTCGGTATCGTCGAACTTGGTCAACCCTTGGAAGA
Source organism: Allium cepa (assembly GCA_030765085.1). Lineage (NCBI taxonomy): Eukaryota > Viridiplantae > Streptophyta > Magnoliopsida > Asparagales > Amaryllidaceae > Allium > Allium cepa. Next base: position 950,898,114 of record CM060937.1, read on the forward strand.
ACGACCTGGCACACTACCCTTGTGAACTGACAATTGTCGCGTTTCATTCCAAAGCATCGCCGCCTCCCATATTACTACCTCCAACTTGCCTCGCTACGAGAAGCACGACTATGCCCTTGAAAATACCAAACTTCGCCTAAATCACCTTCTTGCTTAGACCCTAGGTGACTAACGGTTGCGCGCTGTTACCGAAGCTAAAAAATGAACCGCCTCCAATAAAACACCACCGACCCTCTCTAACTCATGTACGATCGAAGAAAGTCACCTTTGGAGCTCAAATATACTTGTTCCAATGTTTATGGCTTAGTATTTTTTTATAAGAGGATCGGCCATTTTATTATTTCTCACTGTGAAGTAAACATAGAAAGGGAAACAAAAAACATGTTTACAGTTGTGTTGTACTAAATGCTTTGAGTTGAGCTATATATATATTAAGGGTTATTATCGGTATTTCATGGCACTACATTCTTTTTGCGTAAAGACTCAGAACGTTAAAACAAAAATATGATCGCACTTAGAACAATGGCGTGATTCCAAAACAATAAAAATATCCACTAGTTATTTAATTCTCTAAAATCCCAAAACACTTCCATTTGCCGATAAATCGTCAACGGACAATTTCAATAATTTCCAAATTAAAAATCATGTAAAAAATGAAATAAATTAAATTAAAAATATGCCAATAAAATTGATTCGTAATAATTAAAATTTAATTCCCTGATTATTTATTTAAACCTTTTTTTGTAAATAACTTACAAATTAAATCTACTGATATTATTTTTCATTTAAAAGAAATTAATAAGACCATTTCATCTATAGTATTAATATTCAATTTAAAATCCAAACATTTAAATTATTATTCAAATAATTATCCACAAGATTTTAAACAATCCTAAAATTAAATTCGAGCTTAAAGCTTTTAAATCAACATTTTAGTAATTGAAATTAATTAAATATTCCATAACCAAAATCGCGGGTCGTTGCACTCTTTCCTCCTTAAAAGAATTTCATCCCCGAAATTTCTAAGGTAAGGAAATGTATTCAAACCCTTTAATATTTATAAAATAAAATAGTTGGAATAGGTTATTAAACTTTTTTCTTAGTCCTCAAATTTACGAAAAATTCGGCAGCGTCTCCTTTGCGCGGCTCGATCCAAAACAACTATAAATCGCCATTCTGGGCCCATGCAAACAAAGAAATCAAATCCAGGTGGCTCAACCATAAAACCATCAAATTCAAACAACAAACTAAACATGTACCTTTTTGTTGGCAACCAATTTTACTTATGCAATCAAGGGCATCAAATTGCCTGCATCATATTTCCCAATAATATCCAATCATATACATCAAAATCACATTATTCTTGAAATTTTAATTTCCAACTTTTTCTTTACTAGAACCGTATAATACACATATATCATTCGTTCCCACATCTCAATCTGATTGCTCGCTTGATCACACAATCTCACTTCCAAACTAGTATCGTTCACGTGACCAATCTAGTGCGGACTCAGATCTGATTCCTTGGTTAGAAACCGTTATTCTCCTTGCATAGCCATATACTATGATAGAGAACTCCAGAATCAATCAAAAATTCATATCCAATGCTTGTTGTCGAGCATCGTGTGAAAAATCCTAACCCGGTTCTATATAAATTATGTCAAAATTCTATGCTCGAATCTGGATTAAACCAGAATGCAAATAAAATAATATATGTACAACCCACATATTTATTTCAATTGATTCTTTGCTACAACAAATTCCTTTTATTCACATTCATTTCATTTACATTCATTATTTACTTAGTATATCCTTTCCATACTGATATCTCTTAAGAATTTATTCCACTAAATTCTATGTTCAACACATTTCACTTCATACTTGCTACATTTGTGAATTATTCCATAATATTTCTTAAGTTTATAAACATCTTATACAAACTTCTTATGGTTATTACCACTTCACATCTTAAGCCCTTATCCATTTCTAACCAATTCAATTCTATTTTCCAATTTCAACATTCAATTTTATCAATCAACATTACAAACTATATCTACATAACTAATTAATTTAATTAGCTCATTTCACTAATTTGTTTCAAATTCGATCAATTCCATTTCCAAAAATTATTTCACTTAGCCTAACTTAGGCTAAGTTTTCAAAATTCACTCTACTCAACGTAATTTAAATTAAATTTCATTCCACAATTCAAATTCCAATATTTTAACCGTACTCCAAAATAATACTTAACTCACTAATTTATTCAATTAGTTCATTCCTTAATTCATTTCCAAAATTTATTTTATTAACCTAACTTAGGCTAAATTTCTTTCCATAATTCATTTTATAATAAGTTATAATTTCACAGTTCAATTCTAAAATTACTTTCCTTAACATTCACATGCAATAATTAAAAACATTGTTTCTCTTATTAATTCTCAAAATTTATAATTCATAAGACTTATTTTCCTATATTTTTATTAAATACTCAATGAAAATTCTCAGAGTTTAAACACCTGATTCTCATTTATTTCAATACAATTTGAAATCATATTATGCAAAATTCCCTTGGTATATCAAATCTTTCCACTGAATTTCAAAATGAAATCCGTTTTACCAAAAAAAAACTCCAATGGTAGCAACTCCTCCCTTCGAAACTCAAAAATGAATGAGGATGATGTTGCAGTCTTCACGAAAATTATTTTCCAACGACAGAAGTGAGTTCAGTGCTTTTTATTCCTCTTTAAATCCTTTTAAATATTTCTATTAAAAATATTTTTCAAATAGTACTATTATTATTTTCCAAAACTTTGAAAAATAAGTCCCAAAACCAAGGGGATTTAAATTCCTTAATTACCAGCTTTTAAACTCTTTCAATAAATCATATTTAAAATATACTTCTAAAATTTCCTTTTAATTTATAAATCACATTTATAAAATCCTATTTATATATTTCCATTTAGTTATATAAAATTATTTCTTAATTGTTATTCTTACATGCATTGTCATTTCAACCTTTATTCTATCACAAATGAAAAACAGCAAAGGATAATAGTTTAACATTATCATTTCTTAACAACCAAGCACACGATATATACCATAAGAATTTATGAAAACTATTCCTTCATATATAAAAATAATTAAGGTAAAATTATTTCATTTACCCGATTTCAAACACATGTCGAATTGCTTTATTCAATTGTTAAAGTTCCCTATCGATAATATTAATTACTCGTATTGGTCAGAATCCATAAGCCACTCAATAGATTAACCAACACAATATAAAACAATTTTGCATCACTGACAACTACAAGCTCATATACATAAACACTCAAAATCATTTTAAGGTGCTACTAATCCTATCTCTAATGAATACTCCACCAAAGCCAAGGCTCTCGCTTAACCTTCAGCTCTAATACCAACGATAATGAATAGGGCTTTTCGACCCTTGAAAATTGACACTAATACGTCCATTATCTTACATGATGAGAAATCGAATGCTGAAAAAACCCTATTAGGGGAAAGAAGAAGAAAGAAGATAAAAAGAAAACTAAAAAACATAGAATGTCACAGTGTAATGAATATTCTATAGTATATCATTAATCATTCTCAAAAACAAAACTATAATGTATATATATGTGTATATATATACAGACATCAATGAGAGTACCAATTTCATCCTAGAAAGTTATGACAATCTACCCTTATAATTGCTAATAACACACCAATGAATACAGTGGAAAAATCTGTGACTCATTAATTTTAGTTGTGATACCATATGGATAACACAATAAGTTATAAATATTTAAATTAAATTAATTTTATTAATAACAATTTAATTAAAAATTAAATTGATTACAAAACAAAGCTTAGCCCAGCTCGAAAACTGACACATCTGTTCCAAACACCCCTTCTTCTTCCTCCTTCAAAAATTCCACCTCTCCTTGATATGCACGACCATCCCCCGTATACACACAGTCATCCTTGACCTCCCCCCAACGAAATCAAACCAAACCATTTCAACAGCCTCTTCTTCAACCATTCGCAACTCACACGGCCTTTCCCTCGAAAATGCGTAGCTCGCCTCGTGTACTTTAGCCACAGGTCACATCTTCCAACCTACGATCGAGCTCTACCAATTTCTTGTGATTTTTACTATTCTCTACTACAAACTCAACTGCGATCTCTTTTTTACAAATCGACAACCACATAGCCTAGAATCTAGAACCCTAACTATCACCATAACAGTCGACTTGAAAATTGTGACATTTTCCCTTTCAAGTTCGAACTATATGATGTCGTTTCCATTTAACTCACACGCATGTCACCATACAATGTAAAACGAAGCTCTTTACCCCCAACAACCACCACGATAACCCTCCACAGTGCTCTTAATGCTCTGATACCCGATGTAATGGATCGAGCTTTTCAAACCTTGAAAATCGACACTAATACATCCACTATATTACATTCCTTGAAATCGAATACCAAAACTCCAATTGTGAAGTGAAAGAATGAAGAGGGAAAACGATATGAAGAATAATAAACAACATAGAATCTCATAGCCGAACGAATAATCTATAGTATACCATAAATCTTTACACAAAAAAAAAACTGTAATATATATATATATCAATCAGAGTATACTAACCTATTTCAGCCTGGAAAGTTATAACAATTTGTCCTCATAATTTGCTGATAACACACCAAATAATATAGCTTAACCATCTACGTGAATACGTCTATAGGCCTCTAACTAGTCTCTTGAAGCTTCAAGCATCTAAACTAATATGTAAAATACTCGGTCCGACTCGAGCATTATAATAAAATAATACCTGAGTTAGTCTGCAAAACCAACATGAGAAAACACAACCAACTGGATTTAAAGTTATACGAAAATCTTTGAAATCACAGGTATCTCGTAAGACCATGCTACACATAAACACGACGGGTTTTTACCTTACTATAACCAAAACACTTTAATAGAAAACTAGTGATACTATAATAATGTTTAGAGGTTCAAACTAAAATAGCTGAAATGCTTGCATCTCACCTTCAACATAGTTGGGAACAATCAAAACCATATGGCGCTTATTGGAGAATGGATTCCATACAATGACTAAGCACTAGGGTACCACTTATCACGATACACATCTAGAAAATGTATCAAGATTGAACCTATCGACCCATCCCAACACAAGACCGACCTACCCCTTACTGGATATTACCAAATATGTCATCACTCCGGTAGCTTTGTAGTCCTTTTTATTTAAGATCTCATGCACTACCAATCCATAAATATGTAGATGTATCTAAAAGAGTGACAACATACTCTAATGGTTGCGACCCACTTAGCCTTGTTGCATCTCCTTTGATTTTCAACCATTCCCTGTTGACGATGCTTAAGGCTACGTTTACCTTTCAAGGAATTTACACTTAGAAATCTCATTGCCCTCCAATTACAATGTGTTGATAGCATTTATCCATATAAGTTCATTCTGGGTTTGAACGGAACCGAAGGCACTATTCTTACAATCCATTTTGGAATCACCCTCAAGATTAGTAGCGATTAGCCCTTTCACTTTACATCTCCATCTTTGATTCCATGCTCTTCACGATGTCTTCACTTTGAAATGCATTTGTTGGATCGAAGTGGTTTTCAGATGACATATCCAATCCCGGTCTCTTCGAAACAACGTTCGATAATTTCTGTTAAACTCAACCCCGATTCTCTTGGAAACAAATAGACAAAGACATGATCAGAGATCATCTCCTAACTGTTAGTGGATGGATTTCCTTATCGACTTAGAAGAATGAAACAAGATTTATACGCACAGTACAACATCATCGAGATGACTATTCCACATAACTCGCATGTTTCTCCTAGACATTTCCAAAGTTACGTTTAGGATCCAATTTCGATAGTCAGTTATTTAACTATCGAATACAAATATTTAATCATCGATTTCATTTCCCATGGAACTCACTAAGCCTCACAGTCATTATTTTAAAATCACTTTCAAATATTAGAAATCATATCCATATAATTATCTCAATTAAATAAGTATATTCACAAAACGAAAGTTTTCGATACTTAGAAAAATATAACCATGTACTTACCCTTGCAGTATAAATATATTTTCAACTAATTATTTTTCAAACTTGAAGAACCTTTCTCATAAACTTACAAAATGGTATAAGTATCTTACAAATCATTTATAAAGATTTACTTATTTCAAGAACATTTAAAACGATTTAAGCATAGGTATCCTTTAAACAAAGGTATAAATAATCCGAAATACCCTTTCTTTCCTTAACCATTTTTTCTTTTTAATTTAAAATATCTTCTTCATAAAACTCCAACTCTATTTATAAAGTTCCTTATAAATCTCCAAGTTTTATTTACAAGGATACCCATTTAAAATCTCCTAACCTATTTGTAAAATTCCTCTTTATCACAATCATTCAAAATCTAACTTATTTTTCAATTTTAATTCTCTTCTAAAGTTTATAAACCCTTTTTCATAAATCCTTCTTATAAAAGATTCCTTTTACAAAAATTTATTTATTTTAAAATAAATAAACTGAAACATCATAACTTAGCCTTAATCACAATATAAAGAAATATAGCTAAAATCATTTCGAATAACATAATAAACAAACTCTTAAACCTTTAAACATATCCAATAGATAAACAAAATAAAATAACTTTAAACACTCTTTAAATAAAATTAATTATCTTCAACAATATTTCTAATGAAATAATTTTCTAGTTTTAAATAACTAATAACAAAGTAATTATTATCTTCAAAAATATTAATAAAATAATTTATTTTAAAACACCATAGACAATATAGTAATTTGCTTACAAAAATAACTTTTACAACATTTATGATTAATTATCAAAAAACATCTTTTAAATATGGTAATAATTAAAACATTTCTCTTCCAATTTATAAAGTTAGAAGTAAATTAAATCCACAATTTCCTAAGTAAAGCCTAAGCAATCCTAGTGGTAATTAATAAGCTACCGTAACTTCCATTTAACTTCCCAAATCAAATTATTGGTATTTACATAATCAAGCATATATGTAAAGCAATCCACAATTAACGATCAATCAACACGTAAATAAATGTATAAATTAATGCAATAGTAGGGCCGGAATTTATTCCGCTAACCAATGCCATTCAAAGATAAATCCTTGCATTTATTAAACGATGTCTATTTGGCCAAATAGATAATACCAAAAGTATACTTACATTAACTATGTTATAATTTTAAACAACATAATTTTATTCATCAAAATCAATATCAATTTATCACTTCATATATGATCCATTACTTAAATAAGTTTGAATACAAACTCAAAACTCAAACAATCTGATAGCATTTCAAGATGCTATATCGTTATCCTAGATCAATTCAATCAACACTATAAGAAAATATGTTATTAATAACGCCATTTAATAACACATTATTCTAAAGCATTATTTTCAAACTTTAATTATTTGTTTTTATTTCTCTATTTTTTTTACCGTACACATGTAATGCTTTGGACCTAAAATTTCTTTCTCCCTCCCAAAAACACTTAAACCGATTTCGTCTCCCTCCCAAAATAATACTCAACAACTTTCATCTCCCTCTCAAAATGACATAACCCTAATCAAAACCATCCGCTCCATCTCTATCTCCAATCTTCGAACTCGCGCTATTCCACTCCACTTCAACAGTTCGTTCTTCAGCAGTCAACTCAACGGCTTCTAGAACCCTAATCTCCAATCTTCGATTTTGCTATTCATCAATATCTACCAGATTTGAAATCAAGGAACATTTATTCAAAGGTATATTGTTAAAAATAATAATTTATAAATGATTTTTCTCTTCATTTATTGTCATGTGTTCAATTTAAACTATTTATTTAACATATATTCGGAAGAGATCAATGACTATTTTATTTGAGCAAAGGGTAAAGAATAACCATAGATAATGCCTTCATGACATTAAGAAATCATTATTTATTTTACTAATTCCTTTTATTAGTACATGAATTATCTACCTCTAATCGCTTTTTTTTATAATTTTTCAAATAGTTTTTCCGAGCATTTGTGCTCGAGTTTTATTAAACTAAGCACAAATTATGGAGAGTATTTATTTAGTTGGGATACTATATTGCAAAATAGGCCAAAAAGTTACAACATATGCTTAGTAGCCTCCTGGAGTTAAAAAAATTGTTAATGCCAAAATTACCAATATTTGGTTGTTAATACTCTCATATTTATAACGTGTGCTTTTTTATTTTGGCATAAAATCATATTATTTTGTAAAGGTGGAAATTGTGAATAAAATTATGGATGAATGATGAAATTTTGCAGGTAAATTTTAAAATGTTTGGAAGCAAACTTTGTGTGACGACCCGGATTCTTGGACGTCCGTTATTCGAGAAATTAACTGATTTTATTTTTGGAATATTAATATTTACTAAAAAATAAATGAATTTCTGATAATTAAATATATTCGAATATATATGTTGATTTGGAAATTAAAATAAACATTGAATTCAAATATATTTATATATATTCAAATATATTTATATATATAAAGATAAACATATAGACAAGTCTTATGATGTTCAAATATAAATATACATAAGTAAGTATGTACGTATATATGTTAAATGAAGTGGTGAAAGTGATAAAATGGAAATATACATATGATGTATGTATGTAATGTAAAATAGTACATATAGAATGTAGATATATATGCATGGATATGCATGTACACAACAGAGGAGACAAGCATTTAAAGCCTAGCATATAAAACATCAAAATCAGATCTGCATATTTCAACTCAAAGCTAAAGTAAAAAATTACATAAAAAAAATGAGAAGCCCGTACAAGCTTCACCAGTACACTTTATCTCCTCGTATACGTACCTAGGCTTAAAGCACACTGGGGCAAAGAAGAGAATGGTTAGGCTGCCAATTAAAAACCTGTAATATCATTATCATTTTCAAAAATTCAAAAGCCTGTATCAAAATTAAAACTAGTGAACAAAAACCAAAACTGGAAATTTAAAAGCAAATAAAACTGAATCAAGCCTGCAACTTCAAACTTTTCAACCTGGAATCATACAATCACGAAGAAAATCAACAGCAAGTTCATAATCAGTTTCTTTTCAAGTACGCTGCTCTATTCCTCTGTTAAATACAGTATAAGGTGAGCAAACTACCCTTTAACATCTCAAATCTATCTGTATCTTGATCTTTATGCATTAATAATCGAAGTATGGATGTAAAAGTTTGCTTGAATGTCTACGTATACATGAAAATGATGTATGCATGTTTAAAAATAAAAACATTTACTCTGTTTAAACTAAATACTATGAGTATTTCCCTCTCTGTTTGATGACAGAGTAGTTTTGTGTTTCCCTGTTAAATTCTGTAGCTTCATTTTATGATTTAGATGAGTGCAATGATCAATTACAAGTGAATTGGATGTGAATCTAGTTGCTGGTAAGGATTTTAAATACGTATGAGAAGTGTTAAAGTAGAAAGAAGGTGTTTGTAAATTTATATCTTATAGTGAATGTAAAATAACAGGATTTTTGAACTTCAAAGATCAATATTTTCCCATATGATTCAAAATGGTTTAAGTGACTTTAACAGAAATTGTTCGTTGTCATCTGTAGTTTTTTTTTAAAAATAGCGGCATAGTGTTTCGTCGAGAATCAATGGAAAATTCATTGGAAAACCGGTGGCAATTGGAAACTGTATAAAACTTCGAAAAAGAATATCTCTCAAACTACTTTGAATCGCTTGATGCCGTGAGCGCCGTTGAGTTCATATGTCGATGTACTATTTTAATGGAAGTTTCGGCGCAAATCGGTGTCGATGATTTTCAAAGTTCAAAACTAGGTTTTGGTTTAGTTTTTGGTTCATTGAGTTTTAAGGATATCGGAATATACGATGTTGATCGTGACGGAGAAAGCTTCTAGGGTGAATTTTTGTGAAAAGCGATGATATCTTGGATGCGTCTCCTGTAGCTTGAGGGGCGAATGGGTTTCACACGGAAGTGGAATGGTGGGCTCGGCCGGTCCAGGGTGGCTAGAAATCGACGTGCTCGAGACGAGTGACCTGATGGTGAAGTCCGTTTGTCGATTAGTGGTTTGAATCGTTCGTGCATGTGCACGTTTTTGTGCGTGTAAATGGCCATGGCCATGCTGTGTTTGTGTTAAGAGAAGAAGAAGCAAGAGGGAGATGGGCCAGAAAGATGAGCCAAGGGAAGGACTTTAGTGGAAGAAAGATAGATTAGAAGGATTGTAAAAATAAAATAAGTAGAGAAGATTAGGGTGGAATGTGAGTTTGTTGGGTTTTGACGCGGGTAGGAACTGGGTTTAGCTCGGGAAAGTGATATTTGTGCCCTGGATCAGTATCCAAGTATTATGCTTATTTGATAATTAGAAATCAAGTTTTAAAATTTATCTAAATGAATAAGTTTCAAAAAGAAAAATATAAAACAAGATCTAAAACGAAAGCATTAGCGGTTTAAAACAAGTTTTCAAAATTTCAAATGTTTTGAAATTGTTTGTCTAAGTGATTATATAATAGGTTAATTCCTGTATGGTTTTTTTTTTTAAAAGGATGGCTTAAGTGATGAAATTGAATAAGTATAAATTATTTAATAAGGATGGTAAATTGATTAATGTAACTAGTTAAGAAAATAATTAAGTAATTTATATATTAAATTAATTAGTTAATTAGTTTGTGACATCAATTTAAAGGATTGATTTATTAATGTGATTCATTAAGGCAATTAATTAAAAAAATAATTAATTTATTGAAGGTTAATTACTTAATGTAGTTAATTAATGATAATTACTTTAGTTAAAGAATAATTACTCGATGCCATTAATTAAGGTGGGTAATTAATGGAAAATTAATAAATGTGATTAATAAATGATAATTACTTAGTGTAAGTAACTTAAAGGAATAATTTGTTAAGGATTAATAAAATTTAATTCTTTAAAGGTTAAAGTAATAATTAATTAAACGTTAATTAAATGAGAATAATTAACCAATAGGATAATTACTTGATGAAAGTAATCAAAGGTAAATTACTTAAGGGAAGTAATTAAGGATTAATTACTTAGTATAATTAAATAAAGGATTAATTAATTAAAGGAATTAATTAAGGATTAGTTAATTAATGAGTGTGATTAATTAAGGGATAATTAATCAATTCAAGTGATTATAAGATAATTAATTTGAATAATTAATTAAGGACAAATAATCAAGGGTGATTAATTAAGATGGACAATTAAAGGATGATTAATTAATTGATTTGTAATCAATTAATGTTAAGTAAAGGTAATCTAAGTGATTAAATATTAGTAATTAATTTAATTAGAAATAAATTAAATTAATTTTGGAAGTGGACATTCTTGCTCATGAATAAGTAAATGATGTTAAATGCCTTAAATTGGTTGATATCTCTAATATGAAATGTTTTGTGATATGATATGTTTGGGTAGACAATCATAATAAGGTTATCTAATGATGATGAATTGCCGTGTAAAAAGGTGACATCTTGTATTTAAAGTTGAATTGTTCTTCACTTGAATAATTTGGGTTAAGATGGTATTGAATTCGTAGAGACCGGGGTCGGGTATTAGTAAATACCCGAACCCACTTCCATTTGTAACCTACAATGATTCTTAATAGATTGATATGTGAAATCAATAGGCTAAAATGGAATAATTTAAATGACTGGACCACTTTAAACTAAGTGAATGTACTTAGGGATCGATTTGTGAATATAAATGTTGACTATAATAAGTTGTGAACTTGTAGTGATGAACGAGTTACCCCGGGTTTTAAGTAAGTCATATGCATTAGTATTTCTTGTTAGTTGAGTTTACTCATGCTGGTTTCCAGCCTGACCCAGGTATTACTTGAATGTAATGCTCGGTTGTATTACAGATTTTCAGGTAAGGACGTTCTGGCGCTCAGGGATGGCAGGAACGTATAGAGTGTTTCCCGCTGTAATATATTATGGTTTGATTGGGTCATATTGATTGTATCTGTCCAGTGTTTGTGTATATGTTGTACCTCTGATGTATTGATATAAATAATGATTCAGTTTTCCTTAAATAACTCTTATTTTATTTAATATTATATTTTGATCCGCTGCGAATGTGAGAATCCGTGTTTTGGTGTTTCTGTTTTCTTCTTCTTCTATCTCATTTCTTCTTTTCCTAACAATCTGGAATCTTCGGGATAGAAAATTCTGGGTCGTTATATTTGGTATCAGAGCTGAAGGTTAAGCGAGAACCTTGGCTCTGGTGGGGATACTCATTAAGGATAGGGTCAACGGTACCCTAGAATGATTTGAGTGTGTGTGTGTGTATATACATATATATGAGAGCGTACTTGTTATTTTCTTATATAAAGATTTTAAATGATTTTATATAAGAATATGTTTTGACACACACACACACACACACACATATATATATATATATATAAAGCAATATTTCTTACTCATAAATGTTAAGGTAACTGGTTGTTAAATTATTGGAATTAAATTAAGAGGTAATAGAAATACAACCAAATTGAAATTAAATAAAGGCAAGTTTGAAAAGGACAAACTGAAATTAAATCTTGAATTTGGGGAAAAGTTTCAAAGTAAGATAATAATGAATTGGTTTCCAAATATGATAATTTTGGTTATTATCATTATTGTGTTTAATAATAAAATATGTGTTAATGAGTAAGCAAAATGAAATGTTTAAAGGAAGTAGAACATTTGCGTAAGTCTGTCTTATAAATTGGAATTGAAGGTGGTCTAAATTGTGAAGTTTTAAATCCAAGCCTGAAAATTTGGAATTTGTTTCAAAGTGCTAAAAGAAATAATAAATAAGTATTATTTGAATAAAAGGGGACTTGTTGCAAACAAGGCTTGTTTGAAATTCTTTTTGGATTAAAAACCATAAGTGGTTTAAAATTTTAAGGTGTAACTTGGTGTGCAAAGGAAATAACCGTATATATATGAGGGATATACATAATATCAAAGATAATTCGAAATAAACTCTAGATGTTGAGTTTAAAATTTGGAATGATATGTGATAACCAAGGTGATAAGTTTTTGAACTTATAAGATTATTAATGTGAAGTTTAAAATTTTAAATGGGAATTCAAATTGGGTAAGGTTGACTGGATTAAGTAAATTGAATTTAACTTGGAAAGTTAAATGGTTGATTTGAATTGGGAGTTTGTGTGATCTTAAAATGGGTTTGAGATCTAGAAATTGGAAATGGATGGATGTTTTATATAATCTAAATGATACCATCCTGTTGTTATTAATAATCTTTAAAAATGTAAATTGGATTTGTTTAAATAAATAAAGACATGGATTATGGTAATGTATCCATTATTGAGATAAAAAGGAAATTAAACTTCTGTTTGAAATTAGAGAAATAAAATCACTTTGGACTTGAGATTTGGGTGTTCAAAATAGAATTTCAACTGAAATTGTGGAAAATTGGTTTTAAGGACGAATTTGGGTAATAAATTGGGTTGAAAGATTAAATTGATTTAAAATGAAATTCTGGAATTTAAACTTAGAAATTAAATTGTTAACAGACCCTAAATAAAGGTTAATTTGGTTTAAAAGGTTAAATCAACGTTTGAGAATTTAACTCGAATTTATATGATTCGAGATGGTCTATAATCGAGACTGAAATTGAATTATTTCAAAATTGAATTTGATTTGAATAATTTAGAATTGTGATTAAAGTTGAATAGGTTTAAAATTCAAATGGAGTTTGATTTGAATTTGGAAAGAATCGAGGTTAATTCAACTTGAATTGGGATTAAATCAATTTCAACGGAAATTGAAGTTATTTAAATTGAAATTGAATTAATTTAAATGGAAGTTGAAATTTAAATTGAATCGATGAGATTGGAGATTTGGAATTGAACAGTTTGACTCTGGACTATTTTCGAAATAAATTGTTTTAATATAAATCTATCTTTTCAAACTATTTACTATACAACTTTTCTTTTTAAACCTAAAACTACCTTATACTTATTTTACAATTATTTTTGGAACTATTTAACAATTTTTCAACCGTTTTATAAACTAATTACTGTTTTTCAACTACTTTATAACTAACTTCTATTTTACAACAATTTTGCAATTATTTCTATAACTATTTGACTATTTTCCAACTATTTTACAGCTACTTAACAATTTTGTAGCTATTTTACAAACTATAAATTATTTTTCAACTACTTATCTATTTTTTTTAAACCTTTCAAGCTATTTTCTAAATGTGAGCTGGACAGAGTTCAAACTGTTTATGATTGAACATCTATTTGAAATATAAATTGAGGTGATAATCCAAATGAGAATTTAAGCAACCGTGAATAAGTGAATAGAAATTAAAGTGAATGTGAATTAAAGTGAATGTGAATAGAAAAGGGAAATTGATTTGTCTAATAATCAATAAAGTTAAATACGTAGGATGTACGTATATTATCCTATTCGTATAGTGATTTGATCCAGATTTGAGCATAGAATTTCGGGATAGTATATCGATCCGAGTTGGGATTATTCACTCGATTTTCGAAGGCGAACCTGGATATGGGTTGTTGATTGGTTCTGGATATCCTTTATCATAGTTATGGCTATGCAAGGAGAATGACGGTTTCTGATGAAGAAACCGGATCTGAGTCCGCACTAGGAAGTCTGGTGGACGATACCAGTTCGGAAGTGAAATTGTGTGATCAAGTGAGCGATCAGATTAATATAGCGTACGGATGATATGTGTACATCATACGGGTTTGAATGAAACTGATATTGGAAATTTCTATGATAAAAGTGACTTTATAGAGTAATCAAATTTGAATATTTGATTTTGAATAAACAAAGTTATATATCTTTGTTATATAAGATAAATCTCCCCTTGTTGAATCTATTACCGGAAGAAATAGATTTTGAAGGTGTTTGAAGTATAAAAGGAGTTTTATACAAGTTTGAAATGATCCAAAGTTTTTAAAAAAGTGTGTGTGTGTGTGTGTGTGTGTGTGTGTGTGTGTGTATATATATATATATATATAAAGGATCTTATGAGGATTTTGGAAAAAGGTTTTGGGAACCTTTGGATTTGGAAAGGCTTTTGAGTTTTAGGTAAAATGAATATTGGAATTTGAAAAGCCTAGTTTGAGAATTATCGATTTTGGGATTATCGATTTTATGTAAAGGAGATTTGTATGAGATCATACTTGGTGTATGATTTGGAAGATACTATATGTGTATAGTATAAAGTGTTTTGAAAATGGCTCTGGAGAAAAAGGCGCTCCCTTGAAATGAACTTCTCAGGAGTACCACAGAGTGGCACTATCTTGAAGCCTAAGGGGGGTTCTAAAGTTGATCCTGTGAGGAGTCCGGACAAAACTAGTTCCTGAGGATTATGTGTAGTGTGTAGTGGAAATCGAGGGTGGTGATGCCTACAGAGGCATTTGGGTTATGATGTGACGACAGTGTAACTCGTTGTCACTGCGATCTATTGTAGACCATAGCGAAAGTCGTGTGTGCTGCTGAGATTCAACAGTCTGCGTTTGATTTTATATCGGTAGACTGCGACCTATGGTAACATAGCGAAAGTCATGTGTGCCGCTGAGAGCCAACGGTCTACGTTTGATTTTACATCGGTAGCCTGCGACCTATGTGGGAGTGTAGAAGTTTCATTTTGGCAGCAAAAATCGACAGTGCTGATGCCTACAGTTACATGGACTTTTGCTATGATGGCAACGTAACCCTGAAATGTAACTGCAATCTGTTGTGGGTTCCATGGAGTAATCGAGGGGCACGGAGTGCCGACAGTTACATGGACTTTTGCTGCGATGGCAACGTAACCCAGGATGTAACAGCGACCATGGATGGGGGTGATGATTTCCAGAGCATTCTACCAAGGATATTTCCTCTATTTTCAAAAACTGTTTTCTATGTTTTCAATAAAATTATTTTTCAAAGTATTTTTACTGTATGTTGAAAATGGGTCTGCCAAGCACTTATAGATTTTCAATCGTATGCCCGATCAACGTATGTCCAAATTTCTATGAGAACAAGGATGGACTTGTCGAAACATTGAGTTATAAAAGTATTTCTATAAAAACTATTGTAGTAATATTATATAGATTATTAAAGTATTTTAAAAATGGTCAAAGAAAATTTATCTCATTTTAAGCATTCTAATAATTCTGGATTTGTTCCTTTTCAAGGACGAAAAGATTCAAAAGGGGAAGGAATGTGACGACCCGGATTCTTGGACGTCTGTTAATCGGGAAATTAACTGATTTTATTTTTGGGATATTAGTATTTACTAAACAAATAAATGAATATCTGATAATTAAAGATATTTGAATATATATGTTGATTTGGAAATTAAAATAAACATTGAATTCAAATATATTTATATATATAAAGATAAACATATGGACAAGTCTTATGATGTTCAAATATAAATACACATAAGTAAGTATGTATGTATATATGTTAAATGAAGTGGTGAAAGTGATAAAATGGAAATATACATATGTTGTATGTATGTAATGTAAAATAGTGCATATAGAATGTAGATATATATGCGTAGATATGCGTGTAAACAAAAGAGGAGACAAGCATTTAAAGCCTAGCATACAAAACATCAAAATCAGGTCTACATATTTCAACTCAAAGCTAATGTAAAAAATGACATAAAAAAGTGAGAAGCCTATACAAGCTTCACCAGTACACTTTATCTCCTCTTATACGTACCTAGGCTTAAAGCACACTGGGGGAAAGAAGAGAATGGTTAAGCTGCCAATTAAAAACCTGTAACGTCATTATCATTTTCAAAAATTCAAAAGCCTGCATCAAAAATTAAAACCAGTGAACAAAAATCTTAATTGGAAATCCAAAAGCAAATAAAACTGAATCAAGCTTGCAACTTCAATCTTTTCAACCTGGAATCATACAATCATGAAGAAGATCAACAACAAGTTCATAATCAGTTTATTTTTCAAGTAGGCTGCTCTGTTCCTCTGTTAAATACAGTATAAGGTGAGTAAACTACCCTTCAACATCTCAAATCTATCTGTACCTTGATCTTTATGCATTAATAATTGAAGTTTGGATGTAAAAGTTTGCTTGCATGTATACGTATTCATGAAAATGACGTATGCGTGTTTGAAAATAAAAACATTTACTCTGTTTAAACTAAATACAATGAGTATTTCCCCCTCTATTTGATGACAGAGTAGTTTTGTTTTTCCCTGCTAAATTCTGTAGCTTCATTTTATGATTTAGATGAGTGCAATGATCAATTACAAGTGAATTGGATGTGAATCTAGTTGCTGGTAAGGGTGTTAAATATGTATGAGA
Source organism: Allium cepa (assembly GCA_030765085.1). Lineage (NCBI taxonomy): Eukaryota > Viridiplantae > Streptophyta > Magnoliopsida > Asparagales > Amaryllidaceae > Allium > Allium cepa. Next base: position 950,915,538 of record CM060937.1, read on the forward strand.
AGTGTTAAAGTAGAAAGAAGGTGTTTGTAAATTTATATCTTACAGTGAATGTAAAATAACAGGATTTTTGAACTTCAAAGATCAATATTTTCCCATATGATTCAAAATGGTTTAAGTGACTTTAACAGAAATTGTTCGTTGTCATCTGTAGTTTTTTTTTAAAAATAGCGGCATAGTGTTTCGTCGAGAATCAATGGAAAATTCATTGGAAAACCGGTGGCAATTGGAAACTGTATAAAACTTCGAAAAAGCATAACTCTGAAACTGCTTTGAATCGCTTGATGCTGTCAGCGCCGTTGAGTTCATATGTCGTTGTACTATTTTTAAGGAAGTTTCGGCGCAAATCCGTGTCGATGATTTTCAAACTTTAAAATTAGGTTTTGATTTAGTTTTTGGTTTGTTTAGTTTTAAGGATATCGGAATATAGGATGCTGATCGCGACGGAGAAAGCTTTGAGGGGTGAATTTATGGTGAAGTGCGATGATATCTTGGACGCGGTTCCTGTAGCTTGAGGAGGGGAACGGGTTTTGCACAGAAGTGGAATGGTGGGCTCGGCCTGTCCAGGGTGGCGTGGAAATAGACGTGCTCGAGGCGAGTGACCTGGTGGTGAAGTCCGTTTGTCGATTAGTGGTTTGAATCGTTCGTGCACGTGCACGTTTTTGTGCGTGTAAATGGCCATGGCCGTGCTGTGTTTGTGTTGAGAGAAGAAGAAGCAAGAGGGAGATGTGCCAGAAAGATGGGCCAACGGAAGGACTTTAGTGAAAGAAAGATAGATTAGTAGGATTGTAAAACTAAAAGAAGTAGAAGAAGATTAGGGTGGAATGTGAGTTTGTTGGGTTTTGACGCGGGTAGGAAACGGGTTTAGCTCGGGAAAGTGATATTTGTGCTCAGGATCAGTATCCAAGTATTATGCTTATTTGATAATAAGAAATCAAGTTTTAAAATTTGTCTAAACGATAAGTTTCAAAAAGAAAAATACAAAACAAGAACTAAAACGAAAGCATTAGCGGTTTAAAACAAGTTTTTTCAAAATTTCAAATGTTTTGAAATTGTTTGTCTAAGTGATTATATTAATTTCTATATGTTTTTAAAAATAAAAGGATGGTATAAGTGATGAAATTGAATAAGTATAAATTATTTAATAAGGATGGTAAATTGATTAATATAACTAGTTAAGAAAATAATTAATTAATTTAGTTATTAAATTAATTATTTAATTAGTTTGTGTAATCAATTTAAAGGATTGATTTATTAATGTGATTCATTAAGGAAATTAACTAAAAAAATAATTAATTTATTGAAGGTTAATTACTTAATGTAATTAATTAATGATAATTACTTTAGTTAAAAAATAATTACTCGATGCCAATAATTAAGGTGGGTAATTAATGGAAAATTACTAAATGTGATTTAATAAATGATAATTACTTAGTGTAAGTAATTTAAATGAATAATTTGTTAAGGATTAATAAAATTTAATTTGTTAAAGGTTAAATTAATAATTAATTAAAGGTTAATTAAATGAGAATAATTAACCAATGGGATAATTACTTGATGAAAGTAATCAAAGTTAAATTACTTAAGGGAAGTAATTAAGGATTAATTACATAGTATAATTAAATAAAGGATTGATTAATTAAAGGAATTAATTAAGGGTTGGTTAATTAATGAGTGTGATGAATTAAGGGATAATTAATCAATTTAAGTGATTATAAGACAATTAATTTGAGTAATTAATTAAGGATAATTAATCAAGGGTGATTAATTAAGATGGACAATTAAAGGATGATTAACTAATTGATCTGTAATCAATTAATGTTAAGTAATGGGTAATCTAAGTGATTAAATATTAGTAATTAATTTAATTAGAAATAAATTAAATTAATTTTGGAAGTGGACAATCTTGCACATGAATAAGTAAATAATGTTAAATGCCTTGAATTGGTTGATATCTCTGGTATAAAATGTTTTGTGATATGATATGTTTGGGTAGACAGTGATAATGAGGTTATCTGATGATGATGAATTGCTGTGTAAAAAGGTGACATCTTGTATTTAAAGTTGAATTGTTCTTCATTTTGAATAACTTGGGTTAAGATGGTATTGAATTCGAAGAGACCGGGGTCGGGTGTTAGTAAATACCCAAACCCACTTCGATTTGTAACCTACAATGATTCTTAATAGATTGATATGTGAAATAAATAGGCTAAAATGGAATAATTTAAATGACTGGACAATTTTAAACTAAGTGAATGTACTTAGGGATCGATTTGTGAATATAAGTGTTGACTATAATAAGTTGTGAACTTGTAGTGATGAATGAGTTACCCCAGGTTTTAAGTAAGTCATATGCATTAGTATTTCTTGTTAGATGAGTTTAGTCACGTTGGTTGCCAGCCTGACCCGGGTGTTACTTGAATGTAATGCTTGGGTCAGGCCGAGTATTACAGATTTTCAAGTAAGGACGTTCTGGAGCTCAAGAGGCGAGCTGGATGGCAGGAACGTATGGAGTGTTTTCCGCTGTAATATATTGTGGTTTGACTGGGTCATGTCGATTGTATCTGTCCAGTATTTGTGTATATGTTGTAACTCTGATGTATTGATATAAATAACTGGTACAGTTCTCCTTGTATAACTCTTATTTTATTTAATATTATATTTTGATCCGCTGCGAATGTGAGAATCTGTGTTTTGATTTTTCTGTTTTCTTCTTCTTCTATCTCATTTCTTCTTTTCCTAACTATCTGGAATCTTCGGGATAGAAAATTCCGGGTCGTTACACTATGTACCTAAAACTTTAATTTTGGAATTCAAACCAAACATCTGTTTTCTATTTTTATAACACTAATAGTTGCCCTTTTAATATAAACACTTGTTTACTATTTTCAGTTTACGAAGTACTTGCCTTTTCAATAAAGTGGGAGGTCAAATAAAGTATTAATATCTTTGTAAGAACAAGCATATCAAGGTTAGATATTGTTTAGCATGTAATTAGCATCAACTGTTAAGGCTCGAGAATCTTCCCAAGTGCATAATAAGAATATTTCATTGGTGACCACAATGTAGCTAGCAGCACCGTGGAGACAAATATTAACCATTGGTTAGTTTGAGGAATCGCATATCGAATGTACGCAAAATATAAGTTGGCTTTACTTTGTTAGTAGGACTGTAAGCCATAAAAGCCATTTTTAATATTCACATGTTTGTTTTGATAATTTCGTGGATATGAGCTATCTATAATTGCCATTCAATTAGCCTAAAAGTATAATTATTTTCTACCTACACTATATAGTGGAGAACTCTATCTGAAAGGCGATTTTAACCCATCCAAATATCTCAAAACCGACCCAATATTTATATCAATGCTATTTCAATTAGTTCAGTAGAAAAAACTAAAGATACATTTCATTTTAGATAGTGACATAAACTAAAACAAACGTACTGATTCGAGGTTTCAATCATGTTAACCAGAAATGCAAATTTTTGCCAGGAAAATTGAATGTGTAATATTTGTATACGTTTCGAAAACTGATCTGATTTTGTTATTAGGTTGCAAATGTGATCCAAAGTACAGTAAAATTGCTTCTGTATTATTGACAATTAGTATGACGTCCATTGCTAATGAGCATTTCAACAAAAAACATCAAAATGATTATATTATCAAAATAAAGGAAGACAATTTTTTACACAAACGAAAGAGTGGGAATCTTAGAGAATAAATAATCGTGGAATATATATCAGACATGCACGTTATTTTCAGCATTGGAGAATTATAATTATTATATTTTACATGTTCTTTAATATAGTTTTTGTTAATAATAATTCAAATAATAATTTGTTTAACATATTATTCTAATGTATTCAATTGAAACTAAAAGAAATTTAATGTTTTTTTTCTAAAATTATACAGCTAATTTGTTACAATGTGGATTTTCCAAACGATTTAAATTAAGAATTTAACGACGATTTTAAAATAAAAAATTATTTTCAAAAATAAAAATTTGGCTACAAAAACAAGATATTTGGAATGCTTCCATTGAAATAAGACCAATAAAATTTAATTTACATCAAAATTCGTTCGAAACCCGATAAGCACAATTTTTCAGTGCGGGTTATCAGTTTTTAAAGTATGAATTTTTTACATAGAAATGATCTAGTAAATTTTCTGATTAAAAAGCCAAAGTTTGTTCCATCTAATTCCGATCTGTATAGCTCTGTTTATCTAGAATTGCCGTTGTCGTCCAATTTCGAAGTGGTAACAGCGGTGACAGATGAGATTTTGCTACGTACATCGGGGCACAGTTTGATAAAATCATTGGATTAGTCCCATCACGTTGGTCTCCATAATATATTTATTTTCGTATTTTGGCTTCCATGGAAAAACACTATATGGTTGAAATATTGGTCCGTGGCCATGCTCGGGAGTCATAATTGCTAACATTCCTTTCATTCTTTTCACAACCAACGTTCCTTCTTTTCACGTTCTTTTCAGTCGACACCTTGCTTGCGCCCCTCATCTAATTAAATGCTGCATTTAATGCTCCCTGCCCTCTGTATATATATGCGACATGCCCTCTCCTGATCCTCACCATTTTTCTCCGCTCCTTCTCTTTTCTTTTGGGAAATTGTTGAAGAATATATAAACTTCCATATATAAAGAGACGTACAAGTTCCCTTCCGTCATATTTCATTATCTCCTCCCCCCACCTTACATCCTCCCCTATATCACCGTGCTGAAGTAGCTTTGCCACCCAACTGAGTTCCTGCCACCCCTCCACCTGCCTCCGAACCCGCTTCCACCACCCACGGCCTCACCATTCCACGCGCCAAGCTGCTCCAATCCCCAATCCTTTGCCTGTCCCGCCACCACTTCCCCTCATCTGAAATCCCTGCAACCCAAAGCTCCACCTCCTACAACCTGAAACCCAACCCGAAGTTCCAACCTACCCACCGAAGCCACCTACTACCCGAGCTTCCCTCCACCAACCTACTAAGCTACTCCCCTAGCACGTCCCTGAACAACCCAGCCACTTTACCCGAACAACATCGAAACCCACAAGATTGCTACTAAATCTAACGGTTCTCTAAGGATGTGCATAGATTATAGGGAGCTGAACAAGCTTATCCACAAGAATAGATATCCGATGCCTTGTATCAACGACATGTTTGATCTGCTACATAGAGCAGAGGTATTTTCTCAGCTCGACCTTGCCACAGGTTTCCATCAGCTCAGGATTATAGAAGATAGTATTCCCAAAACCACTCGAACAAAAGATGGTTTCAATGAATTGTTAGTTATGCCTTTTGGTTTAACTAATGCACCGGCTTACTTTTTTGACCTCATGAATAGAGTATTTCGAAAGGTTCTAAACAAATTTGTTCTCGTTTTCGTTGACGATGTTCTAGTCTTTTCGAAGACCGCGAGAACATGATGGACACCATAAATTTGTCCTTGAAACACTAAGAAATCATCAGTTGAAGGCTAAATTCTCTAAATGCCCCTTCTTGTGAGAAGAGATTATATTTCTTAGGCATGTGGTTTTGAAGAATGGAATTTTGGTTGATCCAACAAAGATCATCATAATCAATGATTGAGAAAATCCTAAAACCCCTACAGATGTCCGCAGCTTCCTAGGCTTAGCTGGTTATTACGGGAGATTTATCGAGAACTTCGCTCAAATATCTTCACCACTCATAACTTTTACTAGAAAGAATGTTAAATTTGTTTGGATTAAGAAGTGTAAGGAAGCATTCGAAGAAATGAAGTGCAGGCTAACCTCTGCCCCTATTCTCACCATCCCGGTTGGTAGTGAAGGGTTCACTGTTCATACAGATGCTTCTAGTAAAGGATTGGGTGTTGTATTGATGCAACATGGTAAAGTTATTGCCTAGGTTGGTCGTCAGTTGAAGACTCATGATGCAAATTATGCAGCTCATGATGTGGAGTTGCTCGCTATTGTCTTTGCATTGAAATTATGGAGACACCACCTTCTTGGAACAAAATTTGAACTCTTTACGGATCACCAATCACTGAAGTATACCTTTACCCAAAAGGATCTGAATCAAATACAAGTTAGATGGCTTGATTTCTTATCATCATATGACCTCGACATCAACTACACTCCCAAAAAGGGTAATTTTATGGCCGACGCTCTGAGTAAGAGCAAAGCCATGTTATTTCAACTTGTTGCTTCTCTAGCTCTTATGGATCGCATTGCCATTAAGCAGGATGAGGACCCGATGCTTAGGAAAATAAAAGAAAATGTTCGTGGCAGGAAGGATAATACCCAAGGCAAATGTGGTGCACAGATCGATAGAAATGGAATTCTAACAATTAACAATCGAATTTTAGTTCCAAATGTTGACAGCCTAAGACAGGAAGTGCTTAGGGAAAATCATCAATCCAGACTCTCTATACATCCGAGAACCACAAAAATGTTTCAGAATATGAAGAAGTTGTATTGGTGGAGAGGGATGAAGCAAGATATTTCTATTCATATTAGAAGGTGTGCCATATGCCAGCAAGTTAAGGCCGATCACCAAAAGACAACAGGATTATTGCAGCTTCTTTAGATCTCGAATTGGAAGTGGGATCAGATTTCTATCGATTTTATTGATGAACTACCGAGGACAGAAAATGTAATGAGAGTATTTGGGCTATTGTTGATAGATTGACAAAGTATGCTCATTTTATTCTCGTTAAGACTACTCGAACTGCCGCGGTTTAGCCAAGCTTTGTATGAAAGAAATTGTTCACTTCCATGGTGTTCCGTCCAGCATTGTATGCGATCAGGACCCTATCTTCACTAGCAATTTCTGGAAGGCTTTTAAGGAGACTCTTGGTACTCAGTTAAATCTAAGCATGGCTATCATCATCAAACGGATGGTCAGACCAAAAGAGAAATCATATTTTGGAAGAACTTCTTCGAACTTGTGTTTTAGAGTTTGGAGGATCGCGGGAAGAACATCTCGATCTCGTTGAATTAATCTATAAAAATAGCTATCAAGCGAGTATTGAGATGGCACTGTTTGAAGCTCTTTATGGACAGCCATGCAAATCTCCATCTTGTTGGGTTGAATCGAGAAATAGACTTGCTCTTGTTCCCGAAATGATTTTGGAAGCCTCTAAGAGAGTCGAAGAAATCAAAAGGAAAATGAGAATCGTCCAGGATCGTAGAAGAAATGTGCGACAGAAGGAGAAGAGACTTGGAATTTGCAATCGGAGATCAGGTATTTCTCAAAATTTTGCCTTTAAAGAATGTAATTAGATTTGGAAGCAAAAGGAAGTCCGCTCCAGGATTTGTTGGTCCCCTCTACATCTCAAAGAGAATTGGTACTTTGGCATATAGAGTTGACTTACCAGAGAAGCTATCAGGGGTGCATAATGTGTTTCATGTCTTACACCTCCGTAGATATATACACGATCCATCCGTAATTTTCTAGCCTGCTTTATTCGAAGAGATGGATGTTGAGCCCAATCTAACTGTTGAGAGAAGGTCGCTTTGTATAGAAGACAGAAGCTTGAAGCAGCAAAGGAGAAAGGTTGTAAATCTCGTCCACGTTCAATGGAGCGAAGATGATTGAGATTATATTTGGGAAACGAAAGAGAGTATCCGTGCTTCAATTCCTGAACTACTAGTGCCGAGTATGTAGTCCATGCCTAAATTTATTTCTATCCTTCTATTTATCTTTCTATTCTCTTAATCCGTTCTTTTCGATGACGAAAAGTTTTGATTGTAGGAGATTGTAATGATCTGGATTTTTCAAACGGTTTAAATTAAGAATTTAATGAAGATTTTAAAATATAATTATTTTTAAAAATAAAATTTTGGCTACGAGAACTAGATATTTGGAATGCGTCCATTGAAATAAGGCCAATAAAATTTATTTTACATCAAAATTCATTCGAAACCCGGTCAGCACAATTTTTCAGTGCGGATTATCAAATTTTGAAGTATGAATATTTTTAGATAGAAATGATCTAGAATTTTTTGTGGTTAAAATGCTGAAGTTCATTCCATCCAATTCTGACCTATATAGCTCCATTTATCTAAAATTGCCGTTGCCATCCAATTTCAAAGCGGTAACAGCAGTGACAGACGAGATTTTGCTATGAACGTCGTGGCACATATTTGATTACATCGTTGGATTTGTCTCATGGCACTGGTCTTTATGGTATTTTTTTTTTCGTATTTTGGCTTCTGTGGCAAAACACTACATTGTTGAAATATTGGTCTATGACCATTTGCGGGAATCATAAATGCTAACATCCCTTTCATTCTTTTCACAACCAACATTCCTTCTTCTCACACTCTTTTCAGCCGATACCTTACATGCGCCCCTCATTTAATGAAATGCTGCATTTAATGCTCCCTGCCCTCTATATATATGTGTGTGACGTACCCCCTCTTGTTCCTCTCCATTTTTGTCTGCTCCTTCTCTTTTCTTCTAGGCAATTGTTGAAGAATATTCAAACTTGCATATATAAAGAGACGTATAATTTCCCTTCCTTCATATTTCATTATCTCCTCCTCCCCACCTTACATCCCCCTGCCTTCCCTTGCTCGAACCAGCTTCGCCACCTAGCCAAGATCTTGCCACCCTTCCACCTTCTGCCGAACCCGCTTCCACCACCCATGGCCTCACCAGCATGCGCGCCAAGCTAGTCTAGTCCCCAGTCTTCTAGTTGTCCCTCCACGACCTCCCCTCGTCTGAAATCCCCGCAGCCCGAAGCTCCACCTCCTACCACCTGAAACCCAGCCCGAAGCTCCAACCTACCCACCGATGCCACCTGCTACTCGAGCTTCCCTCCACCAACCCACTAACCTACTCCCATGTCACATCCCCGAAAAACCCAGCCACTCACTCAAACTCCACCGAAACCCACAACTCCCGCCACCAGTCCTCCCTGCGGCTATCTTGCCACTAGAAGCCCTGACCGGCTACTGAAGCCACCGTCCCCTACAACTTCGCCGAAGTCCCCTATCCATGACTGTAACGATCGAATTTTTCGACGCCCGAAAGTCGACATCCAATACGTCCACTGTATCGAATGCCGAACAGTCGAATGCCGAAAAACCGAACCGTTAGGGTTTAAAGAAGAAGAAGATAGAAGACGAAACATAAACAATGACAGAATCTCACAATTCGCAGCAGGACAACATATAATAGATAAATGAATATCTATGAAACAAAAGCACTATATCAGTTTATGCATCACATTATCAGAGTTTACAACGACACAATACAAACACTGGCACTATAGTCACTTGTGTACAATAAAACTTGACTTGCACTAACCCAGACGCAATGGACACTACATAGTATAAGTGGTACGTCTCGCCATCCAGCTTGCCTCTAGATCTCCGTAGTAACTTCTTGACTTTGCTCCCGAATAACTGATAACCTGACTCTAGGCTGCCCATGTGGAAAATTATAGGCACCCAGAGTTTAGAAAGGGAACAATAAACTCTAGGTCAGTCGAGGGACTGGTGTGAGATCTTAAAAACAGTTATTTTCACAAAGAAAATAAAAAGAAATTCGCTATGCTTTTGGAAAATGAAACTACCATAAGGCCTCCCGCCACACACACACAATGCAAATGCAGAATTGGAGGAGATTTCTCCGTATGATAGTTAAACATTCTTAATACGCAAAATCTTTTAAATATTATTATTAATGCATAGTGCAGAAAACATTTCGAAAGTGTAATATTAATCTTAGCCAGTATAGACATTCCGAACTATGCCTACTATAGCTACCATCTAAACAGTGGTGACCACCATAAGTAAATGGCAGGTTATACAACTAAAACCGTACAAGATGTGTATTGGAGTTTGGATTTCCAACAAATGGTCAGGCTAAGGAACTTCCTACTGCCACATGGGTACGCCTCTGGAGGGACGTCCCTAGAACCTACCCGGATCTATGCCAACACAAGGCTGGGTTACCTCTTTAACTAGGTAACTACTACTCGAGTATGCCATCCCCCGGTCCATTGGGACCTTTATCCGAGGATCCTCAACCACAAAGCAACAACCACGAAGTATAACAAATTTGCGGCAACAACATTGGTAAAATATCTGGGCTCCATCCCATGATACTACCCTTTTCCAGAAGGAAATGACATACCCTAAAGGGCGCGACCCTCATAACCTTGCCGCATCTTTCCCGTTTCGACCATTTATGCGGTGTGAGGTCCGATGAGGTCTCGTCCATAAAGCTACACTTTTCATAAAGTCATGCTTTGATCAACAAATCATCAGCAGCACTTCGTATGTCACGTTACCAATATGGGAATATATCACTAGTAACCATCAACCGCATAACCTCTGAGCTCGTACGTCTCAGAAGGGTGTTAAGCTCGGAGAATATATTCTCTGCCACCAACAGAAATGTAGTTGATAGAAACTATTTTTACATCTCAAAGTGTAACATCAGACACACATTCATACAAGTCCGTTTCGAGATCGAATGAAACCAAAGGTACTTCAAAGAAGCCCTTGCAAATCCGGATATTCACAAATTACGTCCGGAGTCCCCATCACAAAGGTGATAAAATCTCTATACTGGAGCAACCCGGTGTAGACACATTCGACACGTAATCCTTTCTTTTTCGAAAATACCCAGTCTTCAACACCGTCTTCAAATGCAATCCTATTTCGTCGTATCGTTATTCGGAATGGGTTTTATGACACAAGGTCCTCTCCTGGCTAATCCGAATAATGAGCGCTTATTTTTAAAAATAAGTGTTCATTCAGATTTCAAACAAATCACAACAATATCACTTTGATCTTTTAAATAAAAGATTCATCACAATCACAAAGGTTCGATATGGTTTTCGGATATCCACTTAGAATCCGACCCCCGGTCGCATCGAAGTTCAAATGTCGTTTAAAGGCAAATATTGATAGTTGGTTATTTAACTATCAATCAACATTCACAACAATTACCAGATTTAACTAATTTTCTCCAATTATTTATTTTCAAAATATCTTTGCAAGATATATTTCACACTTCAACCATTTGAAAACAAATTTCAAATTACTTTCCATATTTCAATACTTTGAAAACAAATTCCAAATCACTTTTCCTTACGGGGAATACATTTCCAAATATTTATTCATTTCCACTGGAAATTTGTCGAGTTAAAAAAAATTCCAATCACTTATCCCAAAATATTCTTGGAACATTTAAAATAAAACCATCTTAAATTCTTACTTAAAATATTGGCTATGAAAACATTATACTAATTACCACATATAAGATTTTAAGTCTCAACAAATTTTTTTAAAATAAAATTAGTAGATAAGCTATAACTATTCAAATAATCGTTTCCTAAAACAAGTATCAATTTTAATATTAAAATAATCCCTTCTATAAGCAATTAAATAAATCCATACCTTAAGAATTTGAAACCAGTTAAGAAAATAATTTATCCGTAGTATCCTTTCTAAAACTATCCTTAAAAATTTTTAGTTTATATTTATAGGCTACTTCGAAATCATACTCAGCTTTCCAGGGAGAATACATTTTTCATTTCAAAATGGTTCATTCAAATCAATTAATAAATCTTTCTTGATTTATTTTAAATTTACGTTCCGAATCCGTAAATACCTTCCACACTTTTATAAATAACCAAATGTATATTTTAAAACAAATTTCCCTTTCTTTTATAAATTGCCATTGTGATTTAAACTTCTAAATATCCATTGATATAAGACTTTCAAATCGATTTTCAAATATTCATTTTCAGCACCAAATTAAATTCTAAATTGATTTCCAAATTTATTTAAATACCAAATCAATTTCAAAAATTGATCTCTAAATTTATTTCAACACCAAATTTATCATCTTTTGAAACAAATTCCTCCTTTTAAATTTATTCAATTTTCTAAAATTAACTTACTATAAACTTTCTACTAAATTTCAAAAATCAAATTTTATCTATTTCTGCCATCCTACGATACCAAAAATATATTCGGCTAAATTTTAGCCTTCAACAGTTTCAATCACAAATAGTAACACACAGATTATAAATAATCAACATACAATATTGAACCAAATTCAATTCTTTGAGGAATCCAGTTGGATCCCTCCAACCTTTTTTCTCTGCATCCATAGACGTTAGCACAACAATTAAATACCAATTCCACTTCGAGGTGGAATATCGCGGTATATGGGATTTATAAAATATCATCCGTTATTATGCGGCGCAATAGGGTCTAACTAATATAACTGATAATAAATTATTCATCCAAGCACACAGTCAATCAATTTTAAATTGAACTATCACAATTCAACCATCAATCAATAACTGAAATTTTCAATCATTATGATTTGAGTGAGAAGATCTCACTTTTTCCCTTTTTAATTTGCAATCCATTTCCATTTTGGCTTGATTCCATGATTTCTAGACCTTGTAACAAATATTATAGGATTTATTATTATTTGAACTATTGAACAAATAATTTCCATTTTAATGAATTTATTTAACTAATGATTTAATTTTTATCGAATGATTGATTTTAAACAAATATTTAAATTTTAAACCAATTCTTTTTAAAATTAAAACATGCATGAGGATATGTATATACATTTATTTCCCTTTAAAACTTTATATATATATATATATATATATTATAAAATATATATAGATTAAAAAAAAATATGATTTTATATAAACTAAACATTTTAAATTTCCCATTTCCAAAAATCTTATTTCTATTTATATATAAACTTTTAGAAGAATAAAATAAATCGTTTAATATACCTTAATCCCATATTTAAAATAATTAGCAAATGAAAATATATATGTACAATTTTGTATTGATATGTTTACCTTTATATTTTTCTCTACTGTATATAATTAAAATACCAAAATACATTTTTAAATTAAATTGAAAACAAAAAAAAAACTGCTACCTGCCATCACATTTACAAGCTCGCCGATGCCAATACATTCTGCCACCACTCTCACCTTCCTCCTTGTTGACATTGCCACCTCCAGACGGAGCTCGTTACCAGTAATTGTGAAACACCCCAAAGATAAATCGCCCTCCTGGTCGAATCGACCTTTAACCCACCATGCTGCAGCTCGCCCTACCCTGTCGCGGCGTCGATGCAGTTCGATTTCCCATTGTTGAACCCTAAAACGCCTCGCGAATGAGCCTCATCGCACTAGATAAAGACATCGCCTCCGAGTTGAGCTCCAGATTGCTCTCAACTAAGACCTCCACTTCGTCGCCTTACGACCTCGAGCTCGCGAACCTCGATGTTGTCGTCGAGCTAACGTTCGCTCGCGCGCAACAGCGTCTTTTTTTTATTGATTTCGACTGATTTAATTTAAGGGAGGAAAGAAAATCTCGATTCAATCTTGTCTAAGAAAAACGAGGTGGCCATTGATTTTGAATTTTCGGACTCGATTTGAAAGAAACAGCAGCGGCCATGATTTCTAATTTGGTTTTTATTTTTTGTTCGTTTAGCTTTCAACTGTCGCTCTTAAAGAAGACAGAGAAGGAAACACGATAGGACGTTATCGTGTTCAAGACGACTTGCTGCAGTAGCCTGAAGTGATAAGAAAACAGCTAATGTGAAATTTTGACTGGTCAATGCAATTATATTATTTATTTTTAAATTTAAATTGTCCCGATATCAAAGCTCAAAAAAAAATTCTCGACCTCCTATCCATATGTGCCGCCAGGCGTTTATAATGTTATACCTCCATTCCGAACGCAGTGGAAAAGGTTCCGAGTCGAAATTCGACCATATGGAGAAGGTAGCTTTTTGGACTCGGTTATTAAATTAAATTTCGATTTAATTTTACCGCGTTTGCTTATCGTACGGCCAAACGACAAATCATATTGCTATGAATATTGACGACCGATAATAACTAACTATTACAGATCCAATGGAACTGGTTTTGCCGAAATCGAAGACTGTGCCTCGGAAGGCTATTTTTAAATATTGATTTAAATGATAAAATTTCAAAACTGAATAAGGTATTTCAAATCAAATTCTGAAGCTTCCAATAACCTCAGTATTATCAATATAAATTTTCTAAGCCTTAAAAATATTTTTAATTAGCATCAAATTGAGGATTTAATATTTTACCCAAACCTTCTATAATTAAATTTGATAATTAAATTGCTAAATTCATAGTTATGTTTGAAATTTAAGTCAAATAACTTCCAAATATTTAAAATCGATTAAATATTTCATTTTTAAATGTTCAAAAATTCTGGGTCGTCACATCCTTCCCCCTTAAAAGAATTTCGTCCCAAAATTTCTAGTTAAGAAGAATGATCCTTAACCCAATTTATTATTTTCCCAAAACCAAACAGTTTTATCATCTTACCAAAACAAATCTTTTTATTTAACGACTCATTGTCAATTCAACTAATTTTCCAAATTCAATCATAATTTTCCAAACAATATTGTTTACTTCACAATTCAAATTTAAATTTAAATTCAAATTTCAAACTTTCAAAATTTCTCAAAATTTTTCTAACTCCTTAAATTTTCAGAAAATTTCGCCAGCGTCTCCTTTACGCCGCTTGCTCGATACGACTACAAAATGGCACCACAAGCCCCCAAATTTCAAAAGAAAACAAAAAGCCAAGTGGCTGGACAAGAAAATCATCAAATTTCATACTGAAATTTAAATACATACCTTTTTGTCGAGCAATTCAATTTTATCTTCAAAACCAAAATCACAATTCCATTTCCCTTTACACACCTGTATATCCTGCTAGCCATAATATCCAATTACAACATTCAAATTATTTTGCACATTCCTTTACAAAAGTTTGAATACTTCTCTTATACCATTTTTACTTCACTATTGAAGTTATATATTCATTTTCATTCAACTTTACACTTTCAATTTCATTTGAATTCTATTTACACTTTCAATTTTGTTTGGATTCAATTTATCATATAAATCTCAAATTTTATTGATTATCTTTTATTCACAGCTGATTCATATCACTATTTTAAATTAGTTTCATTTACAAATTCATTACAAATTCCAATTCAATTTATCTCAAACCATTTTTTTATTTTATTTTATTTCTACCTTTATTAACTCAAGTTCACTTCGAACTAATTCTACAACTTCATTTTATTTCACACAATTCAAATTGGTTTTCAATATTCAGTTTCAATTCCAGTTTTATTCTTCAATTCATTTCCAAAATTTATTTTCAATTTACCATTTTGGTTTATATTAACTTATATTAAACTGGATTTCAAATTCCATGTGAATTTAATTCACCTTTCATTTATAATTATTGAATTCGATTCATTTCAAACCATATCTAAATTTATCATTCCTTCTGTTGGTTTCGGTTACTAATTTTATTCTAATACTTCACTTTGTTTGTCACAAACAAAATTCAGTTCCAACTCCAATTCTATTCACTTACAAATTCAAAATGAATTTCAACATTCAATTCACTTTCATGTGCTTGCAATTGCAAATTTATTCATTCACAATTTATTTTCAATCCTAATAATTTTATTCCAATCATTTTAGTCCATTAGACTTCTAAAATTCACCTTTATTCAAATTAACTCAAGTCAATTTCAGTTTAAATCTGAATTTCTTAAGTTTTCAAACTTATTATTCCATGGCTATTTTTAATAAAATTCCAGAGCCTTTCCACCTTTTCCAAAACCATTATTGAAAACAGTTCAAATTATCCTTTTAATTTCAAAACCAAACCCATATTTTCTAAACAACTTCCATTTAAAACAATTTGGCAGCAATTCCTCTTTTGGAAACCCGAAAATGAACACCGATGATGTCACGATCATTGCTAGAATTATTTTCCAGTGACCAAAAAGAGTTTAGAGCTTTTATCCCTTCAAAAACATTTTTCCAAACCCTAGAAAACTATTTCCAACCCCAAAAGGAATTTAATTTCCAAACTTCCCGAATTTCAAATATTTTCAAGAACATTTCCAAATATTTCTCTGGAATTCTATTTCAGACTATAATTTCATTTACAATTTACATTTACAAATGCCATTTGGATTTTTATTTTCTTAGCTTTTGGTTTTGGTTTCAATTCCTCATGCAACGATGATAAATATTTAATATTATCGCTTCCTAGCAACCAAGTAACCATATATTATAATAATGCACAGAAAATTTATTTCTCTTATATACGAAAATAATTTGGGTAAATTGATTTCATTTTCCCTATTTTAAAATGATAACGTGTCTAATTTGTTCAGTACAAGTGTTTAGAGATCCCTATCAATAATGTTAATTACTCGTATTGACTAGAGTCCATACACCACTCAACAAACCAATCAACACAATATAAAACAATTTTATATTCACTAACAAATACATGCTCATATCTATTATTACACTCACACTCATTCTAGAGTACTGCTGACTCTATCTCTAATGAGTAACATCTAACAGATCCAAGGTTATCGCTTAACCAAATGCTCTGATACCAAATTGTAATGATCCAATTTTTCGACGTCCGAAAGTCGACATCAATACGTCCACTGTATCGAATGCCGAATAGTCGAATGCCGGAAAACCAAACTGTCAGGGTTTAAAGATGAAGAAGATAGAAGAAGAAATAGAAACAATAATAGAATCTCACAATTCACAGCGGGACAACATATAATAGATAAATGAATATCTTTGAAACAAAAACACAATATCAGTTTATACATCACATTATCAGAGTTTACAACGACACAATACAAACACTGGCAGCTATAGTCACTTGTGTACAATAAAATTTGACTTGCACTAACCCAGACGCAACGAACACTACATAGTATAAGTGGTACGTCTCGCTATCCAGCTTGCTTCCAGATCTCCATAGTAACTTCTTGACTTCGCTCCCCAATAACTGATAACCTGACTCTAGGCTACCCGTGTGGAAAATTATGGGCACCCAAAGTTTAGAAAGGGAACAATAAACTCCAGGTCAGTCGTGGGACTAGTGTGAGATCTTAAAAATAGTTACTTTCACATAGAAAATAAAAAGAAATCCGCTATGCTTTTGGAAAATGAAACTACCATAAGGCCTCCCACCACACACACACAACGCAAACGCAGAATTGGAGGAGATTTCTCCTTATGATAGTCAAACATTCTTGATACGCAAAATCTTTTAAATATTATTATTAGTGCATAGTGCAGAAAACATTTCGAAAGTGTAATATTAATCTTAGCCAGCATAGATATTCCGAACTATGCCAACTATAGCTAACATCTAAACAGTGGTGACCACCATAAGTAAATGGTAGGTTATACAACTAAAACCGTAGAAGGCGTGTATTGGAGTTTAGATTTCCAACAAATGGTCAGGCTAAGGAACTTCCTACTACGACATGGGTACGCCTCTGGAGGGACATCCCGAGAACCTACGCGGATCTATGCCAACGCAAGGCCGGGTTACCTCTGTAACTAGGTAACTACTACTCGAGTATGCCATCCCTCGGTCCTTTGGGGCCTTTATCCGAGGATCCTCAACTACAAAGAAACAACCACAAAGTATAATAAATTTGCGGCAACAACATAGGTAAAATATCTGGGCTCCATACCATGATACTACCCTTTTCCAGAAGGAAATGACATACCCTAAAGGGCGCGACCCTCATAACCTTGCCGCATCTTTCCTGTTTCGACCATTTCCGGGGTGAGAGGTCCAATGAGGTCTCGTCCACAAAGCTACACTTTTCACAAAGTCATGCTTTGATCAACAAATGATCGGCAGCACTTCGTATGTCACGTTACCAATCTAGGAATATATCACTAGTAACCATCAACTACATAACCTCTGAGCTCGTACGTCTCAGAGTGGGGTGTTAAGCTAAGAGAATAAATTCTCCGCCACCAACAGAAATGTATTTGATAGAAACCAGTTTTACATCTTAAAGTGTAACGTCAGACACGCATCCATACAAGTCCGTTCCGGGATCGAACGGAACCGAAGGCACTTCAAAGAAGCCCTTGCAAATCCAGATATTCACAAATCACGTCTGGAGTCCCCATCACAAAGGTGATAAAATCTCTATACTGGAGCAACCCGGTGTAGAGACATTCGACAGGTAATCCTTTCGTTTTCGAAAATACCCGGTTTTCAACACCGTCTTCAAATGCAATCCCATTTCGTCGTATCGTTATTCGGAACGGGTTTTATGACACAAGGTCCTCTCCCGGCTAATCCAAATAACGAACGCTTATTTTTAAAAATAAGTGTTCATTCAGATTTCAAACAAATCACAACAATATCACTTTGATCTTTTAAATAAAAGATTCATCACAATCACAAAGGTACGATGTGGTTTTCCGATATCCACTTGGAATCCGACCCCCAGTCGCATCGAAATTCAAATGTCGTTTTAAGGCAAATATTGATAGTCGGTTATTTAACTATCAATCAACATTCACAACAATTATCAGATTTAACTAACTTTCTCCAATTATTTATTTTCAAATATCTTCGCAAGATATATTTCACACTTCGATCATTTGAAAACAAATTTCAAATTACTTTCCACATTTCAGTACTTTGAAAACAAATTCCAAATCACTTTTCCTTACGCTGAATACATTTTCAAATATTTATTCATTTCCACTGGAAATCTGCCGTGTTAAAAAATAATTCAAATCACTTATCCCAAAATATTCTTGGAACATTTAAAATAAAACCATCTTAAATACTTACTTAAAATATTGGCTATGAAAACATTATACTAATTACCATATATAAGATTTTAAGTCCCAACAAATTTTTTTAAAATAAAATTAGTAGATAAGGTATAACGATTTAAATAATTGTTTCCTAAAACAAATATCAATTTTAATCTTAAAATAATCCCTTCTATAAGCAATTAAATAAACCCCTACTTTAAAGATTTGAAACCAGTTAAGAAAATAATTTATCCAAAGTATCCTTTCTAAAACCATCCTTAAAAAATTTCAGTTTATATTTATAGGCTACTTCGAAATCATACTCAACTTTCCAGGGAAAATACATTTTTCATTTCAAAATGGTTCATTCAAATCAATTAATAAATCTTCCATGATTTATTCTAAATTTACGTTCCGAATCCGCAAATTCCTTTCACACTTTTAAAAATAACCAAATGTTTATTTCAAAACAAATTTCCCTTTTTTTGTAAATTCCTATTGTGAATTTAAACTTCTAAATATCCACTGATATACGATTTTCAAATCGATTTCCAAATATTCATTTTCAGCACCGAATTAAATTCCAAACTGATTTCCAAATTTATTTACAAATACCAAATCAATTTCAAAAATTGATCTCTAAATTTATTTCGACCCCAAATTTATCATTTTTTGAAACAAATTCCTCCTTTTAAATTTATTCAATTTTCTAAAATTAATTTACTATAAACTTTCTACTAAATTTCAAAAATCAAATTTTATCTATTTCTGGTATCCTACGATACCAAAAATATATTCGACTAAATTTTAGCCTTCAACAGTTTCAATCACAAATAGTCACACACAGATTATAAATAATGAACATACAATATTGAAACAAATTCAATTCTTTGAGGAATCCAGTTGGATCCCTCCAACCTGTTTTTCCTGCATCCACAGACGTTAGCACAACAATTAAATACCAATTCTGCTTCGAGGTGGAATATCGCGGTATATGGGATTTATAAAATATCATCCGCTATTATGCGGCGCAATAGGGTCTAACTAATATAACTGATAATAAATTAATCATCCAAGCACACAGTCAATCAATTTTAAATTTAACTATCATAATTCAACCATCAATCAATAGCTGAAATTTTCAATCATTATAATTTGAGTGAGAAGATCTCACTTTTGCCCTTTTTATTTTGCAATCCATTTCCATTTTGGCTTGATTCCATGAATTCTAGACCTTGTAACAAATATTATAGGACTTATTATTATTTGAACTATTGAACAACTAATTCCCATTTTAATGAATTTAATTAACTAATTATTTAATTTTTATCAAACGATTGATTTTAAACAAATATTAAATTTTAAACCAATTCTTTTTAAAATGAGAATATGCATGAGGATACGTATATACATTTATTTTCCCTTAAAACTTTATATATATATTATAAAATATATATAGATAAAAAAATCTGATTTTATATAAACCAAACATTTTAAATTTCCCATTTCCAAAAATCTTATTTCTATTTATATATAAACTTTTAGAAGAATAAAATAAATCATTTAATATACCTTAATCCCATATTTAAAATAATTTGCAAATGAAAATATGTATGTAAAATTTTGTATTGATATGTTTACCTTTATATTTTTCTCTACTGTATATAATTAAAATACCAAAATACATTTTTAAATTCAATTGAAAACAAATAAAACTGCTACCTGCCATCACACTTACGAGCTCGCCGATGCCAGTACGTTCCGCGGCCACTCTCACCTTCCTCCTTGCTGACATTTCCGCCTCCAGATGAAGCTCGTTACCAGTAATCGTGAAACACCCCAAAGCTAAATCACCCTCCAGGTCGAATCGACCTTCAACCCACCATGCCACAGCTCGCCCTACATTGTCGTGGCCTCGATGCAGTTCGATTTCCCATTGTCGAACCCTAGAAAGCCTCGCGAACGAGCCCCATCGCACTAGATAACGACATCGCCTCCGAGTTGAGCTCCAGATTTCTCTCAACTGAAACCTCCACTTCGTCGCCTTGCGACCTCAAGCTCGCCGACCTCGATGTTGTCGTCGACCTAACGTTCGCTCGCGCGCGAGAGCGCCTTTTTTTTATTGATTTCGACTGATTTAATTTGGGGGAGGAAAGAAAATCTCGATTCAATCTTGTCTAAGAAAAACGAGGTCGCCATTGATTTTGAATTTTAGGACTCGATTTGAAAGAAACAGCGACGACCATGATTTCTGATTTGGTTTCTAATTTTTTTGCCGTTTAGCTTTCAACTGTCGCCCTCAAAGAAGACAGAGAAGGAAACACGATAGGACGTTATCGTGTTCAAGACGACTTGCAGCAGTAGCCTGAAGTGATAAGACAACAGCTAATGTGAAATTTTGTATCTAGCTAAAGGATTTTCTCTTTTTTCCATTCATCATTATTGTATTTATTCTTACCCACTTGTCAATGCAATTATATTATTTATTTTCAAATTTAAATTGTCCCGACATCGAAGCTAAAAAAAATTCTCGACCTCCTATCGAGGTGTGCCGCCAGGCGTTTATAATATTATACCCCCATTCCGAACGCAATGGAAAAGGTTTCGAGTCCAAATTCGATCGTATGAAGAAGATAGCTTTTTGGACTCAGTTATTAAATTAAGTTTCGATTTAATTTTCTACACGTTTGCTTATCGTACGGCCAAACGACAACTCCGATTGCTACAAAAATTGATACCCGATAATAACTAACTATTACTAATCCAATGGAACTAGTTTCGTCAAAATCCGAGACTGTACCTCGGAAGGCTATTTTTAAATATCGAATTAAATGATAAAATTTCAAAACTGAATAAAGTATTTCCAAATCAAATTCTGAAGCTTCCATTAGCCTCAGTATTATCAATATAAATTTTCTAAGCCTTTAAAATATTTTTAATTAGCATCAAATTGAGGATTTAATATTTTACCCAAATCTTCTATAATTAAATTTGATAATTAAATTGCTAAATTCATAGTTATATTTGAAATTTAAGTCAAAATAACTTCCAAATATTTAAAATCGATTAAATATTTCATTTTTAAATGTTTAATCACAACTACCACCAGACCGCTCCACCTACCCACAACTGAACCCAAAACGGTCACCTCCCCGAAGTCCATCACCACTTGAGTGCTCGTAGACCACTTCGTCAATCCCATGCGCAACATCATGAAAAAGCTCATGCACATGTACATTCATACATGTCCAGATCGTCGCATCACCATGTCCATGCTCATTTTCCAAAGCCGCAAAGGTGAGCGATTCTAAGCTCACGATTAGATTTTCGTATTGCAAGTATCCTGATGTGTTGTAAATAATTCATTGATGATTATAATCAATATTGAAATTAGGAACCATTGGTATTTAACACCGTGACTTATGATTTAGCTAAAATAGTTTAAATGTTTGATTGGAATACCAATTGCGTGAAAACATGTTAACTATGGAAAGTTTGAATATTGGATGACGATTGATTTATTAATACCTGTCACTATTATATTATTGATGTATGCATTGGTTTGGACATTGAATTTTTAACCGGGATATGGGTTAAAATGATAAATACCCAAATTTAAATCACTTGGCCTAAGATAGAAAATTTGATAATAAACACTAATTGGTCAACTAAAATTTATTTTGGATATTTAATACTTAAATTTGAAATTAAGAAATAATTTGGAGATTTAATATGAATTTATAATTTAAATTTTATGTTGAAGTTAATATTTGATTTTGAAATCTATTAAGTTGTTTAGATTTTAAAATGAAAGATTAATTGAACTATTTTAAATTATGAAATTAGTTATAATGGTTATGTTAAATGTTAATAATTTTAAAAATCTTTAAGTTGGTGGTTTGAAATTTAATAAAGTGTTAATATTGTATATGTAATTAAATTTTAAATGAAGATTTAATTAAAAAGGAAATTCTAATTTAATTTAATTGGATTAAACTATAATAATTGAAATTTTAAAATAAAGATTTTCTTTAATTAAAGAGATATTTTTAATTGATTTTATTGAATTAATATAAAGGCTAAACTAAATTATCTAAGTTAAAGTTTAATTAATAGTGTTAAGTTAAGTAGTTAAGTAAATTAATTTCCGAAGTGTAATTAAGTTGAATATTTAACTTTTGTAGTCAATACTTTATTAATTCCGTTAATTTGAAAAGTTATTAAATTTGGATAACTTAGTACAAGTGTAATATTTGTTTAAAGATGAATCTTTGATTTTAAACCCAAGTTTGTCGAAGTCAAATGATGGGAAGTGGTTTGAAAATAAAAGATATTTTGATTTAATAAACCATCCTCGGTGTGAAAATGACGTGGGTTATTAAAGAGACCGGAGCCAAATATGGGCATACTCTCCATCGATACCGGATCCACTTTAATAACTGTGTACATGGAATGATGATCCACAACAAAATGGTTGGATTTGGCGTACGATTGATGGATTTGAAGAAAAAGAATGATGATGGATTTTCCTGGCACTTGTGCCAATTTGAAATGACTAAAACAGGAGCCGTACAGGCCAAGTGGGCTAGCTACCCCAAGCAGACGCAGTTCTTCATTTGAGTATACTATTTTGACTGTTATTTTTGATCACCGTTCGATTATAGGAGTGTTGGACGCGGTGGGCGATCATAGCTATGATGCGTTATCACCAATTGGGAAGGGCAAACTAGTAGTATCCTACCTTGGGCATTGCCTCACGTGCCTTGTCATACTTTTATCCCTATACGAGAAACAAACGATTTTCATTTAGTGTTGTCGTATCATGGCTCATCCCTGACTATCGACGTGCTATTGGTGGTTTTAAATGCAAATTGTACGACAATGCTTAAAAACGATTTGGGGGGGATTAATTTAAAGCCTTAACGCGAGAAAAACATTTACTTTACTAATAGATACTACATATATAGCGTATCCTATTGTATATATAAATAGTTTAACGGATCCTTATGAGATTGTAACGACCCGTAATTTTCGATCACTAAATTTTGTTAATTTAATAAGTTTTGGTAATTTAATTCGGAAAGAAAATAAAAAAATATGTAATTAATAATGAAATCACTAAAATAAAGGTAATAATGTTATGCACGTTAATAAATAAGTAAATTAGTGCAATCCTAATTAATTGAAACAATTGTAGGGTTATAATTGATTGTATTTAGTAAACTGGGAAATAAATTTCAATAAGTGTAGTTAAATATTGTTAATGTAAATTAAGACAATACTTGAAAATAATGTCAATTCCATTTATAATATGACAATTGGTTGATAAAAAGAATGGAAAATCAAGATTTATTAATTTATTGGAATTTAAATTTAGTAATTGGATTAATTGCAAATAAATGAAATTAAATATTTAAATATTACCTTAATGGAGATTAAGATGAAATTTGAGAGTATTGATGTAATAAACCATGAACCAATGTCAATTTCATCCGTTTGATAATAATTCATTGAATACAGGATTTAAAATCAAATAAATGGGTTTATTGGAATTTCAATTGATAGTTAGTGAATTTATTTAAATTTGAAATTTAATACGGTGATGGGTAAATTAATTAACTTAAATTGGATATCTAAACTTGTCTAAATTGTTGGGAAGGTTTAACAAATAAAAAATGATAAGGTTTGTCGATTATAGAATTTAAACTGAAGAAGTGATTAATTAAATTATTTAATTTACTGGAAAATAGCCATTTTCGCCACTAACTCGAATTTCGATGAATTTAGTTTCATCGGATCCGTAACGGTGAATTACTGTAGGATTATAAGTTTCGTGGCGATCGGACTTGTCGTTTGATCGTCGGGCTCGAAATGCCTAGAAATCAATGAAATTGAAATAAATTGAAATCAATTTGAAATAACTTGATTTTAGCATAACTTCTTCATACGATGGAATTTGGACTTTAAACTTATTCCATTGACTTTAAAATATTTTAAAACATCTATTTTGATATATGGGTTGACCCAATTTCGTTCCGGAGTCGGAACGGGCATTTTGGGCCATTTATCGTTCAACTTTCGATCCAAAACAATCCGGTCCATTCTAATTTTACCTTTGCATACACACACACACACACACACATATATATACCTCGTTATAAACCCTAGCCTATTTCTTATTTTTTTTTCTGTACGTACAATTCCAATTGCTCCTCTTTCTCAATGGCAGACAAACTCTAAATTTTACAATCAATTGCAAATCAAAATTTCTACTTCAAAATTTCAAACACCACAAACTATGTAGAATTGTATATGGATTTGAAGCTCTCGACGAGCGCAAGTTAGATACATGATTCATTTTTTAAGTTGAGTTCGATGTGGCCGGAAATCGATGGAATACTCAAGGTCATTCATCGCGCTTCGATGAACGTTGTCGGATCGTCGAATTGATTTAGGGGTTTTGTAGAGTGGGCAAAGGGCAGTTCATCGGCATGAGTTGCTTGGTGTTTTGAAGGGTAGATCGACGGCAATAATTCGATTAGGGTTTAATGACAACGGCGGATGCTGGCTCGGGCGTAGTGATTTTCGTTGGCGAGGTGGTCGCGGCCATGGGGGAGTCGACGCTGGCGATCTCGGTGCGAAATTCTAACGTGGTCGCGGTGGGCTTTGGCGCGTACGAGGAGTGGAGTTGGCGGCTATGGTTCGAGCGAACCTGGTGTAGGATCTAGATTAACCCTAGAGGGGCGGGGGGTGAATAGGGTTATAGCAATTTTTCTTGATTTAAACACAAAAATAAACTGCAGAAATAAATATACTGAAAAGTAAATCACACACAAGATTTACCCAGTGTAACGACTCGGATTTTGCCCGCTCGAAAATCGACATCCATACTTCAAATCGTACTCGAATGTCATAGATTCGACCGTTCAAATCCGATTCGCCGGAGCTTATAACAATCATTAAGTAAACAACACAGCGGAATAAAAGAATAATACATTGATATACAGCTTTGATACAATATCTGATACAACAGATGATCCAATAGATATCAATATACATCAGAGATATGATACAATAAAATAGCAGCGGAAAAGAAAATAGATAACATCTAGCAGCGGAACAATATAACTCTTAGATAGTCTTCAAAAGAGAACTCCGAGAACTGCAACTCCATTTCCAAGAATCAATCCAGCAATAGCTCGAACTCCCAATAACAATGCACAAAGATAAGCAAGACTGGTGCGATCCAAAGACTGAACTAACTCCAGATAATCCACTATATCTAACTATCTGTAAAACCCAACTCTAGACTGCTCGTGTAGAAAATAATGAGCACCCAGAGTTTAGGAAGGAAACAATAAACTCCGGATCAGTCGTGGGACTGGTGTGAGCAACAAAACAGTTTATCTATTAAAAACATTCAACAAAAGATTTTCAAAGTCAATTCGCAATGCTTTTGAAAAATGAGACTACCATAAGGCCTCCCGCACACACACACAATGCAAACGCAGAATCGGAGGAGATTTCTCCTTATGATAGTCAAAGATGCTTGATACGCATTAAAAAGAACATTTGATATTATTACTAGTGCATAGTGTAGTAAAAATTCATTTCGAAAGTAAAGATATAAATCTTAGCCAGCATAGACATTCCGCACTTATGCCTACTATAGCTACCATGTTCAATAGCAGGTTACCGCCACATTCCATGGCAGGTTCTACAACTAATACTGTACAAGGTTCGTATTGTTTCTTTGGATTTCCAACGAATGATCTGGCCAAGGAACTTCCCATTGCCACATGAGAATGCCTCTGGATGGACATCTCCGAGAACCAAACCGGATCTCTGCCAACACAAGGCCGGGTTATCCCTAACTGAGTAACAACTGACCGAATATGTCATCCCCCGCTCCTTTGGGACCTTTATCCGAGAGCTCTCTAATCAATTCACACAATCATAACAAAGTGTTTTCAACATGAGTAAGTATCTGGGCTCCATACCATGATACCACCCTTTTCCAGAAGGAAATGCACACATCCTAAAGGGCGCTACCCCTCATAACCTTGCCGCATCTTTCCTGTTTTGACCATTCACGGGGTGTGAGGCTCGACGAAGTCACGTCCAAAAAAACATACTTTATACAAAAGCCATGCTTTGGGTCAACAAATGATCATAGAAATGATCACTAAGATAGACGATCAAATAAATGATCTTATCACAAATAATCAACACAATGATCATTTCACAGCAACACTCAGTATGTCACATTACCAAATTGGGAACATATCGCTGATAACTTCAACTACATAACCTCTGAGCTCGTACGTCTCAGAGAAGGGTGTTAAGCTAAAAGAATAAATTCTTCGCCACCAACAGAAATATATTTGAAAGAAATCGGCTTTATATCTCAATTTGTAATGTCAGACATACTATCCATACAAGTCTGTTCTGGGTTCGAACAGAACCGAAGGCACTTACAAAGAAGTCCTTGCAACCCGGATATTCACAATCCCGATCGGATTTCCCATCACTTAGGGAATCTCTATACCAGGAGCTACCCAGTGCAGAGACAATCGATAGGTCATCCTATCGCTTTCGCAAATACCCGGTCTTCATCACCGGTCTTTAAATGCTATTCATAACGTCGAATCACTTATTCGGAATGGGTTATACGACACAAAGGTCCTTTCCCGGCTAAACCGAATAGTGAGCACGATATTTCAAAAACAAATGGATAATGGGATTTCAATTAAGTCACAACTTAATAATTCAAAACTTTTCTTCAAATGGCTTAACAAATTACCATTTTCAATCTTTAAACAAAAAGATTCATTTTCACAACCTTTAACGGTTTAAACAATTTTCACATTTTAATCTTTTAAACAAAAGATTCATTCACAGATTTTCCAAATCAATTTTCATTTCAATTTGATTAACTCGTTAAATCTTTAAATCAAAGATTTAACTTATAGCCTTCAAAACAATTTCATTTCAATTTGATTTAAACAAATCATCGATTTAAATCTGTTAAAAAAAAATAAGCAGATTTAATTCATAGCTTTCAAAAAGAATTCATTCATAACTTAGAAAAATCATTTCTCTATTCGATCTTGAAATTCCCCTAATTAACTGGAATCTCAGTTCTTATCTAAAAGCGTTTATCATTTGAAAACAACAGTTTTCATTTTGGAAATCTGATTCATTTATACGAGTTGAAATCCTTGGGTTAAATTCAAATTCCCAAAAATAATACTTTTAAAAATGATTTAACTCATATTGACTAGTATAATATCATAAATTCCTAGTTTCCAATTACAGGATTAAATTTGAATATTGAATTCAAATTTAAATTAAAGTATTTAAATTCCAACACTTAATCCAGTTATTCAAAATAAATTTCCATCTTTGAAATTCCATTTCAAAAGCTTTTCACTTCTATTCCAATTCCATTTCCAAAACATTTGAATTTAAAAATTCAAATTTTAAACTATTTCAAAAATCTGCGACTTAATCGATTTCCTCGTGAAATCCATAATTGTGTGTGTATGAGTGTGGTCCAGGGGTTATACACAGTAGTGCAACATCATACAGTTATTACAGATCAGAATACAGGAATATAATTGATAAGCGATATAAGCTGTAACGCTTATCGGTTATATACAGATCACAGATAAATATGTCACAGATTGTAAATTACAGATCACCACATAAATCAGGATGTATCACAAAGCATCATATATTAGGGATATCAAACAATCAAGTCATCCAATAGAATCCAAATATTCGTAAGTAAAATCAGTTAATTATCTGATTAATTTAAATCAAATTAATTTCTTATGAATTATAAGTCCTGGTTAATTAACATTGATAATTTACAAATCATTTTGATTAATTATTCTTTAATCTTTTACTAATTATCCATTAAAAATAAATTAATTAACCTTTTATTATCAACCTTTAATTATTAAACAATTAATCTTTAATTATCTAATTCACCATTTAATTAATTATCTTTAATTAATTACTCTAATTAATTTTTCCTTGATTAATTATCATTCCTTAATCAACTTCATTAAATTAAATTTAACCTTTAATTAATTAATCTCAAATTAATTATCATTTTTGGGTCAATCACATTATGCTTTGTATTAAATATTGATTAATCACTTGATTAAATCAATCTTTATCATTTATTAATATTTAATTAAATAATTATCCTTTAATTATTCATCATTAATAAATTAGCTCTTAACAAATTAATTAATTTTTTTTTTTCAGTACTTAATTAACCTTTAATTAGTTAATCTTTTAATTTATCACATTAATTTATTCAATTAAATCTTTAATAAATTAACCCTTTTTAATTAAATCTTTAATTAAAAACTTAATTTAAATTGAAATAATTTACTTTTAAACCTTAAACCAATCCCATACTTAAATAAAACAATTATTTAAAAGAATGAGTTAAAAATGTTTAAAACTTGAATTTTGTTTTAAAATTTCAAAAACTGTTTTTATACCTACCCGGGCCCTGCTTCGAGTCAAACCCCATTCTACCCGAAGACAACTTCGAGTTTTTCCCCAAACTTACCCGAGCTTTATAAATTTCAAATTTTTGTTTAAGTGTTAAAAATTGACCCGGTATCATGCCAAAATAACTCGAGTTCGACTTCAAGCTCGAGCTTCATTTTCTCGTGTACGACTTCGAGTCGCGTTGCTTCTTCCCCAAATCAATACAGCAACCCCTAACTACCAGCCGTCTCGTGCACGTACACGTGCACATCGCCTCTGGCGATGTTCCGGCATCACCCCGTGGTCGAACACGTCGACGATCACTACCAGATCGATTTGCCACCACCTAAACTCCGCCTAAATCTTGAATTCGAATTCGAGAGAAACTCGCAGCCTGGAAACTCGAGAACAACTTCCTCTCGAAACCTGGCAACGCCATTCCCTCGAGACTCCGACCACTAGATCACCAGTCCCTCTGGCCACAGCTTCGCCAACCTCTTCCTTACCACCCCCCAAGATCACGTGCAACTCGATGCCCTGTGGACGTCGAACGAATCCATTTTCATAGCCTTGGTAAAACTAGGTTTAGAAACTAAACCTCGCCACCGCCGCTGCCACGTGCAACTGCCGACCCTCTCCTATTTTTCTCCGATGCCCCGTAGGCTCCTCTACCTCCCCACAAAGCTTCGACCACCGATCATCCTCCGATCAACAGCATTTGATTCAAACCCGAATTTCAAACAAAAATAAACCGCACTTAATTCTTTGATCTAAAAATCATGAGATTTGCTTTAAAAATCATATTTTTGTATGAGAATTAAATTTACATACCTGAATTCATGAAATGAGAGGTTTGCATTTTGACTTGTATAAAGATTTGCTCAGATGTTTTGATGTACAGGAATATTTACAAATTGTTTTATCTGAAATAAAATTTTAAAGCTTAATTTCTGAACAAACAAACAATCTTTGTTTGTATTTTACATTCTAATAGTTATTAGATTAAGAGAGAAAGATTTATTTGCAAATATGGATTTTTAACAGGAAATAGAAACAGAGGTATCAAAGTGTTACAGGCATACTCAGATTCCCCCCCCCCATTCACATATATACATATTTCTAAATATTTACAAGCAACAAGTTCAGAGACTTAAGTTTTAGAAGAGTGATGTTACTCACAGCATCAATAAACAACAAAATAGAGTATGTTTTAGGTAGGAGTTTACTCACTTTAACTTGAAGAACAGAGGGCAACTCTGTGCTTTGAACCTGCAGTATTGATCTTGTTTAAATCATGTTTTGCTTCTGTGATCCTACTTTTATTTTGATGCCCATGAATCTTACATCCAGGCCTTGATTCTGGTTTTAGTTGTAACTGAAGCTTTACAGTATTTTTCTATTTGCCAAACTGTTTTGATTTTTATACTGCCTTCAGATTTTTTTTTTTTATAC
Organism: Allium cepa; assembly: GCA_030765085.1. Classification (NCBI taxonomy): domain Eukaryota; kingdom Viridiplantae; phylum Streptophyta; class Magnoliopsida; order Asparagales; family Amaryllidaceae; genus Allium; species Allium cepa. The sequence goes on from CM060937.1 coordinate 950,946,172, forward strand.
TTGCCTAGCATATTTACTGTCTTGTTGTATACAATTGTTAATACCACACTTCATATATTGGTTATAAATTAGCACTTTATAATGTAAATAAGTTTCTATTTTAATTATGTTGTTAAGTTATTAGTTAATGTTTTTACTTACTTCTTATTTTTAGCTGAGTATATATATTGCTTTGAAATTTTGATGAATAACATGTTTTTAGATTTAATTAATTTGTCTCTATGTTCTACTTTGTTTTGTTTCTCATTTATGCATTTGTTTATTTATGTAAAAATATATACTTTTATTTTGCTTACTTAAATGTATTTGTTTTATTCTTGCATTTTAAATTTACTTCTATTTTTATTTTACTCTTATTACTTTTTGTCTTGTATTTATTATATATATTTTATATAACTCAAATTATCATCATTTATAAATTTTTAAATCAATCTATTTATTTATTTTTATACTTGTGTCCAAAGTATATTATTTATTATTTAAAAATCATTTATTTAAGAATTTATTTAAAATCCAATATATACATATATATTCTCGTATATACAAAATTTCAAACCCATATGACTTAATATATTTTCTATTTGATTCGGGGAAACTCGCATCAATCCATCTATACATTTCACAATTTTAATTCAAAAATTCATTTAAATTATCAATTTAAATTAAATTAAAATCTAGGGTCGTTACAAACTTCCCCACTTAAAAGAATTTCGTCCTCGAAATTCGCAGGCACGAAAACAACACAGATAGATGAAAGATAGAGAAATATCTTTTCAAATCAAGCTGGATATCAATTCTGCATTTGGCTCACTAAATCAGAACATCAATAATAGATACAAGAAATTATAATAAAATTTCAAATTTTGGTTAAAATCATTTTATCGATACAATTCTAATCATTCTTCATATTCTATTAATCAATTTAATTCAATTAAAATTTCCAATTTCTAATTCATTTATTAGAGTTTAAATCGAAAAACCGATAAGAAATCGATGAAGATACGAAGTAAAATTTCCTACAACGATTCGTAGAGCATCACCGCACCGAAAACTTCTTCTTGTAGCTGGTGCGAAGCAATCAAAAGAATTTAGAAACGAATCAAAGAAATTTGATAGAGAAAGATTGTTTCCACTGTTGTTACAGAGTATTGACCAATTATAGTCGTATTTCCTTGTCCTCTATCTCGTTTTCTTCTTGGACTCATACTTACTATCAGTGGATAGTAAAAGAATTTACTGAGGCATTCAAACGGATATCTTAAGGATTACTCATTCTAGGATTTACTTCATCCTATCTCTAATGAGCTACTTAATGTGTTACACTCCTGAGCTAAAGTTCAACCCTTAGCTCTGATACCAAATTGTAACGACTCGGATTTTGCCCGCTCGAAAATCGACATCCATACTTCAAATCGTACTCGAATGTCATAGATTCGACCGTTCAAATCCGATTCGCCGGAGCTTATAACAATCATTAAGTAAACAACACAGCGGAATAAAAGAATAATACATTGATATACAGCTTTGATACAATATCTGATACAACAGATGATCCAATAGATATCAATATACATCAGAGATATGATACGATAAAATAGCAGCGGAAAAGAAAATAGATAACATCTAGCAGCGGAACAATATAACTCTTAGATAGTCTTCAAAAGAGAACTCCGAGAACTGCAACTCCATTTCCAAGAATCAATCCAGCAATAGCTCGAACTCCCAATAACAATGCACAAAGATAAGCAAGACTGGTGCGATCCAAAGACTGAACTAACTCCAGATAATCCACTATATCTAACTATCTGTAAAACCCAACTCTAGACTGCTCGTGTAGAAAATAATGAGCACCCAGAGTTTAGGAAGGAAACAATAAACTCCGGATCAGTCGTGGGACTGGTGTGAGCAACAAAACAGTTTATCTATTAAAAACATTCAACAAAAGATTTTCAAAGTCAATTCGCAATGCTTTTGAAAAATGAGACTACCATAAGGCCTCCCGCACACACACACAATGCAAACGCAGAATCAGAGGAGATTTCTCCTTATGATAGTCAAAGATGCTTGATACGCATTAAAAAGAACATTTGATATTATTACTAGTGCATAGTGTAGTAAAAATTCATTTCGAAAGTAAAGATATAAATCTTAGCCAGCATAGACATTCCGCACTTATGCCTACTATAGCTACCATGTTCAATAGCAGGTTACCGCCACATTCCATGGCAGGTTCTACAACTAATACTGTACAAGGTTCGTATTGTTTCTTTGGATTTCCAACGAATGATCAGGCCAAGGAACTTGCCATTGCCACATGAGAATGCCTCTGGATGGACATCCCCGAGAACCAAACCGGATCTCTGCCAACACAAGGCCGGGTTACCCCTAACTGAGTAACAACTGACCGAATATGCCATCCCCCGGTCCTTTGGGACCTTTATCCGAGAGCTCTCTAATCAATTCACACAATCATAACAAAGTGTTTTCAACATGAGTAAGTATCTGGGCTCCATACCATGATACCACCCTTTTCCAGAAGGAAATGCACACATCCTAAAGGGCGCTACCCCTTATAACCTTGCCGCATCTTTCCTGTTTTGACCATTCACGGGGTGTGAGGCTCGACGAAGTCACGTCCAAAAAAACATACTTTATACAAAAGCCATGCTTTGGGTCAACAAATGATCATAGAAATGATCACTAAGATAGACGATCAAATAAATGATCCTATCACAAATAATCAACACAATGATCATTTCACAGCAACACTCAGTATGTCACATTACCAAATTGGGAACATATCGCTGATAACTTCAACTACATAACCTCTGAGCTCGTACGTCTCAGAGAAGGGTGTTAAGCTAAAAGAATAAATTCTTCGCCACCAACAGAAATATATTTGAAAGAAATCGGCTTTATATCTCAATTTGTAATGTCAGACATACTATCCATACAAGTCTGTTCTGGGTTCGAACAGAACCGAAGGCACTTACAAAGAAGTCCTTGCAACCCGGATATTCATAATCCCGATCGGATTTCCCATCACTTAGGGAATCTCTATACCAGGAGCTACCCAGTGCAGAGACAATCGATAGGTCATCCTATCGCTTTCGCAAATACCCGGTCTTCATCACCGGTCTTTAAATGCTATTCATAACGTCGAATCACTTATTCAGAATGGGTTATACGACACAAAGGTCCTTTCCCGGCTAAACCGAATAGTGAGCACGATATTTCAAAAACAAATGGATAATGGGATTTCAATTAAGTCACAACTTAATAATTCAAAACTTTTCTTCAAATGGCTTAACAAATTACCATTTTCAATCTTTAAACAAAAAGATTCATTTTCACAACCTTTAACGGTTTAAACAATTTTCACATTTTAATCTTTTAAACAAAAGATTCATTCACAGATTTTCCAAATCAATTTTCATTTCAATTTGATTAACTCGTTAAATCTTTAAATCAAAGATTTAACTTATAGCCTTCAAAACAATTTCATTTCAATTTGATTTAAACAAATCATCAATTTAAATCTGTTAAAAAAAATAAGCAGATTTAATTCATAGCTTTCAAAAAGAATTCATTCATAACTTAGAAAAATCATTTCTCTATTCAATCTTGAAATTCCCCTAATTAACTGGAATCTCAGTTCTTATCTAAAAGCGTTTATCATTTGAAAACAACAGTTTTCATTTTGGAAATCTGATTCATTTATACGAGTTGAAATCCTTGGGTTAAATTCAAATTCCCAAAAATAATACTTTTAAAAATGATTTAACTCATATTGACTAGTATAATATCATAAATTCCTAGTTTCCAATTACAGGATTAAATTTGAATATTGAATTCAAATTTAAATTAAAGTATTTAAATTCCAACACTTAATCCAGTTATTCAAAATAAATTTCCATCTTTGAAATTCCATTTCAAAAGCTTTTCACTTCTATTCCAATTCCATTTCCAAAACATTTGAATTTAAAAATTCAAATTTTAAACTATTTCAAAAATCTGCGACTTAATCGATTTCCACGTGAAATCCATAATTGTGTGTGTATGAGTGTGGTCCAGGGGTTATACACAGTAGTGCAACATCATACAATTATTACAGATCAGAATACAGGAATATAATTGATAAGCGATATAAGCTATAACGCTTATCGGTTATATACAGATCACAGATAAATATGTCACAGATAGTAAATTACAGATCACCACATAAATCAGGATGTATCACAAATCATCATATATTAGGGATATCAAACAATCAAGTCATCCAATAGAATCCAAATATTCGTAAGTAAAATCAGTTAATTATCTGATTAATTTAAATCAAATTAATTTCTTATGAATTATAAGTCCTGGTTAATTAACATTGATAATTTACAAATCATTTTGATTAATTATTCTTTAATCTTTTACTAATTATCCATTAAAAATAAATTAATTAACCTTTTATTATCAACCTTTAATTATTAAACAATTAATCTTTAATTATCTAATTCACCATTTAATTAATTATCTTTAATTAATTACTCTAATTAATTTTTCCTTGATTAATTATCATTCCTTAATCAACTTCATTAAATTAAATTTAACCTTTAATTAATTAATCTCAAATTAATTATCATTTTTGGGTCAATCACATTATGCTTTGTATTAAATATTGATTAATCACTTGATTAAATCAATCTTTATCATTTATTAATATTTAATTAAATAATTATCCTTTAATTATTCATCATTAATAAATTAGCTCTTAACAAATTAATTAATTTTTTTTTTCAGTACTTAATTAACCTTTAATTAGTTAATCTTTTAATTTATCACATTAATTTATTCAATTAAATCTTTAATAAATTAACCCTTTTTAATTAAATCTTTAATTCAAAACTTAATTTAAATTGAAATAATTTACTTTTAAACCTTAAACCAATCCCATACTTAAATAAAACAATTATTTAAAAGAATGAGTTAAAAATGTTTAAAACTTGAATTTTGTTTTAAAATTTCAAAAACTGTTTTTATACCTACCCGGGCCCTGCTTCGAGTCAAACCCCATTCTACCCGAAGACAACTTCGAGTTTTTCCCCAAACTTACCCGAGCTTTATAAATTTCAAATTTTTGTTTAAGTGTTAAAAATTGACCCGGTATCATGCCAAAATAACTCGAGTTCGACTTCGAGCTCGAGCTTCATTTTCTCGTGTACGACTTCGAGTCGCGTTGCTTCTTCCCCAAATCAATACAGCAACCCCTAACTACCAGCCGTCTCGTGCACGTACACGTGCACATCGCCTCTGGCGATGTTCCGGCATCACCCCGTGGTCGAACACGTCGACGATCACTACCAGATCGATTTGCCACCACCTAAACTCCGCCTAAATCTCGAATTCGAATTCGAGAGAAACTCGCAGCCTGGAAACTCGAGAACAACTTCCTCTCGAAACCTGGCAACGCCATTCCCTCGAGACTCCGACCACTAGATCACCAGTCCCTCTGGCCACAGCTTCGCCAACCTCTTCCTTACCACCCCCCAAGATCACGTGCAACTCGATGCCCTGTGGACGTCGAACGAATCCATTTTCATAGCCTTGGTAAAACTAGGTTTAGAAACTAAACCTCGCCACCGCCGCTGCCACGTGCAACTGCCGACCCTCTCCTATTTTTCTCCGATGCCCCGTAGGCTCCTCTACCTCCCCACAAAGCTTCGACCACCGATCATCCTCCGATCAACAGCATTTGATTCAAACCCGAATTTCAAACAAAAATAAACTGCACTTAATTCTTTGATCTAAAAATCATGAGATTTGCTTTAAAAATCATATTTTTGTATGAGAATTAAATTTACATACCTGAATTCATGAAATGAGAGGTTTGCATTTTGACTTGTATAAAGATTTGCTCAGATGTTTTGATGTACAGGAATATTTACAAATTGTTTTATCTGAAATAAAATTTTAAAGCTTAATTTCTGAACAAACAAACAATCTTTGTTTGTATTTTACATTCTAATAGTTATTAGATTAAGAGAGAAAGATTTATTTGCAAATATGGATTTTTAACAGGAAATAGAAACAGAGGTATCAAAGTGTTACAGGCATACTCAGATTCCCCCCCCCCCATTCACATATATACATATTTCTAAATATTTACAAGCAACAAGTTCAGAGACTTAAGTTTTAGAAGAGTGATGTTACTCACAGCATCAATAAACAACAAAATAGAGTATGTTTTAGGTAGGAGTTTACTCACTTTAACTTGAAGAACAGAGGGCAACTCTGTGCTTTGAACCTGCAGTATTGATCTTGTTTAAATCATGTTTTGCTTCTGTGATCCTACTTTTATTTTGATGCCCATGAATCTTACATCCAGGCCTTGATTCTGGTTTTAGTTGTAACTGAAGCTTTACAGTATTTTTCTATTTGCCAAACTGTTTTGATTTTTATACTGCCTTCAGATTTTTTTTTTATACTTTCCTAGCATATTTACTGTCTTGTTGTATACAATTGTTAATACCACACTTCATATATTGGTTATAAATTAGCACTTTATAATGTAAATAAGTTTCTATTTTAATTATGTTGTTAAGTTATTAGTTAATGTTTTTACTTACTTCTTATTTTTAGCTGAGTATATATATTGCTTTGAAATTTTGATGAATAACATGTTTCTAGATTTAATTAATTTGTCTCTATGTTCTACTTTGTTTTGTTTCTCATTTATGCATTTGTTTTTTATGTAAAAATATATACTTTTATTTTGCTTACTTAAATGTATTTGTTTTATTCTTGCATTTTAAATTTACTTCTATTTTTATTTTACTCTTATTACTTTTTGTCTTGTATTTATTATATATATTTTATATAACTCAAATTATCATCATTTATAAATTTTTAAATCAATCTATTTATTTATTTTTATACTTGTGTCCAAAGTATATTATTTATTATTTAAAAATCATTTATTTAAGAATTTATTTAAAATCCAATATATACATATATATTCTCGTATATACAAAATTTCAAACCCATATGACTTAATATATTTTCTATTTGATTCGGGGAAACTCGCATCAATCCATCTATACATTTCACAATTTTAATTCAAAAATTCATTTAAATTATCAATTTAAATTAAATTAAAATCTAGGGTCGTTACAAACTTCCCCACTTAAAAGAATTTCGTCCTCGAAATTCGCAGGCACGAAAACAACACAGATAGATGAAAGATAGAGAAATATCTTTTCAAATCAAGCTGGATATCAATTCTGCATTTGGCTCACCAAATCAGAACATCAATAATAGATACAAGAAATTATAATAAAATTTCAAATTTTGGTTAAAATCATTTTATCGATACAATTCTAATCATTCTTCATATTCTATTAATCAATTTAATTCAATTAAAATTTCCAATTTCTAATTCATTTATTAGAGTTTAAATCGAAAAACCGATAAGAAATCGATGAAGATACGAAGTAAAATTTCCTACAACGATTCGTAGAGCATCACCGCACCGAAAACTTCTTCTTGTAGCTGGTGCGAAGCAATCAAAAGAATTTAGAAACGAATCAAAGAAATTTGATAGAGAAAGATTGTTTCCACTGTTGTTACAGAGTATTGACCAATTATAGTCGTATTTCCCTGTCCTCTATCTCGTTTTCTTCTTGGACTCATACTTACTATCAGTGGATAGTAAAAGAATTTACTGAGGCATTCAAACGGATATCTTAAGGATTACTCATTCTAGGATTTACTTCATCCTATCTCTAATGAGCTACTTAATGTGTTACACTCCTGAGCTAAAGTTCAACCCTTAGCTCTGATACCAAATTGTAACGACTCGGATTTTGCCCGCTCGAAAATCGACATCCATATTTCAAATCGTACTCGAATGTCATAGATTCGACCGTTCAAATCCGATTCGCCGGAGCTTATAACAATCATTAAGTAAACAACACAGCGGAATAAAAGAATAATACATTGATATACAGCTTTGATACAATATCTGATACAACAGATGATCCAATAGATATCAATATACATCAGAGATATGATACAATAAAATAGCAACGGAAAAGAAAATAGATAACATCTAGCAGCGGAACAATATAACTCTTAGATAGTCTTCAAAAGAGAACTCCGAGAACTGCAACTCCATTTCCAAGAATCAATCCAGCAATAGCTCGAACTCCCAATAACAATGCACAAAGATAAGCAAGACTGGTGCTATCCAAAGACTGAACTAACTCCAGATAATCCACTATATCTAACTATCTGTAAAACCCAACTCTAGACTGCTCGTGTAGAAAATAATGAGCACCCAGAGTTTAGGAAGGAAACAATAAACTCCGGATCAGTCGTGGGACTGGTGTGAGCAACAAAACAGTTTATCTATTAAAAACATTCAACAAAAGATTTTCAAAGTCAATTCGCAATGCTTTTGAAAAATGAGACTACCATAAGGCCTCCCGCACACACACACAATGCAAACGCAGAATCGGAGGAGATTCTCCTTATGATAGTCAAAGATGCTTGATACGCATTAAAAAGAACATTTGATATTATTACTAGTGCATAGTGTAGTAAAAATTCATTTCGAAAGTAAAGATATAAATCTTAGCCAGCATAGACATTCCGCACTTATGCCTACTATAGCTACCATGTTCAATAGCAGGTTACCGCCACATTCCATGGCAGGTTCTACAACTAATACTGTACAAGGTTCGTATTGTTTCTTTGGATTTCCAACGAATGATCAGGCCAAGGAACTTCCCATTGCCACATGAGAATGCCTCTGGATGGACATCCCCGAGAACCAAACCGGATCTCTGCCAACACAAGGCCGGGTTACCCCTAACTGAGTAACAACTGACCGAATATGCCATCCCCCGTCCTTTGGGACCTTTATCCGAGAGCTCTCTAATCAATTCACACAATCATAACAAAGTGTTTTCAACATGAGTAAGTATCTGGGCTCCATACCATGATACCACCCTTTTCCAGAAGGAAATGCACACATCCTAAAGGGCGCTACCCCTCATAACCTTGCCGCATCTTTCCTGTTTTGACCATTCACGGGGTGTGAGGCTCGACGAAGTCACGTCCAAAAAAACATACTTTATACAAAAGCCATGCTTTGGGTCAACAAATGATCATAGAAATGATCACTAAGATAGACGATCAAATAAATGATCCTATCACAAATAATCAACACAATGATCATTTCACAGCAACACTCAGTATGTCACATTACCAAATTGGGAACATATCGCTGATAACTTCAACTACATAACCTCTGAGCTCGTACGTCTCAGAGAAGGGTGTTAAGCCAAAAGAATAAATTCTTCGCCACCAACAGAAATATATTTGAAAGAAATCGGCTTTATATCTCAATTTGTAATGTCAGACATACTATCCATACAAGTCTGTTCTGGGTTCGAACAGAACCGAAGGCACTTACAAAGAAGTCCTTGCAACCCGGATATTCATAATCCCGATCGGATTTCCCATCACTTAGGGAATCTCTATACCAGGAGCTACCCAGTGCAGAGACAATCGATAGGTCATCCTATCGCTTTCGCAAATACCCGGTCTTCATCACCGGTCTTTAAATGCTATTCATAACGTCGAATCACTTATTCGTAATGGGTTATACGACACAAAGGTCCTTTCCCGGCTAAACCGAATAGTGAGCACGATATTTCAAAAACAAATGGATAATGGGATTTCAATTAAGTCACAACTTAATAATTCAAAACTTTTCTTCAAATGGCTTAACAAATTACCATTTTCAATCTTTAAACAAAAAGATTCATTTTCACAACCTTTAACGGTTTAAACAATTTTCACATTTTAATCTTTTAAACAAAAGATTCATTCACAGATTTTCCAAATCAATTTTCATTTCAATTTGATTAACTCGTTAAATCTTTAAATCAAAGATTTAACTTATAGCCTTCAAAACAATTTCATTTCAATTTGATTTAAACAAATCATCAATTTAAATCTGTTAAAAAAAATAAGCAGATTTAATTCATAGCTTTCAAAAAGAATTCATTCATAACTTAGAAAAATCATTTCTCTATTCAATCTTGAAATTCCCCTAATTAACTGGAATCTCAGTTCTTATCTAAAAGCGTTTATCATTTGAAAACAACAGTTTTCATTTTGGAAATCTGATTCATTTATACGAGTTGAAATCCTTGGGTTAAATTCAAATTCCCAAAAATAATACTTTTAAAAATGATTTAACTCATATTGACTAGTATAATATCATAAATTCCTAGTTTCCAATTACAGGATTAAATTTGAATATTGAATTCAAATTTAAATTAAAGTATTTAAATTCCAACACTTAATCCAGTTATTCAAAATAAATTTCCATCTTTGAAATTCCATTTCAAAAGCTTTTCACTTCTATTCCAATTCCATTTCCAAAACATTTGAATTTAAAAATTCAAATTTTAAACTATTTCAAAAATCTGCGACTTAATCGATTTCCTCGTGAAATCCATAATTGTGTGTGTATGAGTGTGGTCCAGGGGTTATACACAGTAGTGCAACATCATACAATTATTACAGATCAGAATACAGGAATATAATTGATAAGCGATATAAGCTATAACGCTTATCGGTTATATACAGATCACAGATAAATATGTCACAGATAGTAAATTACAGATCACCACATAAATCAGGATGTATCACAAATCATCATATATTAGGGATATCAAACAATCAAGTCATCCAATAGAATCCAAATATTCGTAAGTAAAATCAGTTAATTATCTGATTAATTTAAATCAAATTAATTTCTTATGAATTATAAGTCCTGGTTAATTAACATTGATAATTTACAAATCATTTTGATTAATTATTCTTTAATCTTTTACTAATTATCCATTAAAAATAAATTAATTAACCTTTTATTATCAACCTTTAATTATTAAACAATTAATCTTTAATTATCTAATTCACCATTTAATTAATTATCTTTAATTAATTACTCTAATTAATTTTTCCTTGATTAATTATCATTCCTTAATCAACTTCATTAAATTAAATTTAACCTTTAATTAATTAATCTCAAATTAATTATCATTTTTGGGTCAATCACATTATGCTTTGTATTAAATATTGATTAATCACTTGATTAAATCAATCTTTATCATTTATTAATATTTAATTAAATAATTATCCTTTAATTATTCATCATTAATAAATTAGCTCTTAACAAATTAATTAATTTTTTTTTCAGTACTTAATTAACCTTTAATTAGTTAATCTTTTAATTTATCACATTAATTTATTCAACTAAATCTTTAATAAATTAACCCTTTTTAATTAAATCTTTAATTAAAAACTTAATTTAAATTGAAATAATTTACTTTTAAACCTTAAACCAATCCCATACTTAAATAAAACAATTATTTAAAAGAATGAGTTAAAAATGTTTAAAACTTGAATTTTGTTTTAAAATTTCAAAAACTGTTTTTATACCTACCCGGGCCCTGCTTCGAGTCAAACCCCATTCTACCCGAAGACAACTTCGAGTTTTTCCCCAAACTTACCCGAGCTTTATAAATTTCAAATTTTTGTTTAAGTGTTAAAAATTGACCCGGTATCATGCCAAAATAACTCGAGTTCGACTTCGAGCTCGAGCTTCATTTTCTCGTGTACGACTTCGAGTCGCGTTGCTTCTTCCCCAAATCAATACAGCAATCCCTAACTACCAACCGTCTCGTGCACGTACACGTGCACATCGCCTCTGGCGATGTTCCGGCATCACCCCGTGGTCGAACACGTCGACAATCACTACCAGATCGATTTGCCACCACCTAAACTCCGCCTAAATCTCGAATTCGAATTCGAGAGAAACTCGCAGCCTGGAAACTCGAGAACAACTTCCTCTCGAAACCTGGCAACGCCATTCCCTCGAGACTCCGACCACTAGATCACCAGTCCCTCTGGCCACAGCTTCGCCAACCTCTTCCTTACCACCCCCCAAGATCACGTGCAACTCGATGCCCTGTGGACGTCGAACGAATCCATTTTCATAGCCTTGGTAAAACTAGGTTTAGAAACTAAACCTCGCCACCGCCGCTGCCACGTGCAACTGCCGACCCTCTCCTATTTTTCTCCAATGCCCCGTAGGCTCCTCTACCTCCCCATAAAGCTTCGACCACCGATCATCCTCCGATCAACAGCATTTGATTCAAACCCGAATTTCAAACAAAAATAAACCGCACTTAATTCTTTGATCTAAAAATCATGAGATTTGCTTTAAAAATCATATTTTTGTATGAGAATTAAATTTACATACCTGAATTCATGAAATGAGAGGTTTGCATTTTGACTTGTATAAAGATTTGCTCAGATGTTTTGATGTACAGGAATATTTACAAATTGTTTTATCTGAAATAAAATTTTAAAGCTTAATTTCTGAACAAACAAACAATCTTTGTTTGTATTTTACATTCTAATAGTTATTAGATTAAGAGAGAAAGATTTATTTGCAAATATGGATTTTTAACAGGAAATAGAAACAGAGGTATCAAAGTGTTACAGGCATACTCAGATTCCCCCCCCCCATTCACATATATACATATTTCTAAATATTTACAAGCAACAAGTTCAGAGACTTAAGTTTTAGAAGAGTGATGTTACTCACAGCATCAATAAACAACAAAATAGAGTATGTTTTAGGTAGGAGTTTACTCACTTTAACTTGAAGAACAGAGGGCAACTCTGTGCTTTGAACCTGCAGTATTGATCTTGTTTAAATCATGTTTTGCTTCTGTGATCCTACTTTTGTTTTGATGCCCATGAATCTTACATCCAGGCCTTGATTCTGGTTTTAGTTGTAACTGAAGCTTTACAGTATTTTTCTATTTGCCAAACTGTTTTGATTTTTATACTGCCTTTAGAATTTTTTTTTTCTTTGTTTAATAAGCATGGCTGAAGATAACTCTCTGATATCTTGCTTTAACATACTTGTATACATATTGCTTTTTGCCTTACTCCATCCCCTACCTACCTGTCCTTGTTCATAGCTTTGTATTTTTTTTTTTTTATTTCAGCCTTACTTACTTTATTTATATTTGTTTTATAAACTTGTACAGTTTGTTTATGTATTTATTTGTATGCATACTTTTGTTTTAGTTATATTTGCTTCTTATTTATTTTTCTCCTGGTCTTGCCTTATTACTTTGAAATTTATTTACAACTTTGTTTTTTTTTTTTTTATACTTGCCTAGCATATTTACTGTCTTGTTGTATACAATTGTTAATACCACACTTCATATATTGGTTATAAATTAGCACTTTATAATGTAAATAAGTTTCTATTTTAATTTGTTGTTAAGTTATTAGTTAATGTTTTTACTTACTTCTTATTTTCAGCTGAGTATATATATTGCTTTGAAATTTTGATGAATAACATGTTTTTAGATTTAATTAATTTGTCTCTATGTTCTACTTTGTTTTGTTTCTCATTTATGCATTTGTTTATTTATGTAAAAATATATACTTTTATTTTGCTTACTTAAATGTATTTGTTTTATTCTTGCATTTTAAATTTACTTCTATTTTTATTTTACTCTTATTACTTTTTGTCTTGTATTTATTATATATATTTTATATAACTCAAATTATCATCATTTATAAATTTTTAAATCAATCTATTTATTTATTTTTATACTTGTGTCCAAAGTATATTATTTATTATTTAAAAATCATTTATTTAAGAATTTATTTAAAATCCAATATATACATATATATTCTCGTATATACAAAATTTCAAACCCATATGACTTAATATATTTTCTATTTGATTCGGGGAAACTCGCATCAATCCATCTATACATTTCACAATTTTAATTCAAAAATTCATTTAAATTATCAATTTAAATTAAATTAAAATCTAGGGTCGTTACACCCAGCTTCGGCAACCCCTGCCTACTGCTGCATTCCCAGATTTCTATTAGAATTAAACAGTATCACGCTTACAAACACTCTAACAGACTTGCAAACCCTGCTACCGCCTATAGAGTTTTGCAAACTCGCAACCCCTGCTTACTGAACTAACTCTAAATAGACAATCAGACACAACCTAAAACCTAGGTGGTGATTTACCTAAACTCATTGATTCGTAAAATAAAAACAATAATTAAGAACAATAGAAAATAACCCTAAACTAATTAACAATATTAATAAAAGCCTATAACTAAATAGAAACAAAACCCCCTTTTATTTTTAAGACCGGCCCACTTCCTTATTTCACCCGATCCTCTTTTGTCTCGTTCGTGAGAAATAATGGCGGCTTCGTTCTGATTAGGGCTTCGTTCCCTTTTGTTCCAGTTAGGGCTTCGACTCTTTGTTCCAATTAGGGCTTCGGTTTCTTCAATTGATCTGTGATTTGTTGCCCTAGCTCACTGCTTCTCTGATGGTTGACTTTTTCTTGTTTGCAGTTGCTCGATCGAGTTCGTTGCTTGTGAATTCGGTATGTACTGTCTCCTTTTGCTTTTCTAAATTGATACTTGAACTCGATCGAAATAAATGCCGATGATGATTAGGGTTTTAATAGGATTTGATTTCCTATTTTTGCGTTCGACTGATTGCTTCAAAAATTCTTGCTTTGCCGTTCGATTACGCTTTGATGCTGAGGATTAATCTGACTTTGTCAATTTCGTATTTCTAGTAACTTGATTCACACGGCTTTGAATTGATTTCGTGATTTGTGATATTTGACTTTGTCACACGCATATCTTCGACTGTTGATTTTGAGTATGCGAATCCACTACTCTGTATTAGCTTCGGGCATCACCATTGCTTTTATATTTTCTCTGCTGCATACCACTGCATTTCACTGCACTGTTGAAATTTGTGTCTGCATTTGTTATTTCTGGAACTCGATTTGCACTTGCTCACTGCTTGATGGTCTTGTGACTCTTGCTATGCCATTGTATTTTATTCTGTATGCTTCATCGTGTTTGTTTATGCGATTCCATGGTTTTGGTTTAACTTTGTACCATTGACTTGATATTCTTAACTGCCTGTATTTTGCATTCATGTACTTGCTGCTATGTTGGTGGCAATCTTGTGTAAGTGCTTGTGTCATCACTTGTTTGCGGTGACATTGTGGTTTGCATTGAGCATATTGTATGTTTGAAATTTTGGTTTTACAGTTGCACTTGGTTTTGTTGCCTTCAGTTGCTTGTTGAAGATATTGCACTGCATCACCACTGTTCTTTGCATTTGTACATATGAATGTGCTCACTGTTGTATTACAGTACACTGCATATTAGTCTTCTCATGTTTGAGGCCGTGCTTTCATTGACATTTGTTCACTTTGATTCTGCATAACTTGTAGCTTGTTGTACATATGAACTTGCAGTTTTCTGTCCACCTGTATCATGCTTGGCTTTGTGTAGTTGATGTTGTACACTGTCTTGTGCATTGCCCCATTCACTGTTGCTGTGCAGTTGCAATGCCTTGCTTGGTCTCTGTTACATGCTTGCTGTTGCATGCTTGTGATATTCATGTTGATTTGATGATGCTGGTATTTGCTGATATATTACTTTGAATTGCATACACTTTATGTTGACATTTTCTTTGACACAGATGCTACACTTGTTCATTGTTGTTCAAGTGTACTTGTCTTCATAAAATTGTCACTGTGCTTCTGACCTTTCTGGTCTCTGATCATTGCTTGGTCATCTTGGTGGCTTGAGCATTTGGTCTGTGTTGCATTGTTCCATGTGTCTTGCCTTTGGCTGTTTGCATACACTTTTGGTCATGTTGTACTCATTTGCCACTGAGTTGCATTGTTGACTGTGTTGTTGCATTGTATTCTGGTCAGTGGTGCTTTGAGTCTGCACTGCTTGTTGATGTTGCTTGTGGCACTTGTACAGTGTTGTAGTTTGATTGTGTGCATATACACTACTGCCTTGAGTTGAACCTATCTTGGGTTTGACCTTGTTTTTGATTTCTGTGCTTTTGTTTGAATTTTGCACACGAGTTGGCGAGGCAGTGCACACGTATACGAATGTACACGTGTGTACTGCAGCCACTCATAGTTACCTGTCCCTAATAAAAATACTGATATGCACAGATATTGCACAGTCAAAAATGATGACGAACAACCCAAATAACTGAGGCAAACAATGTTTTCAAAAACCATCGTTTCTTTCAAATTTCAAAAATATTTCTCTTTCAATTTTACTGCGTTTGAAAATATTTTTGCAGATTACTCAGATGCTGGATTCAAACTGGATGATAGTTGAAGACAAAAATATGAGTGTGAGTGATATGTAGCAAGGTTGTGATGTAAATGTGAAATGTCATGTATTGTAGTCAAAATTGTATATGTATAGTGAGAGCTTGAAATTGTACTATCAAAGTTGTAATAAATATTTGTTTGAATAAAAATTTCTGTTTGAATTCAAAATCTGTTTAACTTGTTCTGTTTGAATTCAAATTCGAATTCTGTGTAATTTAATTTTATTCAACAAATATTTATTTATTTTATAAAAAATAAAATAGTACATTACCAAATACATTTAAATGAATGTATATATGTTTATTATCATCAAACAAAAATCATATAGCGCAAGGCGCATATTCAACAATCTCCCCCTTTTGATGATAACAAACATATATTTAAGATTTTGAATATATTAAATGTTGTTTGATAATTTCATTTGCTCCCCCTATTTGAATGCTTCCTTTTTATGTGATGCTCCCCCTACATATATGGCTCCCCCTACATATACTACAGGAATAAAAATATGTAAATGAGCCTATATGCAAATTGAAAGTTATTTGACCTTTGCTTGATTCTTTTTGACAAAATCTTAACTTTTCTCTCCCCCTTTTGTTATCAGCAAAAGAATAACAGTGTTATAAAAATAGGGTTGAAGTGATAGACATGAATCAAACATTTAACTCAATTAAATATAAATATCAAATTTCAATAAAACTCAAACAAAAATCATAATTACCCTTGTCAAGCGCATATTCCACTTTCAGAAGTGATGGGGATAAAAATCATCAAAAATCATACAATTCTGTCTATTTGTGGTATATTTATTTCAGGAAATTTGAATATCTACTAACCATGCATAAACGTTAAGACTTTTAAATGAGATTAGTAGTATTCACAATTTTTAAAAAAAAATGAAATCAAGTATCTTCTAATCACGCATGACCGTGAGGACTTTTAAATGGGATTAGAATCAACTTGTCTATTTAATTAATTAATTTTGATATGCATTCCATACATGCATACCCGTGAGGACTTTTAAATGAGCATGGAAGCACATAATCATAAATCCAAGTAATTCACCCATGCATAACCGTGAGGACTTTTAAATGAGAGTGAATACTTTGGATATTTATTTTTAAATGCTGAATATAATAAGTTGAAGCACAAATAATTTCCTTCACAGATTTAAAGATATTGAAGAACAAATGATTTCCTTTATAAACTACCACAAATTTACATACTAAATATGATCTTGAAGAGTGATGGTCGATAGAAAGATGATAGAAATAGAAATGGTCATGGAATTATTACCCAACAAAATTTTTTTATAACTCTTGTTATGAAATTCTAAAGAAATTTTCTAATTATACTTTCTCGAGTTATAATATATGATAAATATCAACACTCATCACTTTTTCAATCACTATTCATCTTTTCGATAATCATTAGGGAGTTAGATTAGTTAAAAAAAAATTGTCGTTTAGAATCAAATTCAAAAATCAAATTTTAAAAAAAATGATTAGTCAACCTCTATAATTCCCAAATCTAAACGTAATTTGGAAAATCTGTCTTCGGGGAGAGGTTTTGTGAAAATATCAGCAAGTTGAGTTTCTGTCGAAATATATTCAATGCAAATGTCTTCTTTAGCAATGTGATCTCGAAGAAAGTGGTGTCTCACATCAATGTGTTTTGTGCGAGAATGATGGACAGGATTATTTGACAAATCTATAGCACTCTTACTATCACATTTTAATGGAACTTGTTTATAGACTAAGCCAAAATCAGAAAGAGTTTGCATCATCCATAGAATTTGAGCACAACAACTTCCCAAAGCAATATATTCTGCTTCAGTGGTGGATAATGCAACACAATTCTGTTTCCGACTTGACCATGAGACTAATGAATGTCCTAGCATGAAACATGTCCCACTAGTGCTTTTTCTGTCAACTAATGAACCAGCATAATCAGCATCGGAATAACCTACTAAATCAAAATTTTCACAAGAAGGGTACCATAGTCCAAATTTGTGTGTGTGTGAAAGATATCTCAAAATTCGTTTAGTAGCTTTTAAATGAGATTCTTTGGGATTAGCTTGAAAACGTGCACACAAGCACACAGAAAACATAATATCAGGTCTAGAAGCAGTAAGATAGAGAAGTGAACCGATTATCCCTCGATATTTCTTTTGATCAATTGCAATTCCTTTCTCATCTTTGTCCAACTTTGTTGATGGGCTCATAGGAGTTCTCAATGGTTTGGAATTTTCGACTCCAAATTTCTTCAATAGCTCCAACACATATTTGGATTGTGAAATGAAAATACCATCACTGCTTTGCTTAATTTGAAATCCAAGAAAGTATTTCAATTCACCAACCAAACTCATCTCAAATTTAGCCTGCATGACTTGTTCAAAATTCTCACACAAGAGCTCATTAGTAGCACCATAGATAATATCATCCACATAAATCTGAACAATCAAAAAATTACTTTCTTTATGTAATAGAAACAGAGTCGTGTCAGCAGTTCCCTTTTTAAAACCATTTTCCAAAAGATATGTATAGAGGCAGTCATACCAAGCTCTTGGTGCTTGCTTAAGACCATATAATGCTTTTTCTAGCTTATACACATGATTTGGAAATTCATGATTTTCAAAACCGGGTGGTTGTTCAACAAAAACTTCTTCTTTTAAATCACCATTCAAAAAGGCACTTTTTACATCCATTTGTTTAAGTTTGAAACCCTTGTAACATGCAAAAATTAGCAAGATTCTAATGGCTTCTAACCTAGCAACTGGAGCAAATGTTTCATCAAAGTCTATGCCTTCTATTTGGTTGTAACCTTTTGCAACCAACCTAGCCTTGTTTCTAATTACATTTCCTGATTCATCAAATTTATTTTTAAACACCCATTTAGTCCCTACAATTGGATAGTCATTAGGCCTAGGAACTAAATTCCAAACTTTGTTTCTCTCAAATTGATTAAGTCCATTTTGCATTGCTAAAATCCAATTTTCATCATTAAGAGCCATTTCAACAGAATCAGGTTCAATTTCAGAAATAAAACCACTATGACAACAAAACGCACACAAATTTTCATCAAATGAAGAACGAGTACGTATACCTTCCGTAGGATCACCAATAATTAATTCAGGAGGATGATTAGATTTGAACCTTAATTTATCAGCATCAACAGTCCTTCTTTCAGTTTTCTCACTAAATGTCCCTTCTTCAGTGCCTTCAGGATCTACTCCATCGTCAACCATCCTTTCAGTCGTTTTTTCCAGATCAGATTCATCAAATTTCACATTGATTGACTCAACAATTGTCTTTGTTCGTTTGTTATATATCCTGTAAGCCTTACTCCTTGTTGAATAGCCTATGAAAATTCCATCATCAGCCTTTGATTCAAATTTTCCAAGTTGATCACATGTGTTAAGAATGAAACAAGGACATCCAAATATACGAAAATAAGAAATGTTAGGTTTCCTTTCATGCCACAATTCATAAGACGTTTTGCCAAGTATTGGTCTAATCATTACTCTATTCATTACATAGCACGAAGTATTCACTGCCTCTGCCCAAAAGATTAGAGGTAGCTTATACTCACTTAACATGGATCTAGCCAATTCCTGTAATGTACGATTTTTCCTTTCAACCACCCCATTTTGTTGAGGTGTTCGTGGAGCAAAAAATTCATGTTTTAAACCATTTTCTTCACAAAAATTTTCAAATTCAAAATTTTCAAATTCGCCTCCATGATCACTTCTCAAGGTTTTAATTGTAACTCCTTTTTCATTTTGAACAAGTTTTGCAAATTTTGAAAAATATTCGAAAGATTCGGACTTTTTGGCTAAAAAGTAAACCCATGTAAATCTAGAATAATCATCAACCAATACATAACAATAACGCGTTTTCCATTCAAGCTTGAAATTTCATTTGGTCCAAATAAATCCATGTGAACTAGTTCAAGGACCCTTGATGTGCTAACAATGTTTTTAGGACGAAATGATGATCGACTAAGCTTGCCCAAGGAACATGCTTTACACACTTTATTATTTTTAAATTTCTGATGTGGTAACCCTCTGACTAATTCTTTTGATTCAAGTTTTTCTAAGAGACTCATGCTAGCATGTCCAAGTCTCCTATGCCATAAATATGCCTCTTCGTCAGTGGCTACCAAACATCTAGAAAGATTTAGATTATCAAATGAAAGTGAGTTGTAACGACCCAGTATTTTCAACCCTTCGCATCCGCACATGTCGGACTTAAATTGTTCAAAATACTGCGTTGTAAAATAAATTTGGCAAAACTCAGAATATGTAGTAAATAAATCACAGAATCACATACATATATCAGAACTCACAGCGGAAATAAAATATACAGTGGTTCATGAAGCCACTATAAAACTTTAACCAAATAGAATTTACATAGTTTAGAATCTGCAATACAGATGTAGACATAAATAGAAACAGAGTCTTCCAATTTGATTGATTGCAAATAAGATAAAGACTGAAAGGCTTCCGGCAGTATGAATGATCTACGGGATGACATAACTCCGGAGAGAAACTGAAACTGCAACTCAGGCTGACCCGAGCGTAAAAATAAAACATAACACTCGAGTCAGGACATACATACTTATATAATGTAAGCTAATTCAAGTGTACTGTAATATAGAGCAAGTAACTTAAAGGATGCTTGGGACCGCCCATCCTCTAAGGATCCGTCAAACTATTTACTATGTAGTATATTGCGCTATTATACTAGTGTCTATTTATAAAATAAACTTACTTTTAAGTAGCGTTAAGGCTTTACATTTTCCACCTTAACACGTAATAGTCCCAGTAGTCCATCCAATATCATAGCTCCTCCTGATCGGGAAGCAACTAGAGGATACCACACGGGCTACGGGAGAAATCTAAACTCGTACAAGGCGCGGTATGGTAGGTGACACGGCACAACTAGGCAATGCCAGGGTAGATATACCAATTACGCATCCGGGCCGATGGTAACGCGAAGCCGCAGCAACCGCCCACCTCGAAACAACTCCCCAAATCAAAATAGAAGTGGCCACTGAATCAATCCAAAGTCATAGTATAATATCGAAGAGGAGTGTCCGATCAGAGGAATGACCTCATTAACCCGTCGATCGCTCCTGTTTTAGCCACCTTATGCCAACTCACGGGAGTCGGGTCCACGTATTTACCTTACAGGAAATGTCGCCACCAACCTACTTCATTCTGGAATCTCCACCGCGTACACGGTTAGTCAAAGTGGTTTTCGGTATCGACAGAGAGTATGTCCATATCCGATCCCGGTCTCTTTGCCAACCCATCGTTATTATAACACCGTGGTCTTTTAAAACAGTTTATACTTTAAAACCAAAATAAACATTTCTATTTCAAACTATAAACACGATATCATTCAAAACCCAAAACAATATGATACCGTTATATTCAAGTATAATTCTTTTCCAAAAACCATACTGCTTAAAATTTATAATATCTGGAAACCAAATATTTAAATTATATCTTCAAAACATAATATTTTGGAAATTTTACTTTAAAACCATAACTCCCAAACACAATGGTTTGGACATTCAACGGTATATAGAATAAATGGTTTAACTTTATGGTTACTTTGTAAAGAAGATAATTTACATAGCTTTACAAATATATTTCTTTATTTTAAACCATAATTTAAATATCACTTCATGTTCCCAAGACCATTTCAATTCCTATATATATATCCAATTGGAGTATTAATATTCAAAACTAAGGTTGGATATTTTTTCTTTCAACAAATTAGTGTTTATTATTTCGTCTTGAATATTCCCATAAATTCCATAGATAAAACTCCAAAATTATGCCATTAAAAAATTTCAAAATTTACTTAACACTAGAATGTTCATCTTAAATTTATTAAGAAAAATCCAGTTATAAATCTCATATCTTAAAGGTCTCCAAAACTTAAACATAAATATAATTTATCAAATTCCTTAAATTTCAAAACAATCAAATTCCAGATTCTATAGCACTTAGGAAATGCTACCTAAAGTTACGGGTAAAACTAGTCCAATTTCAAAAGACAGCATTTAAATGCTTTAGTAGATTGTTTAACTTAATAAATATTTCCAAATATAACTTATATATATATTTCTTAACTGAAATCTTATCCTTTCAAAAATCCAGAATTTCCAAAATAAGTTATATTCCAAAATTTTATTCAAATATTTATTTATTTATTTATTAACATTTATAACTCATTCAAAATCAATATAAAATCCTTTAAAGATATTAAATCAAATATTTAACTTCCAAAATAATTTTAAATATTTCAGAAAATATTATAAGGACCACGGGCCTGTATATAGTTTTCTAGCCTAGGTCAAGTGATACGGATTTATATCATTTCAATCCGTAATTTACAAACCCCGGGTTCTATCATTTCAAACCCGCAATCCCAAGTTAACAGTTAAACAGTTAACATAATAATAGCACAGTAATCATCATTTAGGCCTATCATTTCAGCCCACAACAATCTAAATTTAACAGGGAACTTGCAGTGGTGATTTAAGCAGTAAATAAACAAAAATATAATATAACTGCAGAAATAATACAACAGATAATAACTGATGAGGTGTCAATTTAAATGGGATTCATCATTCTACGTTATACTACAGACAGATAATATTTAAATAAAATTTTTACACATACACTTGCGATAATTCACAAAATATATGTACATATGTCTGGTGAGAAATACTCACCTTAAACGCTGCAGTGGATCTAAATCAAACACGGTATCTACTTCGGAAAAAAAAAAACGGAAAGCACGATCAAACTTCGGCGGATGCAAAGCCTTGACTTAAATCTATAAGATCCAAATACCAAGTATGCGAATTTAAAAATTACGGTCAAAGCAAAATTTCAGAACAACTGGAACGAATAGAATAAAAGAAATTTAGTTCAACTTGCTCGACTACTACAACCCGCTAACCGTCTCAACATATCCTAGGCCCATACTTCAACCGTACGCATGCATAAAATAAATTGAATAAATTGCAAAATAAATTGCAAATTTAATACAATTGATTGAATAAAAAGATGTTATGCACCCAAACAAAACAAATACATGTTTAGACATTATTAAATTATTTCTCACATTTTTAATCATATTTATCATGATCAATTATTTTCATTCTCATATATATTTATTTAAATAAAATGGCAATATTGGCAACAAACACAATACTGTTCAAATTATTCGATTTAATCAAATGTAGCCACTAACTACATTCGAATTCATTAAATAATACTTTATTTCACATACATGTTCATCATGTTTAGGCAAATTATTTCTTCTTTTACTTTTATTATTAAACATTAAAAGGTGATTATTGGTATACATCACCAATATCCTTTTATTAACCATAATAAATACAATCCATTGATATTTATCCACCCAAATTCTCAAATAAGTAGTTAAATTTATTTTTAACCATCTTAAATTTATTTCAACCATTAAAAATTGAAATAAATGTCATTTTATTATATTCACCCAAGATTTATTCATACAATATTGTTTATTTGAATTAAACAACATTTCATATCATTTTCTCCTTATCAATTTATCTTCTCCATTATTAAATTGTAATTCTTTTTTTTTTTTCTATGCCTTCCTCTTCAAACTGCACTTATCCAAATCCACAATACCACTAACTACATCATAACTACACTAATTCCATAGTCTAGCTTCCTACAATCAATCTATATCATTTCTTCCAGCCTACTACTAACAAAGTTCTATATGTATTTATAAATGGCACGGCATAATGGGGAAGTAGCCGAGCAAGGAAATCAGAGAACACAAGAAGGAGGAAGGAAAATTGGAAGAAGCAAAGAAATAAACAATGCAAATTATTTACCTGATAGAAGCTTGTACCAGAGAGGGACAAACAAGGAGATATGAAAACTTATGTGAATGAGGCAAAGTATTTATAGATAAACTTGCGAAATAAAAAGGGGAGATAAATAGGCAGGTTTGAAAACGTAAGAAATAAATGCAAGCGTTGATTTTTGAGTGCATGCGTTTAGGCAAGAGATTTATTTCCAGTTCTTCTTGTTTGAACGCTACACGAAAATTGTGATAAATGCATGCGTTGATTTCTCTTTCCAGTTTTATGTTTGAACGATATCACTCTTTTGGATTTTTTTTTTTTAGATAGCTTGCGTGATTTATACCAGTTATAATCTAAATTTAAAGCATGCGTTACTGCAAATTTGAACAGATTTGATTGAGGAAGCAAAACTTGAGCTCTTGCGTGATTTATGGTAAGCAATGAAAAAGCTTTTAACTGAAAAGGCAAAAGTAATAAATGCTTACATAAATATTTACTTGATCAATGGTTCGAAAAATTTATTTATTGCAAAACAAACGCAGTGGAAACAGAGAGATATAATGGGTATGCGAAAATTTGCAAAGATAGGAAAGATTAAATTTTGAATGCATTTAATTTAGGTGAGAGGAAAAATGGCAATTGGAAGAGTTGATATTTTTGTGGATAAGGCTGCGTGAATAAATGAATACAGTGACATGCTCAAGAAACAAATGGTAAGAGGCAAATGTCAAAATGTTAAAAGAATAAAATTTTGTGTCACGCGCAAAGGAAGGCAAATTTGATTTCCATATTCTTCTAATCAATTAATTCCCCTTTAATTGCCTTTAATTGATTTCAATTGATTACCTTATCCCTTTTAATTACCCTCCTTAATTGATTTCAATTAATTACCATATTACCAATTAATTATCCTCCTTTAATTACATACTCAAATTTGGTTACTAACTTAATTAGTTAATTAACCCTTTTTGTTAATTATCAATCCTGCGACGTCTCACATTAATCCGTCCGCTTTGTAGGCACTGGTAGCCGGACTGGTTACACGGGCAGATTTCTCCTACAAAATGGGGATTAACCTCGTGTCCTCATGCCATTAACCAAAAGAATTAACTTATTTATCTTTCATCAATTTTATTAATTTGCATTAATTATTCAATAAATTAATTCTGGTCAACTACTGAAATTTTACAATTAATTTCTCTATTAATTGTCATAATTTTTTTTTTTGAAATATCTATTAATTGTCATTAACTCCATTTTAAAATATCCGTATGTGCCTTTATTCAAGTTTTGAATTGCTAACTAGGAATAAGGTAGATTTATCAAATAAATTGATTGTAAGTTTCATTGTTTTAAATTGCTTAACAATGTTCACTGCTAACATAATTAATATGTCAAAATTGAGAATATTCCACCAACATGATTTGCATGTCATAACCTACCAAATTAACATAATTAATTAACTACTTTAATATGTTACAAATTTTCTCCTTTTCATTATTTTTAGGGAATGGGTATAACAACAGATATTATGATAATATCCAAAACATTTAGTTACCACACACTTCATTATACATTATAAAAATTTCCTTTTTTTTTTCTTCTTCTTAAATTTAGTTACAAAAATCATATTAAATTAACGAGTTTAATTCTCTAAATTAAATATTTAAACAATATTGGTAAACACAATTTATATAAATTATATTTCTAAAAACAAAAAAATTAAAAGAAATAAATAGCTAAAAACTAGGGCTGTTACACTCTCCCCCACTTAAGAACTTTTCGTCCTCGAAAAGGAACAAAAGAAAAGAAACAAAGGAAGATAAGCTAGATAAACAAGAACTTTAAACGAATAGTTCCGGATTTGAAGCACGAAGAAGATCTTCTAGAATCGGTTTTACTCTTTTCAGTTCGACCGTCGGTCTATGGGTGGTAAGCGGTGCTCAGGCCCCGATGAGTAACAAAGATTTTTAAAGATTATAGAAAAGATTTCTAAATAGACTGGTATAAGCAATAGCCTCCTCATTCTGTAGCAGATAGGGAAACCAAGGACACTTAAAGATAGTTTGAAAACAAATAAGATAATAAATTTGCAATCATAATGCTTTGAAATCATTAAATTTATAAATTTGGAAATCATGCTACTAAAATCATAATACCTTTAAAATAATCTTCATTTATACCTTTTAAATTCAATGCCAAACAATATTCATTTCAAGGTTGAAATATTCCTAAGTTCATTTATAAAAAAAAAATTTCCAAAACATTTTATTTTTAGAAACAGCAGCACTCATAATATGCTATAGTAGATATAATAGTATTCCTAATCAGTTTATTATGTACTTAACTCTGAATTTTAACAAATAACCTAACACTTTATTAAAAATACTTATCTTATAAATAAGATATTCCTTCAATAAGTTACCCTTGAATTTCCATTTGAAAACCAATTCTCAATTATCAAAATTTAGTGATATTAGAATACGTCTTAACTATTTATTTAGACATCAATTAAACTATGATTTGAAGATATATAATCCTTACTCCAAAAATATCCCTTTCAAATATATTTTCCTTATTCAAAGATACCTTGTTTATTACACAAACATATTCATTTCAGGAAATAACCTTTTATTAAAATCTCTTGGTTAGATTTACGGCTCCATATTAAATTAATTTGATTATTAAGACATTTGAATAAAATTCCTTAAATTCCTTTTCCTTATTTATCCCCATTAATCTTTTATAACTAAAATTTAAGTGTATAATATTTATTATAACCACTCAAATTTTATTCATAAAATCCTTTTATATTGTATATTATCCAATTACATGTTAACTTTTGAAAATCAAGGTAAGTTATATTAAATGAAATTGGGTGTTATACAAATAAAACTTTCAATTTAATTATCTCCAATTGGAACCTTTTTATTCAAATTTTTGTTATTATATTTATTTTCCTTCCTCAAGATAAACTTTAAGAATTAAATTCCTGATTCCCTTCAAACCATTTAGAGATAACTAAATATATATACCTAATATGTCAAATCAAATTTAAATTATATATCTATATATATTAAGTCATACTTTAGAAATTCAAATCAATTAAAATCTCAAGGAAACACTGTAGCCAGACTACAGAATGGTCTTTTCACTTCGAAACTCGAAAATGAATGTCGATGATGCTGCAGTCATCACCGAAATTATTTTCCAGCGACAAAGAGAAAAGCACTAATTTTAAAATTTCTTTGGAAACAAATTTCTATACAAAAATACTTATTACATCCTTTTAAAATTTAAACACAAGGTTTGAAATCATCAGAAATTTAATTCTCAAGTTTTAGTTTTAAATTCATTTCTGTTTCCAAATTAATTTATAACCATTGTTTTATATTCACTTATTTATTAGACAAACACATGGCTTACAACACCATAAATAAAATCAAAACTATTATCTCTTGACAACTAGTTAAATTAATTATAAAATTTTGAAAATTATACTCATATATATAATATTAGATTTTAATTTCAAATATAGGAATAAACTTCTCAAACCAGGATAGAGACTCAAATTTGATGAACTCAAATCAAATAGAATTCAAGATAAATTGAAATCAGAAGATCAGAATAAGGAAACTGGGTAAGTCTATATAAGTCGCGGACAACCTTGACCTAGTCATCCGTGACTTAAAGAGCCATATCGATGTGGTTGGGGTAAATCTACATTTGATCCGAAGAGATAGAATTTGGAATAACCAAAGATACTAGCATATAAACCGAGGATAAATATAAATCTCCGGTGAATCAATGCTAATGGTAAAGGAGTTTCACCCCTTTATTAGAATAATGGCGAGACCGCCAATTTACAATAAAGATCATCCGAAGTGGAGTTATGAGATACTCCAGAATCTAAAGCAGATGAAAAAGTGAGGGATACGAATGAGCTTTGGAACCGTAGGGAATGTTCCAAAATTCGAAAAGAGAGTGGTTCAATCTCGAATGAACGTGATTCTGTAAATCAAATTTACCATACATTCTAAGTTTTGCCTAGAACCAAAGCTCTGATACCAAATGTAACGACCCAGTATTTTCAACCCTTCGCATCCGCACATGTCGGACTTAAATTGTTCAAAATACTGCGTTGTAAAATAAATTTGGCAAAACTCAGAATATGTAGTAAATAAATCACAGAATCACATACATATATCAGAACTCACAGCGGAAATAAAATATACAGTGGTTCATGAAGCCACTATAAAACTTTAACCAAATAGAATTTACATAGTTTAGAATCTGCAATACAGATGTAGACATAAATAGAAACAGAGTCTTCCAATTTGATTGATTGCAAATAAGATAAAGACTGAAAGGCTTCCGGCAGTATGAATGATCTACGGGATGACATAACTCCGGAGAGAAACTGAAACTGCAACTCAGGCTGACCCGAGCGTAAAAATAAAACATAACACTCGAGTCAGGACATACATACTTATATAATGTAAGCTAATTCAAGTGTACTGTAATATAGAGCAAGTAACTTAAAGGATGCTTGGGACCGCCCATCCTCTAAGGATCCGTCAAACTATTTACTATGTAGTATATTGCGCTATTATACTAGTGTCTATTTATAAAATAAACTTACTTTTAAGTAGCGTTAAGGCTTTACATTTTCCACCTTAACACGTAATAGTCCCAGTAGTCCATCCAATATCATAGCTCCTCCTGATCGGGAAGCAACTAGAGGATACCACACGGGCTACGGGAGAAATCTAAACTCGTACAAGGCGCGGTATGGTAGGTGACACGGCACAACTAGGCAATGCCAGGGTAGATATACCAATTACGCATCCGGGCCGATGGTAACGCGAAGCCGCAGCAACCGCCCACCTCGAAACAACTCCCCAAATCAAAATAGAAGTGGCCACTGAATCAATCCAAAGTCATAGTATAATATCGAAGAGGAGTGTCCGATCAGAGGAATGACCTCATTAACCCGTCGATCGCTCCTGTTTTAGCCACCTTATGCCAACTCACGGGAGTCGGGTCCACGTATTTACCTTACAGGAAACGTCGCCACCAACCTACTTCATTCTGGAATCTCCACCGCGTACACGGTTAGTCAAAGTGGTTTTCGGTATCGACAGAGAGTATGTCCATATCCGATCCCGGTCTCTTTGCCAACCCATCGTTATTATAACACCGTGGTCTTTTAAAACAGTTTATACTTTAAAACCAAAATAAACATTTCTATTTCAAACTATAAACACGATATCATTCAAAACCCAAAACAATATGATACCGTTATATTCAAGTATAATTCTTTTCCAAAAACCATACTGCTTAAAATTTATAATATCTGGAAACCAAATATTTAAATTATATCTTCAAAACATAATATTTTGGAAATTTTACTTTAAAACCATAACTCCCAAACACAATGGTTTGGACATTCAACGGTATATAGAATAAATGGTTTAACTTTATGGTTACTTTGTAAAGAAGATAATTTACATAGCTTTACAAATATATTTCTTTATTTTAAACCATAATTTAAATATCACTTCATGTTCCCAAGACCATTTCAATTCCTATATATATATCCAATTGGAGTATTAATATTCAAAACTAAGGTTGGATATTTTTTCTTTCAACAAATTAGTGTTTATTATTTCGTCTTGAATATTCCCATAAATTCCATAGATAAAACTCCAAAATTATGCCATTAAAAAATTTCAAAATTTACTTAACACTAGAATGTTCATCTTAAATTTATTAAGAAAAATCCAGTTATAAATCTCATATCTTAAAGGTCTCCAAAACTTAAACATAAATATAATTTATCAAATTCCTTAAATTTCAAAACAATCAAATTCCAGATTCTATAGCACTTAGGAAATGCTACCTAAAGTTACGGGTAAAACTAGTCCAATTTCAAAAGACAGCATTTAAATGCTTTAGTAGATTGTTTAACTTAATAAATATTTCCAAATATAACTTATATATATATTTCTTAACTGAAATCTTATCCTTTCAAAAATCCAGAATTTCCAAAATAAGTTATATTCCAAAATTTTATTCAAATATTTATTTATTTATTTATTAACATTTATAACTCATTCAAAATCAATATAAAATCCTTTAAAGATATTAAATCAAATATTTAACTTCCAAAATAATTTTAAATATTTCAGAAAATATTATAAGGACCACGGGCCTGTATATAGTTTTCTAGCCTAGGTCAAGTGATACGGATTTATATCATTTCAATCCGTAATTTACAAACCCCGGGTTCTATCATTTCAAACCCGCAATCCCAAGTTAACAGTTAAACAGTTAACATAATAATAGCACAGTAATCATCATTTAGGCCTATCATTTCAGCCCACAACAATCTAAATTTAACAGGGAACTTGCAGTGGTGATTTAAGCAGTAAATAAACAAAAATATAATATAACTGCAGAAATAATACAACAGATAATAACTGATGAGGTGTCAATTTAAATGGGATTCATCATTCTACGTTATA
The DNA here is from genome assembly GCA_030765085.1 of Allium cepa. Taxonomy (NCBI): domain Eukaryota; kingdom Viridiplantae; phylum Streptophyta; class Magnoliopsida; order Asparagales; family Amaryllidaceae; genus Allium; species Allium cepa. The sequence goes on from CM060937.1 coordinate 950,976,865, forward strand.
CTACAGACAGATAATATTTAAATAAAATTTTTACACATACACTTGCGATAATTCACAAAATATATGTACATATGTCTGGTGAGAAATACTCACCTTAAACGCTGCAGTGGATCTAAATCAAACACGGTATCTACTTCGGAAAAAAAAAACGGAAAGCACGATCAAACTTCGGCGGATGCAAAGCCTTGACTTAAATCTATAAGATCCAAATACCAAGTATGCGAATTTAAAAATTACGGTCAAAGCAAAATTTCAGAACAACTGGAACGAATAGAATAAAAGAAATTTAGTTCAACTTGCTCGACTACTACAACCCGCTAACCGTCTCAACATATCCTAGGCCCATACTTCAACCGTACGCATGCATAAAATAAATTGAATAAATTGCAAAATAAATTGCAAATTTAATACAATTGATTGAATAAAAAGATGTTATGCACCCAAACAAAACAAATACATGTTTAGACATTATTAAATTATTTCTCACATTTTTAATCATATTTATCATGATCAATTATTTTCATTCTCATATATATTTATTTAAATAAAATGGCAATATTGGCAACAAACACAATACTGTTCAAATTATTCGATTTAATCAAATGTAGCCACTAACTACATTCGAATTCATTAAATAATACTTTATTTCACATACATGTTCATCATGTTTAGGCAAATTATTTCTTCTTTTACTTTTATTATTAAACATTAAAAGGTGATTATTGGTATACATCACCAATATCCTTTTATTAACCATAATAAATACAATCCATTGATATTTATCCACCCAAATTCTCAAATAAGTAGTTAAATTTATTTTTAACCATCTTAAATTTATTTCAACCATTAAAAATTGAAATAAATGTCATTTTATTATATTCACCCAAGATTTATTCATACAATATTGTTTATTTGAATTAAACAACATTTCATATCATTTTCTCCTTATCAATTTATCTTCTCCATTATTAAATTGTAATTCTTTTTTTTTTCTATGCCTTCCTCTTCAAACTGCACTTATCCAAATCCACAATACCACTAACTACATCATAACTACACTAATTCCATAGTCTAGCTTCCTACAATCAATCTATATCATTTCTTCCAGCCTACTACTAACAAAGTTCTATATGTATTTATAAATGGCACGGCATGATGGGGAAGTAGCCGAGCAAGGAAATCAGAGAACACAAGAAGGAGGAAGGAAAATTGGAAGAAGCAAAGAAATAAACAATGCAAATTATTTACCTGATAGAAGCTTGTACCAGAGAGGGACAAACAAGGAGATATGAAAACTTATGTGAATGAGGCAAAGTATTTATAGATAAACTTGCGAAATAAAAAGGGGAGATAAATAGGCAGGTTTGAAAACGTAAGAAATAAATGCAAGCGTTGATTTTTGAGTGCATGCGTTTAGGCAAGAGATTTATTTCCAGTTCTTCTTGTTTGAACGCTACACGAAAATTGTGATAAATGCATGCGTTGATTTCTCTTTCCAGTTTTATGTTTGAACGATATCACTCTTTTGGATTTTTTTTTTTTAGATAGCTTGCGTGATTTATACCAGTTATAATCTAAATTTAAAGCATGCGTTACTGCAAATTTGAACAGATTTGATTGAGGAAGCAAAACTTGAGCTCTTGCGTGATTTATGGTAAGCAATGAAAAAGCTTTTAACTGAAAAGGCAAAAGTAATAAATGCTTACATAAATATTTACTTGATCAATGGTTCGAAAAATTTATTTATTGCAAAACAAACGCAGTGGAAACAGAGAGATATAATGGGTATGCGAAAATTTGCAAAGATAGGAAAGATTAAATTTTGAATGCATTTAATTTAGGTGAGAGGAAAAATGGCAATTGGAAGAGTTGATATTTTTGTGGATAAGGCTGCGTGAATAAATGAATACAGTGACATGCTCAAGAAACAAATGGTAAGAGGCAAATGTCAAAATGTTAAAAGAATAAAATTTTGTGTCACGCGCAAAGGAAGGCAAATTTGATTTCCATATTCTTCTAATCAATTAATTCCCCTTTAATTGCCTTTAATTGATTTCAATTGATTACCTTATCCCTTTTAATTACCCTCCTTAATTGATTTCAATTAATTACCATATTACCAATTAATTATCCTCCTTTAATTACATACTCAAATTTGGTTACTAACTTAATTAGTTAATTAACCCTTTTTGTTAATTATCAATCCTGCGACGTCTCACATTAATCCGTCCGCTTTGTAGGCACTGGTAGCCGGACTGGTTACACGGGCAGATTTCTCCTACAAAATGGGGATTAACCTCGTGTCCTCATGCCATTAACCAAAAGAATTAACTTATTTATCTTTCATCAATTTTATTAATTTGCATTAATTATTCAATAAATTAATTCTGGTCAACTACTGAAATTTTACAATTAATTTCTCTATTAATTGTCATAATTTTTTTTTTTGAAATATCTATTAATTGTCATTAACTCCATTTTAAAATATCCGTATGTGCCTTTATTCAAGTTTTGAATTGCTAACTAGGAATAAGGTAGATTTATCAAATAAATTGATTGTAAGTTTCATTGTTTTAAATTGCTTAACAATGTTCACTGCTAACATAATTAATATGTCAAAATTGAGAATATTCCACCAACATGATTTGCATGTCATAACCTACCAAATTAACATAATTAATTAACTACTTTAATATGTTACAAATTTTCTCCTTTTCATTATTTTTAGGGAATGGGTATAACAACAGATATTATGATAATATCCAAAACATTTAGTTACCACACACTTCATTATACATTATAAAAATTTCCTTTTTTTTTTCTTCTTCTTAAATTTAGTTACAAAAATCATATTAAATTAACGAGTTTAATTCTCTAAATTAAATATTTAAACAATATTGGTAAACACAATTTATATAAATTATATTTCTAAAAACAAAAAAATTAAAAGAAATAAATAGCTAAAAACTAGGGCTGTTACATGAGTAAACATTCCCTTTTCTTTTGCCCATAAAAACAATGTTATTAGAAGATTTATCAATGATTTTGCAAGTATCACTATCAAAAATCACGTTCATACCTTTGTCACATAGTTGGCTAATAGAAATGAGATTGTGATGCAGATTTTCAACGTATAAAACATTAGTCAAGGAAAATATACCGTTACCAACTTCACCTTTGCCAATAATCTTACACTTGCTATTGTCTCCCATGATCACATTTCCACCTTTAAAATTCTCTAAGCTAAGGAACTTCGATTTGTCACCTGTCATATGTCTAGAACAACCTGAATCTAGAAACCATTCTTGTTGTTCCTTAGCCCGCCAACAGACCTACATAAGAAGAGAGGAAGATGACCTAGAGAAACTCTTAGGTCCAATGTTATTAGTGATAGAAGCATTGTGAATAAACAATCCCTTTGGAATCCATACTTGTTTAGTCCTTTTATTTTTATTCCAATAAACATGAAATTTGTTTGTAGAATTCTTAGGAACCCAAACTTGTATAAATTTTGTGTTCTTGTTCCTATGACTATAATTTTCAGCACGACATCTAAATATTTCACATCTATCAAAGACATTCTTATATTTTGCATTATCATCAACTTGTGTTTTCCCAAAACCTAGTCCTTTTCCGTTGTTAGCAAAAATTTGATTTCCCAATAGCATGTTGAAAGATTTTTCGCCTCTTGAAAAGTTATTCAAAGATTTCTCAAGATTTTGGACTTTGGTTTTTAATGTTGAGTTTTCAGTAACAAGTGACGTGCATCGATTAATAAAATCCTTTCTCCTAGTGTCGATGGTTTCCTTAAGATTCAAGTTTTCATTTTCAAGACTTTCAAAGTTATTCCTTAGTTTTGATAATTCTGAATCTAAAATCTTACATTTTTTACATTCTAGGTTTTGAATATTTTCAATTTCAGTTTCTTACCTAGAATTTTCATGGACAAGTTCTCTCCTATCAGATTTTAGTTTTTCAATTTTAGATTCAAGAGTATCAATCATTTTAGTAAAATTACAACACATTGAAACAAGTTCTTTATAAGAATAGTTACTTACCTCACTAGATTCTTCTAAGCTTGCTTCTGAATCCGATTTTGACATAAGACACAAGTTAGCCTCCTCTGAGCTATTATTTGAAACTTCCTCTCCTTCTTCATCATCCCAAGTTGCTGCAAAGGCCTTCTTTTTCTTTCTCTTTCCTTTGTTGTTTTTGAGAAGTGGACATTTTTGTTTGAAGTGGCCAGGCTTCTTGCAGTTATAGCATGTCAATTCATTATCGGAATCGTCAGAATTCTTTGACTTATTACCACTTATTTTCTTCTTTCGTGACTTGAATCTTGACCATTTTTTAAGATTATTGACAGCCATTGCAAGCTCTTCAATTGGATCTTCTTCTTCTTCATCGCTTTCTTCTTTGCTCTTTAAGGCAATCGTCTTCTTCTTTGGTTCGGAGTTGTTGCGTTCTTCCTTTGCTTTTAGCTCAAGCTCATATGTCATCAAGTTGCCAATCAACTCCTCCATGCTTAGTTTGCTCAGATCTTTCGATTCTTGAATTGCTGTGACTTTTGCCTCAAAGTTCATTGGTAAAACTCGTAGTATCTTCCGCACAAGCTCTACCTCAATGATTACCTTCCCAAGTGCTCTAGCGTTGTATACCAAGGTTGAAAAGCGTCCATACATATCCTTTATGCTTTCGCCTTTGTCCATCACAAAGTTTTCGTATTCATTGCTGAATAGGGCTAGACGAGACTCCTTGACTTGAGAAGTTCCTTCGTGTGTCACCTCCAAAGTGTGCCAAATTTCCTGTGCTGTTGTACAATGAGAAATTCTATTAAATTCATTTTTATCAAGAGCACATATCAAAGAATTCATGGCTTTAGCATTTGTTGTTTTCAATTTCTTATCGTTAGCATCCCACCTATCCTTAGGTTTAGGAATCTCAGTATCACCAACGATTATAGTGGGGGGTTTATAGCCAGTTTCAATAATATCCCAAACTTCATAATCAACAGAACTGAGATAGATACCCATCCTAACTTTCCAATAAGCATAATCGTTCCCGTTAAACATGGGTGGCCTAGCAATAGATTGCCCCTCAGAAAAAGCATTATTTTGTAGACTCATGACTCTAGAGTTAAAAAAAATAAAATATACCGGGCTCTGATACCACTTGTAGGATCTAGATTAACCCTAGAGGGGGGGTGAATAGGGTTATAGCAAATTTTCCTGATTTAAACACAAAAATAAACTGCAGAAATAAATATACTGAAAAGTAAATCACACACAAGATTTACCCAGCTTCGGCAACCCCTGCCTACTGCTGCATTCCCAGATTTCTATTAGAATTAAATAGTATCACGCTTACAAACACTCTAACAGACTTGCAAACCCTGCTACCGCCTATAGAGTTTTGCAAACTCGCAACCCCTGCTTACTGAACTAACTCTAAATAGACAATCAGACACAACCTAAAACCTAGGTGGTGATTTACCAAAACTCTTTGATTCGTAAAATAAAAACAATAATTAAGAACAATAGAAAATAACCCTAAACTAATTAACAATATTAATAAAAGCCTACAATTAAATAGAAACAAAACCCCCTTTTATTTTTAAGACCGGCCCACTTCCTTATTTCACCCGATCCTCTTTTGTCTCGTTCGTGAGAAATAATGGCGGCTTCGTTCTGATTAGGGCTTCGTTCCCTTTTGTTCCAGTTAGGGCTTCGACTCTTTGTTCCAATTAGGGCTTCGGTTTCTTCAATTGATCTGTGATTTGTTGCCCTAGCTCGCTGCTTCTCTGATGGTTGACTTTTGCTTGTTTGCAGTTGCTCGATCGAGTTCGTTGCTTGTGAATTCGGTATGTACTGTCTCCTTTTGCTTTTCTAAATTGATACTTGAACTCGATCGAAATAAATGCCGATGATGATTAGGGTTTTAATAGGATTTGATTTCCTATTTTTGCGTTCGACTGATTGCTTCAAAAATTCTTGCTTTGCCGTTCGATTACGCTTTGATGCTGAGGATTAATCTGACTTTGTCAATTTCGTATTTCTAGTAACTTGATTCACACGGCTTTGAATTGATTTCGTGATTTGTGATATTTGACTTTGTCACACGCATATCTTCGACTGTTGATTTTGAGTATGTGAATCCACTACTCTGTATTAGCTTCGGTCATCACCATTGCTTTTATATTTTCTCTGCTGCATACCACTGCATTTCACTGCACTGTTGAAATTTGTGTCTGCATTTGTTATTTCTGGAGCTCGATTTGCACTTGCTCACTGCTTGATGGTCTTGTGACTCTTGCTATGCCATTGTATTTTATTCTGTATGCTTCATCGTGTTTGTTTATGCGATTCCATGGTTTTGGTTTAACTTTGTACCATTGACTTGATATTCTTAACTGCCTGTATTTTGCATTCATGTACTTGCTGCTATGTTGGTGGCAATCTTGTGTAAGTGCTTGTGTCATCACTTGTTTGCGATGACATTGTGGTTTGCATTGAGCATTTTGTATGTTTGAAATTTTGGTTTTACAGTTGCACTTGGTTTTGTTGCCTTCAGTTGCTTGTTGAAGATATTGCACTGCATCACCACTGTTCTTTGCATTTGTACATATGAATGTGCTCACTGTTGTATTACAGTACACTGCATATTAGTCTTCTGATGTTTGAGGCTGTGCTTTCATTGACATTTGTTCACTTTGATTCTGCATAACTTGTAGCTTGCTGTACATATGAACTTGCAGTTTTCTGTCCACCTGTATCATGCTTGGCTTTGTGTAGTTGATGTTGTACACTGTCTTGTGCATTGCCCCATTCACTGTTGTTGTGCAGTTGCAATGCCTTGCTTGGTCTCTGTTACATGCTTGCTGTTGCATGCTTGTGATATTTATGTTGATTTGATGATGCTGGTATTTGCTGATATATTACTTTGAATTGCATACACTTTATGTTGACATTTTCTTTGACACAGATGCTACACTTGTCCATTGTTGTTCAAGTGTACTTGTCTTCATAAAATTGTCACTATGCTTCTGACCTTTCTGGTCTCTGATCATTGCTTGGTCATCTTGGTGGCTTGAGCATTTGGTCTGTGTTGCATTGTTCCATGTGTCTTGCCTTTGATTGTTTGCATACACTTTTGGTCATGTTGTACTCATTTGCCACTGAGTTGCATTGTTGACTGTGTTGTTGCATTGTATTCTGGTCAGTGGTGCTTTGAGTCTGCACTGCTTGTTGATGTTGCTTGTGGCACTTGTACAGTGTTGTAGTTTGATTGTGTGCATATACACTACTGCCTTGTGTTGAACCTATCTTGGGTTTGACCTTGTTTTTGATTTCTGTGCTTTTGTTTGATTTTTGCACACGAGTTGGTGAGGCAGTGCACACGTATACGAATGTACACGTGTGTACTGCAGCCACTCATAGTTACCTGTCCCTGATAAAAATACTGATATGCACAGATATTGCACAGTCAAAAATGATGACGAACAACCCAAATAACTGAGGCAAACAATGTTTTCAAAAACCATCATTTCTTTCAAATTTCAAAAATATTTCTCTTTCAATTTTACTGCGTTTGAAAATATTTTTGCAGATTACTTAGATGCTGGATTCAAACTGGATTATAGTTGAAGACAAAAATATGAGTGTGAGTGATATGTAGTAAGGTTGTGATGTAAATGTGAAATGTCATGTATTGTAGTCAAAATTGTATATGTATAGTGAGAGCTTGAAATTGTACTATCAAAGTTGTAATAAATATTTGTTTGAATAAAAATTTCTGTTTGAATTCAAAATCTGTTTAACTTGTTCTGTTTGAATTCAAATTCGAATTCTGTGTAATTTAATTTTATTCAACAAATATTTATTTATTCTATAAAAAATAAAATAGTACATTACCAAATACGTTTAAATGAATGTATATATGTTTATTATCATCAAACAAAAATCATATAGCGCAAGGCGCATATTCAACACCTGGAAGTGAGAAAATGCAGACGGTAGAGAGAGGTAAGGAAGAGGCGACGTGTACTTTGTTTTATTATTATTAATTTTTTACTTTATTTAAATCGTATAACTTCTAACTCGAATAACTTTTACATATGAGGTCCGTTTCACGCGCGGTTTTCTCCGCTAGGATCGTGTTGAAATTCCAGACATTTTGCATTAGTTTGGATGGATTCTGAGACTGCCCAAATTGTGGGTTTAAATTGGATTTAAATTCAATTTAAATTCAAAAGGCTAGTATTTTAACCCACTCACAACTTCTAAAATTTCTTATGTTTTTTAAATTGATGTATGATGTGATTAGAAATTTATTTATGACTGTTTGGCATATTTTGAATCATCATCTCAGTTATTTGAATTTATTTGATAAAATTGTGATTTAATTTATTATTACATATAAACTGCCAGTAAATACCTGTTTTTTTATCATATGTTATATAATGATGTTATTGATTGAATTGGATGATGATTGTGATAAATGTTCGATGATTGATGTTGGATGAATGGATGTTGTATTTTATATTATTATAAACTGCAAAATGTTATGGATTTTTATTTCATTCGGAATTGCAGTTTGAAGTGATATATAACCGTATTTAAATTTTAAATTACAACTTGAAATGATAAATATCCGTATCACTTGACCATAGGATAGAAAATTATATACAGACCCACAGTCTATATATATATATATATTATTAAAATGATTTCTATGGTTTTGTAAAGAAACATATGGCATATATAAATATTGATTTTAGATGTTATACAAATGTTATTTTATTATTGATTTATAGCTATGTATAATTTGTTTTGAAATATAAATAAGTTAAATAATAAAGATTGATTTTTTTTTATATAATATGGTTAAGTATCTTTTTAAATTATATTGTATATAGAGTTTATAATGAATTAAATAAAATTAAGGTTGGAAGATAAATATAAAATTGATTTGGATTAAATTATTTAAGAATTATACTCGAATAAGTTTGATTTGAAATTTAAATAAAATTGAGATTTTAAAGGGTATGATTTTAATAATTTGACTTTGGTTTAGAGTGATTTAAATGAATATCAAGTTGATTTAAATGAATATACCAAGTTAAATAAATTGAAAGAATATCCAGTTACTTGTAGTTTAAAAGTTTTACTAAAATGATGTTTGATTTATTAAGTAAACATTTCAAATCTAAATAATAGTAATTAAATTTGATGTATATATATATAATTATCAAAAATTAGTTAAATGGTGGAATAATTAAAGCTTTGAAATATATGGAAATTGAAATGGTTTATTTAGGGGTTCAAATCTATATTTGGAATTGATTTGTAAAATTGAAGAAGCTATTTTATTAGATAAAGTAATTTAATATTTAAGCCATTTAATTGGTGTAGTTATGTTTCAAAGTTACGAGTTTCATAGTATTATGATTTGAATGTAACATCCCAGAATTTTTAATTAAAATAAATATTATATTTTAAACTCTTGGGGTTTAACTTGAGAATAAATTGGAAGGAAAATGTAAAACAAATAAAATTAGGGGAAATAATATATGGAATGAATTCAAATTTTATTTTAGGTTGAAAATATTGAAATAATAATTGTTTTTAAAAGTCATTTGGATTTAAAATCTTATATATATGAACATGACATATATTAATAACATTGAATACACCTTAAAAAAATATAATTTAAATTTGTTCAAAATAAGGGTGGATATACTAATGGACATTAGTGTTTGTGTTTCAAGTTTAAAAATTTTAGTTTGAATTTGAATTTGGAATAAATGTTTTAAAATTTAGTAGCATTAAAAATCATTGAGAAATAAAGTATACAATGGTCAAAACAACTTTTCTTTTAACATTGTACATATGCATATATATACAAATGAATGAAATTTTATATATTAGTTTATAAAAGTATATATAATAAAGAAAATAAAATCTATAAAACTTTCTTTGGCTTTGTAAACATCAAAAGGCTGAAACATACATTCACAATAAAGTTAAATAATTAACAAAATCTTGGGCTTAAGATATCTCCTTACAAATGGCACAAACCATCATTGCCTAAATAAAATATTCAAATAAAAAATTCAGGAAAACTCTTCATCTTCCAAATTTTAAATTTTAAATCCCCTAACACCTGATGTTCAGTAATCAAAAGATCTTTGAAATTTCTACTTCAACATTCAAGAAGAAAAGTTCAGAAAAAGAAAAAAAATAAAAGAAAAAAAAATAAAAGAAAAAAAGGAAACTGTCTTCTTCAATTTCAAAGTAAAATCTGAAGTGTTTCAAACAGTATTGTGATACTTTCATGTAAGTTTTGTTTTAAAGTTTATAGTTTATGAAATTTTGATCTTTAAATCAAGTGTTAACAATTAATTCAAAACAAAAAAAAAACTGCAGATTTAAGCAGGGAGTCTCTGGATTTCAAATGTAGTGCAGTTCTTTTTTTTTCTGGAAACAAAATTTAAAAAGGCAAGTAACTTTTTATTTATTTATTTTGAATTTGAAGTTGTAATTCCTAATGAAGCAAGAGTTTAATTCAACAATATTTAATCTGTTGTAGGAAAAGAAAAAAATCAAGAATTAAAGGCTATTACTGGTTTTCAAGTTCAGGAAAAAGTTCTCTGTTAAGAATTCAAGCTGTAAGTGATCTGGGAAAAATTGTTATTTCTAATGATCAAAATAAATGAAAACAACATGGGATTTGTAACGTACGCGGATTTTCGTTGCCGAAAAACCGAATAGTTAGGGGTTTTAAAAAAAAAATTAAGGAAAAGAAAGAGAGAGAAGAAGAGAAAGAATTTGAAAAGAAAGGGACAGAAGAAACAGAACGGAACAACAACAGAATCTCACAATTCGCAGCGGAACAACATATAATAATAAATGAATAATCTTTAAACAAAGAACTATATCAGTTATTACATTATCATCATATTACATTACATCAAATCATCAGAGTGTACAACAACATACAACAACATAACAGCGGAAAAAGAAGTACTATATACTAGTAATACGCCATGCCAATCCAGCTTGCCTCCAGCAACTCCAGAATATCCAGAATATCCTGATAAACCTTAACTCTTGACTGCCCGTGTGGAAATTGGTGGGCACCCAGAGTTTAGGAAGGAAAACAATAAACTCCGAGTCAGTCATGTGACTGGTGTGAGAACTCAAAATAGTTTATTTATCTTTAAAATCAAAATAGAGGAATATTTTTAAATCAATTCGCAATGCTTTTAAAAATGAGACTACCATAAGGCCTCCCGCACACACACACATGCAAACGCAGAATCGGAGGAGATTTCTCCTTATGATAGTCAAAGATGCTTGATACGCATTTTAAATAACATTTGATATTATTACTAGTGCATAGTGTAGGAAAATATTTCGAAAATAAAGATATAAATCTTAGCCAACATACGACCATTATCGTATGCCTACTATAGCTACTATCCAAACAGTGGTGACCACCATAAGTGAATAGCAGGTTCTACAACTAATACCGTACAAGTTTCGTATTGGGAATTGAATTTCCAACAAATGGTCAGGCCAAGGAACTTCCCATTGCCACATGAGAATGCCTCTGGATGGACATCCCCGAGAACCAAACCGGATCTCTACCAACACAAGGCCGGGTTACCCCTAACTGAGTAACAACTGACCGAATATGCCATCCCCCGGTCCTTTGGGACCTTTATCCGAGAGCGCTCTCTAATCAATTCACACAATCATAAAAACAAAGTGTTTCAACATGAGTAAGTATCTGGGCTCCATACCATGATACCACCCTTTTCCAGAAGGAAATGCACATATCCTAAAGGGTGCTACCCCTCATAACCTTGCTGCTTCTTTCCTGTTTTGACCATTTCCGGGATGTGAGGCTCGACGAATTCACGTCCACAAAAACATACTTTATACAAAAGCCATGCTTTGGGTCAACAAATGATCAACACAATGATCACTAAGATAGACGATCAAATAAATGATCCTATCACAAATAATCAACACAATGATCATTTCAGCATCACTCAGCATGTCACATTACCAAACTGGGAATATATCGCTGATAACTTCAACTATATAACCTCTGAGCTCGTACGTCTCAGAGAAGGGTGTTAAGCAAAGAATAAATTCTCCGCCACCAACAGAAATATATTTGAAAGAAATCGGCTTTATATCTCAACTTGTAATGTCAGACATACAATCCATACAAGTCTGTTCCGGGCTCGAACAGAACCGAAGGCACTTACAAAGAAGTCCTTGCAATCCGGATATTCACAATCCTGATCGAATTTCCCATCACTTATGGAATCTCTATACCAGGAGCTACCCAGTGCAGAGACAATCGACAGGTCATCCTATCGCTCTCGCAAATACCGGTCTTCAACACCGATCTTCAATGCAATTCACAACGACGTATCACATATTCGGAATGGGTTATACGACCCCATGGTCCTTTCCCGGTTAACCCGAATAGTGAGCGCTTATTCAAAAATAAGTGTGCATTCAAATTCAAACAAATCACATCAAAGACCCATTCAAAGGGAAATATTGATAGTCGGTTATTGAACTATCAATGGACATGCACACATCACCAGATTCCAAATAATTTTCCAAATTATTTACTTTCCAAAATATCTTTACAAGATATATAATTTCAACACTTCAAAAATAAATCAATATTTATTTTTAACAAATTCCACTTTCACATATAAATTCCATAATGAATTTATATTTCAAAATATTCATGCATATACGATTTCAATTATCCATTTCAATTTATCTTCAAAAAGATAATTTCTAAATATTCACTTCATATTGGAAAACAATTCCATACTTATTAAATAAGTAATTCACAAATCTTTTTATTTTCAACCTTTATAAAATATTCAATATACTTCAATCGAAATTAAGTATATATTTCATTCTTTAAGGAAATCATTCTCTTAAACATATTTATTTGGGCCAAAACGAATGTTACGTAAAACATCGTTACAACAACCCAAAATCACTAGTATAGGGATTCGAAATTAAAATAGATATATAAATCCCAATACTATACAAAACATTTCCTTTCGGAAATCATTTACTATAACAACAGTGTTATAGTCCACCATTTCCTTTTATCTCTCGAAACATCTATTTCAACAATAAATGTTGAAATCTATCGTTTCGAATCTCAACACATTTAAAACATCGTTAGATCGTTAATTCTGTTTAAAATATCACATTCTAAAACATTTTCTTTAACATGTTATTCACTATTCAAAAACGTGAATATACTATGTTCACAAATTCCATTATTTCTATTCTTTTTAACTTAAAGGATTATTCACTGTTTACAACGTGAATATAACTCCATTAATAGGTTATAACAATTAACTTATCAAAATAAGTCGTTTGCGAATTTATAAAACAACGTTTATAAATTCCATTTCTATTTATTTATAAAAACTTCCTTTTTATAAATTCCTTTATTAACATATTCCAGTTTATAACTCAATTATAACTAAAAGTTCATATTATAAGTTAATTACTTATAAAACGATTATTTTACAAAATCGTTCTTTTAAAGACTTTCCAATTTATAAATCTTATAACTTATAAGATTTATTTATTTAATCAATCTATTCTTCAAATAATTTCACCAAATTTATAAATCTTACTATTTATAAATTTTATTTATAACTTCACAGTTTATAATTCCATAAATTTCATTCATTTATGAAATTCATTTTCACTTCATTCAAACACTTATAAAAACTCGTTTTATAATGTCAATATTTCGATTTATAAATATCCATTTATAAATCTCTTAATATAAATCAAATTATATTATTATTCTAAACGTCTTTAAATTCCTTTAAAAACTTCACCATTTTGATTTATAAAATAATCAAATTTTATAAATCTTATATTCAAACTTTTAATAATAAACTCAAAAATCCAGTTTAAACTATTTTATAAAATCATTGGTTCATATTTCTCAAAAATCAGCTTTTAACAACATTACACAAAAAATCATAATTTTTATAACTTTAAAAATTATAACGTTTATTTATTTATAATGGATCAATTCCAAAAATAAAGTATATTTTCAAAATCACTTTTAAAATCATTTTAAAATCCCAAAATCTGGGTCCAATGATGCTACACATCAAATAGTCAATCACGACTACAACGATATCATATATCGATATGACAATTCATCAAATATCAAAATATCTGAAATAAATTAAAAACTGTTGAGGAATCCAGTTGGATCCCTCCAACCTGTTTTCCTGCATCTAAGAACATTAGCACAATACCAATTTCGCTCCAGTACGAAATTTTCGCGGTATATGTTCTTAATAAATATTATCCGCTTAATAACGGCGTAATAGGGTCTCATCCGCTAAACAAAAAATGCGGGAAATCAATAATTCCAATATATACATATGCCAATATATATATATTGCTACTATATATATAATACCAATTTCACTGTTTATGGAATATTCGCGGTATATGTTTATATTAAATAACATCCGCTTACTAACGGCGTATAATGTCTATTTTAACAATCAATACATAACAATCACCATTCAAACATGCATTCAAATATTTTAAATCTAACCATTTAAAATAAAATCGAAATCTATTCGATTGAGTGAGAAGTTCTCACCTTGGTTTTAATTTCCGTTTTAGCGATTTATTTCGAATATAATTAAACACGCGTTTAATTTTACCCAAAATTCTCACTAACTCCAAACGACTCCAAACCAACTCCATCGCGTAGTGCTCGTCCATACGATTCCAACGCAACTGAGTTTGCATTTTTTCGACCTCGTATGAAAAAGTTATTGATTTTACAAGTTTGTACACGTTTTATATAACTTAAATCACACATAACTTAATTATTTATACCCAAAGCAAATCTGGGCCGTTAGATCTTGGGCCCCCAAATCTTTGCCGTTCCCCTTTATCCCCTCCCTCACGTTATCATCTCCAGGTTGAGGCCGACATACATGAACCCATAAGCAACAACTAGGGTTAATTTTTGCACCCACCACACTCAACGATACTCGATCACACCAATGCCAACGCGAAGCACACGACGCAAGCTATCTCCACCAGGAAGAGCTCAAGGCTCGGCCCCCCTATGACGCGCGCGCACGGTGGTGAACAGCCCACGAACGGCCCATCCTTGCCCCTCCATCGTCGCTCCGTTCCCGATCATATCCGTATGGATTTGAAGTATTCGGCGAGCTCTTCGATTCTTTAGTTAACAACTTTTTCTAAAAACGAGTGGATTGAGAAAGATTGAGAGAGGAAGGAGATGGATTCTCAGCCTTTGAAATAAGAGATGGCGGCTGCAATTATGGGCTAGGGTTTTGTTTTTATTTTTATTTTTTATTTGTGTGTGTGGTGTATTTATAGAAAACCAAGCGTAAACACTATTCATCCCGGGAATTTCAAACTCCGATTTAGACGCCGTAACCAGCGTACCTAGGGTTTATCCCGCGTTACGGACACAATGGAACAGGTTTCGGAAGCTAATTCGGAAGTATGTGCGAGTTATGGCAACAAACGCTCAATTTAAATTAAACCGATTTAAATCGATTTCTAGGCGTTTTAATTTGTACCGGACAAACGGTAAATCCAATTGACTTGAAATTTGAAACCTTACAATAATATCACATTACGGATCCGATGAAACTGGTTTCGTCGAAATCCGAGACTTTTTGAAAAATGGCTATTTTGACTCGCCAACTTTAAATTAAAAATAATTCGATGCGTTTCGAGCTGCCACGATCAAACGATAGCTCCGATTGATACGAAAATTGAAATCCGGTAATAACTAACTATTACGGATCCAATGGAACTGGTTTCGTTCAATTCTGAGACTGTTCAAAAATTGGGTATTTTACAGTCGATTATTAAATATTAAAATATTCAATTTTCACAAATTAACTTTTAATTCGATTTTAAAAGTTCTAAAATATCATTCTAACTTCAACATGATAAAATAAAATTTTACAAATCATTTTCAATCATATTTAACCTCATTTTCAATTATTTCTATAATTTAACGTATTAAATTATCGATTTAATTATCCAATTAAATCCAATAATTCAAAAAAAAATTTATTCGACTTATAAATTCAATTATTAATATTTAAAATAAATTAAATATTCAAATTTTAATTAAATAAAATTCTGGGTCGTTACAATCTTTCCCCCTTAAAAGAATTTCGTCCTCGAAATTACAAGTAAGAAAAGTTACAGAATCTATTAACTTTCCAAAATTTATAGTTAAACTTCTTATAAATCTTTACTAAGTTTTCAAATCATACTTAGTTATCTTTTTCAAAAACAACTACTATTGTTTAACTTTCAATTCCAAAATAAAGTTTAAAGTTTTCAAAATTTTCCAATTTTTCTCAAATTTTTTCTAACGCCTTAAATTTTCGAAAAAATTCGCCATAGTCTCCTTTGCGCGGCTCGATCCGAAAAAAAAAATGACAGTATATATATATCACAAATATACATCTCATCAAGTAATGAGGCATCCCGAAGGGAAAAAAGTATAAAAGTACGATATTTAATCCGAGATATGTACCTTATATTTTATTAGCAAGCAAATACGGCTAATATACGCTAAAGCGAACTCCAAATGCGAAGCAAACGCGATCCACACCTACTAAACACTCAACAAACAACATGAGAACATGCATATATGAAAATAATCTCAATATACAACATATAGCAACATAATAACTATATATGTCAACATAGCAAATGCAACATATTCAAACATCAACCAACTAGCATTCAACAAATTCATAATCAATAAATATTCATTCATATTCTTATTAATATTAAATGAAATAGGTTTTCAATTTAAATCATATTTGATTTATTACATTGGATTTTATCAACTTTCATTCATATTCAAATTTATTTACTTTCAATTTGAATTCAATTTCATAGCTTTCGATTTCATTAACACTTAATGAATTTTATACAATCAATCAACAATCATATACCAACCAATGTATATTAATTTCAACCCAATTCCTTTGTTTATATTCATTCAATTTGATTTAACACCATCACTTTCAATTGGTTTAATTAAATTGATTTTCATTCTATTATTCAACTTCCAATGACATTAGATTTTAATGAATTTCACTTACATTCATTATTCCATATCAACTATTCACATTTAATTGATTTACATTTAATTGATTAATTCAATTCAATTTCAAAATCGAATTTCATTTACATAACTTAAGTTCACATCCATCACTTGGTTTTACTTAACTTAAATTCCCATTTATAAATCAATTCAGATTCCAATTCTAAAGTAAATTTTCCATTTAACTTTAAATTCATTTTTTATTTACTACTCATATTCATATAGTTTCACTTCTTATATATATAAGTTTATTTCACAATTGTAAATCACTTTAATTATAATTCAATTCTTATAATTCATTTTACTTATACAATTATTCTTCAATTTAGATTATTCAAACATCTAAATAATCAACTTATTTTCACTTTAATAATTCTGAAAAATTATTTCTTTATATACAAAATATACTCAAGGTAAAATTATTTCATTTACCCAATTTAAAACAATATTATGTCGAATAGTTCCATTCAAGTGTTTAGAAACCCCTTCGGCATAGTCTTGCGGACCACGCTGACGAAAGTTCATATGCCACTCAATAAACCAATCATCACAATATAAAACAATTTTTATATTCACTAACAAATACGCTCTCATAGCTATTATTACACTCAAACTCATTCTAGAGTACTACTGACTCTATCTCTAATGAGTAATACCCTACAGAACCATGGTTGTCGCTTAACCATCAGCTTTGATACCAAATGTAACGTACGCGGATTTTCGTTGCCGAAAAACCGAATAGTTAGGGGTTTTAAAAAAAAATTTAAGGAAAAGAAAGAGAGAGAAGAAGAGAAAGAATTTGAAAAAGAAAGGGACAGAAGAAACAGAACGGAACAACAACATAATCTCACAATTCGCAGCGGAACAACATATAATAATAAATGAATAATCTTTAAACAAAGAACTATATCAGTTATTACATTATCATCATATTACATTACATCAAATCATCAGAGTGTACAACAACATACAACAACATAACAGCGGAAAAAGAAGTACTATATACTAGTAATACGCCATGCCAATCCAGCTTGCCTCCAGCAACTCCAGAATATCCAGAATATCCTGATAAACCTTAACTCTTGACTGCCCGTGTGGAAATTGGTAGGCACCCAGAGTTTAGGAAGGAAAACAATAAACTCCGAGTCAGTCATGTGACTGGTGTGAGAACTCAAAATAGTTTATTTATCTTTAAAATCAAAATAGAGGAATATTTTTAAATCAATTCGCAATGCTTTTAAAAATGAGACTACCATAAGGCCTCCCGCACACACACACATGCAAACGCAGAATCGGAGGAGATTTCTCCTTATGATAGTCAAAGATGCTTGATATGCATTTTAAATAACATTTGATATTATTACTAGTGCATAGTGTAGGAAAATATTTCGAAAATAAAGATATAAATCTTAGCCAACATACGACCATTATCGTATGCCTACTATAGCTACTATCCAAACAGTGGTGACCACCATAAGTGAATAGCAGGTTCTACAACTAATACCGTACAAGTTTCGTATTGGGAATTGGATTTCCAACAAATGGTCAGGCCAAGGAACTTCCCATTGCCACATGAGAATGCCTCTGGATGGACATCCCCGAGAACCAAACCGGATCTCTACCAACACAAGGCCGGGTTACCCCTAACTGAGTAACAACTGACCGAATATGCCATCCCCCGGTCCTTTGGGACCTTTATCCGAGAGCGCTCTCTAATCAATTCACACAATCATAAAAACAAAGTGTTTCAACATGAGTAAGTATCTGGGCTCCATACCATGATACCACCCTTTTCCAGAAGGAAATGCACATATCCTAAAGGGTGCTACCCCTCATAACCTTGCTGCTTCTTTCCTGTTTTGACCATTTCCGGGATGTGAGGCTCGACGAATTCACGTCCACAAAAACATACTTTATACAAAAGCCATGCTTTGGGTCAACAAATGATCAACACAATGATCACTAAGATAGACGATCAAATAAATGATCCTATCACAAATAATCAACACAATGATCATTTCAGCATCACTCAGCATGTCACATTACCAAACTGGGAATATATCGCTGATAACTTCAACTATATAACCTCTGAGCTCATACGTCTCAGAGAAGGGTGTTAAGCAAAGAATAAATTCTCCGCCACCAACAGAAATATATTTGAAAGAAATCGGCTTTATATCTCAACTTGTAATGTCAGACATACAATCCATACAAGTCTGTTCCGGGCTCGAACAGAACCGAAGGCACTTACAAAGAAGTCCTTGCAATCCGGATATTCACAATCCTGATCGAATTTCCCATCACTTATGGAATCTCTATACCAGGAGCTACCCAGTGCAGAGACAATCGACAGGTCATCCTATCGCTCTCGCAAATACCGGTCTTCAACACCGATCTTCAATGCAATTCACAACGACGTATCACATATTCGGAATGGGTTATACGACCCCATGGTCCTTTCCCGGTTAACCCGAATAGTGAGCGCTTATTCAAAAATAAGTGTGCATTCAAATTCAAACAAATCACATCAAAGACCCATTCAAAGGGAAATATTGATAGTCGGTTATTGAACTATCAATGGACATGCACACATCACCAGATTCCAAATAATTTTCCAAATTATTTACTTTCCAAAATATCTTTACAAGATATATAATTTCAACACTTCAAAAATAAATCAATATTTATTTTTAACAAATTCCACTTTCACATATAAATTCCATAATGAATTTATATTTCAAAATATTCATGCATATACGATTTCAATTATCCATTTCAATTTATCTTCAAAAAGATAATTTCTAAATATTCACTTCATATTGGAAAACAATTCCATACTTATTAAATAAGTAATTCACAAATCTTTTTATTTTCAACCTTTATAAAATATTCAATATACTTCAATCGAAATTAAGTATATATTTCATTCTTTAAGGAAATCATTCTCTTAAACATATTTATTTGGGCCAAAACGAATGTTACGTAAAACATCGTTACAACAACCCAAAATCACTAGTATAGGGATTCGAAATTAAAATAGATATATAAATCCCAATACTATACAAAACATTTCCTTTCGGAAATCATTTACTATAACAACAGTGTTATAGTCCACCATTTCCTTTTATCTCTCGAAACATCTATTTCAACAATAAATGTTGAAATCTATCGTTTCGAATCTCAACACATTTAAAACATCGTTAGATCGTTAATTCTGTTTAAAATATCACATTCTAAAACATTTTCTTTAACATGTTATTCACTATTCAAAAACGTGAATATACTATGTTCACAAATTCCATTATTTCTATTCTTTTTAACTTAAAGGATTATTCACTGTTTACAACGTGAATATAACTCCATTAATAGGTTATAACAATTAACTTATCAAAATAAGTCGTTTGCGAATTTATAAAACAACGTTTATAAATTCCATTTCTATTTATTTATAAAAACTTCCTTTTTATAAATTCCTTTATTAACATATTCCAGTTTATAACTCAATTATAACTAAAAGTTCATATTATAAGTTAATTACTTATAAAACGATTATTTTACAAAATCGTTCTTTTAAAGACTTTCCAATTTATAAATCTTATAACTTATAAGATTTATTTATTTAATCAATCTATTCTTCAAATAATTTCACCAAATTTATAAATCTTACTATTTATAAATTTTATTTATAACTTCACAGTTTATAATTCCATAAATTTCATTCATTTATGAAATTCATTTTCACTTCATTCAAACACTTATAAAAACTCGTTTTATAATGTCAATATTTCGATTTATAAATATCCATTTATAAATCTCTTAATATAAATCAAATTATATTATTATTCTAAACGTCTTTAAATTCCTTTAAAAACTTCACCATTTTGATTTATAAAATAATCTAATTTTATAAATCTTATATTCAAACTTTTAATAATAAACTCAAAAATCCAGTTTAAACTATTTTATAAAATCATTGGTTCATATTTCTCAAAAATCAGCTTTTAACAACATTACACAAAAAATCATAATTTTTATAACTTTAAAAATTATAACGTTTATTTATTTATAATGGATCAATTCCAAAAATAAAGTATATTTTCAAAATCACTTTTAAAATCATTTTAAAATCCCAAAATCTGGGTCCAATGATGCTACACATCAAATAGTCAATCACGACTACAACGATATCATATATCGATATGACAATTCATCAAATATCAAAATATCTGAAATAAATTAAAAACTGTTGAGGAATCCAGTTGGATCCCTTCAACCTGTTTTCCTGCATCTAAAAACATTAGCACAATACCAATTTCGCTCCAGTACGAAATTTTCGCGGTATATGTTCTTAATAAATATTATCCGCTTAATAACGGCGTAATAGGGTCTCATCCGCTAAACAAAAAATGCGGGAAATCAATAATTCCAATATATACATATGCCAATATATATATATTGCTACTATATATATAATACCAATTTCACTGTTTATGGAATATTCGCGGTATATGTTTATATTAAATAACATCCGCTTACTAACGGCGTATAATGTCTATTTTAACAATCAATACATAACAATCACCATTCAAACATGCATTCAAATATTTTAAATCTAACCATTTAAAATAAAATCGAAATCTATTCGATTGAGTGAGAAGTTCTCACCTTGGTTTTAATTTCCGTTTTAGCGATTTATTTCGAATAAAATTAAACACGCGTTTAATTTTACCCAAAATTCTCACTAACTCCAAACGACTCCAAACCAACTCCATCGCGTAGTGCTCGTTCATACGATTCCAACGCAACTGAGTTTGCATTTTTTCGACCTCGTATGAAAAAGTTATTGATTTTACAAGTTTGTACACGTTTTATATAACTTAAATCACACATAACTTAATTATTTATACCCAAAGCAAATCTGGGCCGTTAGATCTTGGGCCCCCAAATCTTTGCCGTTCCCCTTCATCCCCTCCCTCACGTTATCATCTCCAGGTTGAGGCCGACATACATGAACCCATAAGCAACAACTAGGGTTAATTTTTGCACCCACCACACTCAACGATACTCGATCACACCAATGCCAACGCGAAGCACACGACGCAAGCTATCTCCACCAGGAAGAGCTCAAGGCTCGGCCCCCCTATGACGCGCGCGCACGGTGGTGAACAGCCCACGAACGGCCCATCCTTGCCCCTCCATCGTCGCTCCGTTCCCGATCATATCCGTATGGATTTGAAGTATTCGGCGAGCTCTTCGATTCTTTAGTTAACAACTTTTTCTAAAAACGAGTGGATTGAGAAAGATTGAGAGAGGAAGGAGATGGATTCTCAGCCTTTGAAATAAGAGATGGCGGCTGCAATTATGGGCTAGGGTTTTGTTTTTATTTTTATTTTTTATTTGTGTGTGTGGTGTATTTATAGAAAACCAAGCGTAAACACTA
The DNA here is from genome assembly GCA_030765085.1 of Allium cepa. NCBI lineage: Eukaryota > Viridiplantae > Streptophyta > Magnoliopsida > Asparagales > Amaryllidaceae > Allium > Allium cepa. The sequence goes on from CM060937.1 coordinate 950,999,513, forward strand.
TTCATCCCGGGAATTTCAAACTCCGATTTAGACGCCGTAACCAGCGTACCTAGGGTTTATCCCGCGTTCCGGACACAATGGAACAGGTTTCGGAAGCTAATTCGGAAGTATGTGCGAGTTATGGCAACAAACGCTCAATTTAAATTAAACCGATTTAAATCGATTTCTAGGCGTTTTAATTTGTACCGGACAAACGGTAAATCCAATTGACTTGAAATTTGAAACCTTACAATAATATCACATTACGGATCCGATGAAACTGGTTTCGTCGAAATCCGAGACTTTTTGAAAAATGGCTATTTTGACTCGCCAACTTTAAATTAAAAATAATTCGATGCGTTTCGAGCTGCCACGATCAAACGATAGCTCCGATTGATACGAAAATTGAAATCCGATAATAACTAACTATTATGGATCCAATGGAACTGGTTTCGTTCAATTCTGAGACTGTTCAAAAATTGGGTATTTTACAGTCGATTATTAAATATTAAAATATTCAATTTTCACAAATTAACTTTTAATTCGATTTTAAAAGTTCTAAAATATCATTCTAACTTCAACATGATAAAATAAAATTTTACAAATCATTTTTAATCATATTTAACCTCATTTTCAATTATTTCTATAATTTAACGTATTAAATTATCGATTTAATTATCCAATTAAATCCAATAATTCAAATAAAAATTTATTCGACTTATAAATTCAATTATTAATATTTAAAATAAATTAGATATTCAAATTTTAATTAAATAAAATTCTGGGTCGTTACAGGATTTAATACAACAATATCTAATATTATTACAGGAAGAATCAAGGATTAGCTTTAATCTATTTTTTTTTTGGTTTCAAGTTTCAGAAAAAAAGTTTTCTCTGCTATAAATCTCAAATGTATGTACAATGGAAACCCCTGTAATTGATAATTTAAATGCATGAATACAACTAAAAATAATCTTAGATCTGTACCCATCAATTTCAGATCTAAAACCCCATGAGAATTAAAGTAGAAAAGAAGAGAAGTTGCAAGCCTCACCTCTCTGTTTTGAAACTGTCAGGAAGCATTCCTATCTTCTGGAAAAAAGGTGAGTAGACCTATGTTTATTCAAATTCTTTGTGCTTGAATCCCTGTATGAATGTGATGGCTTTGAATGGAATGAATGGTATGCTAGTGTCTGATTTTCCTGGAAAACGTTTGTTTTCCTATTCCTGTTTTCTGTAACATTTAGTTACCGGGAACTTAGAATCCTCTCTCCCATATTCTTTTGGAAAAGGAAAAAAAATTATGAATTGCAAAATAAGTTAAAGTGTAGTTCAAACTTACAATATGTTTTAGAGATAAATCAAAGCAATTTTTTTTTATAGCTTTCTTCTTCTCTGTAAAACTGTAAAACACTGTCATGGTCAAATCTCTGGTTTTACAGAGTAAACCATACACTAATTCAACATCTTCTTCCTCTCCTTGTTTCTGAAAATGTTGGTAAACAAGTTAAATTTGTTGTTTAAATTTGCATAACATTACAGTAACAAATGAAGCAAGTTTATATAGTTCTTTTTTTTCTTCTCTGGAAACTGTGAAACTCAATTCCATATAGCCTTCTTTTAGCAAGAATAAAACATATCAAAATCCAATTCAATCTTTCTCTTCCTTATTCCTTCTGAAATGAATTGTAACAAGTTGAAGTTTGTGTTTGGACTCGCACCATGCTTCAGAAACAAATTAAAACAGGTTGTAGTCATCCTGGAAATTTTGAAACACAAGTAACAATTCAATTCTTGCAGAAACTCGAACTTTATGAATTTTTATTTCAATAATTTTATTTGAATCCCCTTAGAAAATGATAATTTTTGAAACTAAAATCCAAGTTTTTCGTTGGTTTTTCACTGAAACATTTGAGAAGTTCTGGAAAATAAAGTTTCACCAAAATCTGATGATCTAAGAAGTTATAGGCCACGATTTCGTTGCCGCAGATGGTTTGGGTGTTTGTGATTTTTAGAAAAATACTAATTAATTTATAAACCCTTAAATTTTCGGTTTGAAAGCAAACTAGGGTTTCAAAACCCATTTTCTGTTCACGATCAAAACTACGTTGCCGCACCACCCATAAGCGATCGGAATGTGTGTCAAGGGGGCAAATGGATGCGTCGCACGACGCGGAAGTTGGAGGCAAAGGCTGGTGGCCGGTAATGGCCTGGGGAGGCGGCACGAGGAGAATATGTGTTGGCGTGCCTGATGTTTTTTGGGTTCTGTTGCTTGATTTTGATTTGAGGGGAGATGAGGCACTTTGATGGATGGAGATGGTTGCTGGGTTGGGGGTTGATGTGCGGCGATGCTCGCCAGTGGTCGGAATCGCCTCCGGTGCCGGTGCATGTGTACGTGGATATGGTGGTGTGTCAGTGAGATGGGTTGGGGAGGACGAGGAGTAACTCGAAGAGCAGCACGGGGAAATCGCATGGAAACTCGAAGAGAAACCCGAGTGGTTTTAGCGTTCATCGTGTCGTTTTTAAAACCTTAAGAAAATTCGAAAAAAGTTTGCAACACGGGTCACTCTAGGAGAAAAACCGAAGTTAAGGGACAATTGTCTCAGGATAAACCCGAAGTAAGCCTCGGGTGAATGAATGAAAGCAACAAACCCAGTTTTCAACCAAATTTTGAACACAAGTTAAATTTATTTTCTGAATAAACTAATGATATTTGTAAATAGGATATGGAACAAATGGTAATTTGAATTCATGAAATTCAAGAATATTATAAAATTAATAAAAGTTTGTTTTAAAAGTTAGCTTAATGATATATTCAAAAGTAAAGCAAAAAAATCCAAGTGTAACTTTAAAAACAAATTTATCTTGAAATCGTAATTAACAATAAATGTTTTGTAATGGTTTCTATAAACAATATTTTATTTAAAGAATAGCCAATGAATGAAGGTAATTAAACTAATTAGTTAACCACCAAAACATTAATAAATTAAAACAATAACTAAAGGATAATCAACTAATTGAGCCAATCAAATTAATTCATAATAAAAATTAAATTAACATTAATTTAAAATGATTAATAAAGGAAATTATATGGATAATTCACTTCAATCACAATCACTTGAATCGACGATGATTGACCATCATCAAATATTCTATATTGGATTGATATTTTTGTTGTGATGCTGTGATTGCTTTGTGATGAATTGCGATTTGTGATTTGTTTCCTATATGTACGTGAAAGCCCTTTTGCCCGTAAAACGGCATTTAAACTTCGATGCGACTGGGAGTCGGATTTCAGTTTGTTATCCGAAACCCACATCGAACCTTGAATGTGAACCTTTGTGATTGATACACCCACATGTTTTAAATTTGAGCGTCACTATTCGGATTAGCCGGGAGAGGACCTTTGTGTCATATAACACATTCCGAATAGTGATTCGGCGAATGGATTGCATTTAAAGATCGGCGGTGAAGACCGGGTGTCTTCGAAAATGATAGGATAACCTATCGATTGTCTCTGCACCGAGTTTCTCCTGTATAGGGATTCCCTAAGTGATGGGAAGTTCGATCGGGATTGTGGACGCCCGGATTTACAAGGGGTTCTTCCTTTATTGGACGAAGTGCCTTCGGTTCTGTTCGATCCCGAAACAGACTTGTATGGTCGTGTCTCTAACACTACACTTTGAGACATAAAGCCGATTTCTTTCAAATACATATCTGTTGGTGGCGGAGAATTTATTCTCTTAGCTTAACACCCTTCTTTGAGACGTACGAGCTCAGAGGTTATGTAGTTGAAGGTTATCAGCGATATACTCCCAATTTGATAGTGTGGCATGCTAAGTGCTATTGTATAGTGATGATCATTTGTGATCAAAGCATGGCTTTCATGTAAAGCGTAGCTTTGTGGATGAGACCTCATCGGACCTCACATCCCAGAAATGGTCGAAATAGGAAGGATGCGGCAAGGTTATGAGGGTCGCACCCTTTAGGGTATGTCATTTCCTTCTGGAAAAAGGTAGTGTCATGGTATGGAGCCCAGATACTTACCTATGTGGTTGCTTCAATCTCATTATTCTGTGTGGTTGTTGCTTTGTGATGGAGGGCCCTCGGATAAAGGTCCCAAAGGACCGGGGAGTGGCATACTCGAGTAGTAGTTACCTAGTTACAGAGGTAACCCGACCTTGTGTTGGCAGAGAGCCGGGTAGGTTCTCGGGACGTCTCGCTAGAGGCGTACCCATGTGGCATAGGAAGTTCCTTAGCCTGACCATTTGTTGGAAATCCAATTCCCAATACGACCCCGTACGGTTTTAGTTGTATAACATGCCATGGAATGTGGCGGTAATCTGCTATTGAACATGGTAGCTATAGTAGGCATACGATGAAATGTCGTATGTTGGCTAGGATTGATATTATATTTTTGAAATGGCTTTCTACACTATGCACTAGTAATAATATCAAAGAATTTTCCCGTATCAAGCATATTTGACTATCATAAGAAGAAATCTCCTCCAATTCTGCGATTGCATTGTGTGTGTGGCGGGAGGTCTTATGGTAGTTTCATTTTCCAAAAGCATACCGGTTTTCTTGTATAAATCTGTTTTATTTGGAAACAATTATCTTTGTTTACTCATACCAGTCCCATGACTGACCCGGAGTTTATTGTTTCCTTTCTAAACTCTGGGTGCCCACCATTTTTACACGGGCAGCCTAGTAGCAGGTTTTCTGTATTTTGGCTCTAGCAACATTTTGGAGTATTTTGGTTTGCAGATTTTTGGTTTTTGGAAGCTCACACCTTGGAGACATTTTGGAAGCTTTTGGATCTCGAGGTGCTTAGTTTGGTGTTCACTATCATTCTCTACCCTTTTGAAGACTTTTGGCATATGATATCTAGTTGTTCTATTATGCCATTCTATTTGGAGATGTTATTCATGTATTATGTACTATGATGTTGTTACAGATATTATTATGTTGTTGTATTTGTGATATGATGCATGATATTCATTTTATTTCCGCTGCTTTATATTCATCTAATGTTGTTATAAGCTCCATCCGACTGGAGTTCAATGTTTGAATCATTGACAGTCGAATACAAGTGAGGTATTTGATGTCAATTTTCGAACATTGAATTTCGGGTCGTGACAGTTGGTATTAGAGCTAAAGGTTGAGTAAGAACTTTAGCTATTGAGTATAACACATGAGATGGCTCATTAGAGATAGGGTGAAGTATAACCTAAAATGAGTATAATCGATTAACACCTCAAATTTTTCTTGGTCTATTTCCTTTGATTGCCAATATTTCTTAAGATATCTCGTCCAAATATCTAAGCCAATTTTCTTACTAATTACAGATAGTAAGGATGAGCGGCCGAAGAGGCAGGGTTGGGGGGCGAGGAAATGCCACATCACCTAACCAAGTTCCCCCTACAATCGAGGCAACTTTACCTATTCAGAATCAGCCGAATCTGGCTGACTTATATAAGAACTTCTCAAGGCTTGGGGGTAAGCCATTCACTGGCAAAGAGACGATTGTTGAGGCCCAGACATGGATTAGATCTTGTGAGAAAATATTTAAGGGGCTTAAGCTGCAAGATGATCAAATGCGTCTCATAGCTTCTTGGCAACTTCAAGATGAAGCTTCAGCATGGTGGGAGACAGTCACTATTGATGAGCCTGAGGACGAGTTCACTTAGGGAAGATTCAAGGAAGTATTTGAGAAGCGCTATATGCCATCAGCTGGGATTTCTCGTATGTACCACGAGTTCATGGATTTAAAGCTAGGAAGTTTGTCATTCGAGGAGTATCTCAAAAATTCAATGAATTGTCTCGCTTTGGTGCAGAATTAGTGAATACACCTTTGAAGAAGAATGAGAGATTCGTTCGTGGGATGAATAAAAAGTTCCACGAAAGGATGACTGGCCACGTCAAAGAATCCTTCTCAGATTTGGTTGATATGGGATACCGTTATGCTACACTAGACATGCAAGAAGCACCAAGGGAGAAAGGAAACTCAAGCAATCAGAATTGGAAGAAGAGGAAATTTGGAGGCAAGAAACCATGGCAAGGCAAGGAGAGAAAGAATAGCAATCAAGGGAGCACAATAGAGAATGTCACTTGCTATAATTGCTTGGAGAAGGGACACTATTCTAACAGCTGCAAGAAGCCAAAGAGAAATCAATCCGCACAAGAAAAGCCCAGGAAGTGCTATTATTGTCAGAAGGTGGGACATGAAGTGAAAGACTGCCTAACTATGAAGCAAGCCCAGATAGCTAAAGTGTACTTAGTCAAAGACAAGCCTACATCTTCCAAAGCAGAAAAAGGAAAGGGAGTTCTGGAAGGTAATCTTACCATTTATGATAGCATTGTTAGAGTTCTTTTTTATACTGGCGCTACACATAGTTTTATCTCTCAACAAGCTATTAATGAATTAAATATTGAACCTGATTTTGTTGATGAGCCTATATGTGTACGGAATCCAGTTGGAGGTCCCGCAAACCTCTATCTTCGATGTAGAGATGTTCCTATCTCATATTCTTGCCATCAATTCCCTATTGGTCTTTTTGTCCTAGACTTCAACGAGTTTGAAGTCTTGCTCGGGATGGATTGGCTAGCAAAATATGAAGCCAAATTGGATTGCAATAATCGGTTGATTTTAATCAAAACCGAATTTCGGGATTTCATTGAAATTTCTTGTGAGGACCCTAGTCCTAAAAAGGAAGGGTTGATGTATAATTTGGGTTATCCTGAACCCGGCTTGGAGTCTATTCCTATTGTTAGAGATTTTCCAGATGTATTTGAAGAAGTGAAATCTCTACCTCCTCACCGAGAAATAGAATTCAGAATCAACCTTGCACCCAATGCTCGTCCTGTCGTTCATGCAAGTCGCAGGATGGCACCTAGGGAAAGGGTTGAATTAGTCGAGCAAACTAGATATTTACTAGAAAAAGGGTTGATTCGACCCAGTGTTTCTGAATGGGGCTCATCCGTCGTATTTGTTGCTAAGTCAGACGGTCTTTGAGGTTGTGTGTTGATTACCGCAATCTCAATAAGCAGACTCTCAAGAATAAATTTCCACTGCCCAGAATAGATGATTTATTTGATCAGTTGCACGGCGCTTGTTTCTTTTCGAAGATGGATCTAGCCCAAGGATTCCATCAATTACGAATCGCCGAAGACTGTGTTCATTTGACAGCTTTCAGGGGTCCCAATATGTTCTACGAATGGTTAGTCATGCCTTTTGGGCTAACCGATGCCCCATCATACTTTGTGGACCTTATGACTCGTGTGTTTCGGGATGTATTGAATAAATTTGTGCTAGTATTCATTGATTATATTTTGGTCTATTCCAAGACCGAAGAGGAGCATGCCGAACACCTTAGAATCGTCTTGGAAATATTGAGGAGGAACATTCTATATGCTAAATTTTCCAAATGCCACTTTTGGGTCAAAGAAGTCAAATTTCTTGGCCATATTGTTAATGAAGGAGGGATTTCTATTGATCCTAGCAAAATTTCCGCCATTCTTGATTGGAGAAGACCTACTACCCCAAAGGAAGTTCGAAGCGTTTTGGGCCAAGCGGGTTATTATCGAAAGTTTGTGACTTTTCGAAGTTAGCTAGTCCATTGACCAAGCTAACAATGAAGAATGCAAAGTTCATTTGGACTCCAAAATGTGAAGAAGCTTTTGAGGAGTTGAAGAAGAGATTAACCACCGCTCCTGTTCTCGCTATTATCAATGGGAATCAGGGTTTATCCGTTTATACCGATGCTTGCGGTGAAGGCTTGGGTGCAGTATTGATGCAAAACGGGAAGGTGATTGCCTACGCAAGTAGACAATTACGTCCTCATGAAAGAAATTATCCGACCCATGATTTAGAGCTTCTAGCTGTTATCTTCGCTTTAAAAACATGGTGACATTATCTTCTGGGTAAGAATCTTTTCAGCTTTCTTAACAATCTATGAATTTAATTTAATTTAACTTAACAAATATACTTATCGAACTCTCTTTATTTCTAGGTGAAAATTTTTAATTATTCACTGACCATAAATCTTTGAAATATCTCTTCACCCAGAAAGATCTGAATTTGCGACAACAACTTTGGCTGGAATTTCTGGCATCTTATGACCTAGATATTCAATATACGCCCGAAAAAGCCAATGTGGTTGTCGATGCTTTAAGTAGGAGGCATGCTGTTCTTGCATATCTTGTTGTTACTCCTACTCTCCTGGAAAAGATCGCCGCCAAGCAAAAAGAAGACCCATTCCTTCGTGGAATTTGTAAAAGAATTCATCAAGGTGAAGATTCCAGTTTTGAAATTGATGGTAATGAAGTTATAAAGATGAAAGGCAGAATCTATGTCCCCGACATTCCAGATTTGAAACGAGAAGTGTTAGATGAATGCCATAAATCAAAATTTAGCATCCATCCAGGAGTCAACAAGATGTATAGAGATATCAAAAGAAATTTCTGGTGGAATACGATGAAAAGAGATATATCTATTTATGTGAGTAGCTGTGCTACTTTCCAACAAGTCAAGAGCGACCAAAAGAAGATGGCGGGTTTACTTCAGCCTTTAGAGGTGCCCAAGTGGAAATGGGACCAAGTTTCGATGGATTTCATCGATGGTTTGCCTCGCACTCGAAAGGGCAATGAAGCGATTTGGATCATCGTAGATCGTTTGACTAAGTCAGCCCACTTCTTGCCAGTAAAAGCTACCCGCACGGCTTCAAGTCTAGCTAATTTGTATGTGAAAGAAATTGTCCGTCTCCATGGCATTCCTAGTAGCATAGTGAGTGGTCGTGACTCGATCTTCACTAGTAGATTTTGGGAGGCGTTTCAAGACGCATTGGGGACTAAGCTGCATTTCAGTACTGCTTATCACCCACAGTCTGATGGGCAGACAGAAAGGATCAATCGAATCTTGGAGGACCTATTGCGAGCTTGTATACTTGATTTTGGTGGTTCTTGGGAGGAACATTTGCAAATGGTCGAGTTCTCATATAACAACAGCTACCAGGCCAGTATTGAGATGGCTCCTTTTTAGGCTTTATATGGCCGACCGTGTCGATCACCGGCATGCTGGATCAAGGCAGGTGATAGACTCGTTCTTGGGCCGGACATGATTAAAGAAGCTACCGAGAAAGTTGATTTTATTCGAAAAAAATTGAAGACAGCTGAGAGTCGTCAAAAGAGCTATTACGATTGTAGAAGACGGGATTTGGAATTCCAGGTTGGGGATTCTGTTTTTCTTAAAGTATCTCCTATGAGAGGTGTATTGAGATTTGGGAAGACGGGTAAGCTAGCACCACGATATATTGGTCCTTTTCCTATTCTGGAGAGGATTGGTTCTCTAGCCTATCGTGTGCAGTTGCCTAGCTGGTTATCTAGTGTGCATGATGTATTCCACATCTCTAGCCTTCGGAAGTATGTGCACGATCCGGATTGTATTATTGAAGAAGCTGCCCAACAGGATCTCGACATCACTCCCAATCTAACCGTCAAAAGAGAACCGATAAAGATTGTGGATCGTGAAGAGAAGAAATTAAGGAATAAGGTTGTAAAGCTAGTAAAAGTTCAGTGGAGTGGCGATCCAAAGGACTACACTTGGGAAACTGAAGATAATATGCAGAAATCTTATCCCAATTGCACAGTGGATATCTCGGCTTAGCCGGTAAGCCATTTCCTTATTCTTTTTGAATTCGTATATTCTTCGTTTGTTTATTTTCTCTCTTTTTCAATTTTGAGGACGAAATTTCTTGAGGAGGGGGTATTTGTAACATCCCAGAATTTTTAAAATAAATAATATATTTTAAACTCTTGGGGTTTAACTTGAGAATAAACTAGAAGGAAAATCTAAAACAAATAAAATTGGTGGAAATAATATATGGAATGAAATTAAATTTTATTTTGGGTTGAAAATATTGAAATAATAAATGTTTTTAAAAGTCATTTGGATTTAAAATCTTATATATATGAACATGACATATATTAGTAACATTGAATACACCTTAAAAAAATTTAATTTAAATTTGTTCAAAATAAGGATGGATATACAAATGGACATTAGTGTTTATGTTTCAAGTTTAAAAATTTAAGTTTGAATTTAAATTTGGAATAAATGTTTTAAATTTAGTAGCATTAAAAATCATTGAGAAATAAAGTATACAATGGTCAAAACAACTTTTCTTTTAACATTGTACATATGCATATATATACAAATGAATAAAATTTTATATATTGGTTTATAAAAGTATATATAATATAGAAAATAAAATCTATAAAACTTTTTTTAGCTTTGTAAACATCAAAAGGCTGAAACATACATTCACAATAAAGTTAAATAATTAACAAAATCTAGGGCTTAAGATATCTCCTTACAAATGGCACAAACCATCATTGCCTAAATAAAATATTCAAATAAAAAATTCAGGAAAACTCTTCACCTTCCAAATTTGAATTTTTAAATCCCCTAACACCTGATGTTCAGTAATCAAAAGATCTTTGAAATTTCTACTTCAACATTCAAGAAGAAAAGTTCAGAAAAAGAAAAAAAATAAAAGAAAAAAAGGAAACTGTCTTCTTCAATTTCAAAGTAAAATCTGAAGTGTTTCAAACAGTATTGTGATACTTTCAGGTAAGTTTTGTTTTAAAGTTTATAGTTTATGAAATTTTGATTTTTAAATCAAGTGTTAACAATCAATTCAAAACAAAAAAAACTGCAGATTTGTGAAGCAGGGAGTCTCTGGATTTCAAAGGCAGTGCAGTTCTTTTTTTTCCGAAATAAAATTTAAAAAGGCAAGTAACTTTTTATTTATTTATTTTGAATTTGAAGATGTAATTCCTAATGAAGCAAGAGTTTAATTCAACAATATTTAATCTGTTGCAGGAAAAGAAAAAAAATCAAGAATTAAAGACTATTACTGGTTTTCAAGTTCAGGAAAAAGTTCTCTGTTAAGAATTCAAGCTGTAACTGATCTGAGAAAAATTGTTATTTTTAATGATTAAAATAAATGAAAACAACATGGGATTTAATACAACAATATCTAATTTTATTATAGGAAGAATCAAGGATTAGCTTTAATCTATTTTTTTTTTTGGTTTCAACTTTCAGAAAAAAGTTTTCTATGCTATAAATCTCAAATGTAAGTACAATGGAAACCCTTGTAATTGATAGTTTAAATGCATGAACACAACTAAAAATAATCATAGATCTGTACCCATCAATTTCAGATCTAAAACCCCAAGAGAATTAAAGTAGAAAAGAAGGGAAGTTGCAGGCCTCACCTCTCTGTTTTGAAACTGTCAGGAAGCATTCCTATCTTCTGGAAAAAAGGTGAGTAGTCCTATGTTTATTCAAATTCTTCGTGCTTGAATCCCTGTATGAATGTGATGGCTTTGAATGGAATTAATGGTATGCTAGTGTTTGATTTTCCTGGAAAACATTTGTTTTACTATTCCTGTTTTCTGTAACATTTAGTTACCGAGAACGTAGAATCCTCTCTTCCATATTCTTTTGGAAAAAGAAAAAAATTATGAATTGCAAAATAAGTTAAAGTGTACTTCAAACTTACACTATGTTTTAGAGATAAATCAAAGCAATTTTTTTTATAGCTTTCCTTTTCTCTGTAAAACTGTAAAACACTGTCATGCTCAAATCTATGGTTTTACAGAGTAAACCATACACTAATTCAACATCTTCTTCCTCTCCTTGTTTCTGAAAATGTTGGTAAACAAGTTAAATTTGTTTTTTAAATTTGCATAACATTACAATAACAAATGAAGCAAGTTTATATAGTTCTTTTTTTTCTTTGGAAACTGTGAAACTCAATTCCATATAGCCTTCTTTTTGCAAGAACAAAACATATCAAAATCCAATTCAATCTTTCTCTTCCTTATTCCTTCTGAAATGAATTGTAACAAGTTGAAGTTTGTGTTTGGACTCGCACCATGCTTCAGAAACAAATTAAAACAGGTTGTAGTCATCTTGGAAATTTTGAAGCACAAGTAACAATTCAATTTTTGCAGAAACTCGAACTTGATGAATTTTTATTTCAATAATTTTATTTGAATCCCCTTAGAAAATGATAATTTTTGAAACCAAAATCCAAGTTTTTCGTTGGTTTTTCACTGAAACATTTGAGAAGTTCTGGAAAATAAAGTTTCACCAAAATCTGATGATCTAAGAAGTTATAGTCCACGATTTCATTGCCGTAGATGGTTTGGACGTTTGTGATTTTCAGAAAAATACTGAATTAATTTATAAACCCTTAAATTTTTGGTTTGAAAGAAAACTAGGGTTTTAAAACCCATTTTCTGTTCATGATCAAAACTACGTTGTCGCACCACCCACAAGCGATCAGAATGTGTGTCAGGGGGGCAAATGGATGCGTCGCACGACGTGGAAGCTGGAGGCAAAGGCTGGTGGCCGGTAATGGCCTGGGGAGGCGGCGCGAGGCGAATACGTGTTGGCGTGCATGATGTTTTTTGGGTTCTATTGCTTGATTTTGATTTGAGGGGAGATGGGGCACTTCGATGGATGGAGATGGTTGATGGGTTGGGGGTTGACGTGCGGCGATGCTCGCCAGTGGTCGGAATCGCCTCCAGTGCCGGTGCACGTGTACGTGGATATGGTGGTGTGTCAGTGAGATGGGTTGGGGAGGACGAGGAGTAACTCGAAGAGCAGCACGGGGAAATCGCGTGGAAACTCGAAGAGAAACCCGAGTGGTTTTAGCGTTCATCGTGTCGTTTTTAAAACCTTAAGAAAATTCAAAAAAATTTTGCAACACCGCTCGCTCTTCGAGAAAAACCGAAGTTAAGGGACAATTGTCTCGGGATAAACCCGAAGTAAGCCTCGGGTGAATGAATGAAAGCAACAAACCCAGTTTTCAACCAAATTTTGAACACAAGTTAAATTTATTTTCTGAATAAACTAATGATATTTGTAAAGAGGATATGGAATGTAATATCCCGGAATTTTTAGCAATATCAATTTAATAATCTGTATTAAAAATTAAATTGATGTTGATATTTTTGTCAATAATATTTCAAATAGATTTAATAATCTTCTTCAATAAATTTTTAAATTGGTTATTTTATCTTTTAAAATGATATAAATTGATTTCTATTTACAATACAAATATATCGTTAATATTTTAAATAGATTAGCATTTGTTTTAATTTTTAAGTAAAGCATATTTTCTAATTTTTATTATTTATAGTAATTTGGAAAATTTGTTTCAATTAATATTTAAGTTTTTCAAAGTTAAATAAATGATTTTTGGTTTAAACTTAATAATTGAATCATGTTCTAAAATTCTAATATATATTATAAATTGGAAATTTTGTTTTAATTAGCATTGAGTTTTTATAACTATTTCATAAATAAATATATGATTTTAAAATTGATAGGAAAATATTAAATGTTTTAAATTAAACTGGATTTAGTTTTAAATTTAGAATAAATTTAACAAAAGGTTTTATGGTTTAATAAAATGGATATTTTATTGATAAAAATAATTTCATGTAAAATAATTTTAATTTAATAATAAGAGAGTTATAAAAATAATATTGATATTGTAATGACTTTTTAAATAAGCTTTGAATAAGATTGTATTTTTTTTTCAAAATTGAATTTATATTTATAACTTGATTTGAAACATTTGATTTTGGATTTAGTTTGAATTTAAATTCAAACTATAAAATCTTAATTGTTTAATTGTATTAATCTTTAATATGTATAAGTTTATTTATAAACATAGTTTGTTCTTATTTCTTTTGTTAGTTTATATCCATATTTAAAATATAAACTAACAATTTAAAACTAAGCTAATATAACATACATTTGTAAATTTAAGTACTAATTATTTTAAAAGAGACATGTGTTTAAAGACTAATTTAACAATTTGACAAGTCTTCAAATTTTACCATTAAAAACGGACAAGTGTTAATTTTAGTTTTTATTTTTCTTTTCTTTCATTAAAACTGAAATTTCATTTGTTTAAGTTTGCATCTTTCATATTGCATTTTCATTCTTCCTTAATCAAAAGAAAAACTTCAAACCACCTTTTAAAAATTCTTCATGTCTAAAATCAGTAACACCCTCCACAAATCTGCTTTCACAAATTCATTAAAATCCAAAAATCTGCATTTCCTAAATGTCAGAAACCTGCACACTTAAACCCTGTTCAAATTTGCATTGATTCACCTCTTCAAACACCTGCATATTCCACTCCTATTAAAAATCAAACCCACATTTATCTCAAAATCAAAGAAGTCTGTAAAAATGAATGAAGCCTGCACTATTTTTCTTTTCTCTGCATTCTGTTTAAAGCCTAGGAGTGAAAGCATCTGCATGTACTTGGGGGAGTTAGCAACTTCATATTCTACATCTGCATGCTAGTAATCTAAGTCAGGGAGCTTAGGCAAACTGCATATCATTTCAGACATAAAGTATAGGGTCAAGCCTGCAATTTTTATTTCTGCAAAATTCATAAAGGATCAACTGAGCTCTACATTGATTTAAGGTGAGTAACCTTTTAAAATTTAAAATCTAATTTTGGTTGCATAATTTTATGTTTAAGAGGAATAATCATTGAATGTTGTTATAAGTAAATATCTGATGTAGGTATTGTGTGTATGCATGCTGTTTTTAGTATGGCCTGCTCTGTTTTGTTTTTCCCAGGCAGAAACATTATTAAAATCTTTATCTTTTAATTATGTTTCTGATAAAATGAAATTTATTAAGTAAAGATTGTTTGATTTTCTTAGGTAAATATTTAAAACTTTAAGAAAATTGAAATATCAGGAGTTGTCTCCAAAACACAGAACAACATCAATGCATGTTGATTTTATTAAATCCCAAACATGTTAATTTGTTAATTCAGTATCATAAATCAAAAATACTATCTGCAACATGATTTTTAAATCAAAGATTAGAATTTTTAGGTAGTAGACGAAGTTGCTATTGGGTTTTGAACTAAAAATGGAATTTTAGTAAATTCTGATGATCTTTGTATGGGAAGATCTCGGGGTTCTTTCTAAGGGAAGTAGATTGAGTGGGGAGTAAGGGAAAAATCATTAATGTTGATTAAATTCATCAGAATAGTTGCGGTAGGGAAAGTTCAGATGGAACCCTAGTTTTTAGGATGTTTGATCAATCGAACTTTTCGATCTGTTCAAGCGACCGAGTGCTTTGATATTTTGGATATAGGTAGTTTGATTTTAGTTGAAGCCGTGGACGAAGTTGTTGACCCGCTGATGGACTATGGCCTGTGATCTCGCCGTTGACAGGTTTAGAGAAAACCTAGAATTGTTGTTGCCAGGTTTTGGTTTGAGGAACTCGATTGGGATTTCGTATGGAAGGTGAGTATCTGAAGGTCGTGGGGGGTTTCTAGGTTGAACATCGACTTGTTCGACGTATTGGTGGAGGCCGGAGATGGCCGGAGCCACGATGCATGTGCACCGTGCAGTTGAGTTCAGGGGAAGTTGTTTGTGGGTTGTTTTTTGAACTCGAAATTTAACTCGAGTTACTCGAGTTACTCGAGTTACTCGAGTTACTCGAGTTACTGACTCGAAGAAAGGATGGGTTTTACTCGAGTAAATTTAGGGTTGACTCGGGTAAAAGAAATTTTTACAGGTTTTAATAAACCTAAACTTGTTTTATCAAATATTGTTCACAAACCAGACAGTATTTAAGTTTTTAAAATTTAACTGAATTTAAATAGTGTAGAGCAAGTTTTAAACAAAGTTTTAAAATAAGTTTAAAATCTTAATTCAAAATGAGATTGAATTATAAGATTTAAAAATATATAAGTTTTATAAAAATAGAAGGTTTTTAACAACTTTGAAATTGTTAAAGTGTTTTATAAATGTTTTAAAATCTGAAGTTTAAGGTTTAAACAGAGTTTAAAATTTAAATTTAAATCTGGATTCAAAGCTAATTTGAATCTTAGTTTGAAATAAGATGTTTAAGTGGTTGAATTTTTAAAATGTAAGAGAAGTTTAAATCTTAAGTTTAAATCTGGAATCAAAGTGGAATATGTATTTCAGTTTTTGAAAATTAAAAGAAAGTTTGAAGTTGCAAGATTTAAACTAAATATAAATTAAGTTATTGAGATGCTAAAGTTATAAATTGTTTAAACTTTGATAAGTTTAAATTATTTTCATTTCAAAACTTGTATTTAAAATGAAATTTGGAAGCAAGTTCAAAGCACTTTGTTTTAAATAAAATTTGTTTTTAAACATAATTTAGAAATGTTTTATTTTAAAATTAAGTTAAGAATTAATGTTTTGAAATTAAATTATTAAAAAGGTAATTAAGAATTAATTTATTTATTTAATTAATTAATTATTAAGGTTTAATGCATATTGATTTAGGGGTTAATCAATTTGAAATTTAGATCATTAATTAGATTATTAATTAATGATTAATAAATTATTAATTAAGTAATTGAGTTTTAATCAAGGTTAATTTATTTAAATAATTAGACTTTAAATTATAGATAATTAAATTTGTAATTAATTTAAGTTAGTTACTTTATAAAATAATTAAAAAAGGGTTAATGATGGTCATTAACCATGATTATTTAAATAATTAATTAATGTGATTAATTTTTATAATTAGTTAGATTAATTAATTTATTAATAATCGATTGTAAATGGTTTGAGTAACTACTTAATAAAGTAATTAAGAAATTAATTACTAAATGTAATTAATTTAGTTTAATGAGATTGTTTAATTTAATTAATTAAGTTTAATTAATTTTAAACATTTGGGTTTTATAAATAATTACTTTATGTAATTAATGATTTGGGTATTTACTTAGTTAAGTAATTAATTAATAATTACATGGTTGTAATTAAGTGGAGATTTTTAAGTGTGAAGTAATTTGGTTTAAATTACTTATTAATTAATCAAGGGATTAATTAAGAGATTAATTAAGGATAATTAATTTGTTTTAATATGGTAATTAAGTTAATTAATTACTTAAGGTAATTAATAAAAGGGAATCATTAATTATTATAATTAATGATGTAACTAAAGTTGATTAATTAAGATTAATTAATCAATAATAAGTGATTAAAAATAATTAATTAAGGTTATTAATCAAGGATTAGTGTGATTAATTATGTTTAATTAATTAATTGAAGTAACTAAAGGGTTAATTACTGTTTGGTTGAGAATAATTAATTTGTGAAATTAATTAAGGATAATTACATGAGTGAAATTAAGGGTAATTAATCAAGGATGATTAATTAAGGTAATTAATAATGAATGGTTAATTGATTGTAATCAGTTAAATGATTGAGTAAGCAAGATTTATATCGGTGAAGTAATTAATTTAATTTATTTTAAATTAATTAAAGATGAAGTAATTAATTTAATTCATTTTAAATTAATTAGTGATAGAGATAGTTAATTTAATTCAATTTTAAATTAATTATATTGATGATGAGTAAATCATTGCTTATGTATGAATGGATGTCATTGATTGTCTTGGATGCTTTGTGATCTCAGTGATGAGATAAATGATATTGTGTGGTATGGATGTTTGATTGTATTGTGATGATAACATAGGTTATCTATTGTAATGGTGATATATGGAATATCTATTTGATAGTGATAATGTGGGTTACCTGTTATGTGATAATGTTGATTATCAGTTATGATTTATGAATTATCTATCTGTGTGTATATAGATACCGTAATGAAATTGTTTTAAACCTTTAAAACAACTTGGACATAAAAGACACGCTTTGGTTTTCGATGAGACCGGGATCAGGTTTCCATATTTGGATATCCGAAAACCACATCGATTCCAAATAACGTTAGGTCATGAATCAAAGTGGAGCTTTGTGAAGACTCGAGGTGTAAGGACTATAAGTCAATATAACTCTGTGGGTGATTCCGTAATGAGTTTCACGGAATAGTACTTATAGATTCGAGATGGTGGTTTAGAGTGCAAGGGTTATTGTCGTTAACTCTGAGGGTGATTCCAAAACGAGTGTAACGAGATAATACCTTCAGTTTCGTTCGAACCCGGAATGAACTTGTATGGATTGAATGCTTTCAGAACATCGTCAGGTGGACGATGAGCATTCTAAGTGATGTGTCCTATAAAGGTCATCGTAGCCTCAAGCCTCATCAACCGGGAATAGCTAAAAGAGGGGAGGTGCAGCAAGGCTTCGTGGGTAGCCCCCACTTGAGAGTGAGATTTGCCCTGTCTAGAGGTCCCTTTATATTTTGGCTGTGTGGACGGTTTTGAGCTCCAACCATCGGGGTTATCTTGTTCGGAACTATTCAGTAAGGAATGGGTCCGGCCTTGTGTTGCAGGGGAGTGGGAGTACTCCTCGGTACGGTGATCTAGGCCACGTACTGTGACGGGCGGTACCCCAGTAGCCCTGCCATTGTATGGAATCCAAAATCCAATAAGTGCCAACGGTTTTGATTGTATTACCCCCTTTTGTGGCTAGTAGCTGGAATTTAATAAATGTAACAATTTCGGCTATTTCTTATTTATTTGAAAACCCTAGACCCTATTATAATATCACTGAATTTCCTATCAAATGTTTTGGTTAGCGTAAGGTAAAATTTTTTCCATGTTTATGTGTGGGAAGTCTTATGTGATACCTTTCTTTTCAAAAGATTTTTGAAAGTTAAGCAACTTTAACCTGTTACTCACACCAGACTCATGTCTGACCCGGAGTTTATTTTTGTTTTTCATAAACTCTTGGGTACTCAAATTTTTACGAGTAGCCAAGGGATTCAGGTTAGGATTCAGGTTTGCTTTGACGAATTATGGAGGAGCAATGGAGCAGGAGGCTTCTGCGTCAGATATATAGTATTCCGCTGTGTGTTTTGTGTTGTCTCTGGATTGTATTGAGTTGTAATAACTAGACAGATGTTTATAACTATCTAGTATGTGATGTTTATCTGTGTACTCTGATATGGTTGTAAACTATGTAATATTTATGTTATTAATATAATTTATTCGTTCCGCTGTTAGATTCTGATGTTGTTTCTTTCTT
Source organism: Allium cepa (assembly GCA_030765085.1). Classification (NCBI taxonomy): domain Eukaryota; kingdom Viridiplantae; phylum Streptophyta; class Magnoliopsida; order Asparagales; family Amaryllidaceae; genus Allium; species Allium cepa. The sequence goes on from CM060937.1 coordinate 951,018,515, forward strand.
CTCTTCTTTCTATTCTCTTTTCTATCCCTTTCTTTCTTAAAAATGATGCGATTTTCTATGGTAAGAAAGTCGGGTCGTTTCATGGAACAAATGGTAATTAGAATTCATGAAATTCAAGAATATTTTAAAATTAATAAAAGTTTGTTTTAAAAGTTAGCTTAATGACAAATTCAAAAGTAAAGCAAAAAAATCCAAGTGTAACTTTAAAAACAAATTTATCTTGAAATCGTAATTAACAATAAATGTTTTGTAATGGTTTTTATAAACAAATATTTTATTTAAAGAATAGCCAATGAATAAAGGTAATTAAACTTAATTAGTTAACCACCAAAACATTAATAAATTGAAACAATAACTAAAGAATAATCAACTAATTGAGCCAATCAAATTAATTCATAATAAAAATTAAATTAACATTAATTTAAAATGATTAATAAAGGCAATTATATGGCTAATTCACTTCAATCACAATCACTTGAATCGACGATGATTGACCATCATCAAATATTCTATATTGGATTGATATTTTTGTTGTGATGCTGTGATTGCTTTGTGATGAATTGCGATTTGTGATTTGTTTCCTATATGTACGTTAAACCCCTTTTTCCCGTAAAACAGCATTTAAACTTCGATGCGACAGGGAGTCGGATTTCAGTTTGTTATCCGAAACCCGCATCGAACCTTGAATGTGAACCTTTGTGATTGATACACCCACATGTTTTAAATTTGAGCACTCACTATTCGGATTAGCCTGGAGAGGACATTTGTGTCATATAACCCATTCTGAATAGTGATTCGACGAATGGATTGCATTTAAAGACCGGCGGTGAAGACCGGGTGTCTTCAAAAATGATAGGATAACCTATCGATTGTCTCTGCACCGAGTTGCTCCGGTATAGGGATTCCCTAAGTGATAGGAAGTTCGATCGGGATTGTGGACGCCCGGATTTGCAAGGGCTTCTTCCTTTATTGGACGAAGTGCCTTCGGTTCTGTTTGAACCCGAAACAGACTTGTATGGTCGTGTGTCTGACACTACACTTTGAAATATAAAGCCGATTTCTTTCAAATACATATCTGTTTGTGGGGGATAATTTATTCTCTTAGCTTAACACCCTTCTCTGAGACGTACGAGCTCGGAGGTTATGTAGTTGAAGGTTATCAGCGATATACTCCCAATTTGCTAGTGTGGCATGCTAAGTGCTGCTGTATAGTGATGATCATTTGTTGATCATTTGTGATCAAAGCATGGCTTTCATGTAAAGCGTAGCTTTGTGGATGAGACCTCATCGGACCTCACACCCCAGAAATGGTCGAAACAGGAAAGATGCGGCAAGGTTATGAGGGTCGCGCCCTTTAGGGTATGTCATTTCCTTCTGGAAAAAGGCAGTGTCATGGTATGGAGCCCAGATACTTACCTATTTGGTTGCTTCAATCTCATTATTCTGCGTGGTTGTTGCTTTGTGATGGAGGGCCCTCGGGTAAAGGTCCCAAAGGACCGGGGAGTGGCATACTCGAGTAGTTGTTACCTAGTTACAGAGGTAACCCGACCTTGTGTTGGCAGAGAGCTGGGTAGGTTCTCGGGACGTTCCGCTAGAGGCGTACCCATGTGGAATAGGAAGTTCCTTAGCCTAACCATTTGTTGGAAATCCAATTCCCAATACGACCCCGCACGGTTTTAGTTGTATAACCTGCCATGGAATGTGGCGGTAACCTGCTATTGAACATGGTAGCTATAGTAGGCATACGACGAAATGTCGAATGTTGGCTAGGATTGATATTATATTTTTGAAATGGCTTTCTACACTATGCACTAGTAATAATATCAAAGAATTTTCCCGTATCAAGCATATTTGACTATCATAAGAAGAAATCTCCTCTAATTCTGCGATTGCATTGTGTGTGTGGCTGGAGGTCTTATGGTAGTTTCATTTTCCAAAAGCATACCGGTTTTCTTGTATAAATCTGTTTTATTTGAAAACAATTATCTTTGTTTACTCATACCAGTCCCATGACTGACCCGGAGTTTATTGTTTCCTTTCTAAACTCTGGGTGCCCACCATTTCTACACGGGCAGCCTAGTAGCAGGTTTTCTGTGTTTTGGCTCTAGCTACATTTTGGAGTATTTTGGTTTGGAGGTTTTTGGTTTTTGGAAGCTCACACCTTAGAGACATTTTGGAAGCTTTTAGATCTCGAGGTGCTTAGTTTGGTGTTCACTATCATTCTCTACCCTTTTGAAGACTTTTGGCATATGATATCTAGTTGTTCTATTATGTCATTCTATTTGGAGATGTTATTCATGTACTATGTACTATGATGTTGTTACAGATATTATTATGTTGTTGCATCTGTGATATGATGCATGATATTCATTTTATTTCCGCTGCTTTATATTCATCTAATGTTGTTATAAGCTCCATCCGACTGGAGTTCAATGTTTGAATCATTGACAGTCGAATACAAGTGAGATATTTGATGTCAATTTTCGAACGTTGAATTTCGGGTCGTGACATTTAAAGTGTTATACTTTAAGTGTTTTGATTTCGAAGTGTTATAACTTCGAAAGTGCTATGACTTTTGGAGGTGTATTTGAAATAAAAACGATGCTATATTGAATTGGGTTTTTATAAAAATGATATCATATTGATTTGGTTTTTGAAATGGAAATTATATCATATTTATATGGTTTTGAAAATGGATATTATATTCTGGTTTTGAAGTATAATTATTTTCAAATGACCGCAGTGTTATAATAACGTTTGGTTGTTGAAGAGACTGGGATCAGAAGTTGTCATACTCTCTGCCAACTTCAAAAACCGCTTTAACAACTGTGTACGCGGCGGAGATTCCAAAATGAAGTAGGATGGAGGCGGCGTTTCCTTTGAGGTAAATACGTGGACCCGACTCCCGTGAGTTGGCATAAGGTGGCTAAAATAGGAGCGATTGACGGGCTAAGAAGGTAGCACTTTTTATCGGACACACTCCTTCGATACCATTCTATTACTTTGTGATTGATTTAGGCCCTTTTGATTTTGGGGGTGTGGCTCGAGGTGGGGGTAATAGCTGCTACGCGTTACCACCGGTCTGGAAGCGTAATTGGTATATCTATCCTGACACTGCCTAGTTGAGCCGTGTCACCAACCCTAGCGTGCCTTGTATGAGTTTGGTTTTCTCCCGTAGCCGGTGGAGTATTTAGGGTAGTCTGCCGATCTGGAGATGCGCCGATACTGGATGGACTACTGGGACTATTACGTGGTAAGGGCCATTAGGTAACCCCTTAACGCTATTTAAAAGTAAGTTTATTTTACTATTAGACATTATTATAATAGTGAAATATTACAACATAGTAAATAGTTTAACGGATCCTTAGGAGATGTGAATCCCGAGCATCTCTTAAGTTACTGCATCACGTTGACTATAACATCCCACCTTTCCGCACGCTTTAAATCGACACACGTGCCAATTCAAACCACACGGAAGTGCAGATTGTTAAGGGGTAAATAAGAAAAACGAGAAAGAAATAAAAAAAAAACAAAATCTCACAGCGGAAGGATAAAATATAGCAATCAAATATACAGTTCATGAAGCTGTTTACAAAATATAAAAAATTTCCAATACAATATATATCAGAGTTGCACATACCAACAAATAAAATCGATGCAGCGGAATACAGTGTAGAGGAATATAATATAATAATAATAATGAAATCTTCGTCTTCGTCCTCCAAAATAAAGTCTTCGATCCTGAAATGCTCGGACTGACCCGAGCGAACTGAAAGGACAAAACACTCGATTCAGAACTAAAAGATCTTATGTAATTTAAATCAACAGAAATAAATATGAGTGCAGTAACTCAAGAGATGCTCGAGATTTACATCTCTTAAGGATCCGTTAAACTATTTACTATTTAGTATATTTTGCGATTATAATAGTGTCTATTAGTAAAATAAACTTACTTTTAAATAGCGTTAAGGGGTTACCCATATAGCCCTTAACACAAATAATGCCAAAAATAGTCTATACAGTGCGTGCATATCTCCTGATCGGGAGACTACGAGAAGACACTCCATAGGTACGACACAAATAGAAACTCGTACAAGGCGTTATAGGGTAGGTGACACGGCACAACTAGGCAATACCTGGGTAGATATATGAATTACGCATCCGGACTGGTGGTAACGTGTAGCGTGCAGCTACCGCCCACCTCGAACCACACCCCCAAAAAGAAAATAAAAAGTGGCCACCGAATCAATCCAATAGTCAAAGTATAAAATCGAAGGGATGTGTTCGATCAGAGGAATGGCCTCATTGGCCCGAGAATCGCTCCTGTTTTAGCCACCTTATGCCAACTCACGGGAGTTGGGTCCATGTATTTACCTCAAAGGAAACGCCTCCACCATCCTACTTCATTCTGGAATCTCTACCGCGTACACGGTTGTTAAAGTGGTTTTCGAAGTTAGCATAGAGTATGACAACTTCCAATCCCGGTCTCTTCAACAACCAAACGTTATTATAACACCGCGGTCTTTTCAAACAGTTTATACTTTAAAACCAGAATAAAATATCCATTTCAAAACCATATAAATACGATATCATTTCTATTTTAAAACCTAAATCAATATGATATCATTTTTATTTCAAATATATCTTTTTCCAAAAATTATAGTACTTTCAAATATATATACCTTAAACCCATAGCTTCGAAACATAATTTTCAATACTTAAATGGTTTGATAATAAATTACTTTATAAAGTAAATTAGTTTTTTAATTTCTCAAATCAATTCCAAATACAGATTTTGAATTCCCAGATAAACCATTTAAATTTCCATATATTTCACATTTTTAATATTCCACCATTTCAAAACTAAATTTTTAATTCATATATATGTGTCAAATTCCCTTTTACTATTATTTAGTTTTGAAATACTTACTTAATAAATCTAGTATCCTTTAAATAAAACTTTGAAAATTCAATAATTGAATATTCCTTAATTTATTTAGGCTAGATATATTCACTTAAATCATCTTAAACCCGAATTTAGTTATAACACCATATTCTTTCAAATCTAAATTTCAATAAGATCTTAATTAAATAAAATCTCAAATCAATTTCAAAACTATCTTCTCAACTTTGATTTATAAAAACCAATATAAACTCTATATTGGACTATGATTTAAGTAACCACTTATTCATAATATATTTTAATAAAATCAACTTTATTATTAAACTTACTTCATACTTTAATAATTTTATACATAGCTTAAAACCAAGAATTTAACTATATATAAAATAACCTTTATCAAATATCCAAATCAATATCTCGAAAATCATATATATTCTTTACAAACCATAGATATCATTTCAAAATATTATTTTATATATATATATATATATATATATATATATATATATATATGTCTATACATAATTTTCTATCCTATGGTCAAGTGATACGGATATTTATCATTTCAATCCGCAATTTAAAAATAAAAATTACGGTTATATATCATTTCAAACCGTAATCCCAATAAGATAAGAATGCATAATAACTTGTAGTTTATACAATATAGAACACATCATCCATTCACCAAATATCAATCATTAACCATTTATTACAATCGTCATCCAATTTAAACAAAACATCAATATAGAGCATATAAAATATAACAGGTATCAACGAACAGTTTATATTCAATAATAAATTAATAACTGTTTAACTGGCAGTTTATATGCGATAATAACTAAATTTAACTGGCAATTTATATGCAATAATAAAATTAAATAATAGTTTAATTTAAATAAATGCAATCTAACTGAGGTGATGATTAAATATATGCCCAAACAATCATAGATAAATTTTAAATCTCATCAAAATTAATTTAACAAACATAAGAAATTTTAGAAGTTGTGAGTGGGTTAAAACACTCACCTTTGATTTTAGCCCATAAAAATCAAAACAGAAGCGCAAAACTCAGCACTCTCCAAATTCAGCTAAATCAATTTCATGTTGTCTGGAATATAAATTTGAATCCAACAGAAGAAATCGCGCGTGAGTCAAAGTTTATATGCAAAAGATATTCATGTTACAAGAAGTATTATTAAAAGAAAATTGAGTACGCATTAAAAATATATATAAATAAACAAATTTTAATACTTACGTTTTCTCAAGATGGGGCTTCAGGAAAAGATTGAAGAACAACTAAGATGAGGACAGGAAGTGTACGAAAAATGAAAAAGAATCATTTTTATAAAAGAATGCTTTTGGATTTGCAAGAATAAGAGCTTTTGAATATGAGGTGTTAGGAGAAAGAAGAAATAAGATGTATGTTATTTATAATTAGGAAATGAATGTGAAAGGACAAAAATAAATGTCACGTTTTATTATTAAAGCTTCAGGTATTAATAATACATAAGGAAATGTAAGTAGGAATGGAAAAGTTTGCAAACGAAAGTAGAATTTTGTATACGTGAAAATAAGGTGGCAATAATTAAATACAAGCTAAAAGTGCTCAGGTATTAAACAGACGGAGAAATAAACGGATCAAGTATTAATAGTAAGGTAACTATTTTAAAACGTTCGTGCAACAATTAATAATAATAAAAAATGAAGGAACCATGTACCTCGCACAACCCTTTTGATTTTTGATTTTTTTTTTGTAACGTAACCAAATTAACTTCATTAACTCAAATAATATTCAAATTTGTATGCATTTAGGTTTTTATCTACGCATAATAAAATATTTATACTTACCTTTGAAATGAAAACGTTCAATTTTTTTTCTCTCAAAATGATCTTTTATTTCCATTAAAACACCCTTTTTGTTTAACACAAAACGTGTGTTTTTTATTATATCTATTAATTGCAATCAACGTTTCCTTTCCTTTTAATTAAAATATTTGAATTACATTAATTGCAGTTACTTACAAAATCAAATTTTAAAACATACAACTAAAATGGATAAAAAAGAGAACAATTGTTTATTTAAACACGTTTATAAATTTATTGTTTATACATAAGAGTAATAAATAGATTATTTTCCTATTCTTGTAATTAGTCCATAAGCTAAAACACAGTTCAAATAAACATATATTTCTTTCTTCAAAATCAATCTTTCTATTCTTCATTATGAAAATTAACCTACATTCACAGATGAAACCTTCATTTTATTTGATGTAAAAGTTTTTTTTGCCATTGAATAAAAACTTTCCTTATATTTTCACAAAACATACGCTGCTTTTAATTACACCGATTAATTTACAAATAGTATTCTCTCTCTTATTAATTAGAAATTTTCAATTACATTCATTTCAGTTGATTAAGTTCCAGAATGGACTAAATGAATGTAATGAGAAGTAAAACAATTTTTCCTATCTAATAGTAATTTAAACATATTTACATTATTGGATACAAATTGTAATTACACATTTCTCACTAAATAATAGTTACTCATCTCTACAGTCAATCTTTCAGCTAACAAACATTTCAAATAAATAAACATATTTTACTCTTTTGCAAAACTTATTTATTTACATTCTTTTATTTGGATTTTCACTCCTTACTATTAAAGCAATCATTACATTATGAATACAATTAACATTTCTATTTCTTTTTATTACGTTCACACTACAATTATGGTTTTATTCCACATTAACGTAACATTTTGTTGACATTTATTTGAAATTGATCAGTTAAATTGGTAACAACACCAATTATCACCATTATACATCTTGTAATATTTGTAAGTTAATTATTTACAAATAATTATTACAACAACTCTCATTACACTACACTTATTCCATTTCTATCCATTACACATTGTTTTCTTAATAAATCAATCTTTAAATTATTAATTTCCTTTTAAATCCTACTATAAATCAATGCACACATTTATTAAAATTTATACTTCTAATTTATTTATTCAACTTGAATTCATTCTTTTTATTAAATCCAATAGCACTCTATGAATAAAATTTACATTATACCGCATATTACCTAAATTTACATTAACGTAATACCTAAATTTAAATTTACATTATTACTACATATTACCTAAATTTACATTATTTCCACATATTACCAAAACTTACATTAACGTAATACCTAAATTTAAATTGACATTATTACCACATATTACCTAAATTTACATTATTTCCACATATTACCTAAACTTACATTAAACCTAAATTTAAATTTACATTATTACCACTTATTACCTAAATTTACGTTACTACCACACATTACCACAAATTACATCATTTATTGCTTTACAAAATACCCAACATTTCTATGCATCTTATTACATTCATATCTTGTAATTATTTTCTTAAACTCATAATTGTAATACCAAGTTTCATTTTGACTTTCAATTGATTCCCACTCACAGCTTAATAGCCTTAGTAAACTGGTAACAAATAATAACGGTCACTATTTGCCCTAAATCACATTTATAGGTTTATAGTTTACAACAAATGTTGCAATGACTCATATGATATTGATTTTATCCAATTACCATTCAATTTATACTAATTCATCAATTTGTACAATATATCTCTTGTTTCCTTAAAATTAATTTATGTTTCTACTAAGTTTTCATTCACACTTCCGTTACTATATTAATGATCATTAAAATAACATTTATTATCAATAACAACATTATAATTACTTGCAAAACACTGATTTTTCAATGACCGTTTACTATAATTTGAATTCATTAATTTAATTCAATGCTTACATTTTGCTTTCATATATTCAGTTTATTTCCAAATATTCCTATTTACAATCAATTTTAACCTAAACAGTCGTTTCAATCAATTTGAATTGCATTTAATTGGTTATTCATCACTGCCATTAATATTACTACCTTAATTTACATACAGTTACTATTAATCAACGTATTATTCCATCGGTAAATTAAATGCCTATTTTATTTACTTATATTTTAAATTTTATACCCAAATGCAACAAATTTACACTTTTCATTATTATATAAATTTGAATTCCATTCTAGTTTATATTTTTATTGGTAATTCACAAATTCAACTTTCCCTTTTGTTTCTTATATTAAACTTATAACCAAGTATAACAATTTACACTATTTCAATTAATTGCAATATAAATTTAAATTGTTGATTTTAATTACAATTGATACATCTAATTTCTACATTCGCTCCCATATAAATTATAAGATTTTTATTTTTTTTCTAAATTTAAATTAAAAATCTTATTAATTTAATTCATTTTAAACATCGTATTTTACGGGTCGTTACACTCTCCCCCACTCAAAACTTTTCGTCCCCGAAAAGGAAAAAAAGGGAAAAGAAGAATTAGGAAATCCAAATATCTTACTTAAAACATTTATTTATAGACAATACATTTTTCAAAATTAATTAATTTAAATAAAATGTACCAATTTATAACCAATAGATCTTTTATACTTAAATTATTAAAGTTTGGAAAACATTTTCAAAATTTTCTAAGTCCAAAATTTACAGAAAATTTCGGCAGAGTCTCATTTGTATGGAGAGGCTCGTAAGAAAATATAATATCAAATATAATAATATATAACATATTTTTTTTCCAAAATAATATATATTCCAACAAGGGAAAATAATATAATAACATTATAAACCGTAATTCGAAAAAGTACCTATTTGTCGAGCAATTTACGAGTATATTATGAAACCAAATGCGGTAGCTATTGCTTCCATAACCTGTATTTCACTTAGATAATTCCAAAAAGGTTAACAATTATATAGAATGAAATATTTAAAATTGTTTCAAACAATAACAAACAAATCAATACAAACATCAATCACTTGCAACAAGTCATACAACCATCATATAAAAATCAACACAAATCAATCATTCATTCATATCAAACAAAGCAAATAGTTGTTCGGGTTTAAAACTTTAAATTGTACAGAATGTAAAATAAACTACTAAGTGCACCATTAACTCAACAGTCTTAGATGAAACCAATAGATTATTCATCCATCCAATCCAAATTTAAAGTATCCTTACCCAAACAACCATAAACCAAAACAAACAACAAATCCAAACAATAAACTAAGTTTATTCTTGTCAATTTCATTTCATACTATTGTTGTTTGACTTCCTTTTTATACATATAATGGTTTATCCTTTTTTTTACTTCATTTATTTGCAGTAATCATCTTTCTGCTTATTTTATTAATAAATAGCTTCAATCATTTACTTAAGTTTATTATCTTTCATATATACTACTTAATTTCATTTATTTACTTTCATTTATTACTAAATTCCATTTACAATGCTTTCCTTTCTATTTTAATTAATAGCCTTTCAATTTATACTTAAGTTCATAACAACTCTAACCTCAAATTCTTATTATAGTAAGAATTCCATTATAACTTAAGTTTATATCTCTATAACATCAATTCTTATAAATAAAAGCAATTGATTGAACACTTTCCTTTCTTACTTTTACTTGTACAATTTCCATTACATTCTTATTAAACATTTCAACTTTTAATATTTGATAAGTTATATATGCTTTTAAAGAATGAAATTGAAAGTTATACAAGTTTTCTCATTTCTTTTAATTAATTTAATGTTCAATAATTATATCCTTTATTTCATAGGTTACAATTTCAAATTTCATTTAATACCATTTATAACCTAGCACTAAATCTCTTATTTCCTTTAGAGGTTTCAATTTATTAATTACCTACGTTCCAATTCATTTCAGTAATTGAAACTATTAATTAATGGAAACTTAAGAATTAAATACCAGTTTTATTCAAAATCATTTTAAAATAACATATAAATGTATATACTTACACTTTATATATCCAATTATAGTTAAAACATTTTAAAATTTATATTTTTTTATCAAAATAAATCTGCAGTAAAACTACTACAGTGGCCTTTCCACTTCGAAACTCGAAAATGAATGTCGATGATACATGCACCCATCACCAAAATTATTTTCCAGTGACAGAGAGGGGAGTACAACTTTATCTTTCCAAAATTTCTATTAAAACATTTATTTCAAATTATATTGTAATACTTATATTAGAAAATACTTCTTTTAATAATATTATTATTATATTTCAAAATCATTCAAAAGAAATTTCAAAACCCCGGAACTTAAGTTCTAAATTTCCAAATTTCATTTATTTTATTTTCAACTTTATTTCAACTATTATTTATATTTTCATTACCTAACAACCAATATATAGCAACCAAATATATATATCTTATTTATAAAAAAAAATATTTTATATATAGAAAATATAATAGGAAAAATTATTTCATTCACCTATATTAAAACCAAATATTATGTCGGTCTGTCCTATTAAGTGTTTAGAAATCCCTATTGATGTCATAGCGTCCCATGCATCAATGTAAAAACCCTAATTTTAGCGATTACCTGAGAATATTAAATTATAACAGTGGTTATAATTTAATAGTGTAAATTAATAACTAATGAGGAATTTAAATTGTTTATTGGTAATAAACAATATATTTGAGGATAAAAATGAGAAATAGAATTCTGAAAACTTTATTACGATGATTTGAGATAATAAAATGAGGAAAATGTGTTTTATTTAGAGTTAATGCAATAATTTTGTTAATTATTGCTATTTACTTCTTTTAATGATTTTTAAAAGAAGTGACTAATTTTAAGATGAGATACATTCAAAATAATGATGGAATTGAGTTTAAAAATATAACTTAAGTGTAAACTATATTTGAAAAGGGTTATAAAATTTTATTACACAAAAATATTATTTTTGTGTAATTTATAATGTTAGTTACAATGGAATTTGTAATTAAAGATGTAAATTTGTTATTTGTAAAAAGGAAAAGAAATATGATGATAAAAAGTTTTTAAAATATAAATAATCTTTTATTTTGAGTATATAACATTTTATCATCATGAATATGAAGTTTTATAAATTTTTGATATGAAATAAAGTTGAATAGATGATTGAATTTGAAGGTATGCATTGTTAACATGTAACTAAGTGATTAAATTATAACCTAAGCTAATTTTCTTGAAAAATTGGACTCTAGCCCATTAACATACTTCACTTGGCTGTTACAAAAGAAATGAGAAACATATTTCTCTTCCTAAAACATCAGTACGTTCATTCTCCTTCTCAGTAAAACATTCATCATCCTAAACCCTAGTTCCTAATTTCAAAATTCAAAGCTCAAATCAAAGGGATTTTGTCCAATAATGTAGAGTAAGTGTTTTAAACTCTATCTCTATCCTTTAGAACGCTAAAAGAATAATTTTGATCCCCTTTTTGATCAAATTGCTTGCTGTCCAAATTTTGTTCTTGAGTTTTTTGGTGATTTTGGAGAAGCTAAGAGGTTAGCAAGGCTTAAAAGAGGATTTAGCAAGCTATAGGAAAGTAAAAGGTGAGTTAATCACTCACACTACTACCTTTAATCTATGAGAATAATTTTCAGTTCATAATTGAATTGAATTGGATGGTTTGACTATTGAATTGCTTTCAAATTAGGTACGAATTGGTTGCTTGAATTTGAATGATTGCATGGTTGTAGTTTGCTGAAAATTGTTTGTAAAAATATCGCTGCAGTAAAACAACGATATCTTAGTGCCAATTTATCCAAATTAGCTCAGTCTTTTGGCAGTTGAAAGAACATTCTATTAGCTACAACTTTTAACCACTTTAAGAAATTCCATGGTTTAGAGGGTCGAAATTGGGTTTGAAACTGATGTACACAGCTCTGCTCTGTGCAATATTTTTGTTGAAACCTGATATTGAAATCACCATGACTTTGAAATGGTAGATCTAAACTGAGTTAGGTTTTTTTCAGTTGGAAGATGCTTTTATAAGGAACAACTTTTATGTTCATTACCTTTTGTCATTAAGCTGTTTACTAAGAATAATTTGAGTTTGAAGAAGATGCAACCTTTCTGTCCTATGTTTTAATCTTAGCTTTGAAACACATTTAGTAAATTGATCATATCTTCCTTGTTTCTTGTCCGATTTGGATGATTTTTGAAGTTTGGAAAGCTTTTTTATATGTGACAACTTTACTGTTGAACACAATTGCATATTTCAGCATAAATTGATCAAATGCTGTTGCAAACTCTCAGCTCTGTCACTTTAGTAATTATGTTATCCAAACTGAAAAAAGTTAGTAAATTGATCATATCTTCCTTGTTTCTTATCCGATTTAGATGATTTTTGAAGTTCCGAAAAGCTTATTTTATATGCGATAACTTTAATGTTGAACAAATTTGCATATTTTGAGCATAAATTGATCAAAATGCTGTTGCAAACTCTCAGCTCTGTCACTTTAGTAATTATGTTATCCAAACTGAACACGGTAGTAAATTGATCATAGATTCCTTGTTTCTTGTCCGATTTGGATGATTTTTGAAGTTTCGGAAAGCTTGTTTTATATGTGACAACTTTACCGTTGAACACATTTGCATATTTTGAGCATAATTTGATCAAAATGCTGTTACAATCTCTCAGCTCTGTCACTTTAGTAATTATGTTATCCAAACTGAACACAGTTAGTAAATTGATCATATCTTCCTTGTTTCTTGTCGGATTTGGATGATTTTTTAAGTTGCGGAAAGCTTATTTTATGTGTGACAACTTTACAGTTGAAACGTTTGCATATTTTGAGTATAGGTTGATCGAAATCCTGTTACAAATTCTCATCTCTGTCACTTTGATTATTACATTATCTAAACTAAATATAGTTAGTAACTTAGACGTATCTTTCTCGTTTCTTGTCGGATTTAGATAATTCTTGATATTTTAAACAAACTTGGATTATTTTATAAACCTTCCTTTTTTTGAGTTTTTTGAAATTTTGAAGTTAGCTTGGTCAAAACTGGAGTTGTTTATTGTTGTCCCGAGAGTAAAACGACAGCAATAAATCATTGATTTGAGAATTATACTAGCTTATTTTTGCTCTCATTCTTGTCCGATTTTGATGTTGTTTTGAAATGTTTTGAGAGCTATTATTCCTATCAATAAGCTAGCTATATTTGGAGAATTTAAAATTCAAATTTAAATAGAATTTGAATTGATTTCGGGTTAAATTTGAATTGAATTCGTATTGAATTCAAGTTATCGGTCTTGAGTTATCTTTCTTGTTTTTCATTGTTTTCGAGCGCGGTTTCACTAAATTATTTTTCTAATATAAAATCTATTTATTTCCTATAATAAAGGAATTTCAAATATTGGTTTTACTAATCTTTTCGAGAAATAGTTTTAAAAGCTTGTTTTCTCTAGTAAACTATTTTAAATATAAAACATACACTTTTACACTATTCGAACGTATGAGAAAGAGAATTAAACGATTCAGTAAAACACGTGGTATGAGACATGTGCGTTTACTATTTCGGTTAATTCCGGACTTGTACAATCGAAGCTGATTGAGATTATTGATTCTGAGATGTTCTACCATTTTATGGCGTATTTTGAGTTTTATAATTTCTATTTATTGGAATTATTTAAGATGGCCAATATTTGGCAAGCATTATGGTTTGAGATCTCCCATGTAGGAGTATGATCGATGAGAACCATCACGATGTTTTATTTACTTGCCAATGACATAAGGCAAGTCTTGAGTTTATGATTTCATTTTTTGAGATTTATGGTTTATGAGAAACCATCATGATGTTTTTCACTTGTCGATGAGATGAGACAAGATGAGATGCCATTTAATACTTATCGATGAGATGAGATAAGTATGGTATCTCTTTATCACTCGCCAATGAGACTAGGCGAGATATAATTTTCTGAGTTTTATGATGTTTTTAGTGTGGCATCGACTAACGGCTAGTAAACCGCTAAGTGCGAATGTGTGGTACAGGACACACGTTAACACTTTTCGGGTTCCTATCAGTGAGTTTGTGAAACATTCATGATGTTTACCTAACAGAACCGCTTTGAGAGGTGTCAGCGACCTTGTCATGAGGACGAACTGCTTTGGAGGTGTTAGCGACCTTGTTAGGAATGACAAAATGGCTTGGAAAGGTGTCGGCGACCTTGTCATGAGGACGAATTGCTTTGGAATCATGAGGATGAACTGCTTTGGAAGGTGTTAGCGACCTTGTCCAATTCTTCGGCCGTCTGAGTTTAGCACGTGCAGCATTCTTCGGCATTGTATTTACGGATATGGCCAATCTGGGTTTCCCTGAGTTTTGGATTCGCCGTTTTTGGTGCATTAGTGTTAAGATTTTCTGAGTTTTGAACATGCATCGAATTCTTTATTGAATTTGAGATTTTATGAGTTTGAATTTGTATCGAGTTCCATGAGTTTTATGATTGAGATGTATTGTGAGATTTAGCCGCCTTGGCCTACTTGTGAGTTTGAGAACTCACATTCTTATGGAGTTGTCTTTTGTAGCTTTCATGACTTCTATTTGTGATTGAGATGAGTTTTCTCCTTTTCGGAGTAATGGTTCATCGAACCATTTGAGTTTTGCTTGAGTTTTATATGAGTTGATTTGAGTTCATTATGGGTTATCGCTAATGATATGAGGCACTTGTGTTTTATTTGAGTATTGAGTTTGAGTTACCTCTTTCGAGGTATTTAGTCACTTAGGTAGCGTTTGTTACTTAAATATTGAGCTATGAGTTATCTAATCCTTCTCCTCATTCAAGAAGAAGTATCACTATATCCATTCTGCTTCATATTATCGATATTGACTGATTTACGTAGCTAGACTGACCCGTGTATTAATTTATACTCGGGTCAGACCGAGCTGTTTCAGGTATCATCTATTGGACTTAGGTTGAAGTTGGTGTTGGATATCATCTCTTCTTTCGCTTGAGTAGTTTATTTCTTCCACGTACTCTGATGTTTTTACATTTGAATTGATGTATATGGTGTGGTCGAGTACCACCTTTATTGTATTCATATTGTATTGTACTAAACATGTATCAGTGTATATGTGTGTATATATATATATATATATGATGCCGATTACTGTTCTGTGATGTGCTTTACATTTAGTTATTGTATTTTGTTCTGATAGATCCGTCAACCACCTATAGTTTTGGATTAAACATTTACTATGTATGTCGATCTATTGAGATGGAAAAGAAAAAAATATATTTCATTTATCGACGTATTCAGTAGATGTTTAAGACAAAGTTATAGATGGTCGCCCTTAACCAACCCTATTCTCTGCTTTAGTACACATAATTACTCGTTAATTCTCTTTACTAAGGTGGGTCTCGGGGTGGGGCGTTATAGCTTGGTATCAGAGCTGTGGTCAGAACAAAGTAGAATAAACATAGAACAGTATGTATATCACGATACGTCGAAGTACAATACGAGTGAACCATTGTCCTTTATCCGAGCTTGTTTTCGAATCGTGCTTTTATTCTTTTTCGTGTATTAGGATTTGTTGAGATGGAATATGTCTAGGAATATGTATATTGTATTCCATAGTATTCCATTATAGAGTTTGGTTGCCATATTATCTTATAAATAATCTTATTTAGGATTATTGTATTCTTATTTTTGTCGATACGAGTGAGTTCATAACGATGGAGCTGATTGATTTCTTTGAAGCATTCTTGTTGTATTCCTTTGAGAGTTGTGAACTCTATTAAGGGGTCCACAACGATTGGCTTGTTGTGATCATTTCGAATTTTCTATTTGTTGCTGCTTTAGTGAGTATTTGTTTATTACTCACTATATTGAGATGCATTTGATTTGAGATGGATTGACTTATTTGATGTTAAGTCCGATCCTTTTTGTTGTTATAGGATCCTACAATTATTTAGGCATCCTAATTTGATTGGTTTATTATTTTTATCACTTTGGAATGTTAATAATGATTCCAAAGTTTCTGTATTCACTCTTGAGTATCAAGATGTTGATGATATATCTCGAATTCCAATCAAGGTGACTTGTTGATTTTTGTGAGTCCGTTTGGATTTGACATCCAATCAGGCAATCGGATGTTGAGGTAACCTTATTCCTGGCTCTTAGCTCTTCGATTATCCTTCCACGAGGATATCCACTAAGGAATGAGGTGAGTTTCTAGATTATTCGAGTTCGATTGAGTTTATCATTCAGTTTCTTTAAATATCCTTTTCGAATACTCAATCGGTGTTATCCTTTGCAGCATTACTTTGTTTGAAGTAATGATTTGTGGTTTGTATGCTTCTTTTCCTTTGAGGAGAATATCTGGCTTATCTTTGGTCTTGATGATTTCCGAGAGCGGCTCGTCCTCATATAGGAGTTGACGAACACTCCATCTCCTTCTGTTGATTTTGTGAATCGCGTACTCTAGGAATATCTCGATGCATTCTCTTAATGTTCTTTGGTTTGAGTTTTAAAGCCATATATATGAGTTTTAAAAAGAGAAATTGGAGTTTTGAGATATTTTAAAAATCAAAGAATGTTTTGAGAATATATTTATATGAGTAATATTCTTTCATAGAAATAATTTGAGAGTGTTGGGTCATCCATCGAGTAGTTAAGAGTTCTGGTCGATACGCCTGATCAACGTTATCAATAGGAATCTCCTAAATGCTATGATGAGGCAATCAAACACGATGATTTGTGTTTTGAGGATAGAGATTTTGAAAATAATATTTTGATGTTAAATATTAAATTTATTTTTGAATGGTAATTGCAGCCATTGATTTTAGAGATGAGTAATAGAGTGGCGATGCAGTTTTGATCGTTCGGTCAACTCTGCAGCCAACAGATATATTTATTTATTAGATACTCAATGGTGAGGCAATGCCATTTCTTTATTTTTAAATTACAAAGATGAGAATATAAATGAGATTATTGTAGAGCTGTGTTTTATTGGAAGTATATAATTTGAGATTTTAGAATCTATATTATATACATTGAATGTTTTAAGGGAAGAGTATAATAAGAGAATTTGAAGATTGTTTTAAAAACTATTTAGGTGGTTTAATATAAGAGTAAAGAAAATTTAAACCCATAATTTATTTTTAGGAATATTATTATGGATTTACAAAATTCTTTGGAAATTAATTTTGAAGTAAGAGATGAAATTTGAATTTTAACTTTGAGTTTTAAATTACTTACTAAGTAATATAGTAAAGAGTTTGAGAATTTTTCAAATGATGAAAATTGAGATTTTAAAATTTAAAATATGTTAAGATTTAAAATTACAAATATCTTGGATTAAAAGATAATTTGAGCTTTTATCCTTGTTCTTGAGTATATTCTATCTTTGAGCTATTATTATCGACGTGCATTTTTCGCGGTCATTCGAGTTTGGTGGCCTTTTGAGAAGCTATCTTGTGATTTATCTATCTTTTCTATTGTGTCTACCCTATTGTGAGGATGTTCTTTCCACGTATTTATGCAGAAAATCTTGTTGATGTTCTTCTCTATTGCTTAGAGTTCGGGTTTAGGTGAGTTTGATCCCGACTCTATTTGTAGATTTTTATGAAATCAATCATTTTCGATTGATTAATTGTT
Organism: Allium cepa; assembly: GCA_030765085.1. NCBI lineage: Eukaryota > Viridiplantae > Streptophyta > Magnoliopsida > Asparagales > Amaryllidaceae > Allium > Allium cepa. The sequence continues at coordinate 951,036,978 of CM060937.1, forward strand.
GAGCATCTTGTTGAGTTTGATCGAAGATGGGATATCTTTGAAATTCTTTCGAGTTACTTGGAAAATTCGAAGGTTTACTAATCAGTATTTTAGCATTTGATGAGCCATTGGATTAACCAAGTGAGTTTTTGATTATTTCTTTCGAACATTCTATATTGAGAGTATGAATGATTTGGAATTCAAGCATGTCTTTATCCTTCGATGATTGTATCTTTTATGTTGTTTACAGCTCTTTTTCAAGAAAATTGCGGGGATGCAATTTTTGTAAGAGGGGGAGTCCGTAACAACCTTAATTTTAGCGATTACCTGAGAATGTTAAATTATAACAGCGGTTATAATTTAATAGTGTAAATTAATAATTAATGAGGAATTTAAATTGTTTATTGGGAATAAACAATATATTTGAGGATAAAAATGAGAAAATAGAATTCTGAAAACTTTATTAAGATGATTTGAGATAATAAAATGCGGAAAATGTGTTTTATTAAGAGTTAATGCAATAATTTTGTTAATTATTGCTATTTACTTCCTTTAATGATTTTTAAAAGAAGTGGTTAATTTTAAGATGAGATATATTCAAAATAATGATGGAATTGAGTTTAAAAATATAATTTAAGTGTAAAATTTTTGATATGAAATAAAGTTGAATAGGTGATTGAATTTGAAGGTGTGCATGGTTAACATGTAACTAAGTGATTAAATTATAACCTAAGCTAATTTTCTTGAAAAAATGGACTCTAGCCCATTAACATACTTCATTTAGCTGTTACAAAAGAAATAAGAAATATATTTCTCTTCCTAAAACATCAGTACGTTCATTCTCCTTCTCAGTAAAACATTCATCTTCCTAAACCCTAGTTCCTAATTTCAAAATTCAAAGCTCAAATCAAAGGGATTTTGTCCAATAATGTAGAGTAAGTATTTTAAACTCTATCTCTATCCTTTAGAACGCTAAAAAAATAATTTTGATCCCCTTTTTGATCAAATTGCTTGCTGTCCAAATTTTGTTCTTGAGTTTTTTGGTGATTTTGGAGAAGATAAGAGGTTAGCAAGGCTTAAAAGAGGATTTAGCAAGCTATAGGAAAGTAAAAGGTGAGTTAATCACTCACACTACTACCTTTAATCTATGAGAATAATTTTCAGTTCATAGTTGAATTGAATTGGATGGTTTGACGATTGAATTGCTTTCAAATTAGGTACGAATTGGTTGCTTGAATTTGAATGATTGCATGGTTGTAGTTTGCTGAAAATTGTTTGTAAAAATATCGCTGCAGTAAAACAACGATATCTTAGTGCCAATTTATCCAAATTAGCTCAGTCTTTTGGCAGTTGAAAGAACATTCTATTAGCTACAACTTTTAACCACTTTAAGAAATTCCATGGTTTAGAGGGTCGAAATTGGGTTTGAAACTGATGTACACAGCTCTGCTCTGTATAATATTTTTGTGGAAACCTGATATTGAAATCACCATAACTTTGAAACGGTAGATCGAAATTGAGTTAGGTTTTTTTCATTTGGAATACGCTTTTATAAGGAATAACTTTTATGTTCATTACTTTTTGTCATTAAGCTGTCTACTAAGAGTAATTTGAGTTTGAAGAAGATGTAACGTTTTTGTCCTGTGTTTTAATCTTAGCTTTGAAACACAGTTAGTAAATTGATCATATCTTCCTTGTTTCTTGCCCGATTTGGATGATTTTTGAAGTTTGAAAAGCTTATTTCATATGTGACAACTTTACTGTTGAATACATTTGCATATTTTGAGCATAAATTGATCAAAATGTTGTTGCAAACTCTCAGCTCTGTCACTTTAGTAATTATGTTATCCAAACTGAACATAGTTAGTAAATTGATGATATCTTCCTTGTTTCTTATCCGATTTGGATGATTTTTGAAGTTCCAAAAGCTTGTTTTATATGTGATAACTTTATTTTTGGACACATTTGCATATTTTGAGCATAAATTGATCAAAATGCTGTTGCAAACTCTCAGCTCTTTCACTTTAGTAATTATGTTATCCAAACTGAACACAATAGTAAATTGATCATAGCTTCCTTGTATCTTGTCCAATTTGGATGATTTTTAAAGTTTCAGAAAGCTTGTTTTATATGTGACAACTTTACTGTTGAACACATTTGCATATTTTGAGTATAAATTGATCAAAATTCTGTTACAAACTCTCAGCTCTGTCACTTTAGTAATTATGTTATCCAAACTGAACATAGTTAGTAAATTGATCATATCTTCCTTGTTTCTTGTCGGATTTGGATGATTTTTTAAGTTGCGAAATGATTATTTTATGTGTGACAACTTTCCTGTTGAACACATTTGCATATTTTGAGTATAGGTTGATCGAAATCCTGTTATAAATTCTCAGCTCTGTCACTTTGATTATTACATTATCTAAACTAAATATAGTTAGTAACTTAGACGTATCTTTCTCGTTCCTTGTCGGATTTAGATAATTGTTGATGTTTTAAAAAAACTTGGATTATTTTATAAACCTTCCTTGTTTTGAGTTTTCTGAAATTTTGAAGTTAGCTTGGTCTAAACTGGAATTGTTTATTGTTGTCCCGAGAGTAAAACGACAGCAATAAATCATTGACTTGGGAATTATACTAGCTTATTTTTACTCTTATTCTTGTCCGATTTTGATGTTGTTTTGAAATGTTTTGAGAGCTATGATTCCTATCAATAAACTAGTTATATTTGGAGAATTTAAAATTCAAATTTAAATAGAATTTGAATTGATTTTGGGTTAAATTTGAATTGAATTCGTATTGAATTCAAGTTAACGGTCTTGAGTTATCTTTCTTGTTTCTCATTGTTTTCGAGTGCGGTTTTCACTAAATTATTTCGAAGTGATTTTTGAAATAAATGAACATTTCAAATTATTTTTATATAGTTTTAAAATTATTTTTCTAATATAAAATCTATTTATTTCCTATAATAAAGGAATTTCAAATATTGGTTTTATTAATCTTTTCGAGAAATAGTTTTAAAAGCTTGTTTTCTCTAGTAAACTATTTTAAATATAAAACATACACTTTTATACTATTCGAACGTATGAGAAAAAGAATTGAACGATTCAGTAAAACACGTGGTATGAGACATGTGCGTTTACTATTTCAGTTAATTCCGGACTTGTACGATCGAAGCTATTTGAGATTATTGATTCCGAGATGTGTTGCCATTTTATGGCGTATTTTGAGTTTTATAATTTCTATTTATTGGAATTATTTAAGATGGCCAATATTTGGCAAGCATTATGGTTTGAGATCTCCCATTTAGGAGTATGATCGATGAGAACCATCACGATGTTTTATTTACTTGCCAATGACATAAGGAAAGTCTTGAGTTTATGATTTCATTTTTTGAGATTTATGGTTTATGAGAAACCATCATGATGTTTTTCACTTGTCGATGAGATGAGACAAGATATGATGCCATTTAATACTTATCGATGAGATGAGATAAGTATGGTATCTCTTTATCACTCGCCAATGAGACTAGGCGAGATATAATTTTCTGAGTTTTATGATGTTTTTAGTGTGGCATCGACTAACGGCTAGTAAACCGCTAAGTGAGAATGTGTGGTATGGGAAACACGTTAACCCTTTTCGGTTTCCTACTCCGTGAGTTTGTGATACATTCACGATGTTTACCTAACAGATCTGCTTTGAGAGGTGTCAACGACCTTGTCATGAGGACGAACAGCTTTGGAGGTGTTAGCGAACTTGTTAGGGATGACAAAATGGCTTGGTAAGGTGTCGGCAACCTTGTCACGAGGACGAACTGCTTTGGAAAGGTGTCAGCGACCTTGTCATGAGGACGAACTGCTTTGGAAGGTGTTAGCGACCTTGTCTAAGTCTTCGGCCGTCTGAGTTTAGCACGTGCAGCATTGCTTCGGCATTGTATTTAGGGATATGGCCAATTCAGGTTTTCTGAGTTTTGAATTCGCCATTTTTGGTGCATTAGTGTTAAGATTTTCTGAGTTTTGAACATGCATCGAATTCTTTATTGAATTTGAAATTTTGTGAGTTTGAATTCATATCGAGTTCCATGAGTTTTTATGATTGAGATGTATGTGTGAGATTTAGCCGCCTTGGCCTACTTATAAGTTTGAGATCTCACATTCTTATGGAGTTGTCTTGTGTAGCTTTCATGACTTCTATTTGTGATTGAGATGAGTTTTCTCCATTTCGAAGTAATGGTTCATCGAACCATTTGAGTTTTGCTTGATTTTTATATGAGTTGATTTGAGTTCATATGGGTTATCGCTAATGATATGAGGCACTTGTGTTTTATCTGAGTATTGAGTTTGAGTTACCTCTTTCGAGGTATTTAGTCACTTAGGTAGTGTTTGTTACTTAAATATTGAGCTATGAGTTATCTAATCCTTCTCCTCATTCAAGAAGAAGTATCACTATATCCATTCTGCTTCATGTTATCGATATTGACTGATTTGCGTAGCTAGACTGACCCATGTATTAATTTATACTTGGGTCAGACCGAGCTGTTTCAGGTATCATCTATTGGACTTAGCTTGAAGTTGGTGTTGGATATCATCTCTTCTTTCGCTTGAGTAGTTTATTTCTTCTGCATACTCTGATGTTTTTACATTTGATTTGATGTATATGGTGTGGTCGAGTACCACCTTTATTGTATTCATATTGTATTGTACTTAACATGTATCAGTGTATATGTATATATATATATGATGCCGATTACTGTTCTGTGATGTGCTTTACATTTAGTTATTGTATTTTGTTCTGATAGATCCGTCAACCACCTATAGTTTTGGATTAAACATTTACTATGTATGTCGGTCTATTGAGATAGAAAAGAAAAAAATTATATTGCATTTATCGACGTATTCAGTAGACGTTTAAGATAAAGTTATAGATGGTCGCCCTTAACCAGCCCTATTCTCCTCTTTAGTAGACGGAATTACTCGTTAATTCTCTTTACTAAGGTGGGTCTCGGGGTGGGGCGTTACAATCAACCAGAATTTATAAATACAAAACGGAACAGGTTAACACAATATTAAAACCTTTTTATAACACTAACAAGTACGCTCTCTCATATATACACTCAGCGACTCCCATAGGATATTACTACCCTATTAGTAAAGAGTCAAACCCCACAAAGCTAAGGTTTTTAGCTAAACCAAATCTCTGATACTAGATGTAACATCCCACCATTTCGCACGCTTTAAATCGATACACATGCCAATTCAAACCATACGGAAGGGCAGATTGTTACGAGGTAAATAAGAAAAATGAGAAAGAAATAAAACAAAACAGAATCTCACAGCGGAAGGATAAAATATAATAATCAAATATACAGTTCATGAAGCTGTTTACAAAATATTAAATTTTTCTTATACAATATATATCAGAGTTGCACATACCAACGAATAAAATCGATGCAGCGGAATACAGTGTAGTGGAATATAATATAATAAAATTAATAATAAAATCTTCGTCTTGGTCCTCTAGAAATAAAGTCTTCGATCCTGAAATGCTCGGACTGACCCGAGCGAACTGAAAGGACAAAGCACTCGAGTAAGAACTAAAAGATCTTATGTAAGTTAAATCAAAATAAATATGAGTGCAGTAACTCAAGAGATGCTCGGGATTTACATCTCTTAAGGATCCGTTAAACTATTTACTATGTAGTATATTTCGCTATTATAATAGTGTCTATTAGTAAAATAAACTTATTTTTAAATAGCGTTATGGGGTTACCTATATAGCACTTAACACAAATAATGCCAATAGTCTATACAGTCCTGCATATCTCCTGATCGGGAGACTACGCGAAGACACTTCATAGGTACGACATAAATAGAAACTCGTACAAGGCGTGATAGGGTAGGTGACATGACACAACTAGGCAATGCCAAGGTAGATATACAATTATGCATCCGGGCTGGTGGTAACGCGTAGCGCGTAGCTACCGCCCACCTCGAGCCACACCCCTAAAAAGAAAATCAAAAGTGGCCACCGAATCAATCCAAAAGTCAAAGTATAAAATCAAAGGGATGTGTTCGATCAGAGGAATCACCTCATTGGCCCGAGAATCGCTCCTGTTTTATCCACCTTATGCCAACTCACGGGAGTTGGGTCCACGTATTTACCTCAAAGGAAACGCCGCCACCATCTTACTTCATTCTGGAATCTCCACCGCGTACACGGTTGTTAAAGTGGTTTTCAGAGTTGGCAGAGAGTATGACAACTTCCGATCTCGGTCACTTCAACAACCAAACGTTATTATAACACCGCGGTCTTTTCAAAATAGTTTATACTTTAAAACAGAATAAAATATCCATTTCAAAACCATATAAATACGATTACATTTCCATTTTAAAACCCAAATCAATATGATATCATTTTTATTTCAAATATATCTTTTTCCAAAAATCATGGTACTTTCAAATATATATATCTTAAACCCATAGCTTCGAAACATAATTTTCAATACTTAAATGGTTTAATAATAAATTACTTTATAAAGTAAATTAGCTTTTTAATTTCTCAAATCAATTCCAAATACAGATTTTGAATTCCCAGATAAACCATTTAAATTTCCATATATTTCACAGTTTTAATATTCCATCATTTTTAAACTAAATTTTTAATTCATATATATGCGCCAAATTCCCTTTTACTATTTTGAAATACTTACTTAATAAATCCAGTATCCTTTAATTAAAACTTTCAAAATTCAATAATTGAATATTCCTCAATTTATTTAGGAAAGATATATTCACTTAAATCATCTTAAACCCGAATTTAGTTATAACACCATATTCTTTCAAATCTATATTTCAATAAGATCTTAATTAAATAAAATCTCAAATCAATTTCAAAACTATCTTCTCAACTTTGATTTATAAAAATCAATATAAACTCTATATTAGAATATGATTTAAGTAACCACTTATCCATAAATATTTTAATAAAATCAACTTTATTATTAAACTTACTTCATACTTTAAACAATTTTATACATAGCTTAAAACCAAGAATTTAACTATATATAAAATAACCTTTATAAAATATCCAAATCAATATCTCAAAAATCATATATATTCTTTACAAACCATAGATATCATTTCAAAATATTATTATGTATATATATATATACATCGGTGTCTATATATAATTTTCTATCCTATGGTAAAGTGATACGGATATTTATCATTTCAATCCGCAATTTAAAAATAAAAATTACGGTTATATATCATTTCAAACCATAATCCCGATAAGATAAGAATGCATAATAACTTGCAGTTTATACAATATAGAACACATCATCCATTCACCAAATATCAATCATTAAACATTTATTACAATATTCATCTAATTTAAACAAAACATCAATTTAGAGCATTTAAAATATAACAGGTATCAACGAACAGTTTATATTCAATAATAAATTAATAACTATTTAACTGGCAGTTTATATGCAATAATAAATAAATTTAACTCGTAGTTTATATGCAATAATAGAATTAAATAACAATTTAATTTAAATAAATGCAATCTAACTGAGATGATGATTAAATATATGCCCAAACAATCATAGATAAATTTTAAATCTCATCAAAATTAATTTATCAAACATAAGAAATGTTAGAAGTTGTGGGTGGGTTAAAACACTCACCTTTGATTTTAGCCCATAAAAATCCAAACAGAAGCACAAAACTCAACAATCTCTAAATTCAATTAAATCAATTTCATGTTGTCTGGAATATAAATTTGAATCCAACAGAAGAAATCGCGCGTGAGTCAAAGTTTATATGCAAAAGATATTCATGTTACAAGAAGTATTATTAAAATAAAAATTAGTACGCGTTAAAAATATATATAAATAAACAAATTTTAATACTTACGTTTTCTCAAGATGAGGCTTTAGGAAAAGATTGAAGAACAACTAAGATGAGGACAGGAAGTGTACGAAAAATGAAAAAGAATCATTTTTATAAAAGAATGCTTTTGGATTTGCAAGAATAAGAGCTTTTGAATATGAGGTGTTAGGAGAAAGAAGAAATAAGATGTAGGTTATTTATAATTAGGAAACGAATGTGGAGAGACAAAAATAAATGTCACGTTTTATTATTAAAGCTTCAGATATTAATAATACATAAGGAAATGTAAGTAGGAATGGAAAAGTTTGCAAACGAAAGCAGAATTTTGTATACGTGAAAATGAGGTATCAAGAATTAAATGCAACCTAAAAGTGCTCAGGTATTAAATAGATGGAGAAATAAACGGATCAAGTATTAATAGTAAGGTAACTATTTTAAAACATTCGTGCAACAATCAATAATAAAAAAAATGAAGGGACCATGTACCTCGCACAACCCTTTTGAAAATTAATTTTTTTGTAACATGACCAAATTAACTTCATTAACTCAAATAATATTCAAATTTGTACGCATTTAGGTTTTTATCTACGCATAATAAAATATTTATACTTACCTTAAAAATGAAAACGTTCAATTTTTTTTTCTTAAAATGATCTTTTATTTCCATTAAAACACCCTTTTTGTTTAACACAAAACATGCGTTTTTTATTAAATCCATTAATTGCAATCAACGTTTTCTTTCCTTTTAATTGAAATATTTGAATTACATTAATTGCAGTTACTTACAAAGTTAAATTTTAAAACATACAACTAAAATGGATAAAAAAATAGAATAATTGTTTATTTAAACACGTTTATAAATTTATTGTTTATACACAAGAGTCATAAAAAGATTATTTTTCTACTCTTGTAGTTAGTCTGTAAGCTAAAACACAGTTCAAATAAAAATATATTTCTTTCTTTAAAATCAATCTTTCTATTCTTTATTTTAATGAAATTAAACCTACATTCACAGATGAAACCTTCATTTTATTTGATGTAAATGTTTTTTTTCATTGAATCAAAACTTTCCTTATATTTTCACAAAACATACGCTGCTTTTAATTACACCTATTAAATTACAATTAGTATTCTCTCTCCTATTAATTAGAAATTTTTAATTACATTCATTTCAGTTGATTAAGTTTCAAAATGGACTAAATGAATGTAATGGGAAGTAAAACAAACTATCTAATAGTAATTTAAACATATTTACATTATTGGATACAAAAAGTAATTACACATTTCTCACTAAATAATAGTTACTCATCTCTACAATCAATCTTTCAGCTAACGAACATTTCAAATAAATAAACATATTTTTACTCCTTTACAAAACTTATTTATTTATATTCTTTTATTTTGATTTTCACTCCTTACTATTAAAGCAATCATTACATTATGAATACAATTAACATTTCTATTTCTTTTTATTACGTTCACACTACAATTATGGTATTATTCCACATTAATGTAACATTTTGTTGACATTTATTTGAAATTGATCAGTTAAATTGGTAACAACACCAATTGTCACCATTATACATTTTGTAATATTTGTAAGTTAATTCTTTACAAATAATTATTACAACAACTCTCATTACACTACACTTATTCGTTTTCTATCCATTACACATTGTTTTCTTAATAAATCGACCTTTCAATTATTAAATTGCCTTTTAAATCCTACTATAAATCAATGCACACATTTATTAAAATTTATACTCCTAATTTATTTATTCAACTTGATTTAATTGTTTTTATTAAATCCATTAGCACTCTATGAATAAAATTTACATTATTACTGCATATTACCTAAATTTACATTAACGTAGTACCTGAATTTAATTTTACACTATTACCACATATTACCTAAATTTTGCATTATTTCCACATATTACCTAAACTTACATTAACATAATACCTAAATTTAAATTGACATTATTACCACATATTACCTAAATTTACATTATTTCGTCATATTACCTAAACTTACATTAACATAATACCTAAATTTAAATTTACATTATTACCACTTATAACCTAAATTTACATTATTACCACGTATTACGACAAATTACATCATTTATTACTTTACAAAATACCCACATTTCTATGCATCTTATTACATTTATATCTTGTAATTATTTTCTTAAACTCATAATTGTAATACCAAGTTTCATTTTAAATTTCAATTGATTCCCACTCACAGCTTAATAGCCTAAGTAAACTGGTAACAAATAATAATGGTCACTATTTGCCCTAAATCACATTTATAGGTTTATAGTTAACAACAAATGTTGCAATGACTCATATGATATTGATTTTATCCGATTACCATTCAATTTATACTAATTCATCAATTTGTACAATGTATCTCTTGTTTCCTTAAAATAAATTTATGTTTCTATTAAGTTTTCATTCACACTTCTGTTACTATATTAATAATCATTGAAGTAACGTTTATTATCAATAACAACATTATAATTACTTGTAGAACACTGATTTTTCAATGACCATTTATTATAATTTGAATTCATTAATTTAATTCAATGCTTACATTTTGTTTTCATATATTCAGTTTATTTCCAAATATTCCTATTTACAATCAATTTTAACCTAAACAGTCGTTTCAATCAATCTGAATTGCATTAAATTGGTTATTCATCACTGCCATTAACATTACTACCTTAATTTACATACAGTTACTATTAATCAATGTATTATTCCATCGGTAAATTAAATGCCTACTTTTATTAACTTATATTTTAAACTTTATACCCAAATGCAACAAATTTACACTTTCCATTATTATATAAATTTGAATTCCATTCTAGTTAATATTTTTATTGGTAACTCACAAATTCAACATTCCCTTTTGTTTCTTATATTAAACTTATAACCACGTATGACAATTTACACTATTTCAATTAATTGCAATATAAATTTTAAATTGTTGATTTTAATTACAATTGATACATCTAATTTCTACATTCGCTCCCATATAAATTATAATATTTTTATTTCTTTCTAAATTTAAATTAAAAATCTTATTAATTTAATTCATTTTAAACATCGAATTTTGCGGGTCATTACATTGACACTGGATAGAAGATGTCAAATTCCATAAACATCTCTGATGCCGCTCCACTCGTATTATTTACCGGTTATTTAAATTACATAAAATCTTTTAGTTCTGACTCGATTGTTTTGTCTTTTCAATTTGCTCGGGTCAGTCTGAGCATTACAAGATTCGAAGACCTTATTTCTAGAGGACGAAGACGAAGATTGTGTTATTACTATTAATTACTACATTGTTCCCTGCATTATTTTATTATTCTCTGGTATGTGTAACTCTGATATGTGTCGTATGAGTATCATCAAATGTTTTGTAAAACAGCATCATGAACTGTTATTTGCTTATTATATTTTGTCATTCCGCTGTGAGATTCTATTTTTTTTTCTTTCTCTATTTTTTTATTATTCAACCTAATAACAATCCGTTCTTCTGTATGGTTTGAATCTGACGTGTGTGGTTTTCGTCGATTTAAAGCAACGTGGTATCAGAATAAACCTTAGCTTTGTGGGGTCTGACTCTTTACTAATAGGGTAGTAATACACTATGATGAGTCATTGAGTGTATATATATGAGAGAGCGTATTTGTTAGTGTTATAAAATGGTTTTGATATTGTGTTAATTTGTTCTGTTTTGTATTTATAAATTCTGATTGGTGCATAGGACGCTATGACATCAATAGGAATTTCTAAACACTTAATAGTACAGACCGACACAATATTGTTTTGAATATAGGTAAATGAAATAATTTTGCCTATTATATTTTCTATATATAAAATAAAGTATTTATAAATGATATATATTTTTGGTTGAAATATATTGGTTGTTCGGTAGTGAAATTCATAAATATTGATTGAGAAATAAAATTTACAAAAAAAATGAATATAAAATTGGAAATTTAGAACCTAAGTCCCGGGGTCTTTGAAAATTTCTTTCGAATGATTTTGGAATATAATAATAATGTTAATTAGAAGTATTTTCTGATATAAATATTTCAATATAAATTGGAAGAATTTTTTTAAAGAAACTCTGGAAAGAAATAAGTTATGTACTCCCCTCTCCGTCGTTGGAAAATAATTTCGGTGATGAGTGCACGCATCATCGACATTTATTTTCGAGTTTCGAAGTGGGAAGGCCATTGTAGTAGTTTTACTGCAGATTTATTTTGATAAACATATAAAAATTTCAAATTGTTCTAAATATAATTGGATACATATAAATTGTAAGTGTACACATCTACCTATTATTTTAAATTGATTTGAAACTTAACCCGGTATTTAGTTCTTAAGTTTCCGTTAATTAATAATTTCAATTGTTGTGGTGAAATGGAATGTAACTAATTAATAATTGGAACCTTTAATTTAAATGAGACATTAAATGCTAGGTTATGAATGAAATTACAAGAAAATTTGAAATGTGTAACCTATAGGATAAAGGGTAGGATTATTGAACATTAAATTAATTTAAAAGAAATAAGATAAACTTGTATAATTTTCAATTGCATTCTTTAACATATACATGGCTTACCAACTATAAAAAGTTAAAATGTTAAAAGAAAAGGTAATGGGAAATTTTACAAGTAAAACTTGAAGTATTGAAAGTATTCAATGAAATTCTTTACTAAATTAGAATTTGATGTGTAGATGGAAGGCTGCTAATTGAATATAATAGAAAGGTAAGTATTATAATAAATGAAATGAAGACTGAATGAACGAACGGAAATATGAAAATTTGCAAGAAATAAATGTAAATAAAAAGATAAATCATTATATGAATGAAAGGGAAATCAAACAACAAATATTATGAAATGAAATTAAAAAAAATGAACTTTATCTATTATTTGGAACTGTTGTTTGTTTGGTTTATGGTTGCTTGGGCAGGGATACTTTAAACTTGTTTGGATGAATGAAAAATATATTGAGTTTATCTAAGACTGTTGAGTAAATGGAATACTTCATAGTTATTTGTCATTCTATGTGATTTAAGGTGTCTTAACCCGAAACAACCAATTGTTTTGTTTTGATTGAACGGTTGATTTGTATATGATGTGTATGCTGTTGGTTGTAATGATTGTTGTTTTATATTGAATTGGTTGAAAAAACTTTAAATATTTCATTTATGTAATTATTATTAACTCTTTTAAATTATATAAGTGAAATACAGGTTATGAAAGCAATTGCGACCGCTTTTGGTTTCACAATTAAACGTTGTTTGCCCAACAAATAGGCACGTTTTTGGATTATGGTTTTGTAATGCTATTTTATTATTTTTCCCGGGTTGGGATATATTATTTCGGAAAATATATGTTATATATTGTTATATTTGATATTATATTTTCTCTCGAGCCTCCCTATACAAAGGAGACTCAGCCAAAATTTTCCGTAATTTTTGGACTTAGAAATTTTTTGAAAATGTTTTCCAAACTTTATTAATTTGAGTATAAAAAGATTTAATGGTTATAAATTGGTATATTTTATTTAGATTATTTAGTTTTGTAAATTTATTTGTTTATAAAGTTCATATTTTTGAATAAGATATTGTTTAAACATGAGTATTGTCATCAATCAAAAAGGCGGAGAATGTTGATACGCTAAGATTTTGATCAATGACAATGTGCTTCAACAAAAAGGAAGAGATATGTGCAAAGCTAAAGAAAGAACGATGAAGACCAAGAATAAACATAAGTATGATTTTTATATAGGTCTTAGTTCAGATTTATTGTTAAAATCTATCCTCAAGAGGCTTGCACAAACACTAGAACACATGTTATAAATTTCATTTCTTAATACACATTCACTGTGCACGGCTTAATAGTTCAGTCGACTGAACAGGGATGACCAATCGACTGAACCTGTTACACATATACAAACATGTACAGTTTCAGTCAACCGAAACACCTGCTCAGTCGACTGAATTTGTTCCTGAAAATTTTACTTCATATTTTCAGTTGACTGAATTCTCTGTTCAGTCGACTGAATTTGAACCTGCGAATTTTCTATGAATGGACACCTTCTTCCTCCCAAGAGTTGCAACCATTCACCAATGGAAAGGAAGCATCTCTTGTCTGCAACGTTAGCCAACAGTGCACCTCTTTTACAAATATAAATACATATTTCTAACATCTTCAAATTACTGAATTCTCTTGCTTTAATCTTACTATCTTCTTGAACATATTATCTAGAAATTCTCAAAGCACTCACAAATCTATTGCTTGAATCACTGCTTTGTTTTCAACATTATTTTGATTCATAGCAATTCACATTTCCTAATTCTTCACATACACATTGCATGCTCTCGAGGATAAGATTATAGGAATATTGTACTACATCAGACTCATTAGTGTTGATAAGAACACAACAAGTCAAATATTGTTTTTTAGTAATTGAGTTGAAGTCCTCTTCGGTAGTTGAGGTAAGAAATCCCGTTCGGTTATTTGGGTAAGTTGTAAACCTATTTCTCCGGGTTAAGTGAGGGTGTTAGTTAGTGAAATTCCTAAGTGAAGCTTAGAAACTGGACGTAGGACTAGAGGTCCGAACCAGCATAAAATCCTGGTGTCTCCTTGCATTTACTTACTTTATCCACCTAGACTATTCCGTTATTCCATATTACACGATCCTACCGCATAGCCTCTTTAACCATAACACCGTTATTAGACATATTGATAATATGGAAAATAATGCAAGTACAAGCACAACATCTGCCTATAGTTCTACATTTGTGGAAGGACAATCTACCCAAAGACCTCCTCTATTCAATGGACTAAACTATAACTATTGAGCTACAAGGATGAGGATTTATATGCAAGCAACAAGTTTCGAAGCCTGGAATGCTACTCAAGCAGAGTTCGTTGTACCCACAACCGATTATCCTACATGGACACAAACTCAAAAGAATGAAGCTAGTGCAAATGCCAAAGCTATGAATATGCTATTTTGCGCCCTGGATAGAAACGAATTCAACGGTGTTAGCATATGTACTACTGCATATCAAATTTGGGGAACACTTAAAGTCATACATGAAGGCACAAACAAGGTTAAACAAATAAAGATATCCATGATGAAGAATCAATTCCAAAACTTAAGAATGCGACAAAATGAATCCATCAATGACATGTACTCAAGATTTCAAGACATTCATCATGCTTTAATCGGACTAGAAGAAAAATACACGGATTTTGACATTGTGTCTAAAGTTCTAAACTCACTCACTGATGAATGGGAGAGAAAAGTACTAACAATCGAGGAAGCAAATGATCTATCTACAATGAAACCAGAGGAATTGATTGGAAATCTTATGTCATATGAAGTAAATATGCAAGCTAAGAAAGATAAAGCTCAAGAAAGAAAGAATGTTGTTTTTCATGTGGAAAAGGAAGAATCAGAGTCTGAAGATGAGGATTTAGCATTCATAGCCAAAAATTTCAAGAAATTCTTAAGATATAGAAAAGGAAACAAAAACGGATTCAATAAGAATTTCTTGAACAAACCTACATCCTCGAATATAGAATGTTTCAACTGTCACAAGAAAGGCCACATGCACAAGGATTGCCCAGAGCAAAAGAAGGAGAATCAAAAAGCTCTCAACAACAAACATAAGAGAGAGAAATTCGAAAAGAAGGCATTCTCTGTAACATGGGATGATTCGGATTCATCTTCATCCGAAAGTGAAAATGACAGCGACAATGAACAAGAAAATGTATGCTTCATGGCTCAAGAATCTGATAAAAGATAGTGCATATACTCAAGGGAAGAAAATAATCTCTACACACATGAGTAGTGTCATCAATCAAAAAGGGGGAGAATGTTGATACGCTAAGATTTTGATCAATGACAACGTGCTTCAACAAAAAGGAAGAGATAGGTGCAAAGATAAAGAAAGAACGATGAAGACCAAGAATAAACATAAGTATGATTTTTATATAGGTCTTAGTTTAGATTTATTGTTAAAATCTATCCTCAAGAGGCTTGCACAAACACTAGAACACATGTTATAAATTTCATTTCTTAATACACATTCACTGTGCACAGCTTAATAGTTCAGTCGACTGAACAGGGATGACCAGTCGACTGAACCTGTTACACATATACAAACATGTACAGTTTTAGTCAACTAAAACACCCTGCTCAGTCAACTGAATTTGTTCCTGAAAATTTTACTTCATATTTTTAGTTGACTGAATTCTCTGTTCAGTCGACTGAATTTGAACCTGCAAATTTTCTATGAATGGATACCTTCTTCCTCCCAAGAGGTTCAACCATTCACCAGTGGAAATGGAAGCATCTCTTGTCTGCAACCTTAGCCAACAGATGCACCTCTTTTTCAAGTATAAATACATATTTCTAACATCTTCAAATTACCGAATTCTCTTGCTTTAATCTTACTATCTTCTTGAACATATTATCTAGAAATTCTCAAAGCACTCACAAATCTATTGCTTGAATCACTGCTTTGTTTTCAACGTTCTTTTGATTCATAGCAATTCACATTTCCTAAATCTTCACAAACATATTTCATACTCTCAAGAATAAGATTATAGGAATATTGTACTACATTAGACTCATTAGTGTTGATAAGAACACAACAAGTCGAATATTGTTTTTTGTAATTGAGTTGAAGTCCTCTTCGGTGGTTGAGGCAAGAAATCCCGTTCGGTTGTTCAGGTAAGTTGTAAACCTATTCCTTCGGGTTAAGTGAGGGTGTTAGTTAGTGAAATTCCTAAGTGAAGCTTAGGGACTGGACGTACGATTAGAGGTCCAAACCAGTATAAAATCCTGGTGTCTCCTTGCATTTACTTACTTTATCCACCTAGACTATACCGTTATTCCATATTACACGATCCTACCACATAGTCTCTTTCAGGTGAGTGTTTTAACCCACTCAAAACTTCTAAAATTTCTTATGTTTGTTAAATTGATGTATGATGTGATTAGAAATTTATTTATGACTGTTTGGCATATTTTGAATCATCACCTCAGTTATTTGAATTTATTTGGATAAAATTGTTATTTAATTTATTAATGCATATAAACTGCCAGTAAATACCTGTTTTTATTATCTGTTATATATTGATGTTATTGATTGAATTGGATGATGATTGTGATAAATGTTTGATGATTGATATTGGATGAATATATGTTGTATTTTATATTATTATAAACTGCAAGTTGTTATGGATTTTTATTTCATTCAGGATTGCGGTTTGAAATGATATATAACCGTATTTATATTTTAAATTACGGATTGTAATGATAAATATCTGTATCCCTTGACCATAGGATAGAAAGTTATATACAGACACCACGGTCTATATATATATAAATATATTTTAAAATGATTTCTATGGTTTTGTAAAGAAATATATGGGTTATATAAATATTGATTTTAGATGTTATATAAATGTCATTTTACTATTGATTTTTAGCTATGTATAATTTGTTTTGAAATGTAAAATAAGTTAAATAATAAAGATTGATTGTTTTATATAATATGGTTAAGTATCTGTTTAAATTATATTGTATATAAAGTTTATAATGACTTAAATAAAATTAAGGTTGAAAGATAAATATGAAATTGATTTGAATTAAGTTATTTAAGAATTATACTCGAATAACTTTGATTTGAAATTTAAATAAAATTGAGATTTTAAAGGGTATGATTTTTATAACTTGACTTTGGTTTAGAGTGATTTGATGAATATCAAGCTGATTTAAATGAATATATCAAATGAAATAAATTGAAAGAATATCCTGTTATTTGAAGTTTAAAAGTTTTACTTAAATGATGTTGGCTTTATTAAGTAAACATTTCAAATCTAAATAATAGTAATTGAATTTCATATATATAGAATTATCAAAGAATTAGTTTTGAAATGGTGGAATAATTAAAGCTTTGAAATCTATGGAAATTGAAATGGTTTATTTGAGGGTTCAAATCAGTATTCGGAATTGATTTGTGAAATTGAAGAAGCTATTTTATTACATAAAGTAATTTAATATTTAAGCCATTTAAGTTGTGTAGTTATGTTTTAAAGCTATGAGTTTCATAGTATTATGATTTGAAAGTGTTATACTTTAAGTGTTTTGATTTCGAAGTGTTATAACTTCGAAAGTTCTATGATTTTTGAAAAAAGGATATATTTGAAATAAAAATGATGCTAAATTGATTTTGATTTTTATAAAAATGATATCATATTGATTTGGTTTTTGAAATGGAAATGATACCGCATTTATGTGGTTTTGAAATGGATATTATATACTGGTTTTGAAGCATAATTATTTTGAAATGACCGCAGTGTTATAATAACGTTTGGTTGTTGAAGAGACCGGGATCGGAAGTTGTCATACTCTCTGCGAACTCCAAAAACCACTTCAACAACCGCGTACGCGATGGAGATTCCAGAATGAAGTAGGATGGCGGCAGCGTTTCCTTTGAGGTAAATACATGGACCCGACTCCCATGAGTTGTCGTAAGGTGGCTAAAACAGAAGCGATTGACGGGCTAAGAAGGCAGACCTTTTATCGGAGACACTCCTTCGATACCATTCTATTACTTTGTGATTGATTTGGGCCCTTTTTATTTTGGGGGTGTGGCTTAAGGTGGACGGTAGTAGCTGCTACGCGTTACCACCGTTTGGAAGCGTAATTGGTATATCTACCCTGTCATTGGCTAGTTGTGCCGTGTCACCTACCCTAGCGTGCCTTGTATGAGTTTGGTTTTCTACCGTAGCCCATGGAGTATTTATGGTAATCTCCCGATCTGGAGATGCTCTGATACTGGATGGACTACTGGGACTATTATGTGGTAAGGGCTATATGGGTAACCCTTTAACGCTATTTAAACGTAAGTTTATTTTACTATTAGACATTATTATAATAGTGAAATATTACTACATAATAAATAGTTTAGCGGATCCTTAAGAGATGTGAATCCCGAGCATCTCTTAAGTTACTGCACTCACGTGGACACTGGGTAGGAGATGTCAAATCCCGTAAACATCTCTAACGCCGCTCCACTCATATTATTTACCGTTGATTTAACTTACATAAGATCTTTTAGTTCTGACTCGAGTGTTTTGTCTTTTCAATTCGCTCGGGTCAGTCTGAGCATTACAGGATCCGAAGACCTTATTTTTGGAGGACGAAGATGAAGATTATATTATTACTATTAATTACTGCATTGTTCCGCAGCATTATTTTATTATTCTATGGTATGTGTAGCTCTGATATGCGTTGTATGAGTATAATCAAATGTTTTGTAAAACAGCTTCATGAACTGTTATTTGATTATTTTATTTTGTCATTCCGCCGTGAGATTCTGTTTTATTTTTTTTTTATTCACCCCAATAACAATCCGCCCTTCTGTATGGTTTGAATCTGACATGTGTGGTTTATCGTCGATTTAAAGCGCAACAAAAGGCGGGATGTTACAAAGATGGAAAATCTCGTAACATCTCTTGACTTACTAGTACATTTCCACTTGAGTAGGACTACTTACATGAGAACTTCTAGTCCTGGCTCGACTATATTGTTTTACTTTATGCTTGGGTCAGCTTGAGTGCGACGACCCACAAATCCGTACCCGTTGAATTGATAATAAACCACACATGTCTGACCCAAAAAGCATAGACTGACAGAAAGTCAAGAGAAAGAAAAGAAGAGAGAAGAAGCGAAGAGAAGAAAGAGAGAAGATAAAAAACCAAACATAACAATACAGAATCTCACATCGTAGCGGAAAACATATAATATCATATCAATGATCTTTACAAAACAGAAACTGTATGTACATACATTAATACGAGTTTCAATAATCAGTCAATAATCATCAGCTTGGACGGTTTAAGATTGACGGAAAGTCAAGAGAAAGAAAAGAAGAGAGAAGAAGAGAAAAGAAGAAAGAGAGAAGACAGAACACTATAGAATCTCACATCGTGGTGGAAAACATATAATATCATGTCAGTGATCTTTATAAAACAAAAACTGTATATACATACATCAATCAGAGTTCAATAATCAATCAATAATCATTAGCATGGACAATTAAATAACATGTCCTCACAATTGCTGATAACATACAACAACTAAGTAGCGGATAATCAAAACAAATACCTGTATACGAAATGAAGATCTCCAGCTCTCCTGCTGAAGCTCCAAAAGCACCAAATCTAAACCTATAATATATACTCAATCTGACCTGAGCATTGAAAGGAAGAACGTCCGGATCAGTCTGGTAAAACAGCGTGAGAAACACACTCAACTGAATTTATTAAATTACCAAACTTTTTGTAACAACCCTGATTTTAGCGATTACCTGAGAATATTAAATTATAACCGTGGTTATAATTTAATAGTGTAAATTAATAATAAATGAGGAATTTAAATTGTTTAGTAGGAATAAACAATATATTTGAGGATAAAATGAGAAAATATAATTTTAGCAACTTTATTAAGATGGTTTGAGATAATAAAATGAGGAAAATGTGTTTTATTTAGAGTTAATGCAATAATTTTGTTAATTATTGCTATTTACTTCTTTTAATGATTTTTTAAAAGAAGTAATTAATTTTAAGATGAGATATACTTAAAATAATGATAGAATTGAGTTTAGAAATTTAATTTAGGTGTAAAATTATATTTGGAATGGGTTATAAAATTTTATTACGCAAAAGTATTATTTTTGTGTAATTTATAATGTTAGTTACAATGGGATTTGTAATTAAAGACGTAACTTTGTTATTTATTTAAAAAAAAAGAAATATGATGATAAAAAGTTTTAAGAATATAAATAATCTTTAATTTGAGTATATAATATTTTATCATCCTAAATATGAAGTTTTATAAATTTTTGATATGAAATAAAGTTGAATAGATGATTGAATTTGAAGGTGTGCATTGTTAACATGTAACTAAGTGATTAATTTATAGCCTAAGCTAGTTTTCCTGAACAATTGGACTCTAGCCCATTAACATACTTCACTTAGCCTGTTAGCAAAAAAATGAGAAATATCTTTTTCTTCCTCAAACATCAGTACGTTCATTCTCTTTCATAGTAAAACAAAAATCAGAAACCATTCCTCTTTCTAAACCCTAGAGCACTAAATCTTCAATTCCTACAATAATTTTCTAATTTTAATCAAACTAAAGCTATATTTCTCAGGTAATCAACTCTAAAAATTATTCTATTTCATAAAATTTGGATTTTTTTGCAAAAGGTAGATTGTTAGTAATGGGGTTTCCTTGCTTGCATGTTGTAATGTTGTTTTATAGGTTCTAGAAGCTAAAATTCAAGCCAAAGCTCCAATCTTTCTACATTAATTCGAGTTTTTGCATTCCTATAACAAGGTGAGTTAGTCACTCACACCACTACCTTTAATCTACTAGAATACTTGTTAGTTTATATTTGAATTAATTGGATGGGTTTTTGATTGAATTGCTTTTAAATTGGTTGTTGTTTGCTGAAAATTGTTTGTGGAAAATTGCTGCAGTAAAACAGCAACATATTTGTGCAAATTTAACCGAATTAGCTTAATATTTTTGTACTTGAAAGAACATTCTATTTGCTATAACTTATCTTTTAATTACTTTCTAAAATTCTATAGTTTATAGGGTCGAAATTTAGTTTGAAACTGATGTATACAGCTTTGCTCTGTGCAATGTCTTTTTGTTGAAACTCGATCTTAAAATCATCATAACTTTTGAACGATAAATCAAAATTGAGTGAGATTTTTTCCAGTTGGAAGGTATATTTATAAGGAACAACTTTTATGTTTATCATTTTCTATAAATCAAAAATTTTATTAATGTAGTATGTGTTTGAAGAGCTAGTATCCTCTCTTTTCTGTGCTTTTAATTTCAACTTTGAAATATAGAATTGTTTTGGCACTATCTTTTTCAGCTTTAATCATATTTTGATAATTTTTGATGTTTCGGAAAGAACAAATCATTTAATAGAAGTTTCATATTTTGAGTTTTCTATAATTTTGAGGTTAGCTATGTCAAAATCTAATTTTTTTTACTGCTAACCCGAGAGCAAAACGAATATTTGCTCTATGCTTGAAGCTGAAATGAAATTGGCCATAACTACTTCATTTCTTAACTGAATTTGATAATTTGGATGTTTTGAAAAGCTTAGACTTTGTACTAAAAGTTTCATATTTTGAGTTCTCTTAAATTTTGATGTTAGTTTGGTCAAAAATGTGTTTGATTGTTGCTATCCCGAGACCAAAATGACAGAGGTATTGCAATTCATAACCCTGAACTATTTTTATCATAATTTTTCAGTTTTCATCCAAATTCAATAATCTTAGAAATTTCGGAATGCTTAAACTTTGTAATAAAAGTTTCATGTTTTGTGTTTCCTGAAATGTTGACGTTTGCTTGGTCTAAACTGTGTTTGTTTGTTGTTGTCACAAGGGCAAAACGACAGCAACAATAATTGTTGATCTAAGATATGTATTAGCCATAACTTTCATGTTTCTTATCCAAATTCAATAATTTTAGATATTTCGAAAATCCTAGAGTTTGTGCTAAAAGTTTCATGTTTTGAGTTTTTTGAAATTTTGAAGTTAGCTTGGTCAAAACTGTATTTGTTTGTTGCTGCCCTGAGAGCAAAAGGACAGTAATAACAATTATTCACACGAGAATTATATTAGCTTATTTTCACTCTCATTCTTATTCGATTTTTATGTTGTTTTGAGATTCTTTGAGAGCTATAGTGCCTATCAATTGGCTATCTATATTTAGAGAATTTGAAATTCAAATTTAAATAGAATTTGAATTGATTTTGGGTTATTTGAATTGAATTTGTATTGAACTCAAGTTACCGGTCTTGAGTTATCTTCCTTGTTTTTCATTGTTTTTAGCATGGTTTTCACTAAACCATTTTTGAAGTGATTTTAGAAATAAACGGAAACTTCAAATTATTATTATATATTATTTTAAAATTATTTTTCTAATATAAAATCTATTTATTTCCTATAATAAATGAATTTCAAATATTAGTTTTATTAACCTTTTTGGGAAAAAGTTTTAGAAGCTTGTTTTCTCTAGTAAACTATATTATATATAAAACATACACTTTTACACTATTAGAACGTATGAGAAAGAGAATTAAACGTTTTAGTAAAACACGTGGTATGGGACATGTGCGTTTACTATTTCAGTTAATTCCGGACTTGTACGATCGAAGCTATTTGAGATTATTGATTTTGAGATGTCTTGCCATTTTATGGCATATTTTGAGTTTTATAATTCCTATTTATTGGAATTACTTAAAATGACTAATATTTGGCAAGTATTATGGTTTGAGATCTCCTATGTAGGAGTATGGTCGATGAGAACCATCATGATGTTTTATTTACCTGCCAATGATATAAGGCAAGTCTTGAGTATATGATTTTATATTTTTGAGATTTATGGTTTATGAGGAACCATCATGATGTTTTCACTTGTCGATGGGATAAGACAAGTTAGAATGTCATTCAATACTTGTTGATGAGATGAGATAAGTATAATGTCTCTTTATCACTTGCCATTGAGACGAGGCGAGATATGATTTTCTGAGTTTTATGATGTTCCTAGTGTGGCATCGACTACCGACTGGTAAACCACTAAGTGCGAACGTGTGGTGTGGGACACACGTTAACACTTTTCGAGTTACTATCCATGAGTTTGTGACACATTCACGATGTTTACCTAGCAGAACAGCTTTGAGAGGTGTTAGCGACCATGTCATGAGGACGAACTACTTTGAAAGGTGTTAGAAGCCTTGTTAGGGCTGACAAAATGGCTTGGAGAGGTGTCAATGACCCTGTCATGAGGAAAAACTGCTTTGGGAGGTGTTAGCAACCTCGTCTGAGGCTTCGGCCCTTTGAGTTTAGCATGTGCACCATTGCTTCGGCATTGCAATTGGGGATCATCTGGGTTTTCTAATTTTTGAGTTCGCTGTTATTGGCGCATTAGAGTTAATATTTTCTGAGTTTTGAACTCGCATCGAACTCTTTATTGAGTTTGAGATTTTATGAGTTTGAATTCGTATTGAGTTCAATGAGCTTTGAAGATTGAGATGCATGTGTGAGATTTAGCCGTATTGGCTTACTTATGAGTTTGAGATCGCGCATTCTTATGGAGTTATCTTGTGTTGCTTTTATGGCTTCTATTTGTGATTGAGATGAGTTTTTACCCATTTTGGAGTAATGGTTCATGGAACCATTTGGGTTTTACTTGAGCTTTATATGAGTTGATTTGAGTTCATTATGGGATATAGCCGATGATATGGGGCACTTGTGTTTTATTTGAGTATTGAGTTTGAGTTACCTCTTTCGAGGTATTTAGTCACTTAGGTAGCATTTGTTACTTCAGTGTTGAGCTTTGAACTTTCTAATCCTTCTCCTTATTCGAGAAGAAGTATCACTATATCCAATCTGCTTCATACTATCAATATTGACTGATATGTTTTAGCTAGACTCGGGTCAGGCCGAGTTGTTTCAAGTTAGCTACCAGTTACGGGACTTTGCTTTGATGCATCTGCTCAGATATCATCCTAGCACTTTTGTGTATTTTATATTGCTTTCCACTTAACTCTTATGTATTTACAATTGATATGACGTATATGGTGTGGTCGTGTACCACCTTCAATGTATTCATATTGTATTGTACTAAACATGTATCAGTGTATATGTATTTAAATGATGTTGATTACTGTTGTGTGATGTGATTTACATTTAGTTATTTTATTTTGTTCTGATAGATCCGTTACCTACCTATAGTTTTGGATTAAGCATTTACTGGGTATGTCGATCCACTTGAGTAGGAAAATAATAATTTATATTGCATTTATCGACGTGTTCAGTGGATATTAGGAGAAAATTATAGATAATCGCCCTTAACCAGCCCTATTCTCTACTTTAGTAGACGGAATTACTTGTTAATTATTTTTATAAGGTGGGTCTTCGGGTGGGGTATCACAGTTTGGTATCCGAGCTGTGGTCAGAACAAAGTATAATAAACACAGAAGAGTACGTATATCATGATACATTGAAGAACAATACGAGTGAATCATTATCCTTTATTTAAGCTTGTTTTCGATCGAGCCTTTATTCTTTTTCGAGTTTTCATATTGTTGAGATGGAATATGTCTAGGAATATATATATACATATGCATATGCATATACATATATTGCATTTCGTAGTATTCCGTAATAGAGTTGGATCATCTTATCTTACAAATAATCTTATTTGGAATTATTCTATTCTTATTTTTGTCGATACGAGTGAGTTCGTATCGATGGAGCTGATCAATTTCTTTGAGCAATCTTGTTGCAATCCTTTGAGAGTTGTGAATCATATTGAGGGGATCCACAATGATTGGCTCATTGTGAGCATTCTGAGTTTTCAGATTGTTACTGCTTTATGAGTATTTGTTTTTTTACTCACTATCTTGAGGAGTATCTGATTTGAGATGGATTGACTTATTTGATGATAAATCCGATCCATTTTTGTCATAGGATCCTATATCTATTTAGGCATCCTAATTTGATTGGTTTATTATTTATATCACTTTGGAATGTTAATGATGATTCCAAAGTTTCTGTATTCACTCTTGAGTATCGAGATGTTGATGATATATCTCGAATTCCAATCAAGGTGACTTTGTTGAGTTTTGTGAGTCCGTTTGGATTTGACATCCAATCGCCCAATCGAGTGTTGAGGTAACTTAATTCCTGGCTCTTAGCTCTTTGGTTATCCTTCCATGAGGATGACCACTGAGGAATGAGGTGAGTTTCTCGATTGTATGAGTTTGTTTGAGTTTATCATTCAGCTTTGTTTGAGTGTTCTTTTTAGATACTCAATTAATGTTATCCTTTGTAGCATTACTCCGTTTGAAGTAGTGATTCATGGATTGTGTTTCTTCTCCTTCGAGAAGAATACTTTTGCTTATCCTATATCTTGATGATTTTTGGGAGTGGCTCGTGACATCGTAAGATTGACGAACACTCTATCGCCTTCTGTTGATTTTGAAAATCAAGTATTCTGGGAATATCTCGATGCATTCTCTTAATATTCTCTGGTTTTGAGTTTAGTGGCTATATACATATATTTGTTTTAAAGAGAAATTAGATTTTTGGATATTTTAAAAATCAAAGAATGTTTTGAGAATTCATTTAAATGAGTGGTATTTCTTTATAGAAATAATTTGAGAGTGTTGGGTTGTCCATCGAGTAGTTAAAAGTTCTGGTCGACGCGTTTGGCCAACGTCATCAATAGGAATATCCTAAATGCTGTGATGAGGCAATCAGACATGATAGTTTGATTTTTGAAGATTGAGATTTTTTGAATTAATATTTTTAAGATTGAATATTAGATTTACTTGGAATGGTAATTGCAGCATTGACTTTTAGAGATGGATAATAGAGTGGTGAGGTAGTTTTGATCGTTTGGTCAACTCTGCAGCCAATTGATGGATTTGTTTGTTGGAGATTTAATGGCGAGGCAATGCCATTTTATTATTTTGAAATTATAAAAATGAGATTATTTTTGATCTATACTTTATTGAAAATATGATTGGAGATTTGAAACCTATATTGTCGATGGGATGTTCTATAGTTGAATTATATAAGAAAATTTTAAATTTTGTTAACTTATTCTATCATAGGATATATGTTTGGATTTATAAAAATTTCATTGGAATTTTAATTTTAAAACTTGAAAATTAATGTTTAGACTTTGAGTTTTAAATTACTTACTAAGTAATATAGTAAAGAGTTTGAGAAACTTTCAAATGTGGAAAATTGAGATTTAAAAATTTAATAGATGTTGAGATTTAAAATTCTAAATATCTTGGATTAAAAGACAATTCGGGTTTAGTGGCCTTGTGAAAATCCATCTTGTGACTTATCTATCTTGTCTATTGTGTCTACCTTGTTGCGAAGATGTTCTTTCTGTATATTTATGTGAAAAATCTTATTGATGATCTTCTTTATTTCTTAGAGTTCGGGGTTGAGTGAGTTTGATCCCGACTCTATTCGTAGAGTTTTGTGAAATCAATCATTTTCAATTGATTAATTGTTGAGCGTATTATTGAGTTTTGATTTGAAGACAGGATATCTTCGAAATTCTTTCGAGTTACTTGGAAAATTCGATTGTTTGCCAATCAATATATTAGCATATGATAGGCCACTGAATTAACCAAGTGAGCTTTTCCATATTTCTTTCTAACATTCGATATTAAGAGTATGAAGGGTTTGGAATTCAAGCTTGTCTTTATCCTTTGATGATTGTATCTTTTATGTTGTTTACGGCTCTTTTTATAGAAAATTGCGGGGACGCAATTTTGGTAAGAGGGGGAGTCTGTAATAACCCTGATTTTAGCGATTATCTGAGAATATTAAATTATAACGGTGGTTATAATTTAATAGTGTAAATTAATAATTAATGCGGAATTTAAATTGTTTATTGGGAATAAACAATATATTTAAGGATTAAATGAGAAAATAGAATTTTGGAAACTTTATTAAGATGGTTTGAGATAATAAAATGAGGAAAATGTGTTTTATTTAGAGTTTATGCAATAATTTTGTTAATTATTGCTATTTACTTCTTTTAATGATTTTTTTAAAAAAAGTAATTAGTTTTAAGATGAGATATATTTATAATAGTGACGGAATTGAGTTTAAAAATATAATTTAGGTGTAAAATTATATTTGGAATGGGTTAAAAAAAATTATTACACAAAAATATAATTTTTGTGTAATTTATAATGTTAGTTATAGTGAGATTTGTAATTAAAGATGTAACTTTGTTATTTATTAAAAAAAGAAGAGAAATATGATGATAAAATGTTTTAAAAATATAAATAATCCTTTATTTTGAGTATATAACATTTTATCATCATGACTATGAAGTTTAATAAATTTTTGATATGAAATAAAGTTGAATAGATGATTGAATTTGAAGATGTGCATTGTTAACATGTAACTAAGTGATTAATTTATAACCTAAGCTAATTTTCCTGAACAACTGGACTCTAGCCCATTAACATACTTCACTTAGCCTGTTAGCAAACAAATGAGAAACATCTTTCTCTTCCTCAAACATCAGTACGTTCATTTTCCTTCACAGTAAAACAAAACTCAGAAACCATTCCTCTTTCTAAACCCTATAGCTCTAAATCTTCAATTCCTACATTAATTTGCTAATTTTAATCAAATTAAAGCTATATTTCTCAAGTAATCAACTCCAAAACTTATTTTATTTCATCAAATTTGGATATTTTTTTTGCAAAAGGTAGATTGTTAGTAATAGGGTTTCCTTGCTTGCATGTTGTTGTAATGTTGTTTTATAGGTTCTAGAAGCTAAAATTCAAGCAAAAGCTCCAACATTTCTACATTAATTCGAGTTTTTGCATGCCTACAACAAGGTGATTTAATCACTCACACCACTAGCTTTAATCTACGAGAATAGTTGTTAGTTTCTATTTGAATTAATTGGATGGGTTGTTGATTTAATTGCTTTCAAGTTGGTTGTGGCTTGCTGAAAATTGTTTGTGAAAAATTGCTGCAGTAAAACAACAATCTTTTAGTGCAAGTTTACCCAAATTGGCTCAATCTGTTGGCAGTTGAAAAAATTCTGTTAACTACAACTTCTCTTTTGATTACTTTCTAAAATTCTATAGTTTATAGGCCGAAATTTAGTTTGAAACTGATGTACACAGCTCCGCTCTATGCAAATTTTTTTGTTGAAACCTGATTTTAAATCACCATAACTTTTGAACCTATAACTGAAATTGAGTGAGATTTTTCCCAGTTGGAAGGTATTTTTATAAGGAACAACTTTTATGTTTATCATTTTCTGTAAATCAAAATTTTGCTAATCGTAATGTGTGTTTGAAGAGCTTGTAACCTCTCTGCCCTGTGTTTTTAATTTCAACTTTGAAACATAGAATTATTTTGGCCCTACCTTTTTCATCTTTGACCGGATTTTGTTAATTTTTTATGTTCCCAAAGAACAAATCATTTACTATAATTTTTATGTTTTGATTTTTTTTAATTTTGAGGTTAGCTATGTCAAAATATAATTTTTCTACTGCTAACCCGAGAGCAAAACGAATATTTGCTCTGTGCTTGAAGCTGAAACGAAATTGGCCATAACTTCTTCGTTTCTTATCCGAATTTTATAATTTATAATGTTTTGGAAAGCTTAGACTTTGTGCTAAAGGTTTCATGTTTTTAGTTTCCTTAAATTTTGAAGTTAGTTTGGTCAAAATTGTGTATGATTGTTGTTATCCCATGACCAAAATGGCAGAGGTATTGCAATTCATACCCCTGGACTTTTTTATCTTAACTTTTTCATTTCTTATCCAAATTAAATTATCTTAGATGTTCGAGAAAGAATAAACGTTGTACTAAAAGTTCATGTTTTGTGTTTCCTGAAATTTTGAAGATTGCTTGGTCTAAACTGTGTTTGTTTGTTGCTGTCCCAAGGGCAAAACGACAGGAATAATGATTGTTGATCTTAGAATTGTTTTAGCCATGTCTTTCACGTTTCTTATCCAAATTCAATAATTTTAGATGTTTCGAAAATCTTAGAGTTATTGCTAAAAGTTTTGTGTTTTGAGTTTTCTGAAATTTCAAAGTTAGCTTGGTCAAAATTGTATTTGTTTGTTGCTGTCCCGAGAGCAAAATGACAGCAATAACAATTATTGACACGGGAATTATATTAGCTTATTTTCGCTCTCATTCCTTTTCAATTTTGATGTTGTTTTGAGATTTTTTTGAGAGTTATGATGCCTATCAATTGGCTATCTATATTTGGAGAATTTGAAATTCAAATTTAAATATAATTTGATTTTGGGTTAAATTTGAATTGAATTCGTATTGAACTCAAGTTATCGGTCTTGAGTTATCTTCCTTTTTTTTTCATTGTTTTCGAGCACGATTTTCACTAAACCTTTTATGAAGTGATTTTTTACATAAATGGAAATTTCAAACTATTATTATATAGTATTTTAAAATTATTTTTCTAATATAAAATCTATTATTTCCTATAATAAAGGAATTTCAAATATTGGTTTTATTAACCTTTTCGGAAAAAAGTTTTAGACGCTTGTTTTCTCTAGTAAACTATTTTATATATAAAACATACACTTTTACACTATTAGAACGTATGAGAAAGAGAATTAAATGATTTAGTAAAACACATGGTATGGGACATGTGCGTTTACTATTTCAGTTAATTCTGGACTTGTACGATCGAAGCTATTTGAGATTATTGATTCTGAGATGTGTTGCCATTTTATGGCGTGTTTTGATTTTTATAATTCCTATTTATTGGAATTATTTAAGATGGCCAATATTTGGCTAGTATTATTGTTTGAAATCTCCTATGTTGGAGTAGGTCGATGAGAACCATCATGATATTTTATTTACTTGCCAATGATATAAGGCAAGTCTTGAGTATATGATTTCATATTTTAAGATTTATGGTTTATGAGGTACCATCATGATGTTTTCACTTGTCGATGAGATGACACAATTTACGATGCTACTTAATACTTGTCGATGAGATGAGATGAGTATGGTGTCTCTTTATCACTCGCCAATGAGACGAGGCGAGATATGATTTTATGAGTTTTATGATGTTCCTAGTGTGGCATCGACTAGCGGCTGGTAAACCGCTAAGTGCGAACGTGTGGTATGAGACACATGTTAACATTTTTCGGGTTGAGTTTGTGACACATTACGATGTTTACCTAGCAGAACCGCTTTGAGAGGTGTTAGCGACCTTGTCATGAGGATGAATTGCTTTGGAAGGTTATAACAACCTTGTTAGGTCTGACAAAATGGCTTGGAGAGGTGTCAATGACATTATCATGAGGACGAACTGCTTTGGAATGTGTTGGCAACCTTGTCTGAGGCTTTGGCCCTCTGATTTTAGCACGTGCAGCATTGCTTCGGCATTGCAATCGAGGATCTGGCCAATCTAGGTTCTCTAATTTTTGAGTCCGCTGTTTTTGACACATTAGAGTTAAGATTTTCTAAGTTTTGAACTCACATTGAATTCTTTATTGAGTTTGAGATTTTATGAGTTTGAATTCATATCGAGTTCAATGAGCTTTTAAGATTAAGATGCATGTGTGAGATTTAGCCGTCTTGGCTCACTTATGAGTTTGAGATCTCACATTCTTATAAAGTTATCTTGTGTTGCTTTTATGGCTTCTATTTGTGACTTAGATGAGTTTTCTCCCTTTTTGGATTAATGGTTCATGGAACCATTTAGGTTTTACTTGAGCTTTTCATGAGTTGATTTGAGTTCATTATGGGTTATCGTCGATGATACGAGGCACTTGTGTTTTATTTGAGTATTGAGTTTGTGTTACCTCTTTCGAGGTATTTAGTCACTTAGGTAGCGTTTATTACTTAAGTGTGGAGCTATGAGCTTTCTAATCATTCTTCTCATTCGAGAAGAAGTATCACTATATCCATTCTGCTTCATATTATCAATATTGACTGATTTGTTTAAGCTAGACTGACCCGTGTATTTTATACTCGGGTCAGACCGAGTTGTTTCAGGTTATCTATCAGTTACGGGACTTTGATTTGATGCATCTGCTCAGATATCAGCATAGCACTTTTGTGTAGTTTATATCTTTCCGCTTAACTCTGATGTATTTACAATCGATTCGATGTATATGGTGTGGCCGTGTACCACCTTCAATGTATTCATATTGTATTATACTAAACATGTATTAGTGTATATATATTTAAATGATGTTGATTACTGTTCTATGATGTGATTTACATTTAGTTATTGTATTTTGTTCTGACAGATCCGTTAACTACCTATAGTTTTGGATTAAGCATTTACTGGGTATGTCGATCCACTTGAGTAGGAAAATAAAATTTATATTGCATTTATCGACGTATTCAGTAGATGTTTAAGACAAAATTATAGATAATCGCTCTTAACCATCCTTATTCTCCATTTTAGTAGACGGAATTACTTGTTAATTCTCTTTACTAAGATGGGTCTCCGGGTGAGTCATCACACTTTTCCTTTATCAGAACAAAAGTATCTCATAAGACACGCCCATACATAAACACGGAGATATTTTTACCTGATGATAACTAAAGCATTTCGTATCAAATCCTCTTATATTATACTAGTGTCTAGTAGATAAATAATACTAATCATAGTCGAAATTGTTACATTGATTAAATTCTAGCATATAACCCAAAATGTGTAGTACAATCAAAATGGCCGGTACGTAGTGGAGTTTGGATTTCTATACAAATGACCAGGTGAAGGGACTACCTTCCGGCAGTGCATCTCTAGAGGAATGTACCGAGGACCATCAAAAAGGATCCTTTACTAACACAAGACTGGCTTGCCTCTATAACTAGATGGTACCGAATATATCATCCTTTGGTCGTTATCGACCTTTTTCGAGGGCCCTCTAGCATATAAACCATAGTAATCAGATACACGACGTCATAGCGTGTAAAGATATATCTAGAAGAGGATGATCATATCCTACTTGGGAGCGACCCACTTAGCCTTGCCCCCATCTAACCCTATTTTAGTCATTTCCATTCCAGTTGATGAGACCAGAGGTGACAATTACTTTTCACATATCACATATCACATACTTTGAATGCCACATGGCCATTTCCGTTGACTACTAATTGCCTTCCACAAAAATACAACCGTTAAGCTCATACGTCTCAAGAGGGTATTAAGCTAAGAGAAGTTGCCTTCCCTTCCGCCACTGATGTACGTTTATAAAAACCAACGTATGTAATCTTTAGAAGTATAATGTCAGACAAACATACATACGAGTTGTCCAGTAATAGGACAAATCGAAGGTACTTTCCTATCACATCCTGTCGGGAAATTCCTAGGATTAGTAGCGAATAGTCCTTGCATTGGATATTTCATAATGAAAAGAATATTACTACTGGATGTATATTGGAATTTAACCCCAAACAATCAACAAGCAGTCCTCCACTATGAAAATCCTGAATATCAATATCATCATCCAACCTGCACAATCGTTGCATAAATGTTGGTCTGAAGTAGTTTTTAGATAAATCGATCCCGGTCTCTTCGCATCAACAACGCAAAAGCATTTCTCAACCTCAGTAGAAACTAAATGTCATAGACTTATCACGTCTCCAACTTTCAACTTGCAATCCTTCGACCAAGAAGGAAGCTCGATAGATTGGAGTAATACTCCATACTACACGAATCACATCCTTAACACAAACCATAATCAAGCCTACACAAAAGGCTACATACTAAGTGTGACGAAATAGTTCCCACATCAAGTCGAGGAACGAACTTGGCCAAATTTGATTGTCAGTTATTTCACTATTACAGCAAACAAACAAATATTTAGCACCATAAACAATCACTAGGCCCTTTTAATCAATCTTTTATTAATTAAACCATTTGCCAATATTCACTTCAAATTATCTTTAAAAATATATAATATCAAAATATTTCAACATTGGAAAACATTTCCATATACTTATTTAATAATAAGTAACTCACAATTCAATTTATTTTCCACACTTAGAAAATATTACATATACTTAAATCAAGATTAAGTATATATTTTATTCTTTAAGGAAAACATTCTTTTTAAACACATTTATTTGGGTCAAAATGAATGTTGCGTAAAACATCGTTACGACAACCCAAGATCATTACTATAGGGATAGATATGTACACATAATCTCATGTACTATACAAAACATCTTCTTTCAAAAATCATTTACTATAACTATAGTGTTATAGTCCATCATTCTTTTTATCTCTCGAACACGTCTATTTCAACAATGAATGTTGAATTCTATGTATTCGATGCTTAACACATTTTAAAACATCTTTAAAACATTTAACTCCATTTAAAATATCACTTTTCGAAACATTCATTTAAATTAAAAGATTATTCACTGTCCAAAATCGTGAATATAGTTCATTTACCAAATCCAATATTTCTACACATTTATTAAAGGATAACCCACTGTCCAAAATCATGAATATATCTCCTTTACCGAATTTATTACTATTGCACATTTAATTAAAGGATTATCCACTATCCAAAATTGTGGATGAAATTCTTTTAATAAACTGCTATATCTAGTTTATCAATTTAAATTGATTTCACATTTATAAAACAATATCTATAAATTACATTTATATATTATAAAAACTTCGATATAAAAAATTCCTTTATTAACAAATCTCATTTATAACCATTTACATGCCAAAATCCAATCTATAGGTTAATTACTTATAATTCTCTTATTTACAAATTTCATCCTTTTTACAACTTTATCTATAAATCTTATTTACTTACAAAATATATTTATAGCTCTATTTAACACTTATAAACACTCCTTTACAATTCCATCAATTAATTTATAAAACATCAATTTTATAATTCTTATATACATACCATTTATAAAATTAAAAAAACCACAATTTAAACCATTTTACAAATTAATCAACTTCATATTTCAAAAACCACATTTTGATATATTTCACAAAAATCATAATTTTTATAACATAAAAATTATAACTTTTATTTATTCAAAATAAATTCATTCCTTTAAAAATTCAACAAAATGTATATTTTCAAAATCACTGAAAATCCTTTTTAATTTGAAATCCTCACTTAAACATTTTTAAATCATTAAAAATATGGTCCAATGCTGCAATAGCACTAAATACATCAGTCATGGCATCTAAAACATCCAAAACATCATATATCATATGATAATAACATATATATAACAATATCTGTAAGTAAACTAATACTGGTGAGGAATCCCGTTGGATCCTCCAATCTGCCACCTGAAACAAATATACATATTATAATATGTGTACAATGTCCGCTTCAATAGGTAGGAATATATCCAAATACCAATCAATATATGTAATATATCATATATATCATCCAAACAATCATCAATTGACATAAAAAAATTATTCTCACTTATATAAAAATATCAATGAGTCAGAGTGAGTTGTACTCACATTGGTTCCAATAGCAGGTGTGTTTTATTCTGATTAAAATTAAACGATCTTTTAATTTTACCCAAAATTTTCACTAGCTCCAATTAGCTCCAAACAAGCTCTAAAATGTAGTGATCATCAATACAAACCCAATGCAATTTGTTTCGTTAAAAACGGACATCGTGTGAAGAAGTTATGATGTTTTAAAGTTTATACGAATTTAAAAGATAATTAATAACATCACTAACCTAATTAATCTGTACCTAATTATCTTCATCCTCGTTACGTTACTTCCCAGGTTCACGTATGCAAATGAACCTAGGGCTATTAATGG
Organism: Allium cepa; assembly: GCA_030765085.1. Classification (NCBI taxonomy): domain Eukaryota; kingdom Viridiplantae; phylum Streptophyta; class Magnoliopsida; order Asparagales; family Amaryllidaceae; genus Allium; species Allium cepa. Next base: position 951,072,318 of record CM060937.1, read on the forward strand.
GTACCCAAAGAATCCAAAACCGTTCGCAACCGCATCCAAAAAGCGGATAATATTCGATATCTAGAAAAAGGATACAGATGCGGATACGAAGGCATCCGCATCCGAAAGTTATTCACCCATTCTATGTTAAGATTGTAGTACAAATTATGTCTATTTAAGTATAATGAAAGATATTTATTTATTGTTTTATTAAGTTAGTACTTTATATTATATGCACTTGATGCTTATTAATTGCTCAAAACTATTTGTTATTGCCATATTTGTTTATATTTAACACTTTTATAATCAATTGGATTGAAAAAAAATGCATTTTAAACTTAAAATTTATATTTATATTTCTTGATTTATCAGTCGTTAGCGGATAAGATAATTACTCGATATTCGTCTGTATCCGCGGATGCGGAAATCCAATATCCGAAAATCATTTCGAATGCGGATGCGAATATGGCACTATCTGAATCCGAAAGTATCCATTGACAGGCCTAAATAAACCCATCGCACGCCTACTCCACTTGATAGCCGCGCCCTCCACGTCACACTAGAATTCGATTGGAGACCACCATATGCAAGCTCGTCATGAACTCCGCCTAGCCTGTAAGCATGAGGCACTTAGCCCCTCCGTCATCACGAAAATTATCCTTGAACGTGCGCCCTTCATCGCCAGATTTTGGCGGATCCAAGCCACATCAACAAAATTCCGTCGTTGGATGTGAAGATCTTGTTACGCTCTACAATATTATAGAAGTTGTTGATAATCATAAATGGTATGATAATTGAGGAAGAAAATTCAAGCTCTCTAGGCCATTGAAATTAAAGGTGGCGGCTAGGGTTATGGGAAGCTGGGGTTTGCAAATGAACGTCCTTTTATAGCCATTTACAAAACACTATTCACCCAAAAAATTTTGAACTCCAATCGAAGCGTGCCGCCAGGCGTTTATAATATTTTATCCTTATTCCGAATAAAATGGAATATATATCGGAAGCCAATTCGTTCGTATTTGGAAGATAGGTTTTCGAATAGACTATTTAAATTTAAAATTTCACTTAAACAAATTTCTATGCGTTTTAGCTTGCCCCGGAAAAACCATAAATCCGATTAACATGAAATTTAAAATCCTATAATAATATAACATTACGGATCCAACGGAACTAGTTTCTTTGAAATCTGAGACCGTTTGAAAAATGGTATTTTTACACGCCAATTAAATATTAAAATATTCAATTTTTACAAATTTACTTTTAATTCAATTTCAAAAGTTTACTAACATCATTCTAATTCAAATAGAATTTAATTCAACTTTATAAATCGTTTTAATTCATATTAAATTCAAATTCTTATTGTTTACAGAATTTCAAATATTAAATTAACGATTTAAATTATCCAATTAAATCCAGACATTCGAAATATAAGTTATTTGACTTATAAAATTAACTTGTGAATATTTAAAATCAATTGAATATCCCGATTTCGAATGACTGAAATTCTGGGTTGTTACACCGAGTATTGCAGTGTGTGAGCAGTGCTTATATTGGGAGACGAAGACTTGGTCGGAGACTCCACTCTATCCACTGTTAGTTATCTATTTCATTTTAGCCTGTATGAGTAAACTTCTATGTATCTTTAGTATTGTATAATTAAAGTTTGAAACTCTGATGTATTTTATTTAGTAACTTCATGAACTATTATGTATATTATTTATCTCCGCTATAAGATTATGTATTATTTCTGTGTGTGATTCTATGTTGATTCTATTTTAAAACCCCAAATTGATAATCTATAACAACCCTGGTTTTGGAGATTACCTGTAATATTAAATTATAAAGGTGGTTATAATTTAATATTGACAAATAAAAATAAATTGGAGATTTAAAATTGTTTATTTCAAATAAACAATGGGTTTTGAATGAAAAATGTTGAAAATAAAGTTTATTAGACTTTATTTTGGTTGTTTGTGTTAAAAATGTGCAATACGTGGTTTTAATTTACTGAAATGCAATAATTTTAGTAAATATTGCCAAATGTGACTTTTATTGATTTTTAGTGAAGTATTTGGATTCAATAACTTGTATAATATAAATAATAAGATATAATTTGTTTAAAATTAAGTTTTGGATGTAAAAGTGATGTTAAAATGGTTGGTTGAATTTAATTAGACAAGAAAATGATTTTTATGCAATTTTTTGTGTTAAAAATAGTGTTTTATGTAAATTATAATGTATTTGTATACTTTAACTAAAAAATAAGAGTTTAATAATGAAAAATAATTTTTATGACTAACTTATCTTTAATTTTGTTTTAAAATATTTTGTTAAACATTAAGATGTGTTTGTATGATTTTATAGAGTTGAAATCATTTAAATATAAGTTGTTTTGAATAAAATGTAAGTGTTTGTTTATTAGGTGATAATTAGAGATTAAGATAATTCTTTTTCTTATTGGGTTAAGCTTATTTACCATCTTTAGCTAAGAAGAAAAAGACATCTTCTTCCTTATCTTGTACGTACAGTAATACAAAAGAAACTAATAAACAAAGAAAAGAAGCTGAAACCTATTTCTCCTTTGAAGCCTAAAACCCAAACCTCAATCTCTCCAAAATATTTGCAGAAAATTAATTAATTTAAAGCTTTTAAAACATGTAATCCACTAAAAATCAAAATCTGTTCATTTATCTTTGGTTTTGAGAAATTATTGTCTGTAACTGGTTTTCTTCTTGTTGCATGTTTCTCCCTTTTCAAGTTTCTAGTTTCTATAGCTAATTCAAGGCAAAAGATTCATGCTTTCAAGTTTAATTCACTGAGAAACATATAAGGTGGGTAAAACCTCACACCTCTAGCAAAAATAAGCTTCTGGCAAAGATCTATACGCAACTTACCTAGTTATTTTGTTTACAATAAGCTGTTTATCTCATTCTGCAGTTACAGTGTATCCATGCCTGGGTTCAACTTTGAAAACCCATAGCCCTTTGATTTTATGCCGGATCTGAGTGAGATCTTTTCCAGATTATTGACTGAGTTTTGATGTTTGTGCATGTTCGATTTCATATCTTAATTCATCTAGTAGGTGCTCCAAACCGTAGCTCAAAAATTGAATCGAAGAAGGAAAAATACATGTAGGAAATCACGTGGCTATGGTCGACCAAAAGGCTATAGGGGTCGACTCTGGCCTCACATAGGTCGACCATAGTACAAATAAGGTCGACTTTGCCTTTGCAAATTTTTGCAATTATTGACCTATTGTTTTGATGTTTTGTCTAGCTTATTCTAGTGATTTTTGCAGTTTTTTTATGTGACATTTTGGAGATGTTTTGAAGGTCATGAAGCCTATCGATAGGCAAGCCAAAATTTTAGTGAATTCGTAATTCAAATTAAATCATTTTTGAGATGATTAAGAATATCGATTTATGGTATTTTCGATGATTTCCTTGTTTCCGAGCATAAATTTTATAATACAATTTAGAGATTTTTTAAAATAAAATGGCTTTAGAAATAAATATTATATAATATTTATAAATTATTCTAAAGATATTAATATTTTTCATATATTCTCTATGATAAAGAGAAATATCAAAGGTTTATTTTCCAAAAAAAAATTCTAAAAATGGTTTTAAAAACAAGTTCTTTTCAAAAAAATTATCTTGTATATAAAATATACATTTTTGGCACTCTTTAAGCATATAAGAAAAAGAATTAAACGATTTAGGAAAACACGTGGTATAGGTCACGTACATTTACATTTTCGGTTAATTCCAGACTTATTCGTTTAAAGCTACACATTCGTTGACCTTCGGGTTATATTTGCTAATGAAATGAGGCAATTTTGTGATTTGAATGATTTGTTTTCTTGCGTGGCACTAACTAGCAGTTAGTAATCCAATAAGTGAGAACGTGTGGTATGGGATGCACTATTAACACTTTTTGGGTTCCTCTCTCGGAGTTTATGACACATTCATGAGTTATTGCCAGAGCTTAGGCTGTTGGGCTACTAATTGGACTGTTGGGTCTTATATAAAGCTGTTGGGCTAATCATGGACTGTTGGGTCCTATTTGAGATTGTTGGGTCTCTTGTATATATTTATAGTACTTGGCAGGCGGTTGGGCCAATTAATGGACTGTTGGGTCCTATTTACATACAGCTGTTGGTCTAATCTTTGGATTGTTGGGTCTTATTCTTATATTATTGTTTTCTATATTTCTTTATGACGATTTCAAGAATTTTGATGATTTATATATGTCTCACCATAGTTTCCTTTGTTGGATTATTTATATAGCCTAAGTGTTATTGTGTTGATCATATGGTGATTACATTTGGAGTTTTGACCTCTCAGTCGAGCTCTGTATGTTGTGATTCATAGTTGCCATTGTTTGGGCTTTTTGAGATTTGTAATCTCCTATTTAGGAGTTATAGTTGATGAAAGCCATTATATTGGCTATTTCTAGGCCAATGAGAAGAGGTATAATTTTGGGGATAATTAATGTTGTTATTTAACTTACCCATTATACTGGCTATTGGATTAGGCCGTTGATACGAGGCATACACTTATGGACAATTGATATTGTGTTGAACTTATCTCTGTCTAGAAACCTTGATGACTTGTACTTAGTGTTGTTTCTTCTCTTGTGAGAAGAATTGTTATCATTTATCCATATATCATACACATCACATACTAATCAGTTGTTTAATCTAGACTGACCCATGCATTTTTATATACTCGGGTTGGACCGAGTTGTTTCAGGTTAGTTACCTACCATAGGACTTTGTTATGCTGCTTCCGCCTTGGACATTCTACATATCACCTTTTTGTAGTTTTGTAGTCATGTCTTAAAATCTGATATGTATCTATTATTTTGACTCGTTGTATATATATTGTGGTCCTTGTACCCCTTCTGCTGTGTCATTTTGTATTGTACTGGGACGATATATGTATATGTATATATATGGTTGACTACTATTCAATGATGTGTTGTATATATTGTTGTTGTATTTTGTTCTGATAGATCTGTTAGCTACTGTAGTTTTATGTTAATTTTTTTTGAATATATCGCTCCAATTGAGAAAAAATATATAAATAGAGCACCAAATTGACGTATTTAATAAATGTTTAGGACCAAGTTATGGAGGGTCGCTTCTATCCAGCCTTATTCTCTGCATTAGAATACAGTATTACCTAATAATACTCTTTGTAAATGTGGGTCGCGGGGTGGGGCATCACAGCTTGGTATCAAAGCTGAGTTCAGAACAGGATATGATAAACACAGAACGTAACACATATTATGGTACATCAAAGTATAGTATAAGTGTTACAATTCCCTTAATCATTATGTCTTTAACCTTTGAGTCCTATGGGGTAGATATAAGTTGGGAATACATCTAGGAATGCATTGTAATTCCATAGTATCCTATACTTGAATTAATGATATCTTATCCTATGAATAATCCTTATCATGATTATTTTATTCCAGTTCTCTTCAATACGGGTGCTTGACACTTATCCATATGGAAGAAGCTTATTGATACCATTGGACGTTTCTTGTTTTAAAACCTCTTTGAGGATTGCGAATCCTATTGAGGGATACACAATACTTGGCTCGTTGTGTGAGAATGTTGAGGTTGATCTTTGTAGCTTGTCATTTCGTGCAAATCCGCATGTTATAATTCGTTATCTTGGATTTGATATGATTTTGTGAGTGGATTGGCTTACTTATTACCAAGCCTTAATCCTATGTTTTAAAAGGATCCTATATTTTAGGCATCCTAATTCGGATGATTAGTCGTTGCTTTTTCTTCGGAATGTTGATGATAATTCTGAAGTATCTTTATTTGCTATTGAGTTTCGAGATGATGATGTATCTCAAATACCAATCATTTGTGATTTTGTTGATGTATGAGAATCCGTTTTGGGTTTGCCACCCAAATCGGGCAATTGAGTTTTGTATTGACCTTATTCTTGGTTCTTAGCTTGTTAGTCATCCTCCTACGAGGATGTCCACTAAGAAAATGAGGAACTCAAAAGCAATTGCCAGAGCTTGAAGGCAATCAATTCTTTCAGCGCAATTATTTATCGTGGGGTGTTGCGGTTGTTTAGTTAAGAATCTAATAGTACTCTTAGGATTTGTATCGATTACCGCAAGCCTAACGAGTTAGCCATTAAGAACAAGTATCCATGGCGTAGGATCGATGACTTGTTCGATCAGTTGAGTGGTGCTAGGGTCTTTCCTCACCCTGACCTTGCACCGATTTTCATCGGCTACGGGTTGCGAAGATAGCGTTCCTCTTACCGCATTCCACACTTGTTATGAGTCTTATGAGTGGCTCGTTATACCGTTCAGTTTGACGAATTCTCCAGTTTATTTCACCAGTCTTGTGAATCGAGTATTCCGGGAATATCTCAATGAGTTCTCCTTGTGTTCATTGATAATTAGTGTAAGCAACAATTTCAAATTGCAAATCTTTCAAATAGAAGATTTATTTTTATATGTATAATTGGATTTTGTTTATTAAGACAAGCAAAGAATATTTATAAATTATATAAGAGGCATCTTATAGAAAATAATTTTTGTGTTGGGTTTCCCATCGAGTGTTTTAAGAATTCTGGTGGATGCGCCTGATCAACATTATCGATAGGAATTTTCTAAACACTGTGATGAGACAATCAGACACAATAAATTGAGTTTTAATAAGCAAAGTTTGGAAAAAAATCAATACAGTTTGAGTATTAAATTTTATTTTGAATGACATGTGCAGCCATTGAACCATAGTTATTGTTGGATGAGTGGCGAGGCATTTTTGATCATTTGGCCAACTCTACAGCCAATCAATGGAGTCATTTACTATAAATCAATGGTGAGGCAATGCCCTTAAATTATTCGAAATTTGTGAAATTAAATTTGGTAATATGAGTAAGTAATGTAAATAATTCTTATTAAGAGGATGTCTTAATTAGAAGAAAATATAATTTGATGCCTTAATTAATAAAATAATCTATTTAAGACAAAAGAATACTTTTGTTTGAAAATTTAAATTATCAATTGAATATTTTTATACAAAATTATTAACGATGACTATAAAATTTATTTTGACACTTAGTTATTTGAGTAATAGTAGAGGATAGATATAAAACTCTATCTTAAGGAATGCTTATTTTAAACTTTTAGCATGAATTTGTGAGCAAGCTTTGTTTTAAATTCTGGTTGTATTAAATATTTGTTGGTGAGAATTTGTGTGCAACCTGAATTTTTACGCTCGAAAATCGACATCCATACTTGTATTCGAATGTTGCAGATTCAAACGTTCAAATCCGATTCGCCGGAGCTTATAACACATTAAGTACAACAACATAGCAGAAGAAAATGAATATATCATTGGTACACAATATTTGATACAACATATTGATACAAATGATAATCAACAAATATCATAGATACAAGACAACATAACTGGATGGTATAGTCTTTGCAACCATCGACAGCGGAAAGACAACTCCAATAGAATCTCCAAAAGAATCCATCACCATCCAACAACTCCATCTCCAAAACTCCAAACCAAAGATAGATTGAACCAAAAGCTCGAACCACCATCATGTGGTAATGCAGCAAACTCGGTAACCGTTGAAGTGAAACAAATGCTATCGCCAAATCCAAAGGCTGGATGCTATCGAATCTACACCTACTATTTGATTATCTAAAAAACCCGATTCTAGACTGCCCGTGTGGAAAATTGTGGGCACCCAAAGTTTAGGAAGGGAACAATAAACTCCAGGTCAGTCATGGGACTTGTGTGAGCAAACAAAAACAGTTTTATCTTTAAAAAAAACAACAACAAATTTTAAAGTTGAAACCCGCAATGCTTTTTGGAAAATGAAACTACCGTAAGGCCTCCCTGCACACACACAATGCAATCACACACTTGTGGGAGATTTATCCTTATGATAGTCAAGCATGCTTGATACGCAAATACTTTTTGATAATATTATTATTAGTGCATAGTGCAGAAATTTTTTTCGAAAGTATAATATTAATCTTAGCCAACATATTTACCATTATATTATGCCTACTATAGCTACCACCTGAGGTGGCAGGTTATACAACTGCAATCGTAAAGGGCTTGTATTGTTTTCAACAAATGGTCAGGCAAAGGAACTTCCTGGGCCACATGGGTACAACTCTGGAGGGACTCCCCAAGAACCTAACCGGATCTCTGCCAACACAAGGTCAGGTTACCTCTGTAACTAGGTAACCAGTGACACGTGTATGCCATCCCCCGGTCGTAACTGACCTTAATCCAATGCCTCGACACCAACAACCACAAAGTAATAAATTTGCAGTAACCACATAGGTTAAATATTTGGGCTCCATACTGTGATACCACCTCTATACAAAAGGAAAGGGACATACCCTCAGGGGGCGCTACCCCAAATAACCTTGCCGCATCATTCATGTTTTGACCATTCCCGGGTTGTGAGGTCTGACAAGGTTACGTCCACAATGCTATGCTTTTCACAAAAACCATGCTTCGATCAACACAAGATCAGTAGCAGTTTGTATGCCACATTACCAAATTGGGAATGTATCACTAGTAACCATCAACTACATAACCTATGAGCTCATACGTCTCAGAGAAGGGTGTTAAGCTAAGAGAATAAATTCTCTGCCACCAAACAGAAATGTATTTGATAGAAACCAGCTTTACGTCTCAAAGTGTAACGTCAGACATACATCCATACAAGTCTGCTCCGGGTTCGAACGGAACTAAAGGAACTTCGAAAGAAGCCCTTGCAATCTGGATAATCCCTAATCACGTCCGGACTCCCCATCACAAAGGGTGATAAAATCTTTATACCTGGGCCATTCGGTGTAGAGACATTCGACAGGTTATCATTTCGCTTTCAGAAATATCCAGTCTTCACCACTGGTCTTCGAATGCAATCCATAACGTCATATCATTATTCGAAATGGGTTTTACGACATAAAGTACTCTCTCGGCTAAATCGAATAATGAGCGCAGTATTTAAAAACATATGGATATAATGGGATCTTAGTTAAGTCACAACATAAAGTCCAAAACCTTTCTTCAAATGGTTTAAACAAATTACCATTTTCTAATCTTTAAACAAAAAGATTTACTTCACAAATTTCACCAATCTTTCACAATGATTAATTCATAGCTTTCAAAATAATTCTATTTCAAATCTTTTATACAAAAGATACACCTTTAAGATCCTCTTAAATTTCAAAACAAAGTTAAACAATCTTTCACGAAGATTCACTAATAGCTTTCAAAACTATTCCATTTCAAACTTGAAATTTCTTCAACATAATTGGAAATCCTTTCTTTATATGAAATATATTATTATTTGAAAAACAATCCTTTTAGTTTTGGAAAAATCCGATCAAATATGCACAAGTTATATCTTTAAAGTATAAACTTGGGTTAAATTTAAATTCCTAGAATAATACTTCTAAAATACTTTAAGGATGGTTTTGAAATCCATATATATATATATATATATATATATATATATATATTATATAACTTGTATAAACCTTTCAAACCACATTTCCAAAACAATTTCAAAATTTAAACAAGATATATTACATTCGAACTAAATTTCGATTTCAAACTTCCTTTTCCAAAAGCTTTCCATATTCAATTCAATTCCATTTCCAAAATCATTTGAATTCAATATTCAACTTTTAATCAAAATAATATTTAAATTCAAAATATCTATTACTTATTCGATTTCCCGTGCAATCTATTTTTGTGTGTGTATGGTGTATACATGGATTTTACACAATAGTGCAATATCATCAATCATTACAGATTCAAGCATAGCAATATCGATAAGCGGTATAATCTTATAACGCTTATTTTTATTCAAGGATTCACATAGTAATATAAATTCATCATAGATAAATAATTAAATTACGCACAGCTCAATTCAAAACAAATCACATCACATAATATTATAGAATAGAGATAACAATCAATTCAAGCATTTAATACGATCATAAGAAAGATTAATTAATTATTCAATTCTTAATTAATTCAATTTAATTTCTAATTAAATTAATTGCTTACGAATTAATTTCCCAATCCTGATTAATTAAATACAAATCATTTGATATTAATTAATAAATTAATTAATCAATCTTAATCATCCATCCTAATTAATTATCCTTAAATTAAATTACATAATTAGTTATCCCTTAATTTTCATTAAGTAATTACAAATTTATTAATTTTTAATCATCAATTAATTCACCTTTAATTATAAATTAATTAACCTTTAATTATTAAGTAATTAACTTTAATTAATAATTAATTACTCTTAAACATGTAATTAATAATCCTTAATCATGCACTTAACCTTAATTCATTCCTTAATCGTTAATTAATCTCAATTATTACTTAATTATATTTTTATTAATAAATTTAGTTAATCACCTTGATTAATTATCCTTTTATTAATCACATAAATTTACTTAACCTCAAGTAATTATCCAATAATTAATCATCTAAGTAATGACCTTAAGTAATTTAAACTTAATTACTAGAATTAATAATTAATTATTCTTCAACAAATAATTAATTAATCTTAAATTAATCCTTAATCAAGTAGTTTTCTTTAAATAATTAACCTTTAATTATTAATATTAACAAATAATTAATTACTTAATTAATTAAAAAATAAACCATATTATCTTCATTATAGTTTTAGTTATCATTTAAACCTTTTATCTTCCTAATTACTACTTAAACATAATCTCAAGTTTATTTTGAAAATGAACTTTAAAATGAAGGTTACATATATTTAAAACGCTAATTTATTAAAATAAACCATTTTAAAACTTTTTTTTAATCTCAAACCTAAATAGGTCATTTAATTTCTCAAAAAAAAACTGAACAAAATTTACTTCACAACTTTAAAACATAATGTATTTTAAAACCTGAAATAATTTTTTTTCCAAAAGTCTGGATAATTTTTACAAAAACAGAAAACCCGAGCCACAACACAAAATTCTCGATCCCATACTCAAGCCACTCGCGAATTTTATTTACTTCGAGATATCCTTGCAATTATTTCGAGTCAAACCCGCAACCCTCTCGAGCCCATCCCCAAGGCCACAGCCTTCTTCCTCAAAACCCAATATTGCTGACATAAAATCAACACCCCGCACATGCACAACGATTCCAGCCACCACCGATCGAAGCTACTATCGCTGACATGTCAACGATGATCTTTACGAACCCCATGAACACCCAGATATCCAAGATGTTGACGAAATCACGATCGAGCTACATAACCCAAACTGAAATTAAAACTTGATCACCAAAATCCATTCGCCACGGCGCTTCAGGCCATTAGAGGCCACGTAAATCTGGCCAAAGCTTCGCCAGACCTCAATACTTCGATCGCCACCGGAGCGATCAACTCCGGTACCCTGACGTCGCCACAACAATACGAAATCCAACCTCACCTCAAACTTAGTTTTAAACCCTAATTCTATCTCGTTCGCTATCTACGATGAATTATAAAATCATCGAGTATTTTTCAGATGATCTTTAACCTTCCGCCATGCTACCACCTCGATCTCGAGGTCAACCTACTTCCCGATCGCCGTGAATTGCCAGAATATGTTTTGCATCCAATTTCAAAATTATCTTGATTTATTAAACTAAAAATCATAATTTTACTTTTAAAAATCATCATTTTCAAAAGTAAAACATATTATATATGTGAATCAGCAATTTATTATACTTGAATTTTTACATTTACTTGAATTTACTGCATATTCCTCTTCCTAGCAAAAACTATGTTTAAATTTATCTCAAAATTATTTTTAGAAATTAGATTTGATTGTATGAACATGTTTTCTTCAGATCCTAAAGCCTAATATGAATCAGAGCCGAAGATATTGACTTTTTTGAACAAGGATTGAAGCCTGTAACCCTTGAACAGAGAAGAGAATGCCTAGATAACAGACATGCACAATGACGTGCATACATATTTTGTATACGTATATACATATTTTCCATTTTTACTTCCACCATGGTCACAAACACAACTATACATACAGATTCAAGCATCAAGTGTATAAATTTACTCATAGCATCAACAAATAAATGGATGAAATTTTTTAAATTAGAAGTTTGCTCACCTTGTTTTGAATAACAGAGAAGGATTTTGAGCCTGGAAATGTAAATTTGAATTCGATTGCTGTCATTTATTTTTTTAATTTGAACTTGAGACTGGAAATTTTTTGAGATGATCTGGTCTGATGCATGATTTTGGTGAGATGTTGTTTATTTTGAAACCTTGCTTTGCTTGATTAAGCTTCAGATCTCAGTTAAATCCTTACTTGGGTTTGCTCTTGGAAATTGATAATCAAATTGGAACCTTATCTGTTTGTTTTCAAGTTCGAACTTGTTTAATCGCTTGATATTCTCAGGTTTTGATTGCTTTGGAACAGAGAATAGGTTTTAAATTTTTAAATCTAGAAACTGCCCCGATGTTGATCTGAGTTTTGAACTGTAATGCTTTGTTTTCAGATTTTCTTTTCTGATTTCTTTTGTTTTGATCTCGATCTTGTTTTTCGGATTTTTGTTTTTCTTTGAATTTTCACAAAGAAGTGAGAAAAAGGGAGATGTTGTGTTTATATAATCTTGTTTCATACTTTTATTTAATTTTCTCAAAAATAAAAACAAGCATGACACTTGTTAAATCATATGAACAAAACTATTACACTTGTAAATTTCATTGTTTCATGGATTACAAATGTACATATACAATTAATTTGTGTTAAACCCTTACTTTAATTAATTTACAAATTATATTTTTAAACCCTTTCTTTATTTTATTTATAAATTTTGTAATATGTTTTCTTGTGTTTATATTTTAAATACTTTAAATCTTCGTGTTAGTAATATTTAAATATAACTTCATATTATATTTCCTATTTAAATAAATACATTTTTCTTTATTAACATTTATATAATCTTTTAGTAAAACTGATTTTTAAAATTAAATTACACAAATATGTATAGATTATATATATATATAAGGCATTAGAATATAAATTTTGACTTTTAAGCAACTTATGAAAATTATTTATATTAAATTAAAAATTTTAAATAGCTTTTGGAAATTCCCATATTAAATTCAAAACATAATATTCAAACTACATATATATATATTAAAATTAGAAAACAACTTTTAAAACATAGAGTATTAAATTCAATTTATTCTTGATATATTTATTTTAGAATTTCAATTCCCAAAATTTAATTTAAAATTAATGTTATATACATAACTAAATAACATATGTTATTTAATTTATGAAATTTCCAATTTACAAATTTATTTATATAAGCACATATCTTGTTAAATTTGGCAAATATCAAATTTATTCACAGTTTAATTCCAGAATTTAAATGCAATACCACTTTAAATTTTATTTAAAAATAGGAATGTTATCATTTGTAAAATTCTTTTAAAAACAAGTTTGAATTAATTATCAACTTTAGTTGTTTATGTTGATAATTAGATGGAATTTAATTTTTGTGACAAGTGGAAATGTGAGTTTGAATTGTTATGATAAACGAACAATTCATGAAGTATAATTATTTTAAATTATGATAATAAATTTAAAGTTTATATATATCCCAAAATTTTATTTTGATGGATAATCAATAACCATCTATTGATAATGGAAAAGATTAATTATCTCTTTCAAATGAGTTTTCATAGTTAATTGTTTTAAAGTTAGATTTTCGAAAGTAATGAAAATATTTCCAATTAAAGGATTTTTTATGTTGATTGCACAAAGTTGATCATAATTTTGAATGTCTTAGCTTTTCGGGAAAAAGTAGATCATTTAATAAATGATTTAGCAAAATGCTTGTTAGAAAATGTGGTTTGAAATTAAAATGGTTTATAAAATTTCAAATTTAAAATTGATTTAATTGTTTTTGTAAATGAAAGAGTTTTCAGTAAGCTATAAATTTCTTTTTATCACTGGAATATTTTGCCACTTATTCTGTCTAAAATAGGTTTGAAAGTGGATAAACATTTCTACCTTATTATAAAAAAAATTAAATTTAAGTTGAAGATAAATTTAGCATTACTTTCAAACCGTGAACCTAATTTTGATGATCTTTATATCACTTGAAAGCTTAGACTTAGTAGAACAACCTTCATTTTATAATTGTTCTCAGATTTTGTTGTTTGCTATGTCAAAACTTGAGTTCTTTATAGCAGGCTTGAAATTGAAATGATTTGTCTTCTTGGTGGTCAAATATAATTCTACCTATTTTATGAATGTAATTGAGTTGATGATTAGTATGGAAAAAAAGTTTCATACTAAAATATATTGTGGTAGAATTTAAGAGTGAAACATTTTATTCTCCTTAAATGAAGAGATTGGAAATTAAATTGAAATTTAAATTAGGAGCTTTGAAATTTTCAAAATGTTGAAACTTGAGAACTTGATTATGAAGATGATGGTTTTGTAGCTCTAAGAACAATTGGTAAGTCAAAGTAAGTATAAAATCTATTCCTTGTGTTTAACATTCCCTTGTGCAATTATCTAGTGACTTATATTTATCCGGCCGTTTGGGTTGGTGGTAATGGAGAAACCACCAACCTCTTGTTGAGTTTTCTTACCTCAATTGTTGTCAATCTAATATCGGTGTGGCTCATTTCGTAGGGTTATATGGAAGGTCATGTCGATAATTATCTAATTGGTTGGAGTCTAGGGTAAAGCTGAGCTAAACCACGACTCTATTTGTGAGGCTTTCAAAAGATCGATCTCACCCAATTTATATTTTGTGTGCAACATCCTAGTCTTGCTTCGAAGAGGAAACGCCTTCGAAATAGGGATGTATTGCTCATAAAGATTCAATGGTCTGCTAATCCCAGTAATTACACTTGGTAAACCATAGAATTAATCGAGCAATCTTATCTTGGTTTTCTATCATCTTATGTTAAAAATTTTAGAAGTTGTGAGTGATAATGGATGAATGGTTATTGTATTTTATATGGTTAAATTCTGCAAGTTGTTATGCATTTCATTTCATTCGGGATTGCGGTTTGAAATGATATATAACCGTAATTTTTATTTTAAATTATGGATTGAAATGATAAATATCCGTATCACTTGACCATAGGATAGAAAATTATATACAGGCACCGTGATCTATATATATAAATATTTTCAAATGATTTTCTATGGTTTTGTAAAGAAATATATATATGGTTTTACGAGATATGGATTTCGAATAAATTGATAAAGATTATTTTATATATAGTTAAATTCTTGGTTTTAAGCTGTGTGTAAAATTTTAGAAAGTACGAAGTAAATTTAATAATAAAGTTTGATTTTATTAAAATATATTATGGATAAGTATTTTCTTAAATTATATTCTACTATAGAGTTTATATTGATTTTTATAAATCAAAGTTGAGGAGATAGTTTGAAATTGATTTGAGATTTCATTTAGTTAAAATCTTATTTAAATTTAGATTTAAAAAGAATATAGTGTTATAACTAAATTCGGGTTTAAGATGATTTAAGTGAATATATCTAGTCTAAATAAATTGAGGAATATTCAATTTTGAATTTGGAAGTTTTACTTAAAGGATACTGGATTTATTAAGCAAGTATTTCAAAACGAAATAATAGTAAAAGGAATTTGACATATATATGAATTAAAAATTTAGTTTTGAAATTGTGGAATATTTGAAACTTTGAAATATATGGAAAATTAAATGGTTTATTTGGGAATTCAAATCTGTATTTGGAATTGATTTAAGAAATTAAAAAGCTAATTTACTTTATAAAGTAATTTATTATTAAACCAGTTAAGTATTGAAAATTTTGTTTCGAAGCTATGGGTTTAAGGTATATATATTTGAAAGTACTATGATTTTTGAAAAAGATATATTTGAAATAAAAATGATATCATATTGATTTGGGTTTTAAAATAGAAATGATATCGTAAGTATATGGTTTTGAAATGGGTATTTTATTCTGGTTTTAAAGTATAAACTATTTTTGAAGAGACCGCGGTGTTATAATAACGATTGGTTGTTAAAGAGACTAGGATCGGAAGTTGTCATACTCTCTGCCAACTTCGAAAACCACTTTAACAACCGTGTACGCGGTGGAGATTCCAGAATGAAGTAGGATGGTGTGGCTTGGCTGAAAGGTCTTGCCTATACCAGCCACTCAGCAACTTGGATCGGGCAGACCAGTAAATTATATAATGTAGCCGAATCCGATAACATAACCCAGCATTCCATCACCTTAATGCCCCCACTTGGTTACAAGCTCATGCTACTGAACTCGGCACGTCGCTCACAGCCCTAACCTTCGATCAAACCACCTCCCCGAACGCGCGATGACATCCTCCCCCATCGCCAACCACCACGGCACCAGATAAGCGCACAGCCATCGCCAAAATGGCCACCTCCGAGCCACCTTTCGCCTCGATTTCGGGTCCAAACATCACCTACCTTGACAACAAACCCGTATAGATCTGTAGAGGACGTCGAGAGCTACTCTTTCTCTTTTGATGCCATCACGAATCATTGAAGGGATCGAGTGAAATAAGTGTTAGAAGATCGTCAACTCACGGCCACTGAAAAATAGAGATGGCGGCTGTTGGAGATTATTAGGGTTTAGAAAATAATTAAATAAAAAAAATTCGTTTTGCGAGCCGTATTTATATATAGGTCCAGAAACAGGCCGAACTCCGATTTAAATGTGTTGATAGGCTATCCTAGCCTTATGAACACAATGGAACTAGTTTTGGAGTTAAATTCTTTCATTTTCGTAGGTTACTGTTAAAGTCAAATTTGTTTGAAATGACAATAATGGCCCGAAAACCCGTTCTGACCCCGCAACGAAATTGGTAAACCCATATATCAAAATAGGTGTTTTAAAATATTTTAAACTCAATGGAAAAGGTTTCAGGTTCAAATTGCATCGTATGAAAAAGCTATGCTAGAATCAATATTTTTCAAATTGATTTCAATTTCATAAATTTCATGGCATTTCGAGTCCGTACGATGAAACGACAAGTCCGATCGCTACGAAACTTGAAACTATACAATAATTCACCGTTACGGATCCGAAGAAACTTGTTTCATCGAATCCGAGTCAGTGGTCAAAATGGCTATTTTTATATTAATTAAATAAATTAAAAATAAATTAATTAAATCACTTTTCAAACTTCAACTCTATAAATAACAAATTTCATCAAATTTAACTTTCTTAATCATTTTCAAAAATTTAAACAAGTCTAGATGTAAATTAAAAGTTCATAAATTTACCAATTGCAGTGTTATATATTTTTCTTTCCATTTATTTTGCAATAAATTCAATTATTGAATTTTTATACTTCAATTAAATTAATAAATCTTGCTTTCTATACTTCAAATCAATCGATAGTCATATTGTTCAGTCTATTATTATCAAAAGGATGCAATTTACATTTGTTAGTAGTTATTGCATTAATATTCTCAAATTTCCTCTAAATTTTCATTAACGTAGTTTTTAATTACGTTTTATTCTAGTGGATTTAAAACTAATTCAATAGATGAAACAAATGGGTAAACAATTAACGATAATCACCAATTTTCCTAATTCAGTCTCATTCTTATAAATTTCATCTCATAACATTTATTGCTTCATTCCCCTTTCTATTCATATAAGGATTCATCCATAAAATTTTCATTTACTTATTTTACAACTTTTACTTTTATTTATTGGATCGTGTTTATTTCAAAATTTTCATTTATTACTCCTAAGTATTCGTTTTCATTTATAATTGTCATGTCAGTTTCTTCTTTTATTGCATTATATAATTATTCATTTCTTCATTATTACATAACCTCATTTATTATCATTCATTTATTTATAGTAATTATGCTTAATCAAATTTCTTAGCCTCCCAATTGTTTACTTAAGTTTCTAACCATTTATTTATAATACTTCCCTTACTATTATATTCTATTAGAAGAAATTTCAATTATGCCTAAGTTTATAATACAAGAACAACAAATTCTTATTTATTAAAGAATTCCATCACATACCTCATTTGAACTTATTTCTCAATTCACCAATTACGACCTAAAATATAAATTTACGTTTCTATTAAATTTGCATTCCCCCTTCCATTACTATCTTAATAATCACTAATTAACGTTTATTATCAACTATAAATATTATAACTGCTTAACGGACATTGATTTTATAAATTTACATTTTATTACGTATTCTTCATCAGTTAACATAATTTTGAATTCCTTTCCCAATTTACTAATTTCAATCAATCCTAAATTTACCTTCTGTTTCGATTAATAGGGTGTGCACAAATTTGGTTAATGCGTTAATCCTTATTAATATAACATTAAGGCTCATTTAATTCCAACTGATTCACATTTTAATTATTAAACCAAATAAACGGGTAACTTATAACGTGCGTTACCATGACTTTAATTACACCTATGAATTTCGTATTATCAAACATATGCTACAATTCTTAAATACTTCTGCTTTCATCTAATTACCATTAAGTATATTATTATTTTTCCATTAACAAATTTCAATAATTACTCAGACCTTCCCTTTCCATTTATTCTTTTATTAAGTTTACATTAATAAATCTTTTCTTTCATTTCTTTAATTCAACAACTTATTCTATTATCAATACTGTTAACATTATTTCCAAATATCCCTTAATTAATATAATCGTAAACTTTTATTTATTGTTATTGCAATTTATACAAAATTCAATTTATACAAATTCAGCTTTGACTAACTTTATTGCTTAATTTTACATGCAGTTACTTTTAATAAATAAATTATTGCATTGGTTAATCCAACAGTTACTTTTATTTTCTCATTTTATATTTTATAACCAAATGTAACAACTTACACTATTCATAAATGGAATTTCCCTACAATTATCAAAAATCAAATTTTTATTTCTTCCTAATTTAATCACAAAATCTCATTAATTTACCCAATTTTATTTACCAGAATTTAAGTGTCGTTACAAATTTTAAACTCGAGCTTATCTATCTTCCTTTGCTTGATGAAATAAATCGTGTTGAATACAGAACTTCTCTAGAAATTGAAAGGATGTAATTTTTATAAGGAGGGGAGTCTGTAACAACCCTGGTTTTGGTGATTACCTATAATATTTAATTATAACGGTGGTTATATTTTAATATTGAGAAATAAATATAAATTGGAGATTTAAAATTGTTTATTTTAAATAAACAATGTGTTTTGAAAATAAAATGTTGAAAAATAAGTTAAGAAGACTTTATTTTGGTTGTTTGTGTTAAAAATGTGCAATATATGGTTATAATTAAGTGAAATGCAACAATTTTAGTAATTATTACCAAATGTGACTTTTATTGATTTTTAATGAAGTATTTGGATTTATTATGTTGTATAATACAAATAAAAAGATATAATTTTGTTTAAAAATAAGTTTTATATGTAAAAATGAAGTTAAAATGGTTGGTTGAATTTAATTACACAAGAATATGATTTTAATGTAATTTTTGGTGTTAAAAATAGTGTTTTGTGTAAGTTATAGTGTAAATTGTGTATTTAATTAAAAACAAGAGTTTTAATAATGTAAAATAATTTTTATGACTAACTTATCTTTATTTTATTGTAAAATATTTTGTTAAATATTAAGATATGTTTGCATGATTTTATAGAGTTGAAATCGTTTAAATATAAGTTGTTTTGAATAAAATGTAAGTGTTTGTATATTAGGTGATAAGTGGAGAATAGGATAATTCTTTTTCGCATTGGGTTAAGCCCATTTACCATATTTCGCTAAGAAGAAAATGACTTCTCCCTCCTTATCTTGTAAGTATAGTAAAACAAAAGAAACCAAAAAACAAAGAAAAGAAACTAAAACCTATTTCTCCTTTGAAGCCTAAAACCCAAACCTCAATCTCTCTAAAACTTTGTAGAAAATTTATCAATTTAAAGCTTTTGAAAATAGGTAATCCATTCAGAAACCAAAATCTATTCATCTATCATTGGTTTTGAGAAATTATTGTTTGTAACTGGTTTTCTTCTTGCCCCGCGTTTCTCCCTTTTCAAGTTTCAGGTTTCTACAACTAATTCAAGGCAAAAGATTCAAGCTTTCAAGTTTTATTCACTGAGAAACATATAAGGTGAATAAAAACTCACATCTCTAGCCAAAATAAGCTTTTGCCAATGATCTATATGCAATTTACGTAGTTATTTTGTTTACTGTAAGTTGTTTATATCATTTTGTAGCTTACAGTGTATCCTTGCCTGGGATCAACTTTGAGAACCTATATATCTTTGATTTTATGTCGAATCTGAGTGAGATCTTTTTTGGATTATTATCTAAGTTTTGGTGTTTGTGTGTGCCAGATTTCATATCTTAATTGATCTTATAGATGCTCCAAACTGTAGCTCAAAAACTAAATTGAAGAAGGGAAAATACCTGTAGGAAATCGTGTGGCTATGGTCGACCAAAAGACCATATGTGGTCGACCCTGGCCTCACAAGGTCTACCTTAGGGTTGACCAATGTATAAATAAGGCCGACCTATAGGTCGACCTAGCCTTTGCAAATTTTTGCAATCATCTACCTATTGTTCTGATGTTTTCTCCATCTTATTCCAACGATCTTTTCAGCTTGTTTGTGTCATATTTTTGACATGTTTCAAAGGCCATGAAGCTTATCAATAAGCAAGCCAAAATTTTAGTGAATCTATAACTTGAAGTGAATCAATTTTTAGATGATTTCAAATGTCCATTTTTGGTATTTTCGACGATTTCCCTTGTTTTCATGCACGGATTTTCTAAAACAATTTCGAAGAGATTTTATAAAATAAAATGGCTTTTGAAATAAATATTATATAATATTTATAAATTATTTTAAAGCTATAAAAAATTATATATTCCCTATAACGAAGAGAAATTTCAAAGATTTATTTTCCAAACAAATTTCCAATAATTGTTTTAAAAACAAGTTCTTTTCAAACAAATTATTTTCTATATAAAATACACATTTGGACACTTTACTAGCATACGAGAAAGAAAATTAAACGATTTAGAAAAACACTTGGTATTGGACATATGCGTTTACTTTTTCGGTTAATTCTGGATTTGTTCGATCGAAGTTACGCATTCATTGACCTTCCGGTTGTATTTGCCGACGAGATGATGCAATTATTGTGATTTGAATGATTTTTTTTCTAGTGTGGCATTGGCTAGCAGATAGTAAGCCGATAAGTGAGAACGTGTGGTATAGAACGCATTGTTAACACTTTTCGAGTTCCTCTCTAGAAGTTTGTGATACATTCATGAGTTATTGCCAGTACTTAGGCTGTTGGGCCACTTATCGGAGTGTTGGGTCCTATATAAAGCTGTTGAGCTAATCATGGACTATTAGGTCCTATTTGAGACTATTGGATCTCTTATATATATTTATATTACTTGGCGGGCTGTTGGTGTTGAATATGCTAGCATATGATTTTTGTTTGATGATAATAAACAAATATATATATATATATATATTCATTCAAATGTATTTTTTATTGTACTACTTTATTTTCACATAATTAAATAAATATTTGCTGAATAAAATAAATAACATAGAATTTAAATTCAAACAAATATTTTATACAATTTTGAACAGTACAAATGTGAGCTATCACTATACATACATAATTTTCAATTACAACACAACTTCAATTACATTTCAGTTTACATAACTTTCCTTACTACATATTCACTAAACACTCATATTTGATCTTCAACTTGATTCCAATTTGTATCGTGCATCTGAATTATCTACAAAATAAACAACTAATGCATTAAAATTGAAAAATAAATATTTTTGTAGTGTAAAATAAAATGTGTTTTTGAAAATATTATTTGCCTCAACTATTTGGGTTGTTCGCCATCATATTCATTTTGAATTCATCATACACGAACAACTTGTGACATGTATAGTGTATCACTGTACATGCCACAAGGCCGTGCAGACCGATATACACTTGATAAAACTGCAGGGACATGTAAGCACAATGTCAAACTCATCCAAAAGCTAGGTTCAGCTCAAGTGCGATACAAATAAAGTCAAGATATGAGAAAAGGTCAAACCTGAGCCAGAGCTAGGTTCAACTCAGGTGCAATACAAAAACAAAAATAGAATGGTTAAGTTTTAATGACTTGAACAAGCCTCGACCAAAAACACAATTATGTAGACATGAATACAACTCAATGCAAAACAGCTATCAGTAAAACAGAGACTCGAAGCATGCATATGGTCAGGCAATGTTGAAGACTCAATGCTACAGAGGCGACAACAATACATAGAGATATCAAGTGAAACCTCAATATTCAATGGTTCAAATGTCAAACAAAAAAGACTGGAAGAAACTGCACAAGCCTCAGCAGTCACAGTGTACACATATATGGTGGACAGAACACAATACAACTCAATGCAGTACAAGAATCCAAAAACCAAACAGTTCAACTTTCAGACTAGAGGCATGGTACAAAGGCAAAGACTACATAAATATATATACATATATGCACATATACATTTATACACATATATGATTCCAAATGAATTGGTCAAACTGCACCAGACCAGAAAACAATGAAGACACATATGCACAAGAACAAAGATGATCACAAGTTCAGTTTCAAGTGCATCATAAACATGAGGACCAAAACACAGATGAACATGAGCATGCAATGCAGTCTCCACCAAAACAACAAATCAGTTCAGGTCCAACCAGTTCCAAAACCATATTCCAAAATACAGTGAACTAATGAATGCAACTGAATATAACGACTAAAGGAAGCAGAGAAAGGTACACAAGTGGATGGAAACATGCAACGAAAATGAAGTACACAACATATATAGATGCAAGTGTGAACATATATGTATGTATGTATGTATATGTAGTGATAACCTATACAGCGAGGCTAGACAGTCCAGCCAAGTTCAATAATAGTTTTCTAGAGGAAACAACATATATACAGTGATGAACAAGACTGCAACACCAATGTACAATCACACATACATACATACATATATGTATGGAGACAATAAACCAAAGCTAGTAGTATATATGAAGTAAAGTCAAAACAGTAGCAGGTTGAACCAGCATAAGCAAGTGATTATGATCAATCAACATAGCAAGTATGATTCAAAAATGATCAGAAGCCATGGGTCATTAAGGTACAGTTCGAACAAGAATCGGGCTAATAGTTAACATGGAGTCTCAACAAAATATACACATGAAGGTCATTTGCAAACCAAACCAGACTTAAGTGAAACTATCAAACCATTCAATACAAGAAATTGAACATGTCAAGTTAAATGCCAAAGTCAAATCCAATTGAACAAGTCAATGCCGAAATAAAGAAACAATCAAAAATAAAAATGCCGAAATCAAAGGGGCAAAAAAAGGGAACCAAATTCAAAGCAAATGCAAACCGTGGTGACTAAGGTAGGACAACAGAAAATATACTAATTGAAAATATCAGAAATCATCACCAGCATTCATGTTAAATCAAACGGTCAAGCATATCAATTGATGAAATCAAACAAAATATATACGAACGTGATTATAAGATTTCGAATCATATTTAACCCAATCCCATCATCGCATAAAAGATATTCGAGTTCAAACAATATCACAAAGCATAATTTCAAATCAATAACTCGAATCGAATCGAGTTCAAAGCATATCAACTAGAGTAACAAAAGAAATCACATACCAGAATTATTTAAATCGAACTCGCTATAATTTAAAATAGCAGAAGCTAAAAAAAGAACAAAGATCGAAGAAGGATCAAACTGAATTAAGGTTCGAAAGTAAGAAGGATCAACGACCAAGCGACGACTTCAAAGAATATCACGATGCCCTAATTTTTGAAAGAGGG
The DNA here is from genome assembly GCA_030765085.1 of Allium cepa. Taxonomy (NCBI): domain Eukaryota; kingdom Viridiplantae; phylum Streptophyta; class Magnoliopsida; order Asparagales; family Amaryllidaceae; genus Allium; species Allium cepa. The sequence goes on from CM060937.1 coordinate 951,096,284, forward strand.
AAACAACACGAGGTAGACATTATTCACAAAGCAAAGGATATGGGCCGATAATAAAAAAGTGAATATGACATTTTTTATCACCTTACTTATTTGGGCCGACATATTTAATTGTTTTTGGGTCTATATTTTTAAACTAGGGTTTTTTGTTTTAAGTTGTTTTTAATTTACTTTCAAACTTTTGTAAAATTCTAGTTGTGTGACTAGGGGACCAACTACGTTGGTATAGTTTGAGAATTCACAACTCATTGGCTGAGTTGTGGTAAGTTTTTGAGCGTGGAGTTAGGTTAGTCAATAGAGGGTGTCGCGAGTTTACGTATGTAAGCATTTGACTACTAAATTTCTAGTAGAAACCTTGGGGCAGCAAGTAGGCAGGGTTTTGCCAAAGCTGGGTAAATCTGTGTTGTTCTATTTCTTCTTTTAATATTCTCCTATTATCAGTGCTGCTATTATTCTACTATTATCAATGCTGCAATTATTTTATATATTTTCGCATTAATTTTTAAATTATTAATATCACCCTATTCACCCCCCTCTAGAGTGAAATCGATCGTACAGTTGGGCTACTTATGGACTGTTGGGTCCTATTATTACATTGTTGTTTTTTAGATTTATTTATGATGATTCCTAGAATTTTGATGATTTATATATGTATTCACTATAGTTGCCTTTGTTGAATTATTTATATAGCCTGAGTGCTATCGTGTTGATCAAATGGTGATTACATTTGGAGTTTTGAATTCTTAGTCGAGTTCGATATGTTGTGATTCATAGTTTCCATTCTTTGGCCTTTTGAGATTTGTAATCTCATATTTAAGACTTATAGTTGATGAAAGTCATTATATTAGCTATTGCTATGCTGATGATATAAGGCATATATTGGGAATAATTGATGTTATTATTTAACTTGGCCATTATATTGGCTATTGTAATACTCTAGCCATACTCTTGCTATAAAGCACTCGTTATGTATTTCATTTTTTATATGATACTTTTTTATTTGGTAATATAAGCCGACAAATTTGTCTTCTGTTAACAGAGTAGGTACAAATTTAGTATAAGGTTTACGCTTTGGTACTCTTTGTTCCTCCTTAATTTTGGAGCTTGCATACCCTTATTTCATAGATTTTTTCTTAATTATACGTTTGTGGAAAAAGATGGGTTCATTTACTTAGGTAAAGAGGTTACTTTGATAGGAAATAACAATATTTGATGTTAAAATTGAACAATTATATTGAATTTCCAAGGAGAACGAGCAAGGAGCTAGGTGTTTTGTAGACGTTGCAAAGAGAAATATAAGAAATGTAGAGAAGCTTTTATGACCTTGTTTACATTGTCGAAATCTTAGTCGACATCGTGATGACATTATCGTCGAACATTAGATTGTAAGGGGATGAATCCTGCATAAGAGCAACAATAAGTGGTGTCATCATTGCGAACTATTAAATATGGGCATATAAATGAAGTTGGACATACATTAGACCTACTTAAAGCCATTCATTACGAATTTTTGATTCATACTTTTTTTCTGATGATAAAGAAAATGAGGATGTTCGAAAATGGAAGGATGATTTATTTAAGAATTTGGCAGATGTAGAAACCCCTTTGTAACGGTCCGAAATTTTGGTCGTTGTTTTTAAACATTTAATTTACTTTTCAATGTTGAATTTGTATGATTAATCGATTTTAAATATGGAGATTTTGGTGGAATTAGTAAAATGGTTTAGAATTTCAAATATAGCGATTAACGGATTCAGTAAGTAGTAATTTAATATTTGAAATTGGATAAATAAGAGAATCTGGAGTTGGATGTGAATAGGAATGATTTCTAAGTTTATTTAAACTCTATTTGAATTATATTGATGGTAATAGACTTTTGGATGGAATTAAGAGTCGATAAATTTTAGTTTAAAATTTATGTATTAATTTATTGGTGAAATTAATATATATAGTAATAGTGTAAATAATTGAAATTTGATTTAAAATGAATCAGAATGATTTCTAATATGGATATAAATTCTATTTGAATAATAAAAGAGTCAGTAAGATTTTAAAAATTGGAATTTCAAGTAACTCCGTCGATATTGAAAATCGATCGATTCAATCGACGCGTTAAAATAGCCTTCTGGGGCACAGTCTTGGAATTCGACGAAACCAGTCCCATTAGATCCATCATAGTATATTATTATCGGATTTCAAATTTCATAGCGTTAGAGTTACTTTTTGATCACATGGAATAGAAACGTGTTGAAATAAATATCGAAAATTTAATACATTAATTCGACTCAAAAAGCTATCTTCCACATATAATCGAATTAGGCCCCGAAACATGTTCCATGTTATTCGAAATAGGGGTAAAACATTATAAATGCCAGGTGGCATGTCTCGTTTGGAGTTCGTTTGAAAAATCACGTTAACTTTGAAAATTATATTAAAATAAAATATATATATATATATATACACACACACACACACGCCTATATATACTGTTGAAGCAGTAAACCCTAGCAGGATATAACATAGATGCCAGTTAAAAATTTAATGGTCGAAAAACATCAAATTTATTCCCTTAATCTCTCTCATTCCATCGGTTTTTAGAAGAAATCTCTAACTAGGAAAATCGAAGAATTCGACGAAAACTTCCTATCCATACAGTGAATCGTCACGAAGTTCGTCGAGATGGCCAGAATCGAGCCTGTTAGGGTTTTCGTTCATGCTCATTTTTCAATCAAGGGGAAGCGCCGAGTTTCACTTGGCTCATGGCGTAGGTGGAGCTTGCGAACGACGTTCGAACGGTGGTAGCTGATCGGGGTACGCCGGCATGTGGACTGAGCGACGATCGTTTCGATTCGATGGTGACGGGCTTCACGTGTTCGTATCTTGCCTAGAGAGGATGATGATGTGGAAAGAATATGTGCGGCCAGCTTTTTCTTGATCTAGAACTTATGGCTAGATCCTGATGGTATTGTAAAAGAACAAAATATTTATTTATATAATTTATATTCATACCTTTAAAAACTTGTATGCTTGTCATACATGGTCAAAATCGGATGAAACAAGCGGCGACGGGATAGTGGCAACGACACCACGCTCTAGAACAGATCTGGGAATGTTTGGAGCGATTTAAAATTTTGGGTTAAATTGAATGTTGTTCGATTTAATTTAAAATTGGAATGTTAGCAGATTAAAGCTCAAGGTTAGTTAATCTCACTCAATTTTGGATTTCCGTAATTAATTTTAAATAGTTAAAACTAATTGTTTTTTGATTGATTGAATTGATATATTATTATTAGTTGAATGTGATATTATATATAGTAGTATATATATTGGAGTGATTGATATTCCGGCATACACACACACACACACACACACACACATATATTACGGACGAAACCTTATGCGCCCTGCGTAATAGCGGATTACCTTACATACTATGATATTCTGCCTCGAAAAGGAATTGGTATTTTTACGTTGTATTAACATCTGTGAATGTAGGGAAATAGGTTAGAGGGATCTAATTGGATTCTTCAAAAATGTTGAATTTAATTTATACATAGTGATATATGTTTCGTTGGAATAATCTGTGACAGGTTATTGTGTGACTTAAATTGATCGAATGCTATAATAGTTTTTAGTCTGGATTTTGCTATCTTTAAATACCAATAAAATATGGTTTTGAACCGGTAAAGAATTTGTAATAAGGATTTTGAAGTAAAATATTTATATAGATTTTTGGATAAATTAATTGGGTAAAATAAAAGGTTTTGGAATTGTATTTGACTATTTCAAGATATTGTGAACATGGAGTTTGGAATAAACTATGTAGAAGGGATTTTTAAATAATAAATTCTTAATTGGCGCTTATCTAAATATGGAAAGTTTTAAAAATCAGGATTTTTAATAGATTGGAAGGAGAGAATTGAACTTGGAAATTAGTATAAAATTGGCTATGGAAACTCATGTAAGATTTCCAAATTCACAAAATGAAATTAGAATCGAGAAATTGGGCTTGCGTAAAATGAGGATTTTTAATTATTAACTAGAAAGTGTTAAAAATATTCGATAAACTAGTTATTTAATTATTTTAAACTATTCAAAGATATTTAATTATTAATTAGTTATCTTGTAATGATTGTTAAGATTTATTATTATTTAAGAACTAGTCAGCATTATTATTTTTAAAAGATAATTATTAAGTATTAGTATGGCTTTGTATAATAACTTTTATTTAAGTATATTTTCCTAAATTAAACTTGAAAATTTATTTCAGAACTTATAAACATTATTTTAATATAATTTTTAAATAAAGTTTCAGGAAGTAATGGTATACTCAAATGGCTTAATCGGAGGCAGTGAGTGCCTGCAGTTAAGTTTTAGATTTCTTTGGGATAGAGACATAACCATTGAGCTATGAATCCATGGTTTGGTACCGCAATGGTACTTTCCATCTTATTTTAAAATGGTTTTCAAATATTTTTGAAAAGGGTAATTTATGGATATACGAAAATCGATAAGATAAGAACATACTTTTGGATAAAGAGATTTAATTTATTTAAAATTTTAAATTAAATAAGACTTGGAGTTTTTCAGTGGAAAATGAGATATTTGGTTGAATGATTGTTTATTTGACAGTTAAATAACCGACTATCAAATCTGGACCAAAAATATAACTTTGGAAATGTTTGGGAGAAATACAGGAATTATGTGGTACAATTACTGTTCAAGGTGTTGTACTATACGTACATACTTGTTTCGTTCCTTTAGGGTGTTAATAAGGAAATCTATCCACTAATGGTTAGGAGATGATCTTTGATCTTATTCTCGTCTGTTTATTCTCTAGAGAACCGGGGTTGAGTTTACCGGAAAAAACGACGTTGTTTCGAAGGGACCGGGATCGGGTAAGTTATTCGAAAAAAAGTCGATCCAACGAGTATATTTTCGATGTGAAAACAAGAGCATGCAGTCGAAGATAGGGCGGTGAAGTGCAAGGACTAATCGCTACTAATCCTGAGGGTGATTCCAAAATGGTTGTAGTAGGAATAGTTCCTTCGGCTCCGTTCGGACCCAGAATGGACTTGTATGGATAAATGCCATCAGCACATTGTCATGGAAGGGCAATGAGCATTCTAAGTGAAATTTCTATGAAAGGTAACCGTAGCCTCTAGCTTCATCAACTGGGAATGAATAAAAAGTAGGGGAGATGCAGCAAGGCTAAGTGGGTAGCACCCAATTAGGGTATGTTTATCACCTTTCTAGATAACCTCGGATATTATTACCATGATTCATGGAAGGAGCTCGAAAAAGGGTAGGAACATCCAGGGTGATAGCATATTCGTTCTACTCAGGTTAGGGATAGTCCAGTCTTGTGTAGCAGGGGATCTTGGTGTCGTCCTCGGTATACGGTTTCTAGACGTGCACTATGACAGGTGATACCCTAATACCTAATCATTCGTATGGAATTCATTCTCCAATAAGCGACGTAAGGTTGTTTTGATTGTGCCAAAGTACGCTGAAACATGAGATGCAAGCATTTCAACTATTTGAATAAATATTTGTATTCAGACACTATTATAATATCAGATGATTTTGATATGAAATGTTTTGGTCATCGTAAGGTAAAAACCCATCGTGTTTATGTGTGCCATGGTCTTATGAGATACTCTTGATTTTCAAAGAATTTTGACAAAATTTAGTAATTCAAATTGAGTGTGTTTACTCACACTTCTTTTCTCGACTGACTCGAGTGTTATTTTATTATAATGCTCGAGTCAGACCGAGTTTTACAGGTTCAGGTAGGGATGCTATGGAGCTCAAGGATGAGCTGGATGGCAAAGACATATTACTGGTATTTGATTTTTATTCCGCTGTGGTGTTATTGAAAATTATCAACAATTGTGAGGGTATGTTGTTATAACTGTTCAGGTTGGTAATCATTGATTTGTGTACTCTGATGTGAGATATGTATATTACAGTTTTAATATGTGTAAGGAACTATTTATATTATATGTTATGCATTCCACTGTGAGATTCTGTTTGTTTAGTTTCTTCTTTCCCCTCAACAATCTGTCTTTCCGACACTCGATCTTTTGGTATGTTACAAAATGAGCGTATTTATGTCGATTTTCTAGGGTCAAAAGGGTATGTTGTGACAGTTGGCGTCAGAGCTTAGGTTGGCGATATACCTAGGCTTTGGTGGGATTACTCATTAGAGATAGAGTCAGAAGTACTCTAGAATAAGTTTTAATGTATTAATAGCTATGAGCACGTATTTGTTAGAGAATATAAAACGGTTTATATTGTGTTGAGTTATCGGTTGAGTGCTGATGAATTCTGGTCGGCACGGGAAGTACAACCGTATAGATAGGGGTTTCTTAATTCTTAAACAAGATAAACTGACAAGTTGTTTTGAAGTGCGTAAATGAAATAATTTTACCCAAAATTATATTTTGATATAAAAGAAATAATTTTCTAAAATTATTGTAGTGTATATGTTTGGAGTGTTTGGTTGTTAATATTATAATCAAAATAGATTATAAAAATTAGAATGGTTTTATATATATAACCAAAAAGAAATTATATAAGAATGATTTATACAAAAGGAGTATAACTAAGATTTGATTTAAAACCAGAATTCAAAACCCCGAAAATTTTGAAAAAATGTTTTAAATTGGGTTTGGACTAAATGTTGGGAATTTTTAAGTCTTGATTATTTTGGGAAATGTTTTCCAAAGTGGCTTGTGAAGAATAATGGAGTGCTATTTTGAGATATTTTTGAATAGAAATTGTTATAAAATGGATTTTGAAAGTAAGAAAGCAATGAACTCGCTTCAGTTGTTGGAAAATTTTCCTGGTGATGATGGCTACATCATTACTATTCATTTTTGAGTTTCTATATGAATGTAAATATGAATTTTAAATGGAGAGTTAATTAGAAAGGAGTAAATTGAATGTAAATATGAATCGTGAAGTGTTTACATAACTATATGTTATAAATGCTGAATGTGAGTAAACTTAAGTGGGAAAATTTTCGAAATTGTGAATAAATAAGTTGTATAACTTATTAAACTGGAAAGGTGAAAAAGTATAACCAAGTCAAATGGTTAAGTAATTGATAACAAGAAATGAATTCAATTAAGAGTAAATGGATTGAATATGAATTGCAATATGTCTCTGGAGTATAGTTGGGCCATGAACTTAACTTATAAGCTAAATATAAACTTAAGTAATGATATGGAGTGTTTACAATAGGCCCTAGAAATAAATTTTGTGAAATGGTTTATAAATAAATTAGCTTATAATGAAATTTCATTCACCATAAAATGAAGCGAATAAATCTATGTGAATAAAATGAAAGTGAATTGAAAAGAGGTAATATAAGTTGGAAGTAAAGTTAATAGAAATGTAAGTGCATGAACCTGAACTAAATTGTTTGAGAATCGATCTATATGAAATGACCCCAAGTGATATAGTATAAACAGGATATACTAAGTAAATGAAAGAAAATAAGTTGAATGAAAATCAGTTTAAAGGAGAAATGGAATTTGGTTGCAATGGAAACTTAACTTAAGTGATTGTTATGAAATGAATTCATTAATAAAATTAACATGGATTGGAATTTTTTTTAATACAACATGTAGCAAACAAAGTTTGGTGGGTAGCACGAATGGGAACAAATAGAAAATGGATGAATTGATTTAAAATCAATTTGAATGGATAAACTGAAGCTCGATAAGATAGACTTGAATATAATAAGACTGAATGGGAATAGAGTGAAATTGAACGGATTGCGAATCAAGTAAAATTAAATTAATGGTATGGAAATCAATTTGGAATGCATGTGAGTTTGTTGTTGTAAATACGAATTGAATGAAATAAATTTGGTTGTAAATCATTTTGAATTGAATGAAATGATATATGGATCTATGGAAGGAAATTAGATTAGCGTTGGAACCTTAAAATTGCTTGTGATATATGATTGGCATGTTCGAGTTGTGAAATTTATATGTTTAACTACTTAAAGTAATGGAATGTTATTAAAATTTCAGGGTTATGAAAATTGTGGGCTTATTTTGAGTAAGTGCAGGTACAAGGAGCGGTTTGGATAGATTTTGGGTTGCGTAAATGCATATAAAATTAAGCTGCTCGCTTAAAAACGCTAAATAAAGGTAGGCCTACGCAATAAAATAAAGAAATGATATATATATATATATATTATATTGAGATATATTTAATTTTGTGACCACGTGGGTCGATGTATATTATTTTTATTATATTAGTGATATTGTAAAAGGCTCTCCGTACAAAGGAGACTTTGTCAAAAAAATTCGAAAATTTAGGTTGTTAGAATTTTTTTTGAAAAGTTTTGGAAAATTTTTGTTAATTGAAAAGTTGATTTTTGAGCTGTATTAGTAATCAAGGGTATTGAGTTGGAAATGGAAACAAATTGTTATGGTAAAAACTAAAGGGTTTTGAAGAGTGACTGTAAGATTTTAACTAAGTGGGTTTTGGGTAAGTAAATGGGTTTGGAAGCATTTTTCCTACCTTAGCAATTTCGGGGATGAAATTCTTATAAGGGGAGGAATGTAACTGCCTAGAATTTTGGTCGTTGTTTTTAAACGTTTAATTTATTTTTAAATGTTGAATTTGAATTATTAATTGATTTTGAATATGGAGATTTTGGTGGAATTAGCAAAATGGTTTAGAATTTCAAATATAGCAATCAATGGATTCAGTAAATAGCAATTTAATATTTGAAATTGGGTAACTATGAGAATCTAGAGTTAGATGTGGATAGGATTGATTTTTAAGTTTTTTTAAAACTCTATTTGAATTAGAGTGATGGCAATAGACTTTTGAATGGAATTAAAAGTCGATAAATCTAAAGTTTGAAAGTTATGTATTAATTTAATAGTGAAATTACTATATAGTAATAGTATAAATAAGTGAATTTTGATTTAAAATGATCAGAATGATTTCTAGTATGGATATAAATTCTATTTGAATAATAAAAGACACGGTAAGATTTTAAAAATTGGAATTTCAAGTAACTCCGTCGATATTGAAAATCGATTGATTCAATCGACGCGTTAAATAAGCCTTCCAGGGCACTGCCTCGAAATTCGGTGAAACCGGTCTTGTTAGATCTGTAATAGTATATTATTATCAGATTTCAAATTATGTAGCGCTTGGAGTTACCATTTTGTCGTATGGAATAGAAACGCGTTGAAATAAATATCGAAAATTTAATATTTTAATTCGATTTGAAAAGCTGTCTTCCATATACGATCGAATACGGCCCCAAAACATGTTCCGTTGTGTTCGATATAGGGGTAAAACATTATAAACGCTAAGCGTCACGTCTCATTTTGAAGTTCGTTTGAAAAAGCATGTTAATTTTGAAAATAATACTAAAATAATATATATATACACGCTTGTATATATTGTTGAAACAATAAACCCTAACAGAATATAACATAGCCACCGATTAAAAATTTAATGGCCGAAAAACATCAAATTTATTCCCTCTGTCTCTCTTAATCCATCGATTTTTAGTAGAAATCTCCATCTAGGAAATCGAAGAACTCGACTAAAACTTCCCATCCATACGGTGGATCGTTGCCAAGTTCGATGAGATGGCCAGAATTGATCCCATTAGGGTTTTAGTTCATGCTCATTTTTCGAGCAAGGGGAAGCGTTAGGTTTCACGCAGTTCATGGGAAAGGTGGAGCTTGTGAAGGCCATTCGAATGGCAGTGGTTGATCAGGGTACGATGGTGAATGGACGGAGCAACGATCTGTGTTGATTCGGTGATGATGGGTTTCACGTGCTCGTATTTTGCCTGGGGAGGACGATGATGTAGAAAGAATAGGTGCAGCCAGATTTTGCTTGATCCAGATCTTACGGCTAGATTTTCTTGAATATATTGAAAAAAAGATTTATTTATATAATTTATATTCAAATCTTTAAAAACTCGTGTCTTTGTCATACGAGGTCGAAATCGGACGAAACAAACAGCGATGAGCACTACGCTCCAGAACAGATCTGGGAATGTTTGGAGCGAGTTAAAAATTTTGGTTAAACTAAACGAAGTTCGATTTAATTTAAAATTGGAACATTTGCAAATTAAAACTCAGTGTGTGTTAATCTCACTCAATTTTGAATTTCCGTAATTAATTTTAAATAGTTAAAATTAATTGTTGATTGATTGATAGAATTGATATATTATTATTAGTTGAATGTGATATTATAACGACCCGATTTTTCAACGTTCGAAAATCGACATCAATACGTCCACTGTATCAAATGCCGAACAATCGAGTGCGGGAAAACCAAATCGTTAGGGTTAAAGAAGGAGAAAGTAGAAGAAGAAATATAAACAATATCAGAATCTCACATTCGCAGCGGAACAATATATAATAGATAAATGACCAATCTTCAAAACAAAAGAGCAATATCTGTTTATACATTACATCATCAGAGTCATATACAACACAACGGCGGAAAAGTAACATTATATACGAGTGATATGTCTCGCCATCCAGCTTGCCTCCTGATCTCCACACATACTTTCCTGACTTCGCTCCAGAACAACGATAACCTGACTCTAGGATGCCCGTGTGGAAAATTAGGGGCACCCAGAGTTTAGAAAAGGGAATAATAAACTTTGAGTCAGTCATGGGACTGGTGTGGGATCTTAAAACGGTTATTTGTACCAAAAGGAAAGAAAAAGAAATACGTTCATGCTTTAGGAAAAAGAAACTACCAAAAGGTCTCCCGGCACACACACAATGCAATCGCACATTTGAGGAAGGTTTCTCCTTATGATAGTCAAATATGCTTGATACGTGAAAATCCTTTTGATATTATTATTAGTGCATAGTGGGGAAAAGCATTTCGAAAGTATAATATAAATCTTAGCCAGCATACGTACCATTATAGTATGCCTACTATAGCTACCATGTTAAATGGAAGGTTCTACAACTAAAACTGTACATGGCTCGTATTGAGTGATTGGATTTCCAGCAAATGGTCAAGGCTAAGGAACTTCCTTTATCTGAAGGATACGCCTCTGGAGGGACTCCCCGAGAACCAAACCGGATCTCTGCCAACACAAGGCCGAGTTACCTCTGTAACTAGGTAACTAACTGTCACGAGTATGTCATCCCCCGGTCGTCACCGACTTTTACCAAGGCACCTCAATTTTCAACAACCACATAAGTAAAATATCTGGGCTCCATACCAGAATATCACTTTTTATCCACATAATTTAAATATCTAGGATCCATACCAGAATAACACTTTTTGTCCAAAAGGAAATGCACATACACAGAGGGGTGCAAACCCCATAACCTTGTCGCATCCTTTCTGTTTCGACCATTTTCGGGGTGTGAGGTTCGAAGAAGTCTCGTCCCACAAAGCTACGCTTTTCACAAAACCCATGCTTCGATCAACCAATGATCAACATTTAGCATGCCACAATACCAAATTGGGAATATATCACTAGTAACCATCAATTACATAACCTCTGAGCTCATACAGCTTAGAGAAGGGTGTTAAGCTAAGACAATAAATTCTCCACCACCAACAGAAATATATTTGACAGTAACCAGCTTTATATCTCAAAGTGTAATCTCAGACATATATCAATACAAGTCCATCCTAGGTCTGAATGGAACCGAAGGCACTTCGTTCAATTATGGAAAGAAGTCCTTGCAAATCCGGATATTCCCTAATCACGTCCGGACTCCCCATCACGTTGGGTAATCTCTATACCGAAGCAACTCTATGTAGAGACAATCGACAGGTAATCCTTTCGTTCTCGAAAACACCCGGTCTTCAACAACCGTCTTCAAATGCAATTCCATTTCGTCGTATCATTTATTCAGAATGGGTTTTATGACTTAATGTCCTCCCCCGGTTTATCCGCATAAAGCTTATTTTTTTTAAAAACAAGAGGATACAAATTCAAATGCCGTCTTAAAGGCCAATATTGATAGTCAGTTATTTAACAATCAAATAACATTCACAACAACCATCAAGCCTTAATAATTTTCCAAATTTTTTATATTGATTGTCGGTTATTCAACTATCAAACAACATTCATAACGACCATTAAGCCTTAATAATTTTCCAATTTTGTTATTTCAAATATCTTCGCAAGATATATTTCCACACTTCAACCCTTTGAAAATAATTTTCAAACAACTTTTCTCTCGCGGAAAAATTTCCAAACATTGTTTATTTCCACTGAAAATTTGCCAAGGCTAAATGCTTTGGATCTAAAAATAATTTAAATCACCTTATCTGAAAATATATACTTTAAAATACTTAAAATAAAAACTATTAAAAACACTTTATTTAAAATAGTAGTTATGAGATTTAATAATAATTTTTCATGAAAACTTATGTCAAACAAATTTAAAAATAAAAGCTATCGAATTCTATATAAATTTTCCAAATAAAGACTTTAGCCAAATTATATTTAAAATGAAACTACTTTATAAAGTATAAATATTAATATTATCTTTCTTTTTTTAAATCATAATACCAATTAGCCTTTTAAAATAATTACTACTATAATTAATTTAATAAAATGTTTACCTTTAAAATTTTAAACAGCTTAAACAGATAATTTCTCAAAGAAACATCCTTTTAAACAACTTTAAAAACTTTTAACTTTTACTTAAAAACCTGCTTGAAATAGTACTTGGCTTACCAGGGAAAAACACTTTCCTTCCACACCTTTAGAAATAAACTACTATTTATTTTTAAAACAATTTACTCATTCCATTATAAATTCCCAACGTGAATTTACACCTCCAAATTATCCTCTGATAAATATTTTACTTTATTTATAAACCCCATTTATAAATTTCATAGTCTCATTCTTCTTTCTTAAAACACAGTTTCCAATACTAAATCGATTTTCAAATCGATTTCCAAAATTTACTACTTTTAAAAATAAATCCCTTTATTTCTCCTAAACCATTGAAAATCCTAATTTTAAATAAATTCTTCAACTTTTAAACAATACTGCTTAAGTTCTCAAAATCCATTTATTAAAAATCTTTTTCCCCATACTTGGAATTTATTTGATAGGATTTCAAAAATCAATTTTTATCCTTTTCCAAATCCCTTCTTTTAGTTTATCCAATTATCTAAAATTAATTTACTTAAAATTCCTTACTTTAATTTCCTTCCAAAAAATCCAATCTTTTATATTCTGGTATTTTAAAGTACCAAGATATATTCAGCAAAACCATAGCCTTCAGTAATTTCAATTACCGATGTAATCAATCACGGATTATCAATAAATCATGTCACAGCAAATGAAATAATTTCAAACAATTTGAGGAATCCACTTGGATCCCTGCAGCCTATTTCCCTGGATCCACAAATGTTAGCACAATTATTTAAAATACTAATGCCGCTTCAAGGCTGGATATCGCAGTATAAAGGGTCATCCGCTATTATGCGGAGCGCATAGGGTCTCATCCGCTATATAATGCGGGAAATAAATCACTAAAGTATATGTATATATAAAATATCATATATAATATCACATCCAAAAAATCAATCAATAATTTAAATTCTAACTATTCCGATTGAGTGAGAAGATCTCACCTTTGCTTTTATTTTGCAATCCTTTTTCCTTCTAACTTGTTTTCATGATTTTTAAACCTTGTATAAACAATTATATGGTTTATTAATATCCGAACAAATCGAAAAATTAATTGCCATTTTATAATTTAATTAAATAATAATTTATTTTAAACAAATTTTCTTTTTGTAAATTATTTTCTAGTGACCAAACAGTTAGATAAGTTTTAATTTTCACAATATATTATTTTAAAAAATAAACTAGCAAATGAAAATAGGTATATCTGTATATTTATTCTCTTTTGAACTATATGTATAAAAATAATTTATCGATTTCAAAATCTAATTTTATATAAACTTTCCCATTTTAAAATTCCTATATTTCAAAATCTTATCTATATACATATTCATATTTATATATTTTCTATAATCACCAAAAACAGAAATCCCTTTACTGTAAAAATTTCATACATATAAATTTCTATTTCTATTTATCTTTAAAACCCTTCTTTTTTTTCTATGGTTCACCAAATAAATTTTTCTCTTACTGTTTATTTCCTAGCCTACACATATATATACAGAGTGAAAACCCAAACAGTTTTATACCTAATATATATATATATATATATGTATAATATTTATTTTTAGTATTAATATTTAGGCACAAAAATACCAGACAGCAACCAGGCCTCGAACGATGACTGCAGCCCATCGCCATCTCCACTTCAGTTCGTCCACATTGTCCTCACGTTACCATCAGACCCCGAACCCAAGTCGACTAACACGTTATCGCTGAATGGCCAACACACAACATGCCCTACCTCTGACCAGTCGCGACTCACCAATGAGAATCGCAAATCCCCATCAGCCGGAGTTGCCCTCCCCTACCATGAAGTGTCGATAACATCTACAACCCACCTAAATTTCATGCGAGTCCCAGAGAACCCAAACTTACACCTCTGCCCATTCGATCCTTCCTGTCGAGCAGTCCAGTCGATCGAACTCCAAACCTTATCACCAAACTGAAACAAAGGTCATGCAAGATTCCTAAAAATCGTGTTCGAATCCTCAAGCGATTTGGGTGATACAATTAACCTTATCTTGATTTCGCTTCGAAATTATTTAGGGGAGGAGAGAAAATTTCCATGCGATCTTTTGATTTGAATCGGAAAGGGAAGAGCGGCTATTTTTTTCTTAAATCAGCTATTTGATATTTATTCGAACGAAGATGATAGTTTTTGTTCAATTTTTTTATAAAACGAACGCATGTTGAAATTGAAAGGACACATGCTAAAAAAATTAATACGTGTATGAAAGGTTTGCCACATTATCAAATGCAATAATATTTTTTTTAAATTGAATTAAAATTTAAATTTAAATCGTCACAATTACGCAACTCACAATCTCGATTTCCAAACGAGGCGTGCCGCTAGGCGTTTATAATGTTAAACCCTTATTTTCGAACGCAATGGAAAAGGTTTTGAGTTCTAATTCGATCACACGATAACTCCAAACACTACGAAATTCGAAATCCAATAATAAAATACAATTATGGATCCAATGGAAATAGTTTCGTCGAATTCCGTGGCTGTACTTCGGAAGGCAATTTTTAAATATTAATTTAAACGTTATAAATTCAAAACCGAACAAATCACTTTCAAACTCAATTTTAAAAGTTCTATTACCTTCAGTATTATTAATATAAATTTTACAAGACTTCAAATTATTTTTAACAAGCTTAAAATTCCAGATTCATCCACTTACCCAATTTCCAATTGTTAAATCCAGTAATTAATTTTCCAAATAAATAGTGATATTTGAAATTCAAGTTGGAAACTAGCTATTAAATATTTAAAATTAATTAAATATTCCAATTTCAAATGACCAAAATTCTAGGTCGTCACATTCTTCCCTCTTAAAAGAATTTCGTCCTCAAAATTATTAGTTAAGAAGAATGATCCATAACCCGTTCATTATTTTCCCAGTCCAAACAGTTTTTTTAACAACTTTCCAAAACCCAACAGTTTCAACTTCCCAAAAAAAATTCATTAAAGACACTATCATTCTTACTAACTCCCTAACCTCAATCATAAGTTCCAAACAATATTATTTTCTCAATAATTCAAATTTAAAATTAAATTCAAAATTTAAATTATCCAAATTTCTCAAAATATTTCTAACTCCCTAAATTTTCAAATTTTTTTGCCAGCGTCTCCTTTGCGCGGCTAGATCAGTACCACTACAAAATGCCATTACAGGCCCCCAGATTTCAAAAGCAAGTGGCTAGTCCAGAAAATCATCAAATTTCATATAGAAATTTAAATACATACCTTTTCGTCAAGCAATTTCATTTATCTTTGAAATCAAAAATCCAATTTCCTTTTCCTTTATAACACCTGTATATCCTACTTTACAATAATATCCAATTACAACATTTAAAATCATTTTATAATTTTCTTTACAAAAGTTTCAATATCTATTTCTTTCAAACCCGTATGATATACACATATCATCCATACGAAATATCAAATTCGATCGCTTACTCGATCACACAATTTCACTTCCAAACTAGTATCGTCCACCTGACTTCCTAGTGCATACTTAGATCTTGTTCCTGATCAAAAACCATAATTCTCCTTGCATAGCCGTAAACTATGATAGAGAATTTTTAGAATCAATCAAAATCCATATCCAGGGTTTGCCGTCAAAAATCGAGTGAAGAATCCCAACTCGGATCGATATAATTATCTCAAAATTCTGTGCTCGAATCTGTATCAAATCGTTATGTGAATAAAGTAATATACGTACATCCCACATATTTATTTCTAATTGATTACTAGCTATATCAATTCCCTTTTCTTTTATTTACATTTATTTCGATTTTCATTCACTTATCCAAAATTTCCCTTTTACCCAACCTTCATTAAATCTTCATCCAAATATTTACTTACAATATTTCCTTAATCCAAATTTACTTAAGAATTTCATCATTAATTTCTTAAGCTCCATATAAGTATTTTATATACTTCTTATATTATTTCACTTCACCACTTGGTTTTTATCTACTTTTATTCAAATTGAATTCCAATTCCATATAATTCAATTTGCTTCAATCTACTAATTAATTTTAAATTTCAATACTTTATTTTATTTAGTCCAACTTGACTAATTTCCCATTCAAACTTAATTCCAACACTCAGTTTTAATTTCATTCGCTTACAAATTTAAATTCATTTATTCATTCACACATTCATTTCCAACCAATAAATTTTATTCTCAATAACTATTCCATCAAGTCTACTTAGAATTTCCTCCAATTACTTTTATTTCACTAGATTCGATTACCTCCCATTCAAATTTAAACTTCTATAAGTTCTTAAACTTACTTAGATTTCATTTGCTAACTTTTTTTAATTTACTTCATTTAATTAACTTATTTCGTTCTCACCTTATTTTAATTTAACTCTCTTTCCAGCTAAATTCCATTCTAACAAATTTCAAGTTTTACAAGTTATCAAACTCATTTGAGTCCCATAAACATTTTTAATTAGATTCCAGATTCTTTTAACAATTACTCGATATCTCAAATTCAACTTTGAAATCAATAATATCCAAAATCAAACTCAATTTCGCAAATATTCCCATTTCAAAACATTGGGCTGGCAATTCCTCCCTTGGAAACTCGAAAATGAACAACGATGATGCTGCAATCATCACTGAAGTTATTTTCCAACGACAGAAGAGAGTTCAATGCTCTTACTCTTTTTTAAAAACATTTCAAATATTTCTAATTCCAAATCTCACTAGATTTCAAATCCAATTCAAAAATATTTCTGAATTATATCTTTATTATTCCACCAAAATCTTTGAAAATCATTTCCAAACTCAAAAGGAATTAAATTTCTCAAGATTTGAAATCCCGAACCCTTTCAATTACATTTTCAAACATTTCTCCGGAATTCTATTTCGAATTATAAATCACATTTGCAATTTATATTTACAAATCCCATTTGTATATGAATTTATTTCTTAGCTTTTAGTTATGATTTCAATTTCATATTCAATTTTTACACAACAATGATAATAATTAATATTATCACTTCCTAATAACCAAGCAATCATATGTAACTACAATAATTTATGAAAATTATTTCATTTATGTACAAAAATAATTTGGGTAAAGTTATTTCATTTACCAATTTTAAAACAATATCGTGTCGAATTGTTCTGTACAAGTGTTTAGAGATCCCTATCAATAAGTTAAATTACTCGCATTGACCAGAATCCATATCCCACTCAACAAACCAATCAACACAATATAAAACTATTTTATATTCACTAACAAATACGTTCTTATATTTATTAATACGCCTATACTCATTCTAGAGTACTACAGACTTCATATCTGATGAGTGATCCCCACCAGAGCCAAGGTTATCGCCAACCTAAGCTTTAATACCATATTGTAATGACCGATTTTTCGACGCCCGAAAATCGACATCAATACATCCACTGTATCAAATGCCAAACAATCGAATGCCGGAAAACCAAATCGTTAGGGTTAAAGAAGGAGAAAGTAGAAGAAGAAATAGAAACAATATCAGAATCTCATATTCGCAGCGGAACAATATATAAGATAAATGACTAATCTTTAAAACAAATGAACTATACATGTTTATACATTACATCATCAGAGTCATATACAACACAACAGCGGAAAAGTAACATTATATATGAGTGATACATCTCGCCATCCAGCTTGTCTTCTGATCTCCATAGCATACTTTCTTGACTTTTCTCCAGAACAACGATAACCTAACTCTAGGCTGCCCGTGTGGAGGGGCACCCAGAGTTTAGAAAAGGGAACAATAAACTCTGAGTCAGTCATAGGACTGGTGTGAGATCTTAAAACAGTTATTTTCACCAAAAGGAAAGAAAACGAAATCCATTCATGCTTTTGGAAAGTAAAACTACCATAAGGTCTCCTGTCACAGACATAGTGCGATCGCACCCTTGGGGAAGGTTTCTACTTACGATAATTAAACATGCTTGATACGAAAAAATTCTTTTGATATTATTATTAGTGCATAGTGTGGAAAAGCATTTCGAAAGTATAATATAAATCTTAGCCAGTATACGTACCATTATAGTATGCCTACTATAGCTACCATGTTAAATGGCAGGTTCTACAACTAAAACCGTACAGGGCTTGTATTGAGTGATTAGATTCCTACAAATGGTCAAGGCTAAGGAACTTCCTTTATTCGAAGGGTACGCCTCTGGAGGGACGCCTCGAGAACCTAACTGGATCTCTACCAACAATAGGTCGAGTTACCTCTGTAACTAAGTAACTAACTGTCATGAGTATGCTATCCCCCGGTCGTCACCGACCTTTTCCAAGGCGTCTCAATTTCGAACGACCACATAAGTAAAATATCTGGGTTCCATACCAGAATATCACTTTTTATACACATAAGTTAAATATCTGGGCTCTATACCAGAATACCACGTTTTATCTAAAAGGAAATGCACATCCCCGAAGGGGCGCGACCCCTGTAGCCTAGCCGCGTCCTTCCTGTTTTGACTATTTCTAAGGTGTGAGGTTCGATGAAGTCTCGTCCCACAAAGCTACGCTTTTCACAAAAGCTATGCTACGATCAACCAGTGATCAACACTTAGCATGCCACAATACCGAATTGGGAATATACCAACCATCAACTACGTAACCTCTAAGATCGTACGTCTCAGAGAAGGGTGTTAAACAAAGATAATAAATTCTCCGCCACCAACAGAAATATATTTTATAGAAACTAGCTATATATCTCAAAGTGTAATGTCAGATATACATCCATACAAGTCCATCCTGGGTCTGAATGGAACCGAAGGCACTTTGTCCAATTAAGGAAAGAAGACATTACAAATTCGGATATTCCCTAGTCACGTTCGGACTCCCCATCACATAGGGTAATCTCTATACTAGAGCAACTCAGTGCAGAGACAATCGACAGGTAATCCTTTCGTTTTCAAAAATACCTGTTCTTCAACCACCGTCTTCAAATGTAATTCTGTTTCATCGTATCATTTATTTGGATGGGTTTTATGACTTAATGTCCTCCCCCGGCTTATCCGAATAATGAGTGCTAATTATTTTTAAAAAACAAGCGGATACAAAATCAAATGCCGTCTTAAAGGTCAATATTGATAGTCGGTTATTTAACTATCGAATAACATTCACTACATCCATCAAGCCTTAATAATTTTCCAAATTGTTTATATTGATAGTTGGTTATTTAAAAATCAAACAACATTCACAACAACCATCAAGGCTTAATAATTTCCCAAATTTTTTATTTCAAAAATATCTTCGCAAGATATATTTCCACACTTCAACCCATTTGAAAACAATTTTCAAACAACTTTTCTCTCGCGGAATAAATTTACAAACATTGTTTATTTCCACTGAAAATTTACCAAGGCTAAATGCTTTGGATCTAAAAATCATTTAAATATTTATCTAAAAATAAATATTTTAAAATAATTAAAATAAAAACTATTTAAAACACTTTATTTAAAATACTAGTTATGAGATTTAATAATAATTTTTTATGAAAACTTAGTCAAAAAAATTAAAAATAAAAGCTATTGAATTCTATACAAATTTTCCAAATAAAGACTGTAGCCAAACTATATTTAAAATGAAACTACTTTAGAAAATATAAATATTAATAATTATCATCTTTTTTTAAATCACAATACCAATTAGCTTTTTAAAATAATTACTACTATAATTAATTTAACAAAATATTTACCTTTAAATTTTTAAACAAATTAAATAGATAATTTCTCAAAGAAACCTTTTTTTAAGCAACTTTTAACTTTTACTTAAAAATCTACTTGTAATCGTACTTCACTTATAAAGGAAAAACACTTTCCT
The DNA here is from genome assembly GCA_030765085.1 of Allium cepa. NCBI lineage: Eukaryota > Viridiplantae > Streptophyta > Magnoliopsida > Asparagales > Amaryllidaceae > Allium > Allium cepa. The sequence continues at coordinate 951,116,814 of CM060937.1, forward strand.
TTCACAACTTTAGAAATAAACTACTATTTATTTTTAAGACAAATTACCCATTCCATTATAAATTCCAACCGTGAATTTACACTTCCAAATTATCTTGTGATAAATATTCACTTTATTTATAAACCCCGTTTATAAGTTTAATAGTCTCATTCTTCTTTCTTAAAATGCAGTTTCAAATACTAAATCAATTTTCAAATCGATTTCCAAAATATACTACCTTTTAAAATAAATTCCTTTATTTCTCCCAAATCATTGAAAATCCGAATTTTAAATAAATTCTTTAACTTCTAAACAATACTGCTTAAGTTCTCAAAATCCATTTATTTAAAATCTTTTCCCTCCAAACTTGGAATTAATTCGATAGGACTACAAAAATCAATTTTTATCCTTTTCCAAATCCCTTCTATTAGTTTATCCAATTCTCTTAAATTAATTTACTTAAAATTCTCTACTTCAATTTCCTTCTAAAAAAAATCCAATTTTTTATATTCTAGTGTTTTAAAATACCAAAACATATTCGGCCAAACCATAGCCTTCAATAATTTCAATTACCGATGTAATTAATCACAGATTGTCAATAAATCATATTACAACATATGGAACAATTTCAAACAATTTGAGGAATCCAGTTGGATCCCTCTAACCTGTTTCCCTGCATCCACAGATGTTAGCATAACAATTTAAAATACCAATCTCGCTTTAAGGCGGGATATCACGATATAAAGGGCCATCCGCTATTATGCGGAGCATATAGGATCTCATCCACTATATAATGCGGGAAATCAATCACTCCAATATATATATATATAACATCATATAATATCACATCCAAACAATAAATCAATAATTTCAATTCTAAATATTCTGATTGAGTGAGAAGATCTCACCTTTTCTTTTGTTTCGCAGTCCATTTTCCTTCTAGCTTGTTTTCACGATTTTTAAACCTTGTATAACAATTATATGGTTTATTAATGTACGAACAAATCGAACAATTAATTTCCATTTTATAATTTAATTAACTATTAATTAAATTTAAACAAATTTTCTTTTTGTGAATTATTTTCTAGTGACCAAACAGTTAGATAAGTTTTAATTTCCACAATATATTATTTTAAAAAATAAACCAGCAAATGAAAATAGGTATATCTATATATTTATTCTCTTTTGAACTATATGTATAAAATAATTTATCGATTTCAAAATCTAATTTTATATAAACTTTCCCATTTTAAAATTTTTATATTTCAAAATCTTATCTATATACATATTCATATTTATATATTTTCTGTAATAACCAAAAACAGTAATCCCTTTACTGTAAAAATTCATATATATAAATTTCTATTTTCCATTTATCTTTAAATCCCTTCTTTTTTTCTATGGTTCACCTAATAATTTTTCTCTTACTGTTTATTTCATAGCCTAAAAATATATACAAAATGAAAACACAAATAGTTTTACACCTGAAAAATTTATATAATATTTATTTTTACTATTAATATTTAGGCACAGAAATTACCAAACAGCAACCAGGCCTCGAACGACGACTGCAACCTATCGCCATCTCCACTTCAGTTCGTCCACATCATCCTCACGTTACCACCAGACCCCGAACCCCATGTTGAACAACATGTAATCACTGAATCGCCAACACGCAACATGCCTTACCTTTGACCAGTCGCGACTCACCAATGAGAATCGCAAATCCCCATCAGCCGGATCTGCCCTCTCCCACCATGAAGTGACGATAACAACTACAACCCACCTAAATACCACGCGAGACCCAGAAAACTCAAACTTAGGGTCTACCTATTCGACCCTTCCTGTCGAGCACTCCAGTTGATCGAACTCCACAACCTTATCACCAGACCTAAACAAAGGTCATGCAAGATTCCTAAAAATTGAGTTCGAATCCTCAAGCGATTTGGGCGATACAATTAACCCTATGTTGATTTCGGCTCAAAACTATTTAGGGGAGGAGAGAAAATTTCCATGCGATCTTTTGATTCGGATTGGAAAGGGAAGAGCGGCCATTGTTTTTTTCGTGAATCGGCTGTTTGTTTTTTATTTGAACGAAGTCGATAGTTTTTGTTCTATTTTTTTATAACACGAACGCGTGTTGGAATTAAAAGGACACGTGCTTAAAAAATTAATACGGGTATGAAAGGTTTGCCACATTATCAAATGCAATAATATTATTTTTAAAATTGAATTTAAATTTAAATTCAAATCGTCATAATTATGCAACTCACAATCTGGATTTCCAATCGAGGCATGCCGCTAGGCATTCATAATGTTAAACCCCTATTTCGAACGCAATGGAAAAGGTTTCCAGTCTTAATTCAATCATATGGAGAAGATAGCTTTTTGAACCCAGCTATAATATTGAATTTTCGATAAAAATTTCAGCGTGTTTATCTACCGTACGATCACTTGATAATTCTAAACACTATGAAATTTGAAATCTGATAATAAAATACTATTACGGATCCAATGGAACTAGTTTCGTCGAATTCCAAGACTGTTCCTTAAAAGTCTATTTTTAAATATCGATTTAAACGTTATAAATTCAAAACTAAACAAATCACATTCAAATTCAATTTTAAAAGTTCTATTAACCTTTAGTATTATTAATATAAATTTTACAAGACTTCAAATTAATTTTAACAAGCTTAAAATTCTAGATTCAACCATTTACCCAATTTCCAATTGATAAATATAATAATTAATTATCCAAATAAATAGTGATATTTGAAATTCAAGTTAGAAACTAACTTTTAAATATTTAAAATCAACTAAATATTCCAATTTCAAATGTCCAAAATTCTAGGTCGTCGCAGATATTATATATAGTGGTATATATATTTGAGTGATTGATATTCCTGTATTTATATATATAGACACTATACGCCCCGCATAATAGCGGATGACCCTATATAACGCGATATTCCGCATAGAAGCGAAGTTGGTATTTTTATGTTGTATTAATATCCGTGAATGCAGGGAAATAGGTTGGAGGGATCCAACTAGATTCCTCAAAAATGTTGAATTTAATTTCATATATAATGATATATGTTTGGTTGGAATAATCTGTGACAGGTTATTGTATAATTTAAATTAACTGAATGCTATGACAATTTTCAGCCTGCATTTTTGTATCTTTAAATACTAATAAAATATGGTTTTGAAGTGGTAAAGAATTTTTAAATAAGGATTTTGATGTAAAATATTTATATATAGTTTTGGATAAATTAATTGGATAAAATAAAAGGTTTTGGAATTGTATTTAACTATTTTGAGATATTGTGAACAAGGATTTTGGAATAAAGTATGTAAAAGGGATTTTTAAACAATATATTCTTAAGTGGTGCTTGTCTAAATATAAAATGTTTCAAAAATCAAGATTTTTAATAGATTTGAAGGATAGAAGTTAATTTGGAAATAAATATAAAATTGATTATGGGAACTCATGTAAGATTTCCAAGTTACGAAATGAAGTTAGAATCAAGAAATTAGGCATGTGTAAAAAGAGAATTTTTAATTATTAAGTACGTAACTTTTAAAAGTGTCAAAAATATTCCGGAAACTATTTATATAATTATTTTAAATTGTTTAAAGCATATTTTAATTATTAATTAGTTACCTTATAATGACAGCTAAGATTTATTATTATTTAAGAACCAGTCGGCATTATTATTTTTAAAAGATAATTATTTAATATTAATATGGCTTTGTGTAATAACTTTTATTTAAGCATATTTGCCTAGATTAAACTTCAAAATTTATTTTGGAACTTATAAACATTATTTTGAGATAATTTTTAAGTAAATTTTCGGGAAGTAATGGTATACTTGCATGGCGTAATCGGAGGCATTGAGTGTCTGCAATTAAGTTTTGAATTTCTCTGGGATAGAGACGTAACCATTGAGTTGTGAATCTATGGTTTGATACCATATTGGTACTTTCCATATTATCTTTAAAAGGATTTTCAAATATTTTTGAAAAGGGTAATTTGTGAATATACTGAATTTGATATGATAAGTACATTCTTTTGGATAAAGAGATTTAATTTATTTAAAATTTTAAATTAAATAAGACTTGGAGTTTTTCAGTGGGAAGTGGGATATTTGGTTGAGTGATTGTTTATTTGATAGTTAAGTAACCGAGTATCAAATTTGGACGAAAAATATAATTGTTACCTGGCACTTTGGGCCGGCTATAAAACGACAGGTGAAGATATTATTGTTACCACTAGACAAGGTTCTGACCAAGAGGAGCCTGGTAGCATATGGGTTTGATGCGGTCAACATGTTCGACACAAGCCTCGTTCGACACAAGCCTCGTTCGGCAATTGCCATTCGGCATCTACGGCTTATTGCGCAGAAGTTACTTACCACGGGCCGAATTACATTATTCCTAGGCTCATTAAGGAAGTCCAACCCATCTTCGTCTATAAATAGAGAGGCAGGGGCATAGTGAAATGGGCCTCTTTCCGGGAGCACTGGGGAGGCCCTGCCATTTTTTATACCCGCCTCTTTTTAATTCAAACTGGGATTCAAGTGATTGATTAATGGATTGTATTTGTATTCATGTAATTGAGAAAGCAATAAAGACTAAACTCAAAGTGGATGTAGGAAATTACCCCGAACCACTATAAACTGGTGTTCTCGTTTTCGTTGTTCTTTTTGCATTGAATTACACTATTTTTCAGTTCTAATTTACTCTCATCAATAATCTCTCTACATAACTCTAATCAAGGGTGTTAGAGCGTTCTTGAATGCCAAACGCTCTTGAATGTCGAACGCTCTTGAATGCCGAGAGCTCTTGAATGCCAAGCGCTCTTGAATGCCCAACGCTCTTGAATGTCGAGCTCTCTTGAATGCCGGACGAACCAATTGTGCCGAACATCCCTAGAAGCCGAACGAGCTTGGATGCCGATCGAACATTGTGCCAAACGACATCCATACTGAGCTACATTCCCAGCATCTAGGCCATTCCAAACTTAAGTTACACCGGTCTCTTATACGACCCCTATTTTCAAAAAAAAAAAAATTCAGGTACGACCCAAATTTCCGGATAGTGAATTCAAAACTCAACTTAATTAAAGAACATTCTATCCACTTTCCTTACATCCCATGATCGACCAGGGCATAGACGATCTAGCGATAGCTTCTGAACGACAACAAAGGAATGGACAAGCAACCGCTATTCAAACGATACTCCCAAAGGTTGGATAACATAGATGACATGAATCTAAGAAAATGCCTAAATGACTCCAAGCACCATTCTTCACTGACCCAGCACTTTGAATTTAGTGACTCCTAGCAGACCAATGTTTGGCTTTAAGCAATTTATTCCAAATGCTAACAAGGATATCACACTGATCGCATTTGAGGAAAGTCGACTTCCATATATATTTTGGCAGTTAGTTAGCTGGAAATCCTCCTGCGACCATGGATTGTTTTTGTTATAAAATGAATCAGAACCAAAGTGAGGAGAAGTGGAGCACAATAGGAAAAATAGCAATGAAGGGCCGTTAGCTAAGGACGCTGATTCCAGTAGACAAAACAAGACCTAAAAATTCGACTCATATGCTCTTTGAAAGATTCAATTGACAACCTTTACTTGAAGACTCGCGAGTCGGAGTGGTACTGGAAACCAACCTCGAGAGAGTATACCAAAGTCTTAAGAAAATCAGGGGAATGTTTTATATTCCCAGATGCTCATTAATCCTAACATGGGCGATTACAAACACCTTCGAGGTATGGTCGAAAAGACGTTCTGGAAAGGAAAGCTTCAATAGTATGTACAAGTCCTGTAGTATGGTGGGCAGCGAACATCCGATGCCTATTAATAAAGGGCTATGATTATCAATTGGACCGTCGACGGCCGACGTCCCTTTGAAAGGTGCCAGGAGCAAAGTCAAATAGCGAGCACATGATGTTGTTTCACTTATCGATGAGATTATCCCAATCTTCTTTGAATTATTTCCATTTCTAATTATATTTCAATTGTTCTATGAACTACGACTAAGTTGAACAAAACTACTTTCAAAACGATGCAGGTGACAAGGTACTCAGATTTGGTCGCCAGCCAATCCACACAGACCATGATCAGATGTGTGGAGTTACATCTAGACGAGCATAATTCAATCATTCATCATCAACCATATGCCTTTGATTTTGGGCTATGGACTAGATATTGAAAAGCTCATCATGATCAGAGCCCAATACAAAGTGAACACAACTGACCTTACATTCATTGACCTCCACATTTGACATGGAGACCTAAGCGAGGCTTGGAATGAGCATGGCCCGATCATTTACTCAAATTGCGTCATGAAACAAAGTTCAACAAAATACAGAGGCCCCTCTTGAAGCTCAGTGACGTCGGGATCTGTCTAGAGTGGACGTGATTTGATCGTCTACACATCAAATCCTATACGAACACAAAAGATTGTCCGAAAGCCCGACTTGGAGTAGTTGTGATGGACTACCTACTCGTCAACCATCGCTCTCAACAATCTATTATCCTTATTTTCTGGAAGGAGATACGAAGCAAATTGTAAGAGATTTGTCTATCTAACCCAACATGGAAGTGATCCAACCATCTATCATATACCTCCTTCCTTGACTTGATTGGAAGAGCTATAATCACCAAGTGAACGAGAATCGATCGTCCACTTTTCAAATGTCATCCCTCATGCTGGGGGCAGGATCCCATTCCATTAGCAAACATGGTTCAATTGTTCATTCGACAACATTAGCGTCGATACGGTTGATGAATACAAATTAAAGAGTGGAAATACGACTGCTCTCAACTTAAACCTCCAAGTCCCCAGAGTGTGGACTGGAGTACTCTAAGTCCCGACAGTGCGGACTCGAGTATAAACGACTTAAATGTCCAAGTCCCCAGAGTGCGGACTGGAGTACTCTAAGTCCCCAGAGTGCGGACTCGAGTAAAAACGACTTCAATTTCCAAGTCCCCAAAGTGCGGACTCGAGTATAAACGACTTAAATCTCCAAGCCCCCAGAGTGCGGACTGGAGTACTCTAAGTCCCTAGTGCAGACTCGAGTATAAACGACGTCAATCTCCAAGTCTCCAGAGTGCGGACTGGAGTACTCCAAGTTCCCAGAGTGTGCATTCGAGTATAAATGACTTGAATCTCCAAGTCCCCAGAGTACGGATTGGAGTATTCTAAGTCCCCAGAGTGCTGATTGGAGTACTTTAAGTCCCCAGAGTGCGGACTCAAGTATAAACGACTTCAATCTCCAAGTCCCCAGAGTGCGGACTAGAGTACTCTAAGTCCCCATAATGCGGACTCGAGTATAAAAGACTTAAATCTATAAGTCCCCAGAGTGCAGACTGGAGTACTCTAAGTCCCCAGAGTGCGGACTCGAATATAAACAACTTCAATCCCCAAGTCCCAGAGTGCGGACTGGAGTACTCTTAAGTCCCCAGAGTGTGGAATCGAGTATGAACGACTTGAATCTCCAAGTCCCCAGAGTGTGGACTGGAGTACTCTAAGTCCCCAGAGTGCGGACTCGAGTATAAACGACTTAAATCTCCAAGTCACCAGAGTGCGAACTAGAGTACTCTCAGTCCCGTGAGTGCGGACTAGAGTATAAAAAACTTTAAAATCTCTAAGTCACCAGAGTGCGGACTAGAGTACTCTCAGTCCGGTGAGTGCGGACTAGAGTATAAACAACTTTAAAATCTCTATGTCCCCAGAGTGCAGACTAGAGTACCCTCAGTCCCTTGAGTGCGGACTAGAGTATAAATGACTTAAAAACCTCTAAGTCCCTGAAGCGGACTAGAGTACTCTAAGTCCTCAAAATGCGGACTGGAGTTTAAACGAATTAACGAAAATCTCTATGTCTCGAACTGTGGACTAAAGCATAAACTGTTCGACAAATATCTAAGTCTCCGGAGTGTGGATCGAAGCATGAACACAAATTGGGCGCGAGTCGACCAGGGGGAGAATAACACTAAGTCACCAGAATGCAGAGTGGTGTATAAACATCGATAAATAGACGAGTGGATTCCGACCGTTCTTTATTCCGCAAAAACCTGCCTGAAATCGACATGAGGATTATTAACTCTCCAAGGATGGAGTTCGACCGTCCAACTTGTGACCTGGCCAAATCAATGCTAGGAGCAGGAGTACAAATCTCTAAAAGCTAAATACGACAACTTACTATAGCTCTAGCTTGGCGTTCTTTACAGCTTAAGGCAGCAACTACAGGGAGGCCTCAATACAGAATCAATTGAAACGACATCCAAAGCTACGGGCGACCGACTATATCATACCTTAGATCGAGGGTTAATACTGATCTGCACCAAGCACATACGAATGTGACTCGGATGTTCCTTGAAAAAATATGACCTCTAGAGTGTAGTAAGGAGAATAAACCACGAAGACTTGGTCAAAAATTATCCAGCACCCTCCTTCGATCCATTAGGAGGAGTATGAAACTGGATGGGCATGACCCGACTGCATTTGTAGCCAACTTTACCTCGAGATTTGATTATAGAACATGAACCAAAGTGGACGTGGATGACCGTCCAGTGTCCAAATTACGCCCTAAAACTAATCAGGCATCGAAGTATTCCTCTTGGAATGAAAAACCACGATAAAATCCAAGATAGGCGAGACCCCATCTCCCATCGACTGACCTGATCCCCGATTCAATGGGAAAGAGAGTAATGCTAAAGTGGGCATGGCTGACCTTCCTACTTATTGGTATATATGCCCCAGACCTGGAGGCACGAGCTAGAAGCAACATGAATGTAAATCGACTATTCATCGATCAACTCTACGTTTTCAAAGTTTAGGTGGTGATATAAACATAGCTAAGACGAGACTCAACGGTCCATGCAGTACATTTATCAACCCGAGACTAGGAGCAGACGCGTGGTCATCCATGGGCTGGCTGTGATTGCTCAATATTGAAACTTATATATAATGTTCACAACTACTCAAGGCTACGACCGAAAGAATGCCTAGGGATAGAATCATTAAATGAATACCTAAGCTAGTGGGCAACTAACTGTCACTCCAACCCTAGGCATGCGGATCATGAATGTTGCTCGAATGTGGAAGATGGAACCCCTACAAAACAACAACGCATGATGACAGACGATATAGTGTTTAGAAGTCGAGATGCAGAAAAGGTGGACAACTCCGTCTGCATCCAAAACAATGACAATTGGCAAGTAGTGTCCGAGCCCTAGCTCGGGCAACATTCTTGGATCTATAGAGACGTAGATCTGAGAGATGATGATGGAGGACTTAGGGAAACGAATGCAGCACTGGCTGAGCTGACGATTGATATACCAGTCAGCCAGGATGACCCGTCACGAGTCAACTTGACCCATCATTGGCCGAAGATCTAACTAATTTCCTCCGAGCGAACCTAGACATTTTCACTTGGACACATTCTGATATATGCGGGATTTCTCCCGCTATTGCGAGTCATATGTTGAACATAGACCCGAAATACGTCCCTGTAAAACAAAAAAGGAGAGGCATGGACCCGGTGAGGTCCGCTGCTCTCAGAGAGGAGGTGGACAAACTCAAAGCCAATGGGTTCGCCCACGATGCCCTTTACCCTGAATGGGTTTCTAACCCTGCGCTTGTGAGGAAAGAAAACGGGAAGTGGAGAACTTGTGTTGATTACTCTGATCTGAATAAATCATGCCCGAAGGATAGTTTCCCTTTACCTAGAATCGACCAGCTCGTCGAATCTACGGCCGGACACGAATTATTGTCTTTTATGGATGCATATTCGGGATACAATCACATCCAGATGCACATTCCAGACCAAGAACACACAAGTTTTGTCACAGATGTGGGGCTATATTACTATGAAGTAATGCCTTTTGGATTGAAAAATGCAGGAGCAGCTTATCTACGCTTGGTGAATCGAATGTTTAAAGACCAGATTGGTAGAGTGATGGAAGTCTATGTGGATGGCATGATCGTGAAGACATGGTAATCAAACAACCACATCCGAGACCTAGCGGAGATGTTTGATATACTCAGGCATTATGAAATGAAAATCAATCCTTTGAAGTATTCATTTGGCGTAGCGTCGGGAAAGTTTTTGGGTTTCATTGTGAATGTGCGGGTAATCGAAGCTAACCCGAAGAAGATTCAAGCTATCCGAGACACACAAGTGCCCAGAACTATGAAGCTAGTACAAAGCTTGAATGGAAAGGTGGCTGCGCTGAGTCGATTCATATCCAGAGCTACAGACAAGTGTATTCCTTTCTTCGATGTGATAAAGAAAGGAAAGAGGAATTTCGAGTGGACATCCAATTGTGAGGAAGCATTCGGAGCTCCGGTAAGGCATTTGGAAAGTCCCCCGGTGCTATCGAAACCAATAGACCACGAAATGTTGTATGTGTACTTGGCAGTATCCCAGCATTCTATCAGTCCGGCTTTGGTCCGTGAAGAGGACCGAGTTCAAAAGCCAGTTTACTATGTTAGTAAACGTCTGGTGGGGGTAGAAAGAAATTAGCCCAAGATCGAGAAATTAGCCTATTACTTGGTGATTGCATCACGCAAGCTTCGCCCATATTTTCAGGCACACTCAATCAGTGTTTACACTGATTAACCCTTGCGACAGGTACTCCAACGACCGAAAACTTCTGGAAGTATGTTAAAATGGAATATCGAGTTGAGTCAGTCCGATATTACCTACCTGCCACGAAGGGCCATACAGGAGCAAACACTAGCAGACTTCATTGCTGAATTCACCGTGTCAGACAACTCAAACAGCCATAATGTCATACCTCCCGTTCGATGGAAGATGAATACCGATGGGGCATCTAACGACCGTTGTTCGAGGGCTGGCATAGTTCTTGTGACTCTTGAAAAACGATCAGTTTGTTATGCTTTGAAGCTTGAATTCCCAGCAACAAATAACAAAGTCAAGTATGAAACATTGATTGCCGGCTTAAGACTCATCAAAAACTGGGAGTAAGATCAGTTGAAATCTTTTGCGACTCGCAACTGGTGGTGTACCAAGTATGGAGAGGCTACCAAACAAGGGGGCAGAGACTTGCCTCGTATTTGGTCCGAATTCAAGAGTTGCTAGCGAATCTCAAGTATTATGATATTTCACATGTCTCGCGTGAGCAAAACAGAGCAGCCGATTCATTGGCAAAATTTGCAAGCACTGGCGATGTGCAGCAGATGAGATTGTTTCCCATTGAAACCTTACATACTCTAAGTATAAATATGATGGAGGTAGATTTCGTGTTAGAAACTGAAATTGATAAGGAATCATGGATGACAGTATTTAAGAAATACTTACTACATGGGGTCTTACCCGAAAGAATGAGCAAAAGACGACAAGTCATTCGTAAGGCTTTACGATATATAATGGAGAGCGGAATAATGTATCGAAGGGGATTCTCGACCCCCTTACTCTGGTGCATAGCCCATGATGAGATAAAATGAGTCCTTAAGAAGTCTATGAAGAAGATTGCGGCGATAGCATCAAGGGGAAACCATGATAAAGAAAATACTTTGCTACAAGTATTACTGGCCAACTATCAATCTAGATGCGGTTCATCATGATAGACAATGCGACGAGTGCAAGATGTTTGCAAAAAATCCAAGAACCCCGCCGATGGAAATTACTCCAATGGCTAGTCTATAGCCGTTTGCCACTTTGGGGCATTGAAATCATCTTCTTGCTGATCCTAAAGGTGGTGCGAAATAAACCATCATAGCAGTTGTTTACTTCACCAAATAGGCAGACAAATAACTTTTAGCCACAACCAAGAAATAAAATAAAATAAAATAATAATCAACCTCACTGTACGTGATGTCATCTGTCCTTATGACCTTCTATGATCTATTATTATTGCAAATGGACAGGTTGAAGATGTGAACAAAATCATAAATCCTGTTCTAAAGAGAAGTTTGGAAAAGGCTAGTGGCAAGTGGGTGGATGAACTCCCAACAACACTATGGGCTTATAGAACTACCCATGGGTCCATGACTGGCCGTACTCCATTCACCCTTGCTTACTGCTTTGAGAAAATACAAACAAAGAATCGCAATTGAATTGCAATTAAACTAGATGGAATTGACGACGACTTATGAGCATATAAGACGCATCCGACAGCCAATGGCAAGAATATGTAACCGAACATGCATGTGTACATCCGAAAAAAGTTCGACTTCTTGAAATCAACAGGGAATTGAATTCTCACTTAAGGTTACTAAGAAAAGACTAGATCAAATAGCCGAAGCTTATTGGCCCTGTAGAACTGGACATGGATGACCATTGAAGAACTACAACCCTGGATTTATAATATTAGGAATCGACCAAGCGTCATGACGACCAAAGAAGGTTACGAAACCTTGAGAGGATAAAACTGAAGAATTATGACTATTCAGGAAACATGATGGATTTCTTTCTGTAAACAAGGAATACTCGCTGATTCAAAGCGTGTCATGTTGCTTCACATGACACCCTTTGGGGGGAAAGTGTTACCCGACACTTTGGGCCGGCTACAAAACGATAGGTGAAGATATTATTATTAGCACTAGACAAGGTTATGACCAAGAGGAGCTTGGTAGCATACGGGTTTGATGTGGTCAACATGTTCGGCACAAGCCTCGTTCGACACAAGCCTCATTCGGCAATTGCCATTCGACATCTATGCTTGGTGCGCAGAAGTTACTTACCACGGGCCGAAGTAAATTGTTCCTAGGCCCATTAAGGAAGTCCAACCCATCTTCATCTATAAATAGAGAGGCAGGGGCACAGTGAAGTCGGCCTCTTTCCAGGAACACTGGGCAGACCTTGCCATTTTTATACTCGCCTCTTTTTAATTCAAACTGGGATTCAAGTGATTGATTGATGGATTGTATCTGAATTCATGTAATTGAGAAAGAAATAAAGATTAAACTCAAAGTGGATGTAGGCAATTGCGCTGAACCACTATAAAACTAGTGTTCTCGTTTTCGTTGTTCTTTTTGCATTGAATTACACTATTTTTCAGTTCTAATTTACTCTCTTCAATAATCTCTCTACATAACTCTACTCAAGGGTGTTAGTGACCAATTTTGGTGCTAATAATAACTTTGGAAATATCTGGGAGAAATACGGGAATTATATGGTACAGATACCGTTCGAGGTGCTATACTGTACGTATAGACTCGTTTCGTTCCTCTAAGGCGTTTATAAGGAAATCTGTCCACCAACGGTTAGGAGGTGATTTCCGATCTTAATTGCGATGACCCAGAATTTTTGAACATTTGAAATTAGAATATTTGATTGATTTTAAATATTTGAAAGGTTAATTTAACTTGAATTCGAATATCACTATTTATTTGATAATTAAACTATTGAATTAAATAATTTGCAGTTGGGTAAAATATTGAATCTAGAGTTTTAAGCCTATTAAAAATAATTTGAAGGCTCGTAAAATTTATATTGATAGTGCTGAGGATAATAGAAGTTGTAAAATTGAATTTAACGGTGATTTGTTCGGTTTTGAAATTTTATCGTTTAAATCGATATTTAAAAATAGCCTTCCGAGGCATAGTCTCTGAATTCGATGAAACTGGTTCCATTGGATCCATAATATTGAATAATTATCGGATTTCATATTTCGTATTGATCAGAGATTTTGTGTGAGCGTACGATATATAAACGCGCTGAAAATTTAATTGATAATAATCGATTCGGAAAGCTATCTTCCCCATACGATCGAATTAGGACTCGAAACCTTTTCTATTGCGTTCAAAATAGGGACATAACATTAGGAACGCCTAGCGGCATGCCTCGGTAGGATTCAAAATTGTAAGTTGCATTTTCGAGACTATTCGAATTTGAATTTAAAAATAAGTAAATACTGTACTTGATTAGTCGAACTTATTTCATATTAGAATTTTTCTAGTCCTTTCCAAAGCATGCTTTCTTTGGCTTCCAGAACACGATTCTTTATCCTCCTTTCTTTTAGATACGACACCCATTCCCTTTTCAGTAAAAATTCAGATGCTCGAACTTGAAAAAAAAAATGATGAACAATGGCCGCTCCCTCCGTTTAAAGAGAATCGAAATCTCCTCCTTCTATTCAAATCCTAATCGAGATTTACAAAAAGAAAGAAAGGAGGGGGCAAGCCTTAAATTCAAATCGAAATCCCTCGGCCGTGTGAATAGCCTTCTTTTGCGATCCATTTTGCACCTGAGGGGACAGCGGTTTCACATGACAGAGGTTTGGGGGACTTCGGTCATCGATGGAGGGTGCGCGTGCGACTCGAGTGCGTGTCATGATTAAGCGAGGTAGATTAGGGTTTGCGTGATGGACTGGGCGACGATGACACCAACCGAGCAAGTATCTTGGTGGCATGGGATGTCGGAGGTGGTGGGGCTTGCGATGTGGAGGGGGGTGCGGCGAGTTTCGAGTCGCGATGGTTCTACGCTCTACGATGAGCAGTGAGGTATATTAACATAAATTGTAAAATGTTGTTTTTTTATTTTGAAACAGTAATTTTAAAATGTTGATTTCAAAACAGTTTTTGTTTTAAAAGCTTGAGTCAGCTATGTATATATAAATAGAGGATAACAAGATATATTATTTCATTTATCAGATACTGACTAAGTTTAGTATGTATAGATCAAAATATATATAAATATATATATCTATATGAACCATATTTTTTTAAATTTTACAAATATATATGTATATAAGCTGGAAAGATTTTACAGTAAAGAAATTACCGTCCTGTTATTTACAGAAAAGAGAATAAATATAAGTAATATATATATATATATATATATATATATATAAATACACATACATATTTTGATGTGGTTAGGTAGATGATCAGAGAAATATATATATATATATATATATATGATTTTTAAAAAAAACATAGGAGCTTTAAAAGGTTTGCAAGTGTATAAAATTAGATTTTTGAATCTATATAAATTATTTTATTAAAAGGGAATTAGTTCAAAATTAAATTATTAGATTAAATAAAATTATTAAATGGTAATTTATTTTTCAATTAGTTCAAATATTAATAAACCATAAAATTGTTTATACAAGGTCTAAAATCATGGAAAATCAAGCTGGGTTGGATAGACTGCAAATTAAGGTGAAAGGTGAGTTAATCTCACTCATCTGGTTATAATTTTAATTTAAATGGTTAAATTTAAATAATTGGTCGATTGATTGATTTGAGTGGATGTGCAATATTATATATAGTAGTATATAATATATCGTGGAATGATTGATTTCCCGCATTTTATAGCGGATGAGACCCTATGCGCCGCATAGTAGCGGATGATATTTTATTTGAATCGCATATACCGTGATATTCCACCTCGAAGTGGAATTGGTATTTTATGTTGTGCTAACATTTGTGGATGCAGGGAAACAGGTTGGAGGGCTCCAACTGGATTCCTCAAAATTATTTATATTGTTTGATATTCTCATTAGGAATATTCGATATTCTGTGATGAATATTATGGATAATTGGAATATTGAATGCTATGGTTTACTTTAATATATTTTGGTACACCGAGTTATCAAAATATATATAATTTTTTTTTGAAAAGAAAATAAAGGAAGAAAATTTGTAAGTGAAATAATTATGGAGAAATTTAAATAAATTAAGAATGAACTTGTCACGTCCGTGATTTTTGAATTACTGTCGTAATAAATAATTTAAATAGAAATTTTAAATTAAAAATTTTGAAAATAAAAATAGTGCAACATAACCAAAAATCCTAAACTTTTTAAAAAAGACAACGAAGCTCAGTTAGAACTGTAGTCCATTTATTTTTATTCAGAAGCTTTCTTCAATTGGGTATGAGAAGTAATTTGGGGAATAAGTACCTACTTTGTCCCTGGGTCACCTTTGATTGTAATGAGTCTGCTGATGGAAACATGATTCTAAGTAAACAAAGGCACATATTTATATTCATATTCGTATATTCTGAACTTGCTATATTTTGGAATTATTCTGGTATGATAATTTATTTCGAATCGTAAATTTGATTTGAACTTCAAAAATGATATAGTTTCAGTTTTCAAGTAAGAGAACCGCCTACTTTATAAAGTGAATGCATTGTTGTGAGTTTTTTTTTTGAAGTCTAGGTGAACTGAACTTTTTTTTAAACCTCCTGAGAAAGTATACAACAACCAAGTCTATCAAACTTATATCTGCGGTCTCTCTCTCTATGTTTGTGTGTGTAAGACATAGCTTTCATTGCAAACAAATGTGAACAAAGTGGAACATCACTTTATGCTTGCTGTCACCACACATTTTATAAAGCAAGATTAAACACTTGTTGTCACCTATTTCTAAGGCTTGTATGAACCCATTGTTTATCAGCCATCATCATTTTTATGCAAAGCTTGTCCTTTTTTCTCAAGTGCACGTCTCACCTTAAATGCAGCACACTTCCCACTTTAACTTGTGCACATTAAAAATAAAAGAAAAGAAAAGGCTGCATATTTTTCTTTCGGTTCCATTTTCTTCCAGCAGCTCAGCAAAGAAAATATTAATGGCGGTTTGATTTGTTGCTCGCTTTTGGATCCGAGTTGATTACTAATTTTTTGAAGCAAATTTGAGGTGAGTGAAAAACTCACTTATCTAATTTAAAAATATATGCTACCTGTTTTTGATATGTTGTTTTTACCGATTATATGGGTTTGAAATTTTTGTTGTTAAGTCGTTTATAGATTTTCATGCGTCCATGTATTCTTGCGTTTAATATGTTGAGGTCCTTTATTTTTCTTATTTCATCATCCGCATACAAATTTCATTATCTATGGAGTGTGCGTGATAATTAAAAAGCTAGTTACATGTCATTTTATTATTTCTGAAATCCATTGCATGTATCCTTGTATTCACGTGAGTTTAATGCCTCCTTCATTTGCAGTTGATGATGCTTATATGCACCTTAGTTTTAGTAGACTTCTTGCTTTTATCAGTTTGTTTTTCTGGAATGTTATCTTTCAGATGCTTTTGTTGTTTTGGTGCCCATTGTGCCTGAGATTTGTCAGTGCATTTATCTGCACTATGTCCAAACACTTCACAATGTTACATATAAATGGTTCATACTCATAGGTTATTGGCATATTTCTACTTTCACATGCGAATTTGTGGTTTAAATATGAGATGCAGAGTGTAACCACGTGCAATTATTTTAGCACATAGAAAACCTTAAACTGCTACTTTACAAAGTTTCTTTACAGGGAAAAGTCTTATTAGAAAAAAAATTACTACATTAAGTGTATGTGCAGGTATTTCAATTAGTAAATATATTTTAATTAGTGAAAGTCATATCCAGGTCACTATGCTATATATAACCCATTGAGTACGTATGTTTTATTGGGGGGCATTTAAGTTTACATTCTCCTTGCATGCATAGGGTGTCATTTACTAGTTGCTGGACTTAATGCATCTTACATGTACATGTGAAAGTAAAGCCCAAGTCCTTATTTTTCATGCAAGCATTAAAGTGATTGAGTTGTAGAGAATGCATATGCACTAAATAATCTCAGGTTCAAGCATTCCGTGTATGTAAATCCTGACATTCTGTGCATGCGTGCAAGTAAATTAGCTTGGCCCTCTTCACTTTGTTCATGCGTTTATGGTGCAGGCCACCATGTGTACGTATATATATGTTAGAGCATACAAAACGTAAATGTAAGTTTACACGTAAATGCGTTAATTTATGGTGCAGGTCGGTATACTTTGTTGTCTATTTCTATTCCCTTACATTAAACGTGTTCAGACCCCATTCTTTTTATATTTGAACACATGTAATATGAACGAAATAAAGTATTTCCTGGCCTCCTTTGTATTTTGAATGTGTGAAAATTGTAGTGAGTCCAGGCAGTGCTAATTTTGTTGTATACGTAGTAGTGCAATCTACTAAGTAATTCATGTTGAACCAGCGTTTCGTTTTAAAAACGTATTTTATTACCGTTATTTTTATAACAGATTTTTATGCCGACATTATATTTTTGAAGCGTGTTGTTTTGATGATATTTTGACGAATAAAAAATTACTGTTGTTTCGACTTCAGTAACCATCAATTTTAAAGCGGTTATCCCGCAACGTTGATTTGATATCCGTTTTTACGGTGTTTTGTGAAGCGCAATTTCCTCATCGAAATTTCTATAATTGTTGCCGTTTTAATCACATGTTTTAAAAAAATCATTTTAAAATGAAATTGTTTTCAAAAAATTTACAATTTGCGCTTTCAAAAGAATGAGGAAGCGATTTAAACGCTTTAGCAAAATTGAGGACTATGAACCCTCACTTTTAATGATTCGGTTAATTCCGGACTTATTCGTTTGAGAACGAAAAATGTTATTTATATAAAATACACAATTTTGCACTTTCAAGGAAACGATGAAGGGATTTAAACGATTTAGCAAAAGTGTGGAGTATGGAACCACACTTTTACTGTTTCGGTTAATTCCGGACTCGTTAATTGAAATATTTGCTGTTTGATGATTGATGATTTTATTTGGCTTTCGAGCTACTCTGCTGGACCTTCGGGTTATATGATGGACCTTCGGGTCAATTACCAGTACTAGACCTTCGGGTCATATGTTGGACGTTCGGCTCATTTGTTGGGCGCCAAAAATTATAGTACTTGGTAGGCTTCGGCCATATGAGATGCGCGTGCGGCGTAGCTAAAACTCGTCATCTGCTGGGATCGATCCATCTTTTATGTTGATTTTCTAGTTATCTTATTTTGATATCTAGATTCTACGTATTGCTATTTTGAATTTAATTGTGAATTTTGAAGTTGATTTAGATGATGTTTAATGGGAATTCTTTCTTTAAACTATGCTGATTATTATGTTATATAGTCTCATCCGAGATTATAATTTTGTCTATAATCTCATCCGAGATTATAATTTTGTGTATAATCTCATCCGATATTATAATTTGTGTATAGTCTCTCCCGAGATTATAAATTTACGTATTGCTGTTTTGAATTCAATTGGGAATTTAAAAGCTGATTTTGATGGAGTTTAAATTGAGATTTCTTCATTTAAACTAGGGTGATTATTTTCGTTGCACAGACTCATTCGAGATTATAGTTGAATTGCTCAAGTGTTGTTTATCACACACTTATTTCTGAAGTTTAAATTAGACTGAGTCATTTATTATTTTCTTTTAAATAATACTTGGGTCAGACCAAGTTATTTCAGGATAATAGCTATCTCTGATTCAGTTGCTGCTTCAGCTCTTGGGATTTCACATCATATTTTGTCAAGACTTCGAGGTGTTTCTTTTTGGTACATTGACTATCGTCTCATGTATGTTGATGTCTTTGTATATGTACATTTTGTTCATGTGAACTATCGATTGTTGTAGCATGTATTCCAGACTTATCTTCCGCTATATATATGATATTTCTGTTCTGATCGATGTGATTATACTATCTATGTTGTTGTTATTATAAGTTGTTCTGAATTTTTCTTTAGCCACTGTAGTTTCGTTTTAGATTTGGATTGAATTTATATCTTTGGGAGTAATTTACACAACTCCTATCGATGTAACCAATACTCGTTTGAGGCATAACTTACGTATGGTCGCTTCTAACAAACCTTATTCTTCGCAATAGCAGACGTTATTCCCTATAATAACCTTTGCTATTGTGAGCATAGAGGTGGGGCGTCACAGAACTGGATAAGAATAATAGTGGTTTTAAAATTCTAATAAATAAATTCCGTATATGAAAAGAGAATTTTTAATAAATATGAAGATAATGAATTGTACACTTCAGTGTAATTATTTAAAAGAATAAATCATTTATTTTAGATTTAAGATTTAAATTATTGAAAAGAATAAAGAAGAAATTTGGAAAATCTGAAATTGGCATGTTTCGGTTAAAAGATTTAAAATAAAAACGGAAAATAATAATAAAGTCTATAATTAATGGATTTTGAAATGAATTGATTTTCAATTTGGAAATTAATTTAAATATTTGAAATTGGAACTTTAAAGGAGAATGTGACTATGAAGTTTATAAACTGTGTTTATAAAAGTAAAGTAATATAACAGTGGATATTTGAACGAATAAATTCATGGTGGAAAGTTATTAAAGGAATGAGAAATTTGTTTAAGAATAAATAGTGATTTATTTTTAAAGATGGAAAGAGAAGAGTATTTCCCTGGATAGCCAAGTACGTTTTCAACGTAATTTTTTAAATATAAGTTATGTTGTTTTAAAAGCATGTTTTAGAAAATTTATTACTAAATATTTAGATTCTAAAGTAAATATATTTTTCTAACCTATTATCGTAGTAATTATTTAAAGGTGACTTAGTATTTTGTTTCAAAGGAGAAAATCTAGTTTATATTTTATGAAATAACCTTATCTTATAGACTCCTAAAGTATTATCTTAAAGTAGTTTTCTAAATTTAAATGTCAAAGCATATATTACAATAAAGTGTTTTTAAATTATTTTAAAAATCTAAAGTTTTGTGCTTGGTGACTTCAGTGGAAATAGAAAATATTTGGGAAAGTTTATTCTGTAAAAGGAAGGTAATTTGAAACTGATTTCAAAAGGGTTGAAAGTGGAATTGTAACATCCCGCCTTTTCGCACACTTTAAACCGACACACGTGCCAATTCAAAGCATACGCAAAGGCGGATTGTTATGGGGTAAATAAGAAAAACAGAGAAGAAATAAAAACAAAACAGAATCTCACAGCGGAAGGATAAAATATAATAATAAATATACAGTTCAAAACAGTTTACAAACACTTGATTTGCTTTATACAATAAATATCAGAGTTACACATACCAATACAAACAATGCAGCGGAATAGAAAGAGTGTGGTGCATACTATAAATAATAATAATATGGATTCTTCGTCTTTGTCCTCCAAAGCTAAAGTCTTCGATCCTGAAACGCTCGGACTGACCCGAGCGAATTTGAAAAGACAAAAACACTCGAGTCAGAACTAAAAGATCTTATGTGAGTTAAATTAACAGAAATAAATATGAGTACAGTAACTCAAGAGATGCTCGGGATTTACATCTCCTAAGGATCCGTTAAACTATTTACTATGTAGTATATTGCGCTATTATAGTAGTGTCTATTTATAAAATAAACTTACTTTTAAATAGCGTTAAGGCTTTACATTTTCCACCTTAACACGTAAAATGCCAATAGTCTATACAGTACCGTAATACCTCCTGATCGGGAAGCTACCAGAGGATACTCCATAGGTACGACACAAATAGAAACTCGTAGTAAAGGCTCGGTATGGTAGGTGACACGGCACAACTAGGCAATGCCAGGGTAGATATACCAATTGCTATCCCGGCTGGTGGAAACGCGTAGCCGCAGTTACCGCCCACCTCGGACTAACTCCCCAAAATCAAAATATAGAAGTGGCCACTGAATCAATTCAAAATCAAAGTATAATATCGAAGAGGAGGGTCCGATCAGAGGAATGACCTCATTGGCCTGAGAATCGCTCCTGTTTTAGCCACCTTATGCCAACTCACGGGAGTCGGGTCCACGTATTTACCTCACAGGAAACGTCGCCACCACCTACTTCATTCTGGAATCTCCACCGCGTACACGGTTAGTCAAAGTGGTTTTCGGTATCGACAGAGAGTATGTCAGATATCCGATCCCGGTCTCTTTGCCAACCCATCGTTATTATAACACCCGGTCATTTAAAACAGTTCATACTTTAAAACCAGAATAAACATTTCCATTTTAAAATTATGAATACGATATCATTTTAAAACCCAAAACAATATGATATCATTTTATCCAAATATAATTCTTTTCCCAAAATCATAATGCTTTAAAATTTATAACGTCCGAAAACCAAATATTTGACTTATACTTTCAAAGCATAATATTTCGAAATTCATAATTTAAACCCATAACTTCTAAAACTGGAATGGTTCGGATATTCAATGGTATATAGAATAAATGGTTTAACTTTATGGTTACTTTGTAAAGAAAATAGTTCTCATGGCTCTACAAATACATTTCTTTATTAAAGTCTAAACCAAAATTTGTATTATCTCTCTCAAGTTCCAAAACCACTTCAATTTATATATATATACGTATATCCATTTGGAGTATTAATATTTCAAACTAAAGTTGGATTTTATTCTTTCAACAAATCGAATGTTCTATTAATTAGTCTTGAATATTCATATAAAATCCATAAATAATAAGACTTCAATTTCTAGTAATAATATATATATATTTTTCCCAATTCAAATTATACTAGAATATTCATTTCAATTTATTTTGGGAAAAATCTAATTATAAATATCATATCTTAAAATTTCCAAACTTAACATTTAAACATATGATATAAATTATTAAACTCCATTTTCTTAATTTTCTTCCATTTTTAATAAAGATTTTTATACACCTTTTAATTTCAAAATTTTCAACTTCATATGTATATATATATAGAAGAAAAATATTTATACAATATAAAATTTAAGATTATTATAAACCGTATTCCATCCAAACCATAGAAATCATATTAAAATGGTTATATATAGACCGCGGTGCCTATATATAATTTTCTATCCTATGGTCAAGTGATACGGATATTTATCATTTCAATCCGCAATTTAAAAGATATAAAATTTTGCGGTTGTATATCATTTCAAACCACAATCCCGAATGAAATGAAATATGCATGATAATTTGCAATTTAATGATATCCAATAAACATCCATTCATCAACATCATCCATAATCCAAATCGCAATCATCAATCAATATCAATCAATAACAATATTATTTTTGGTACTACACAACAGGTAATACTGGCAATTTTATTCAAATTAAATTTAACAGCTATTAATCTACAGTCTATATTCAGAAATAAATTATATAACTGTTAACTAGCAGTTCATATACAAACAAATAAATTTTAACTGTAAATTTATACGCAATAAATGAATTAAATTAACAGTTAAATTTAATAAATGCATTTCAACAAATATGAGTGAAATAAACATGCCAAATACTCATAAATAAATTTCTATTCATTTCCAAAATTAATTTAGCAAACATAAAAGCTTCTAGTAGTTGTGAGTGGGTTAAAACACTCACCTTTTGAATTTAAATCAAATTTAAATTCGATTTAAACTAAAAAATTCGCCCGTCTCGGAATTCGTCCAAACCAGCGTCATCAAGTCCGGAATTAAATTACGATCCTAACAAAAGAAATTTCGTGTGAATCCGACTTCGTATGAGAAAGTTATGGCGAAAAATGATGATTGAATTCAAATTTAAAAATAAACAAAAATGGCACATATTTCACCTAACCTATTATATGCCACGTCTGCAACCCTACACAAGCAAAACGCGGCTACAGGAAGAAGCTCCCTCCCATCGTTCGCACCCAGCAGACAACGCACAGAACACGATCGCAGCCCCTGCCCATCGCAGCCGCGCCATGCCCCTCCTGCACCGATGCGACCTCTCCTCTACACGCCATAGACCACTCGCGTCCGCCCCACGTGGCCACCATCGGCCATAAACCCAGCAACCGCCGCCCCTATGCCAAACCCTAATAGAATTTTACGAACCATCCAACCATCGAATCGACGAACGAATTATACTGATGTACTCCCCATCGTCCATACTACAATACCCAGAAACAGAATTTCGATCAGATGAAGTTTGTTACGGCGTTGATGAATGGTCACGGACTGTTTGAATTAATTCTAGGTAAACGATAACTCTATTTGGAAAACGAATTTCACCATGGGATTACGTGTTCCGAGAAGATCGACATATATTAATTTGGAATTTTTCTGAAGAGTTTGAATTTTCATTGAAATTTTGAATTGATTGGATCTAGGGTTTGCACCCATTGAAGAAGAAGAGGAGCTTGAAGAAAGTATACGCGCAGATGGAATGAAATTAGGTGGAGGCTAGGGCTTGTAGCTGGGTTTATATAGAGGGGTTAGAGATAGAGTAGATAGACCGTAGAATGAACGTGCGTAGCAAACTATGGCCCAAAAAGCCCGCTATGTCTCCGGAACGAAATTTCGTAAATCTATATATCCAAATAGGTAATTTAAAATATTCTGAACGCGATGGAAAAAGTTTCACGTCCAAATTTGATCGTATGAAGAAGTTATGCTGAAAACAAAATTTCCAAATTGATTTCAAATTGATTTTAATTAAATTGATTTCAAGGCGTTTCACGCCCGTACGATCAAACGACAAGTCCGATCGATACGAAACTTGAAACCCTATAATAATTCACCGATACGGATCCGATGAAACTAGTTTCGTCGAAATCCGAGTCCGTGGCCAAAATGGCTATTTTTAATATTCATTAAATAAATTAAATAAATTATAAAATCCAAATTTTATATTAAATTCTAAAATTGGCCAAATTTTATTTCTTATATGATTCGTAATCAATTGAAAAGATTTAACAGGCTTAGCTGTGAATTAAAAGTTGACGGTATATTAATTGCAATGTTAATTTCTACACTTTCTTATATATAAGAATTTTATAAATTATATTCTCAAAACCCATACTTTAGATTTTTAATCTTTATATTCTCAACTTTCACTTAAAATAAAGATGCCATAAACATTAGTTCCTGATTCACATCATTATTCTTTAAGTCTAATTTAAATCTCAATAACGTAGTATTTAACATTAGAATCCATTTTATTATGCATAAATTACAAATTTTACTGACCCAAATTTTCTTCCTTTCATTCCATATCGATTGTCAATTGTATAAGAAAAATTAACATTAGGTTCATACTTATTACAAATAACTCCAATTTCTTCCAAATAATAATTACATAACTATTAAATATTAAATCCATTTAATTGCAATAAATTCAATTGATTGCAATTAATTTCCAAATAAATTTAGATCTTTATTTGGTTATACAAAAAAAATCCGTTATCACTTACCTAACAAAGTTATTATTACTTAAGATCTCATTGCATCCACATTTTCACATTTTCATTTCCTGGTTTCTTTACTTTATTCTACATAAATTTTTATAAATGGGATTTTTCTTGGTTACATCTTATTTGTATTTAACATTACTCATTCACCAATTCATTTCACTTTAACTGCGGTAAATTGGCGGATAAATTAAATTTGATTCCCAAAATTTAAATTAACAAGCAACAAGAATAGGTAACACACAATAGTCGTTACGCTAAATTCTAGTCACCTAAATAAGCTTTTATTACTTTACAAAATGGAATAACTTTTAAACTCATAAATGTAATACCAAAACCGTTATAAATCCAATAAATTTCCAAATCGAAGTTTGTACACATTTTACACAACTATTATGATTTCTCACAGAACGTTGAATTTATTAAATGACCATTTATTATAATTTAATTCCCTTAATTGAATCAAATGCTTAAAATTTTTACATTCTTACCA
This sequence comes from Allium cepa, assembly GCA_030765085.1. NCBI lineage: Eukaryota > Viridiplantae > Streptophyta > Magnoliopsida > Asparagales > Amaryllidaceae > Allium > Allium cepa. Next base: position 951,142,251 of record CM060937.1, read on the forward strand.
TTCCTTCCCATTATAAATTCATTAACGGATTTACAAATCTCTATCTTCCAAATATTAAATAACCAAACTGATTACAACCACTGTTCTTATCAAATTTTCATAAATTTGTTCAAATCTATACTCCTTTTACATATAAATAAATTTTATGTTACTACTAGATTTTTTTATCCACTACAGCCATTAAATTTTTACTATCTACACTTATTACATCTTTGTATTAATGAATCCCATTCAAGTTAATATTTATATTAATATTCACAAATTCAACATTTATGCTTCTTAAAATTAACTTTCAACCAAATGTGCCAATTTACATTTCATTTCTATTCAATATATATTCATTTTATTCCGTTCATTCGGGTACTGTATTGAAATATATTTATTCTCTAATACTAACGTTATTATCATTAAATTATGATTGGATTCCAAGTTTTTATTCAATACCTTGAACAATAACTTACATATTAACCAAATCCTTCTTCTACTTAATTCAAATTGGATTGTGTTCCAATTCCTATAACCTAGGTCCTGAGTCACCATTTACATAATTAAATTTATCGTTTATTTCAATATTCGTTTATAATTTAAAGTTCTACTAAACTAAATTACAAAACTTATGAATTTTAACAAATTTAATCCACCATTTAAATTTTTCTGATGTTTATATATTGCAATTCAATTCAGTTATTATTTCATTAATACCATTTTAATCAACTAATTATGACTTATAACCACAACACAAATCTTCGTTATTCTACCTATTGCCATATAACATTTCAATTGTTAAATCTTTAATCTCAGTTACTATATCCATCTCCTACATTTATTATAAATTAGATTAAAAATTATATTAAGTTAATCCATTTAATATTATCAAATTTAACGGGTCGTTACAATCTCCCCCACTCAAAACTTTTCGTCCCCGAAAAGAAAAAAGAAGGGAGCAGGAAGAGTAAAACAGTACATCTTATTTCAAACATTAACTTATTGACAATATTACTAAATTAATTCCCTTATATAAAATATACCAGTTTTATAATCATTATATTCTTTTGTACTTAAATTATTAAAGTTGGGAAAATATTTTCACAAAATTCTATGTCCAAAATTTACGGAAAATTTTGGCAGAGTCTCCTTTGTATGGAGAGACTCTAGAGAAAATATAATATCATAATATACAAATATATTACATATATTATCAAAATATTATATCCCAACACGGGAAAAATAGCGCTTTAAACGTAATCCGAAAACGTACCTATTTGTCGGGCAATATACGCTTTATTATTTTGGAACCAAAAGCAGTAGCAGTTGCTTCCATCACCTGTATTCACTTATATAGTCTAAAAAAGTTAAATATTTATTTTAAAGTGAAATATTCAAGTGGATTCAATCATTAATATCCAATCAATACAACAACCATCGACCTTACAAACAGCATACATACACAAAACAAAGCAACCATTTAATCCATCAAACAAATAGTTGTTTGGGTTCAAAACTTGAAATTTGTATGAAATGAAATTAACCATCAAGTGCATCCTTTACACAACAGTCTTAGATGGAACAAAGATAGATTATTTATTCATCCAACAACTTCAAATTCCTTACCCAACAACATAAATCAAACACTAACAATTCAAACCAACAACCAAATTTCTTATTATACATTTACTTCATGCTTCAGTGGTTTGATTTTTTTTTTTTTTTAATGGAGGGATTTCTTTATTTCTTACAATTTTCATTTTCCATTTATTACAAAATTCATTATATTCGTATTCCAATTTATTGACTAAAATTTATATCATTTATTCATACTTCTTACCTTTCTTATATAGTAAAATTTCCGATTTAACTTAAGTTTATACAATTAATTCTCATTAATAACAGCAAATTTATTGAATACCTTTATTACCTCAAGCTTCACTTGTAAGATTTCCCTTTACATTTTCTTACTAACATTGCAACTTTTATTATATGGTAAGTTATGTATGTTAAAGAAAAAGCAAAATAACTTATACAAGTTTTACCTCATCTTTTAATTTAATGTTAACCAATATTATTCTTTGTCTCAATTGTCAAAATTTTCAAATTTCTTTTTTATACTTTGCATTAATTTCTTGCCTAAATTAGAGATTTCAAATTCATTAATTACTTACCTTTTATTCCACTAAAATAATTTAAACAATCTATTAATGGAAACTTAAGAATTAAATACCGGGTAAAATTTCAAATATTCTTAAAATAACAGATAAATAATTTCTTACAACTTAAATATCTCTAATTATATTTAAACAATTAAAATTCTAGATAATTTCAAAATAAATCTGCAGTAGAATTTTTTTTTTACTACAGTGGCCTTTCCCTTCGAAACTCGAAAATAGAAGTCGATGATGCGGCCGTCATCGCCGAAATTATTTTCCAGCGACAGAGAGGAAAATACAAAATTTATTTCTTCCAAATCTTCTTTAAAACAATTCCTTCGAATTATACTAAATATTTATATAAGGAAATACTTATAAACCAAATCATTATATTTCATAAATCCTTTGAAAGCAGATTTTCAAAAATCCCGGACTTAAGTTCTCAAATCTCCAATTTGATTTATTTTAATTCCAACTTTGCTTTAATTATTATAAATATTCTATTACCTAACACCCAATCTATAGCAACCAAAATATATATCTTTATAAAAATATTTTTATATATGAAAAATATAATAGGCAAAATTATTTCATTCACCTATATTAAAAACAAATATTATGTCGGTCTGTCCTATTAAGTGTTTAGAAATTCCTATTGATGTCATAGCGTCCCATGCATCAACCAGAATTTATAAATATAAAGCGGAACAGATTAACACAATATCAAAATCTTTATTAACACTAACAAATACGCTCTCTCATATATATACACTCAGCGGCTCCCATAGGGTATTACTACCCTATTAACAAAGAGTCAAACCCCACAAAACCAAGGTTTATCGCTAAACCAAAGCTCTGATACCAACTGTAACATCCCGCCTTTTCGCACACTTTAAACCGACACACGTGCCAATTCAAAGCATACGCAAAGGCGGATTGTTATGGGGTAAATAAGAAAAACAGAGAAGAAATAAAAACAAAACAGAATCTCACAGCGGAAGGATAAAATATAATAATAAATATACAGTTCAAAACAGTTTACAAACACTTGATTTGCTTTATACAATAAATATCAGAGTTACACATACCAATACAAACAATGCAGCGGAATAGAAAGAGTGTGGTGCATACTATAAATAATAATAATATGGATTCTTCGTCTTTGTCCTCCAAAGCTAAAGTCTTCGATCCTGAAACGCTCGGACTGACCCGAGCGAATTTGAAAAGACAAAAACACTCGAGTCAGAACTAAAAGATCTTATGTGAGTTAAATTAACAGAAATAAATATGAGTACAGTAACTCAAGAGATGCTCGGGATTTACATCTCCTAAGGATCCGTTAAACTATTTACTATGTAGTATATTGCGCTATTATAGTAGTGTCTATTTATAAAATAAACTTACTTTTAAATAGCGTTAAGGCTTTACATTTTCCACCTTAACACGTAAAATGCCAATAGTCTATACAGTACCGTAATACCTCCTGATCGGGAAGCTACCAGAGGATACTCCATAGGTACGACACAAATAGAAACTCGTAGTAAAGGCTCGGTATGGTAGGTGACACGGCACAACTAGGCAATGCCAGGGTAGATATACCAATTGCTATCCAGGCTGGTGGAAACGCGTAGCCGCAGTTACCGCCCACCTCGGACTAACTCCCCAAAATCAAAATATAGAAGTGGCCACTGAATCAATCCAAAATCAAAGTATAATATCGAAGAGGAGGGTCCGATCAGAGGAATGACCTCATTGGCCTGAGAATCGCTCCTGTTTTAGCCACCTTATGCCAACTCACGGGAGTCGGGTCCACGTATTTACCTCACAGGAAACGTCGCCACCACCTACTTCATTCTGGAATCTCCACCGCGTACACGGTTAGTCAAAGTGGTTTTCGGTATCGACAGAGAGTATGTCAGATATCCGATCCCGGTCTCTTTGCCAACCCGTCGTTATTATAACACCCGGTCATTTAAAACAGTTCATACTTTAAAACCAGAATAAACATTTCCATTTTAAAATTATGAATACGATATCATTTTAAAACCCAAAACAATATGATATCATTTTATCCAAATATAATTCTTTTCCCAAAATCATAATGCTTTAAAATTTATAACGTCCGAAAACCAAATATTTGACTTATACTTTCAAAGCATAATATTTCGAAATTCATAATTTAAACCCATAACTTCTAAAACTGGAATGGTTCGGATATTCAACGGTATATAGAATAAATGGTTTAACTTTATGGTTACTTTGTAAAGAAAATAGTTCTCATGGCTCTACAAATACATTTCTTTATTAAAGTCTAAACCAAAATTTGTATTATCTCTCTCAAGTTCCAAAACCACTTCAATTTATATATATATACGTATATCCATTTGGAGTATTAATATTTCAAACTAAAGTTGGATTTTATTCTTTCAACAAATCGAATGTTCTATTAATTAGTCTTGAATATTCATATAAAATCCATAAATAATAAGACTTCAATTTCTAGTAATAAAATATATATATTTTTCCCAATTCAAATTATACTAGAATATTCATTTCAATTTATTTTGGGAAAAATCCAATTATAAATATCATATCTTAAAATTTCCAAACTTAACATTTAAACATATGATATAAATTATTAAACTCCATTTTCTTAATTTTATTCCATTTTTAATAAAGATTTTTATACACCTTTTAATTTCAAAATTTTCAACTTCATATGTATATATATATAGAAGAAAAATATTTATACAATATAAAATTTAAGATTATTATAAACCGTATTCCATCCAAAACATAGAAATCATATTAAAATAGTTATATATAGACCGCGGTGCCTATATATAATTTTCTATCCTATGGTCAAGTGATACGGATATTTATCATTTCAATCCGCAATTTAAAAGATATAAAATTTTGCGGTTGTATATCATTTCAAACCACAATCCCGAATGAAATGAAATATGCATGATAATTTGCAATTTAATGATATCCAATAAACATCCATTCATCAACATCATCCATAATCTAAATCGCAATCATCAATCAATATCAATCAATAACAATATTATTTTTGGTACTACACAACAGGTAATACTGGCAATTTTATTCAAATTAAATTTAACAGCTATTAATCTACAGTCTATATTCAGAAATAAATTATATAACTGTTAACTAGCAGTTCATATACAAACAAATAAATTTTAACTGTAAATTTATACGCAATAAATGAATTAAATTAACAGTTAAATTTAATAAATGCATTTCAACAAATATGAGTGAAATAAACATGCCAAACTCATAAATAAATTTCTATTCATTTCTAAAATTAATTTAACAAACATAAAAGCTTCTAGTAGTTGTGAGTGGGTTAAAACACTCACCTTTTGAATTTAAATTGAATTTAAATTCGATTTAAACTCAAAATTTCGCCCGTCTCGGAATTCGTCCAAACCAGCGTCATCAAGTCCGGAATTAAATTACGATCCTAACAAAAGAAATTTCGTGTGAATCCGACTTCGTATGAGAAAGTTATGGCGAAAAATGATGATTGAATTCAAATTTAAAAATAAACAAAAATGGCACATATTTCACCTACCTATTATATGCCACGTCTGCAACCCTACACAAGCAAAACGCGGCTACAGGAAGAAGCTCCCTCCCATCGTTCGCACCCAGCAGACAACGCACAGAACACGATCGCAGCCCCTGCCGATCGCAGCCGCGCCATGCCCCTCCTGCACCGATGCGACCTCTCCTCTACACGCCATAGACCACTCGCGTCCGCCCCACGTGGCCACCATCGGCCATAAACCCATCAGCCGCCGCCCCTATGCCAAACCCTAATCGAATTTTACGAACCATCCAACCATCGAATCGACGAACGAATTATACTGATGTACTCCCCATCGTCCATACTACAATACCCAGAAACAGAATTTCGATCAGATGAAGTTTGTTACGGCGCTGATGAATGGTCACAGATTGTTTGAATTTATTCTGGGTAAACGATAACTCTATTTGGAAAACGAATTTCACCATGTACGTGTTCCGAGAAGATCGACATATATTAATTTGGAATTTTTCTGAAGAGTTTGAATTTTCATTGAAATTTTGAATTGATTGGATCTAGGGTTTGCACCCATTGAAGAAGAAGAGGAGCTTGAAGAAAATATACGCGCAGATGGAATGAAATTAGGCGGAGGCTAGGGCTTGTAGCTGGGTTTATATAGAGGGGTTAGAGATAGAGTAGATAGACCGTAGAATGAACGTGCATAGCAAACTATGGCCCAAAAAGCCCGCTATGTCTCCGAAACGAAATTTCGTAAATCTATATATCCAAATAGGTAATTTAAAATATTCTGAACGCGATGGAAAAAGTTTCACGTCCAAATTTGATCGTATGAAGAAGTTATGCTGAAAACAAAATTTCCAAATTGATTTCAAATTGATTTTAATTAAATCGATTTCAAGGCGTTTCACGCCCGTACGATCAAACGACAAGTCCGATCGATAGGAAACCTGAAACCCTATAATAATTCACCGATACGGATCCGATGAAACTAGTTTCGTCAAAATCGGAGTCCGTGGCCAAAATGGCTATTTTTAATATTCATTAAATAAATTAAATAAATTATAAAATCCAAATTTTATATTAAATTCTAAAATTGGCCAAATTTTATTTCTTATATGATTCGTAATCAATTGAAAAGATTTAACAGGCTTAGCTGTGAATTAAAAGTTGACGGTATATTAATTGCAATGTTAATTTCTACACTTTCTTATATTTAAGAATTTTATAAATTATATTCTCAAAACCCATACTTTAGATTTTTAATCTTTATATTCTCAACTTTCACTTAAAATAAAGATGCCATAAACATTAGTTCCTGATTCACATCATTATTCTTTAAGTCTAATTTAAATCTCAATTACGTAGTATTTAACGTTAGAATCCATTTTATTATGCATAAATTACAAATTTTACTGACCCAAATTTTCTTCCTTTCATTCCATATCGATTGTCAATCCTATAAGAAAAATTAACATTAGGTTCATACTTATTACAAATAACTCCAATTTCTTCCAAATAATAATTACATAACTATTAAATATTAAATCCATTTAATTGCAATAAATTCAATTGATTGCAATTAATTTCCAAATAAATTTGGATCTTTATTTGGTTATACAAAAAAATCCGTTATCACTTACCTAACAAAGTTATTATTACTTAAGATCTCATTGCATCCACATTTTCACATTTTCATTTCCTGGTTTCTTTACTTTATTCTACATAAATTTTTATAAATGGGATTTTTCTTGGTTACATCTTATTTGTATTTAACATTACTAATTCACCAATTCATTTCACTTTAACTGCGGTAAATTGGCGGATAAATTAAATTTGATTCCCAAAATTTAAATTAACAAGCAACAAGAATAGGTAACACACAATAGTCGTTACGCTAAATTCTAGTCACCTAAATAAGCTTTTATTACTTTACAAAATGGAATAACTTTTAAACTCATAAGTGTAATACCAAAACCGTTATAAATCCAATAAATTTCCAAATCGAAGTCTGTACACATTTTACACAACTATTATGATTTCTCACAGAACGTTGAATTTATTAAATGACCATTTATTATAATTTAATTCCCTTAATTGAATCAAATGCTTAAAATTTTTACATTCTTACCATTCCTTCCCATTATAAATTCATTAACGGATTTACAAATCTCTATCTTCCAAATATTAAATAACCAAACTGATTACAACCACTGTTCTTATCAAATTTTCATAAATTTGTTCAAATCTATACTCCTTTTCCATATAAATAAATTTTATGTTACTACTAGATTTTTTTATCCACTACAGCCATTAAATTTTTACTATCTACACTTATTACATCTTTGTATTAATGAATCCCATTCAAGTTAATATTTATATTAATATTCACAAATTCAACATTTATGCTTCTTAAAATTAACTTTCAACCAAATGTGCCAATTTACATTTCATTTCTATTCAATATATATTCATTTTATTCCGTTCATTCGGGTACTGTATTGAAATATATTTATTCTCTAATACTAACGTTATTATCATTAAATTATGATTGGATTCCAAGTTTTTATTCAATACCTTGAACAATAACTTACATATTAACCAAATCCTTCTTCTACTTAATTCAAATTGGATTATGTTCCAATTCCTATAACCTAGGTCCTGAGTCACCATTTACATAATTAAATTTATCGTTATTTCAATATTCGTTTATAATTTAAAGTTCTACTAAACTAAATTACCAAACTTATGAATTTTAACAAATTTAATCCACCATTTAAATTTTTCTGATGTTTATATATTGCAATTCAATTCAGTTATTATTTCATTAATACCATTTTAATCAACTAATTATGACTTATAACCACAACACAAATCTTCGTTATTCTACCTATTGCCATATAACATTTCAATTGTTAAATCTTTAATCTCAGTTACTATATCCAACTCCTACATTTATTATAAATTAGATTAAAAATTATATTAAGTTAATCCATTTAATATTATCAAATTTAACGGGTCGTTACAGGAATTGTATTTTGCGAAGATATTTTGAGAATAATAAATAATTTGGAGAAATTATTTATGTTGGAAGGTTGTTATGAATGTTAATTGATAGTTAAATAACCGACTATCAATATTGGCCATTACGTTGATCGTTTCGAAGAGACCGAGATCGGGATTAATTTCTCAAAAACCATTTCGATCCGGTTTGTACGTTTTCGTGAGAAAGACGAGTTTAGACTCGAAGATAGAGCAGCGAAGTGCAAGGGCTAGTCGCTACTAATCCTGAGGATGTTTCCATAATGGATGTAGTAGGAATAATGCCTTTGGTTCCGTTCGAACCCGGGACGGGCTTGTATGGATGAATGCTTTCAGAACATCGTTAGGTGGACGATGAGCATTCTAAGTGAAACGATCTAAAAGTTAACGCTTAGCTTCAAGACTCATCAACCGGGAATGACTGAAAATCAGGGTTATGCAGCAAGGCTAGGTGGATAGCATCCACTTCAGGGTGAGGTCATCCCTGTCTAGTTGTCCCTTTTATTTCGGCTTAGTGGTGCGGTTGCTGATCACAACTGTAGGGTGATCTTACTCGAGATTATCCAGTAAGGGATAGTCCCGGTCTTATGTTGTAGGGTTTCGGGAGTGATCCTCGGTATGCTGACTAGACCAGGTACCGTGACAGGTGGTACCCCATTGCCTAGTCATTAGTTGGAAATCCACTCTCTCTACGCGCCTTGTACGAGTTTTGTTTGTATTACCCATGATTGTGGCTAGTAGCTGGAATTTAATGAATGTAACAAATTTTGGCTGTTTTAGTAAGTATTTGTATATAGACCCTATTTTAATATCAGAGGATTTTAATAAAAAGTGTTTTAGCTATCGTAAGGTAAAAACCGGGCATGTTTATTTGTGGCGTGGTCTTACGAGATGCTTTTGTTTTCAGAGGATTTTTGAAACTTTAATAATCAATTTGAGTGTGATTTCTCACGCTGGTATTCCAGACTGACTCGGGTGTTATTTAACTATAATGCTCGGGTCAGACCGAGTGTTATAGTATACAGGATAAGGATGCAGTTGAGCTCAGGAGTCTAGCTGGATGGCGATACGTACTTTCGTATTTGATTATTATTCCGCTGTGTATCCAATTGTATGTTATTGATGGTGAACTCTGATGATGTACTCTGATGATGTATGTATAAACAGATATAGTTTTCTTTTGTGTAAAGATCATTGATTATCTATTATATTTTATTCCGCTGCGTTGGTAAGATTCTGATGTTGTTTTCTATTTTCTCTTCTTCTTCTTTAATCCAAATGGTTTGCATTTCTGTTCATCTTGAGTTGATTAATGTAGATTAGCGTAGACTCAAGGGGTACGGATTTGCGGGTCATTACAGTTGGTATCAGAGCATTGGTTAGTTATAACCTTGGCTCTGGTGGGAATTACTCATTTAAAATAGAGTCTGTAGTACTCTAGAACGAGTTTGAGCATATTAATAGATATGAGCGCATATTCGTTAGTGAATATAAATTGTTTTAATATTGTGTTGGCTTATTGATTGGGTGGAATATGAATTCTGATCGAGTAAGTTGGCCGCTATTCGAGAAGAGTTTATAAATACCTAACACGATAAATTGACACGATATTGTTTTTAAATGTGGGTGAATGAAATAATTTTACTCAAAATATATTTTGATATAAAGGAAATATTTTCTTAAACTATTTTAGCTAATGTATGGTTTCTTGGATGTTAGGAATGATAATATTAAATTATTATCATTGTTGTGTGAAAATTTAACTAGAATTGAAAATATAACCAAAGGTTAAGGGAATAAATTCAATTATAAAATGAAGTTTGTAGATATGAATTATAAATGTGATTTATAAACTGAAATATAATCAAATGGGAATTTGTATGAGCATAAATTATACAAAAGAATTATAATTAAAATTTGATTTAAGCCAGAATTTGAAAATTTAAAATCTCGGAGATTTTGGAAGTATTTTTCGAAGTATTTTAAAGATAAATAGTAGCATTATTATTTTAGAAGTATTTCTGAAAGGAAATTGTTTCAAATAAAATTTTGAGAAGGGATGTAGCATTGAACTCACTTCAGTCGCTGGAAAATAACTTCCGTGATGACTGCAGCATCATCGATGTTCATTTTTGAGTTTTTAAGTGACGGATTGCTGCCAAATTGATTTGTTAACCAAACGTTTTTGAAATTCCAAAGGAAATATGTTGGGGATAAAAACCAGGAATGGTTTAAAAATTCGAGAAGTGTGATTTTGAGATATTGGAGATTTCAAAATAATTTGAATTGGTTATAAAACTTAAGTAATTATTTATTCACATGGATATCATCAAATTGGATAGAATCAAGTTGAATTAAATAAATCTGAGTTAAAGTAGAATTGAATTGGAATAAAAATTCAGTTGAGTTATTGAATGGAACTAGATTCTTACTTGAATAAATGGAAGTAAGTTGGATAAGAAATAAGTTGGAATAAATGAATTGGAATAACTTATAAAAGAATTTAAAAATCCATGGAATAAAAAAATGTGCTTGGATTTTAAATAAGTGTAAAACTCGAGTTAAAAATAAAAGATGAATATATTCAAGCCTAGGATGAATGGAAATGTGTGGAATAATAAGTTGTGACTTATAAAATTGAAAAATGGAATACAAAATCCAAAATAAACATTGTTCGATGTTTTGGAGAATGAAACGAAAACCAAAACTTGAATTATAAAATAAATTGAACTTAAGTAAATTTAATGAAGTGATTTTTGATATTAAAAATCAAGTATTGAACTATAAATAGGGGAAGAACTAATTTGATAATAAATTATTTATTGAAATATGTAAATGGAACCTAATGTAGTTAAATAGAAGCTGAATTGTAAGCTAATAATGAAGTTTGGAAATAAAACTCAAGTTATAAATCAAATTCGACTTGAATTGTTAGTGAAGTAAATATAATCGAAAATGTTGCCAAATAAAATGAAATTGGATTAAAATAGGGATGGTTTTAGTTGCAATAAAATCCAGATGAATATAGGAATAAACTGAAAATGGCCTTGTACTCAATTAAATGAATTGAATCTGAAAATTTAAAATTTATAATAATCAATCAAATAAATTTGCAAATTGAAATGAGATTTTATTGAAATAGAATCAAGATAAATCGTAAAGAAAATTTATGTGTAAAATGGAAATGAACTTAAGTTATGAACTTAAGTAAGTGTTGAATGAGAGCTGAACTCAAATAGAAGCATGGTGTAAATAAGTTGGGAAATAGTTATTGAATGAATTAGCTTGGGTTGTTTTCGAGCTAAATAAAATTGTTTGGAATAAAAAAATATGGATATGAAAGGAAAATGGTTCAAGCTTAATAAAATGGTCTCAAATGAAATGAAGGCAAATATGGAATGGAATGTAATGAATGGATCGTGAATAAAATTAAAAAGGAATAAAATTGAAATAGAACGTGTCGAGCTAAATAAAATGGTTATGGATGAATTAAAATAGAAAGAATTAAATAATAAATTGAGTTGGAATCAATTTAAAATGATTATAAGCTTAAGTAATTGTAATTTGCATGAATAACATCAAATTTGTACAGAAAATTAGTCATTTTATCGTAAACGAAAGTAAACATATTAACAGAGGTAAATAGAATTGATTTTTTTAAATCAACTGGAATAATATGGGTTGTTTAAAAATTAAAAAAATGAATTGAATATAAGCAAGTGGGTTGTAAAACATTCAAATTGAATGAAAATGGTATATAAATTAATTGAAAACAGTTGAATTAATATTAAAACTATATAGATTGCTTACGGAAAGTGTTTAGTGTGCAATGCTTTTAGAATTCATGTGTTTAACTTTTGTAAATAAGTGAAATGTTGTTAAACTTCATATATATGGCACTTACATGTTTAAATTGAGTAAGTACAGGTACTTGGAAGCCATGTGGCTGGATTTGGTTGCGCTAATTGCTAAAATAATAAGCCGCTTGCTTAAAAATACTAAATAAGGTACGCCTACGTAATAAAAATAGGAAATATGAACTGTTTTTGTTTTGCCGACCGGGTGGGTCGATGTATATATATTTATATCTGTTGTCAAATTGCAAAAGCTCCTCCGTACAAAGGAGACTCTGCCAAAAAAATTCGAAATTTTGAGAGTTAGAAATTTTTTAAAATTTTTGTTAGCGACAAAACGATTTCAAATTGGAAATTGAAATAAATTAGTAATTGAAACTAATGTAAAATAACAGTATGACTTAGTTATGAATGGAAGATGAAATTTTATATTCAGAATTAAGAATAAATTGAATTCATATGGAAATGGAAAATATAATTTGAAAAGACGTAGATATAAACTAAAGTGGTGAGGTGAAAATAAATAAAGAAGCATATAAAATGCTTATACTAAACTTAAGAAAGAAATGGTGAATTCTTAATTGGAAATTGATATTACAAATATATTCTAAGTTAACATTTGAATGAATAAATATTGACATTTTGTAAGGAAGTCGATAAAATGTTTGTGAATGTTGTGATTGAATATTATTGCCATGTAGGATATACAGGTATTGTAAAGGAAAAGGGAAAATTGGTTTTGATTTCAGAAGATAAATTTGAATTTCTCGACAAAAAGGTATGTGTTTAAATTTCTATGAAATTTGATTTGGTTTTTGGATCTAGCCACTTGGCCTTTTGTTTTCTTTTGGAATTTGGGAGCCCGTAGAGGCATTTTGTAGTTGTACCGAGCTAGCCGCGCAAAGGAGACGCTGGCGAAATTTTTCGAAAATTTAGGGAGTCAGAAATTTTTTTAAGAAAATTTGATAATTCAAAATTTGGTTTTAAATTGAAATTTGAATGATAGAGTAAGTAATAATATTTGAAAACTATGGGAGAGTTGGGAAGTTAATAAAAATTATAATGAGTCTTTTATAAAAAGATGGTTGGTTAGACGTTGAATTGTTTGGTTTTGGGGATAAGTAAACGGGTATTAGATCATTCTTCCTAACTAGTAATTTCGGGGACGAAATTCTTTTAAGGGAGGAGGAATGCGACGACCCGGAATTTTTGAACATTTGAATAGAATAGTTGATTGATTTTAAATATTTGAAAGGTTAATTTTAACTTGAATTCAAATATCACTATTTATTTGATAATTAAACTATTGAATTAAATAATTTGAAGTTGGGTAAAATGTTGAATCTAGAGCTTTAAGCCTGTTAAAAATAATTTGAAGGCTCGTAAAATTTATATTGATAGTGCTGAGGATAATAGAAGTTTTAAAATTGAATTTAACAGTGATTTGTTCAGTTTTGGAATTTTATCGTTTAAATCGATATTTAATAATAGCCTTTCGAGGCACAGTCTTGGAAACGATGAAACCAGTTCCATTGGATCCGTAATATTGAATCATTATCGGATTTCAAATTTCATATTGATCGGAGTTGTTATGTGAGCGTACGATATATAAACGCGCTGAAAATTTAATTGATAATAATCGATTCGGAAAGCTATCTTCCCCATACGATCGAATTAGCACTCGAAACCTTTTCCATTGCGTTCGGAATAGGGATATAACATTAGGAACGCTTAGTGGCATGCCTCAATAGGAATTCAAAATTGTAAATTGCATTTTCGAGACATTCGAATTCGAATTTAAAAATAGTAAATATTGTACTTGATTAGTAAAACTGATTTCACATCAGAATTTTTCCAGTCCTTTCCAAAGCACGCTTCCTTTGGCTTCCCAAACACGATTCTTTATCCTCCTTTCTTTTAGATACGAGACCCATTCCCTTTTTAGTAAAAATTCAGATGCTCGAACTTTAAAAAAAAATGATGAACAATGGCTGCTCCCTCCGTTTAAAGAGAATCGAAATCTCCTCCTTCTGTTCAAATCCAAATCGAGATTTGCAAAAAGAAAGAAAGGAGGGGGCAAGCCTTAAGTTCAAATTGAAATCCCTCGCCCATGTGCGTAGCCTTCTTTTTCGATCAGTTTTGCACCTGAGGGGACAGCGGTTTCGCGTGATAGAGGTTTGGGGGACTTCGGTCATCGATGGAGGGTGTCGTGCGACTCGAGTGAGTGTCACGATTAGGCGAGGTAGATTAGGGTTTGCGTGATGGACTGGGCAACGATGACACCGGCCAAGCAAGTATCTCGGTGGCATGGGATGTCGGAGGTGGTGGGGCTTGCGATGTGGGGAGGGTGCGGCGAGTTTCGAGCCTCGATGGATCTACGCTCTACGATGAGCAGTGAGGTATATTAACATAAATTGTAAAATGTTGTTTTTTTAATTTTGAAACAATAATTTTAAAATGTTGATTTCAAAACAGTTTTGCTTTAAAAACTTGAGTCGGCTATGTATTTATAAATATAGGACAACAAGATATATTATTACATTTATCAAACACTTACTAAGTTTAGTATGTATAGATTAAAAATATATATATATATAAATAAATATATATATATATGAACCTGATTTTTTTTAAATTTTACAAATATATATGTATATAAGCTGGAAAGATTTTACAATAAAGAAATTACCGTTCTGTTATTTACAAAAAAGAGAATAAATATAAGTAAAATATATATACACACACATACATATTTTGATGTGGTTACGTAGATGATCAGAGGAATATATATATATATATATGTATATATATATTTTTAAAAAAGGAGCTTTAAAAGTTTTGCAAGTGTATAAAATTTGATTTTTGAATCTATATAAATTATTTTATTAAAAGGGAATTAGTTCAAAATTAATTATTAGATTAAATAAAATTATTAAATGGTAATTTATTTTTCAATTAGTTCAAATATTAATAAACAATATAATTGATTATACAAGGTCTAAAATCATGGAAAATCAAGCTGGGTTGGATGGACTGCAAATTAAGGTGAGTCAATCTCACTCATCTGGCTATAATTTTAATTTAAATGGTTAAATTTAAATAATTGGTCGATTGATTGATTTGACTGGATGTGCAATATTATACATAGTAGTATATAATATATCGTGGAATGATTGATTTCCCGCATTTTATAGCGGATGAGACCATATGCGCCGCATAGTAGCGGATGATATTTTATTTAAATCCCATATACCGCGATATTCCACCTCGAAGTGAAATTGGTATTTTATGTTATGCTAACATCTGTGGATGTAGGGAAACAAGTTGGAGGGATCTAACTCGATTCCTCAAAATTATTTATATTGTTTGATATTCTCATTAGGAATATTCGATATTCTGTGATGAATATTATGGATAATTGGAATATTGAATGCTATGTTTTACTTGAATATATTTCGGTACACCGAGTTATCAAAATATGTAGAATTGTTTTTTTGAAAAGAATATAAAGGAATAAAATTTGTAAGTGAAATAATTATAGAGAAATTTAAATAAATTAAGAATGAACTGGATAAGAATAATAGTGGTTTTTAAATTCTAATAAATAAATTCCGTATATGAAAAGGGAATTTTGAATAAACAAGAAGATAATGAATTTTACACTTCAGTGTAATTATTTAAAAGAATAAAGCATTTATTTTAAATTTAAGATTTAAATTATTGAAAAGAATAAAGAAGAAATTTGAAAAATCTGAAATTGGTATGTTTCATTTAAAAGATTTAAAATCAAAACGGAAAATAATAATAAAATCTATAATTAATGGATTTTGAAATGAATTGGAAATCAATTTGGAAATCACTTAAAATATTTGAAATTGGAAACTTAAAGGAGAATGTGACTATGAAGTTTATAAACTGTGTTTATAAAAGTAATGTAATATATCAGGGGATATTCGAAGGAATAAATTCACGGTGGAAAGTTATTAAAGGAATGAGAAATTTGTTTAAGAATAAATAGTGATTTATTTTTAAAGATGGAAAGAGAAGAGTATTTCCCTGGATAGCCAAGTACGTTTTCAACGTAAATTTTTAAATATAAGTTATGTTGTTTTAAAAAGCATGTTTTAGAAAATTTATTACTAAATATTTAGATTCTAATGTAAATATATTTTTCTAATCTATTATCGTAGTAATTATTTAAAGGTGACTTAGTATTTTGTTTCAAAGGAGAAAATCTAGTTTATATTTTATGAAATAACCTTATCTTAAAGATTCCTAAAGTATTATCTTTAATTAAGTATTAAAGTAGTTTTCTAAATTTAAATGTTAAAGCATATTTTACAATAAAGTGTTTTTAAATTATTTTAAAAATCTAAAGTTTTGTGCTTGGTGACTTCAGTGGAAATAGAAAATATTTGGGAAAGTTTATTTTGTAAAAGGAAGGTAATTTGAGACTGATTCAAAAGGGATGAAAGTGGAAATGTATTTTGCGAATATATTTTGGGAATAATAAATAATTTGGAGAAATTATTTATGTTGGATGGTTGTTGTGAATGTTAATTGATAGTTAAATAACCTACTATCAATATTGGCCATTGCGTTGATCCTTTCGAAGAGACCGGGATCGGGATTAATTTCTCGAAAACCACTTCGATCCGGTTTGTACGTTTTCGTGAGGAAGATGAGTTTGGACTCGAAGATGGAACAGTGAAGTGCAAGGGCTAGTCGTTACTAATTCTGAGGATGTTTCCAAAATGGATGTAGTAGGAATAATGCCTTTCGGTTCCATTCTAACCCAGGATGGACTTGTATGGATGAATGCTTTCAGAACATCGTCAGGTGGACGATGAGCATTCTAAGTGAAACGATCTAAAAGGTAATGCTTAGCTTCAAGCCTCATCAACCAGGAATGACTCAAAATCAGGGGTTATGCAGCAAGGCTAGGTGGATAGCATCCACTTCAGGGTGAGGTCATCCATGTCTAGATGTCCCTTTTATTTCGGCTTAGTGGTATGGTTGCTGATCACAACCGTGGGGTGATCTTACACGGGATTATCCAGTAAGGGATAGTCCCGGTTTTGTGTTGCACGGGGTCGGGGTGATCCTCGGTATGTTGATCTAGACCAGGTACCGTGACATGTGGTACCCTAGTGCCTAGTCATTAGTTGGAAATCCACTCTCCCAACGCGCCTTTTACGAGTTTTGTTTGTATTACCCACGATTGTGGCTAGTAGCTGGAATTTAATGAATGTAACAATTTCGGCTATTTTAATAAGTATTTGTATATAGACCCTATTTTAATATCATAGGATTTTAATAAAAAGTGTTTTAGCTATCGTAAGGTAAAAACCCGACATGTTTATTTGTGGCGTGGTCTTACGAGATGCTTTTGTTTTCAAAGGATTTTTGAAACTTTAATAATCAATTTGAGTGTGATTTCTCACGCTGGTATTCCAGACTGACTAGGGTGTTGTTTAACTATAATGCTCGAGCCAGACCGAGCGTTATAGTATACAGGATAAGGATGCTGTGGAGCTCAGAAGTCGAGCTGGATGGCAATACGTACTTCCGTATTTGATTATTATCATGTTATGTATCCAGTTGTATGTTATTGATATTGAACTCTGATGATGTACTCTGATGATGTATGTATAAATAGATATAGTTTTCTTTTGTGTAAAGATCATTGATTATCTATTATATTTTATTCCGCTGCGTTGGTAAGATTCTGATGTTGTTTTCTGTTTTCTCTTATTCTACCTCTTCTTCTTTAATCCAAATGGTTCGCATTTCTGTTCATCTTGAGTCTATTAATGTAGAATAGCGTAGACTCAAGGGTTACGGATTTGTCGGTCATTACATTAATCTCATCTGTTTATTTCCTAGAGAATTGGGGTTGAGTTTACCAAAAAAAGCGAATGCTGTTTCAAAGAGACCGGGATCGGGTAGTTATCCGAAAACCATTTCGATCCAATGAGTACATTTTCGATGTGAAAAAAAGAGCATGGAGTCGAAGATGGAGCGGTGAAGTGTAAGGATTAATCGCTACTAATCTTGAGGGTGATTCCAAAATGGACATAGTAGGAATAGTTACTTCGGTTCCATTCGGACCTAGAACGGACTTGTATGGATAAATCTATCAGTACATTGTCATGGGAGACAATAAGCATTCTAAGTGAAATTTCCTTGAAAGGTAATCATAGCCTCTAGCCTCATCAACCGGGAATGAGTAAGAAGCAGTGGAGATGCAGCAAGGCTTAGTGGGTGACACCTAATTAGGGTATGTTTATCACCTTTCTAGTACCCTTAGATATTATTACTACGATTCATGGAAGGAGCTCGGAATAGGGTGGGAACACCCGGGATGATAATATATTCGGTCTATTCAGGTTAGGGATAGTCCGTTCTTGTGTAATAGGGGATCCTGGCATGGTCCTCGGTACACTGTTTCCAGACGTGTACTGTGACAAGTAATACCCTAATACCTAGTCATTCATATGTAATCCATTCTCCAATAAGTGACGTACGGTTTTGATTGTGTCCAGCTATGCTAAAACGTGAGATGCAAACATTTCAGCTATTTGAATAAGTATTTGTACTTAGACACTATTATAATATTAGATGATTTTGATATGAAATGTTTTGGTCATCGTAAGGTAAAAACCCATCGTGTTTATGTGTGGCATGGTCTTACGAGATACTCTTGACTTTCAAAGGAATTTGACAAAAGATAATAATTCAAATTGGTGGTGTTTTCTCATGCTGGTTTTCCGGACTGGATCGGGTGCTATTTTATCATAATGCTCTGGTCCGACCGAGTATTACAGGTTCAGGTAGGGATGCTATGGAGCTCAAGGACGAGCTGGATGGCGAAGACATATTACTCATATTTGATTTTTATTCCGCTGCAGTGTTGTTGAAAATTATCAGCAATTGTGAGGGCAAGTTGTTATAACTGTCCTGGCTGGTAATTATTGATTTGCGTACTCTGATGTAAGATATGTATATTGCAGTTTTGATTTGTATGAAGAACTATTTATATTACAGTCCGCTGTGAGACTGTGTTTTTTTAGTTTCTTCTTTCTTCTACCTACTTTCTTTTTGTAACGACCCGTATTTTTACGAATCGAAAGATTGTAAAAACTGTCGACATTAAGTCGTTGATGTTGTTAAGTCGTTTAGAGTATGAATTGACCAAAGTTTAAGTCGTGTTGAGTTATCTCGTGTGGTGCTTAGGTCGTATGAGAGTTAGGTTGAGTGGAGCGACCTATAGAAGTAACGACTTAAGTATGATTGGGCGAGTTAAGGGATTTGAGTTGAGCGACTTATAGGTTTGGAACGACCTAGGAATTAGATCGTGTAGGGGTTAAGTCGTATAGGAGATAGGTCGTGTGGAAGTTAGGTCGGTTAAGCGACCTAAGGTGTTGAGCGACCTAAGGTAGTGGAGCGACTTAAGGTAGTTAACGGGTTAAGGGTTCTAATGACCTAGTGGGGAGCGACCATTGTTGCTGAGTATATTTAGGTCTGAAGCGACCTAAGGCAGGATAACTATTTAGGTTAGTTAGCGACCTAAGATAGTGAGCGACCTATAGTAGTGGGCCGTGTCTAGTTAGGTCGCGAGCGACTTAGTAGGGTTATGACCTATAGGGTTGTGTGAAATTAGGTCGTGGGACGACCTATGATAGGTCGTAAGTCGACCAGGTGACTTAGGTAAGGATGCGGCTGTGTTAGAGCGTTAGGTCGTAAGTCGTTAAGTCGCTAGGCTGTGTATAGTTAGGTCGCGCACACGTGTTATGGCTTAGGTCGTTGATCTGTTAGGTCGTGGTGTTAGAGTTAGGTCGTATACTTGTTAGGTCGCGCGTATCTGTTAGGACGTGTGCATGTTTTAGGTCGCATAGTTGTTAGGTCAGCAGTGAGTTGGGTCGGGTATGTTGGTTAGGTCGTAGGTCGTAGGTCGTAGGTCTTTAGGTCGTTAGGTCGGCAACGACCTAGGGGCGAATGACCTAATTTTCAGCCTATAAATATACGTCCATATCTTCACTTTTTGGCACCGGATTTTGAAGCGACGAAGTGCTGCCATTTTGAGAGCTCGACTACAACACTTCTTCACTTCTTTTCTCCACTCTAATCTTGTGATTCCCTCCATCTAGATTGAAGATCAAATTGAAGATCCAAGAGTCAAAGTTAGAGATCTCCATCCATCGAAGAGAGATTTCATCGTTTGAAGCGGAGCTTTGGAGGATCAAGCTTGATTCTTTGCTGTCCAGATCTGGAGTTGTTATCTTTTGAGGTGTTTAGGTGTTTTGGTGAGTGGTGGTTATCTCTCACACGGACCAAAAAGAGTATATTGGATCGGTGGTTTGTTTATGTGTTAAAGAGAGTGATTTCGTGCATTTTTCTCAAGTCTGCATGTAGATCTATTGTTCATGATTATTTGACATCTATTTTACTACATGTTTACTTATGCAAGTTCATTCATCAAGTTGTAGAGATATTGTTCATAATTCATGCTTGTTAGAATGCATGTTAGATTTGGACTCTTTATTTACGAAATTGCCATTATTATTGTAATTGTTTATTTAGATCTTGTTTGAATGATTGATTACTTGGATTAATGTTTGATTTGATGGATTAGTTGAATGATAACTTTATTTGGACAAGTTGGTCGAAGACGATTCAAAAGCTAAGTGGAAAGGCTCTTGAATAAGGAAAGCTGCTTGTGGCATATGAAGCTGATGTTGAAGCTCATATGGATAGATTTGATGATAATGTTGAGATGGGACTTTACCATGATGCGATGAGGCAAACCATGATGTTGAGATAGGACTTTGCTATGATGCGATGAAGCAAAGCATGATGTGAGAAAGCCTTGGTTTAATCCAGACGGGATCATCCCAAGCATGTTGATAACTCGGTGATGTGGTCCAGGTTTGTGGATAATGGTTAGCTCGAGAGGCGCTTGAGCTAGTATGTGAATAGTCGTCGAGGAGGATGACTAGAAGGCTGAGATTTCATCGTTGTTGAAGGTTCTAGCATGCTCAAAGCAAGAGTATGTTGGAACGGATCACGACGACGTTCCAGACACGGGTCACGATGACGTGTTAGTACTCTGGGCAGATGCGATAGTCCTAGGCACGGGTGACGACGACGTGCGGAGTTATGTCTAGAACCGGGGTTGCCATTAGCCCTTGACGGACGGATGAAATAATGGGTCGGTCATTCAATTAACGGTGAAATCAAGGCAATGATAACAGTGATAGCCAGAGTCATGGATGTTTGGATGTTTGGTTGTATCGTCATTTGGGTCAAGAGCGATGTTTTCAGGGTGCTTATCTGATCTTGGTTTAGGCCTTGGGGGTTTGCACTTGGAAAATACCGACCTTGACTCGAGTGATAATTAATTTGCTTTGAATGTCTGAATTGCTATGTTTACTTCTGCTTAGTGAGTCTGGGGGCTATCACTGTAGAAACAGTTGGAGTGGGATGGTTGGGTTCCTATTCCTTTTACCCTTTATGCTCTTTTGGTATGTTTGGTAGTTGATTTACTGCTCACTAAGACTTTGTCTGACTCAAGGTTTTTATGTTTAACTCTTATCACCTTGGGTTGTTCATCCATGTTGGGATGGGCAGACTAGGTAGCAGGTGACAGGTGTTGTTCTGAGTGGTCAACGCTGTTGATGACGAAGACGAGCTGGAGGCTTTCGCATATTGTTTTCTTACTATATGTACTGGAAGTTCCGCTGTTTGTGTTCTCTGAGCGATATGTAGTGAGGCTTGATGTATTGACTACTCAGATATTTGTATCAAACTATTACAAAGTGTATTGATGAATTTCTGATTTGAGGAGCTTCACTATATATATATTTCTCTATTTTATTTTATCCATGCGCTGTGAGTTATACGATAGAGTTTTCTGTTTTATCTTACCCTGACTATCGTCCATGGCTTCCTGGCACACTTTTCAGCGCACCATTTCCCTGTTTTAGTGCGGGAGTCATGGACGGTCGTCACACTTTTCCCTTAACAATCTGTCTTTCGGCACTCGATCGTTCGGCATGTTATATAATAAGCATATTTTTGTGGATTTTTGAGGGTCGAAAGGGCGGGTTGTGGCACCCATTTTATCCAGATTGCCTATGAAGAGACGATTGAAGAGCTATGAAGAAAAACATTTGAATTACAGTATATAGAAGATGCCCTCTATTCTTTTTTATAATTTGGCCTACTGCGCATGTTGCTATGGAATGAAATTTTTAGCAAGTATTTAAATTTCAAATCTACCTTTTGTTGTCATATTTGCCACAATCTATTTACTCACTACAAGAAAACTGCGGTTTACCTACGCCAAAATGGCGTAGGCGGGGCGTAGGTAAATGTATTAACTACGTAACCCCTACGCCAACTTTGGCGTGGGTAAAACTTGCGTAGCTAATAAAATACCTACGCTTTACCTACGCCATCCGTTGGGTTGTTTCCTACGTCTTTCCTACGCCATAATTTTCTTACGCCTTCGCCACGCCATGTTGTACCTACGGTTTTGTTACGACATTTTTACGTCTATAAGTGCCCACGTCTTCCCTACGTCATTTGTTTACCTACGTCTTCCCTACGCCCAGTTTTCATACGCTTTACCTACGTCATTCTTACATATTACGTTTCCTACGTCTTTTCTACGTCATTCATTTATCCACGGTTTACCTACGCCTGTGTTTTTAATGTTTTTCCTACGCCATGCATACGACTTTTTGCTGCATTAATATTTCATTTACCTACGCCTTACCTACACCTTCCCTACGTCATTTCTGAAGCAATTTTGATATATTACTATTCTATTTCATTTCACCACATTAAATAGAAACTAAAATCAACTTATTTTATATATATACACATTCCAACAAAAAGATTAACGTCAAACCATTCATCTTTAATTCAAAAAACAAATATCTCATTCATATTACAAAGTCAAACAATATTAATCAAGTTCCTACATATTAAAATAATAGGATAATATGTTCATGATACATGACATTATACAGATACCATTAAAAAGTTTTCAATACCCTCATTCCTCATGACGATCGTTCGGCTCTTCATCAAATCGCTGTCGAAGCATCTCGGTGAGTTGTTCATACTGCATCTTCAGCATTTGAATCTCCCCTTCTTGACGCTCCACTTTTTCCTCTAGTTTGGCTCTAGTATGTGCTTCTCCCTTATTAATGCTATAAGTAGCGTCTTTGTATTTCTGCATTTTATCAAATATTGCATCAATTTCTGCATTTTAAACTAATTAAAATAATATTTTGTTGAAAGTTTAAATACTTACTCCAGGGATATTGCCATAATATGGCCTACGGTCCTTTCTTTTAGCTATAGCACCGGTAAGCTTGTCGAATACTTCTTCCTCGACATCATACGAAATTACTGTGCCTTGACTTTTCAGTTCTTCAATTCTAGCTTGATATTGTGCCTGTATTTGTGATTTTTCAAATACAAGAACAAAAACATAAATACATATTTGAACATGAGTGTCAACGTGTTGTGGTAAAGATATTAAAGAATAGGTAAAAAAGGTTGCGGCATTGATTTATATATTTTTTTACGAGAATGATGTTTTGTGTATTAAGTTTGATTATAGCGTGTCTCTTATTTTCACTTTATTTATTTCCTGCTTTTTAATGTAAATTTACATCACCTCTATTTTGTTCATTGTGATACGCAGGGCAGCTTGCACACAGCCTGGACAAAGTACCAGAAAATCGCTGCCAAATATGGAGGGAACTTAACAGGAGATGCACCAAACACGCAACTTATAATCATCTTGAAACATTATCAAAGCTATTAGTATAAACCTGCAATGTATTGCATTGTACCGGTACAAGAAACTCATTTTTTTGCATTTAGACTGATATGTATGTATGCACTTACTGCTTCTGTTTTATTTCATTGTCTATCTTCCTATGTAGCATTGCTCATATGCATTTCTTCTTGTCAAAATATTAGTTATCTTCTATGTAATCAACATTCACTGAATACATGTGACATGTAATACTGCTAGGTACTAAACCAAGTTGTATATGAGTTTCAAGCTTAACATTCTTTTATTAATACAAGATATCAAGGCAAACTTCTGGGCATTGTCAGTACTCAGGTTATTTCCACATTTTCCCGACAATTATAATGCAATTATAACTATAAAATGTACCAAGTGGCCTATATATATCATGTATATCATGATATCACCGGATAATTATAAGCAAGACCGCAGTGTGTGTATTCATATATATCATGTGCGATCATTTGAGTACTACACTTCCAATATTACTAATTCTAAACTATGCTAACATTATATGGAATTATTGGCAGCTGCATATGTCTAATTCCAACTACATGACAAAACTAAATTCAGCTAAAATTTGACTTTGTGGTCCGTGTTGAAGACTAGTTTGATAATGTATTTATTCAAGGGAATTTTTTTCATGTACAGGGACAGTCCTGTTGGAGGCACAAGGCAAATAAAAATAGAAATAATATTCACACTCGCACAAATTTAAATCTAAAAAAAAAAAACTGTTTTATCCCATTTTCATTTTTTTACAACTTATTTTACAATTCCATTTTCCTTTTTTATAATTGTTGCATTTATAATCTCCTGACTTCACTTTTGTTACCAGACTCCTCTACTTTCACCTCTACTACCAAACAGTTCAACTGACCCACACAGCTTTTGGCATCAAACTCTGCCTGTCCCCGCCATCATCAAACTGCTGTACAAAAACCACCCTCTGCCTATTTCTGACCATCACCATATCTCTCACAACCATATACAACTATCACCTGTACATGTTTCTGCACTGTGCACAACCCTCCCATTGCCACAATTCTTAACACAGCAAGCTACACAATTGTGGTTAATATCCACCATCAACTCATTACATCCCACAAGCCTACATATCTACAATCACCATCAACTATCATTCCAAAATCTTCAAGCCTGAAACCACACTTGCCATCTCTTCACCAAAAAAAAACACAGAAAAAAAAACACAGAAAAAGAGACCCGCTGCTCATCACATCCACAACTGCCTTGAACTCCTCTGCAACATTAACATCACTCAACTGCAATTAATTTTTTAAAAAACATTTTCATTTATTTAATTGTGTTATCTAAAAAAGAAAAGATTGCACATTGCCCTTGTTTCAGTAGTGTTCTGAGCATTTCTGTTTTGTTTGTTTTGTTTCTTTCATTAAAAATATATTGCAATTGCTACATTACATTTCAATTTACATTGCATTTGCTATTCCTATTTGCATTACACTGCATTTCTGGTTTTGAGTGCATAATAGTGTGTGCATTTGATACTGCTGTTTGTTTTCGTTTTTGGTTTTTTTGTTTTATGTTCTCTGCATATTACACTGTGTTGTGCATTTAGTTTTAGTTTTTGTTCACCTTCCCCCACCAGCCATTGCATTGTTTTAATTTGCGCATTATGTTGTTCCGTTCATCTTCTGTACACCGACCTCATCCTCATTAAAAAAAATTCACAATTGTATATCTGCATTGGAATTCTTGAATCTGTTATGTGTCCATCCTCCTCCTTCAATCAACCAGCCATCAATTCCACCATTAATCTCCTCCTCATTCACATCAACCTCACTTCAACTAACCTTGCAACTTCACAACTCCTCCTACAACATCTCCAAACAGTTCGACTTCCACCATGGCCATTTCAACCTGAACCGTTCTAACCACCCACATCCTAGTAGCACACTTGGACCACACTCCAGAAAACTACAAAACTCACTGCCTACAACTATCTTTCTTAACAACTGCAACCAACCTCACCAACCACAAGCAGTAGCCTGCAAGTTCACCTACGACCATCCTGCATCCGATGAGCCAAATCGACCTTCATCACAGCATCTTGAACAAATGAATAAAAAACTACCTAATAAACTCTTCCCTAATCAAATTTCTGTGCCACAACGTTTTTCCATCTAACATTAAAACCCTAAATTTTAACTGTCGAAGAGATATTTTAACAAATTTAACTAAACTTGCACATATTAAACTATTAACCAGTTAATAAAACCAAGATATAAGAATCACTTACTGCAAATTCCATCGATGCTTCATCAATCCATCCACTAGTGGTAGATCCGCTGTCCGAAGTGACCTTGTGAGTCCTACAATACACTTCCCAAGTAGTTGGCTCCCTATTAAGTTCATCGGTCTAGAAAATAAAGATAAAAATAGAGTAAAAATGTGAAAGCTGGTGTAAATTAACGTTAAAACAAGATTTTAGAGATCAAACCAAATCGTTTCGATAATCCGCAAAGGATCTCGAACCACCACAATGTCGCTTTTGGTTTTGAGCCCTAGAGTTTGCAGCTTTTTCTGCCTGAGCTTTTACTTCAGGAAGCTCCCAATATGCCAAAAACTGCTCATATATCTCCTGGGGTAGGTTCGGATGCTTCTTGCCTGACTCTTTCATACTGTGAATCCAGTCCCGATACTTCAAACTTGCTTTTCTATTCCATATCTGCTTCACAATTGCTGGTGAAGCATCATCTGTCCATTGAAATGACTCCTGTACATGTAGTGGAAAATGTAATGACCAAAAAAATAGATGTAACACAAATACACTAATATTATTTTACCAGAAACTCCTGAAACATCACTTTCTTGACATCATCGGGTATACTTTTAAAATTGGGCCAAAAATCGTTAACCCGTGCTAACAAACCTACTCGAATAGCATAAGATGTAGCCCTGGAAGTGAACTCATATCTGAAACATATAAATATAAAGCATAAATATATATTGCAAAAGTCAACATCAATTAATTACTTATTTTGCAAAAGTCAACATCAATTACTTATTTTACAAGAATTCTTACCCAACACTGGCTTGCCAGAAAACTCCGACCCTTGTTACGGAGGAGGAGTCCGACACAGATGCATTAGTCGATGGATTGGTAGCATAAACTTCAAGGGAAGTAGGACGTACAACGGGAGACATGATATTATGCTGCTCTGCTGACTGTGATCCCGATCCATCTTGACCGATAGGAGATGCACTAGGTTGTATTGTGTCAGACGTGTTATTGCTAGAAAGACGTAGAGCGGGTCGTTTCACGGAACGACGATGACGATCAGCTCGAGTAGACATGTCCTGTTAAATTCAATTACTATAACATAGAGAAATACATATGATTTGAAGAATTAAATATACAACAAACCAATTAAAACAACATGAACTGAAGACTAAATACCCAAAGATGACTAAGCATACAAGATTGATTTGAAGTAAAAATTCATACTAATGGAAAATCAAAAAAGTATATTAATGAAAGCATGCTACCAATCAACATTATCATCATAACTTCCATTAGTTACACTATCATATTCATCTTCACATTCATCAACTTCGACAATTTCATCTTCAATATCATTTTCAGCAGCTTCAATATCATAATCAACTTCGACATCATCGTAAACCTCTACTCCATCAAATACTTCATTATGAAGTGGTCCGATGTCGTCAATGTCTTCAGTGATTTGCAGTAGTCCGTTATGGTCCAAATCATTCTGATATGGTTGATCTTCGCTTACGATCATGTTCGAATTGAATGACCATCTTGGCTTTGTTTTAACGACAGCCCACCAATCCGCTTTATTGTTGTTCATAGCAGGATATGGTACATAATAAACTTGAGTCGCTTGCATTGCTAACACAAATGGATCATAACCTTGGTATCGTCTTTTGTGATTTATTTCAATAAGTGGATAATCTTTATGTGCACGACGTATTCCTACATCTTTTCTATTGTCGAACCATTCACATTTGAACAAAAAGGTTTTAAGCTCTGGTGCCATCGAGTAAGTAAGTTCAATTATTTCCTGTAACATGCCATAATAATCTTCTAGATCATCATCCTCGTTTCCACCTTTAACACACACCCCACTATTGTAAGTTGTTTTATTTTCTCCAAATTCAGTTGTGTGAAATTTATAGCCGTTAACGTACATAATTGGACATTTTCTATACTTCATCATAGGACCAAATGCAAGTTTTGCATAACAAACATCAGTGATTCCATTATCATCAACCTATTAAAATAAATTCACATACATTATAATATTATAAAGATTTATGATATAAAACGCAATTAATATATAATAAATCATGCTCACATATTTCTTAAACCATTTCTCAAATCCTTTACTGGGCTCAACATCAGGATTTGCTTCTTCAAATTGACTGTTGGACGATTAAAATTACCAAGAAAAATTTATAATATAAAACATAAATCAATTTAATTGATTGAAGTTGTGTTACATACCAAATAAGATTTGATAGCTCTTCACAATTGAGAAGCACGGTTGATTTAGCTAAAGTAAAATCTTTAATTGTCTGAAAACCTCCATCTTTCCATTTACCATATGGACGTCCCCGTTTTTGAAATATGGATAGAGATATATCAGATGAATCGTCCATTTCATCCTCATTACGGTGGCCACTGCTAGAAATCTTGATATGGTCTTCAAAATAGTAATTGAAAAATGTGGATGCTTCTTCGGTAATGTATGCTTGGCAAATTGAACCTTCAACGCGTGCTTTTTGTTTCACCTTTTTTTTAAGGTGACCAAGATACCTTAATATGAATACATGAAATATTAAATATAACATTCTCATAATGATATGATGAAAATATTATGAAGAAAAAATCCACCTTAGTTATGTATATATATATATATACCTCTCAAAAGGGTACATCCATCCATATTGTACCGGTCCTCGCATTAAAGCTTCAGTTGGTAGATGTGTAGGTAGATGTTCCATGCTATTAAAAACTCCAGGAGGAAATATTTTTTCCAATTTACACAATAACTTCGGTACATCCTTCTCTAGTTTCTCCAAATGAGCTTTAATAAGAGTAGTCGAACATAAATCTTTGTACATTAAGCTAAGCTCAGTTATGGGCATCCAAACCTTTTGTGGTAATAGCTCCTTAAAAACTATCGGAAATAGAGTCTCAAGAAATACATGACAATCGTGACTCTTCATTCCCGATAGTTGAAGGTCCTTCATGTCAACACATCGTTTCATATTAGAAGCAATTCCATCTGGTAACTTCAAATTTTCTACCCACTCCAATACTTTTTTACGACGAATATTTTCCAACTCATAACAAGCTAAACGTTTGAAATTTGGACGTTCACTATCAATTTTTAGTTCAGGACGATTACAGTAGAATGCAATATCCTTCCTTGACTTCAAATCATCTTTTGTTTTTCCCTTAACATTCATAATTGTGTTAAAGTAGTTCTCAAACACATTTTTCTCATTATGCATTACGTCCAGATTGTGCCGAAGTTTCAGATTCTTCCAATATGGTAGCTCCCAAAATATACTTTGTTTGCACCAATTATGAATTTGTCCTTTACCAGGGATTTTTGGCTCTCTTCCTATCTCATGCATTTTAGGATAATCTTGCACGATCTCGTACACTTGTTCACTACTCAGAATGTCAGGTGGCTCTAAAGTAATAGTTGTATTTGCCCTGAAGTTTTTCTTATCAAATCTAAAACGGTCGTTTGGATGCAAAAAACGACGATGACGATCCCACCAACACTGTTTGCCGCCATATTTTAATCGAAAGGATTCAGTCGAATCCATACAGATAGGACAAGCGAACTTGTCGCTAGTACTCCAGCCAGAAAGCATCCCATATGCTGGAAAATCACTTATTGTCCATAATAAAGAAGCAAACATTCTGAAATTATTTTTCCTCGACACGTCGTAAGTAACAACGCCATCTATCCACAGTTTTTTCAGCTCATTAACTAAAGGTTGCAAATATACATCTATTCCGTTTTTGGGATTCTTTGGTCCAGGAACAATCACAGTTAAAAACATGTATGAATTCTTCATACACATCCACGGAGGTAAATTATAAGGTGTTACAATAACTGGCCATGTCGAATAAGGTTTTCCGAACGACGCAAAAGGCGCGAAACCATCCGTACACAAACCAAGTCGGACATTTCGTGATTCTTTAGCAAAATCGGGATAAACTTTATCAAAATGTTTCCACGCCTCGCCATCAGAAGGATGACATAAAATCCCTTCCTCTCGTTGTCGTTCATTGTGCCATCGCATGTGTTTTGCGGTAGCGCAAGATGCATATAACCTTTGTAATCTGGGTGTAAGTGGAAAATAATGCATACGAGTGAAAGGTACACCTTTTCCATTGGTTTTTGTAGACTTATATCTTTTTTTATTGCAGAATTTACAATTCGTAAGGTTTTGATCTTCCTTCCAATATATCATGCATCCACTTGGGCATGTGTCAATTTTTTCATACGGCAAACCAAATGCAGATACTTCCTTTTTTAATGAATACCAATTACATGCCAACACATTGTCAGGTGGAAGCATTTCTTTACACAGACTTAAAATCGCATTCATCATGTTTTCCGACGCATTGAATTCGGATTTTATACTGATTAACCTAGATGTAGCCAACAAGTGTGTCATTGTACAACCTTTATAAAGCGGTCGTTTCGATGCTTTTAACAAATCAAAAAACTTTTTAGCTTCCGAGTCAAGTTCTTCTGCTTCAGGTTCATCAGTCCACAAACTTGGACCGGCAGCATCATGGACCATTTCTGTCATTCTATCTTCCATACTATAGTCATCAAAATTAGCACCGATGGTTTCGGTTGCATCTTCAACTACCACTGTCGAATCATGCTTTGTCCCCGATTCACCGTGATATCTCCACACATAATAATTTGGCATAAAACCATAATTATGCAAGTGAAAAGTTATAGTTTCGTAATCTTGAAGTTTCATGCAATGACATTTCTTACACGGGCATCGAATTTCTATCATCTTTGTTTTATTACAAGACGCCGCTTTTAGAAATGCTTCCACGCCATTTCTAAAATGCAATGATATTGATCCTCTTTTCCATCCAGGCTCATACATCCAAGTTCGAACTTTCATATAATCCATCTTTTACTGCATAATTATAAATAAATTAAATTATATTTAATTTTAGGAAATTTAAAGTCCATAAAACAAAAAATAGGTCTATATTTGTAAATAAGTTTGAAAATGGTCTATATTTTATCAGAACTGTTAACAATGAAGTACTATTTGTGTTGATTGAGTCGCTATTTAATAATATGTCATTAGTAGTAATTTTGGAAGACTTGTCTAATTAAGAAAACTAGAAAAAAGATAATAGAAAATACAAAAGATAAGATGTTAAAATAAATATAAAATTTATCAAAAATATTGCAAGATACTTGCTAATATTGCAACATTTGATTTCCAACTTTCAATTTGTTCGACTTGCAAAATTTGCAGACAAAACATTGTTATCCCAATTTTGACCCAGTCAATAACTAATATCGTATCGGACTTTATATTAATTGTATTTTGCACCTCTACTACATGCTACAAGAGCGATTAGAGGTTTTGGGATATGTTGTTTAATATCAAACTGCCTAAGGACACAATTTAGATAGTATGGCTCTGCAACACCAAAGCATAGCAAAATCCTAGTATTCTAATGGGTATCTGTCACGAATGCCCGAGTATAGGTTCCACAAAGCCTAAATATCATGGTAAAATTAAATTATGGGAATATCTACGATTGCAAGTGTTGGTATAGGAAAGCAAAATAAACTTATTTCGCGCTTTGTCAGCTTATCAAGTTGCTTTCTCACCTTACTGGTGCATATGCCTGGTCACCACCTAATTGCATAATTTTGCACTTACAAGTACATGGTTGGGACTCATCATACAATGGATTGGGGGTAGCATTTGGAATCATTGGAAAGTTATCATATGTCTAAGCCTAAATACATAACATAATATAACTACGTATCATAAAAAAGTATGAATCAAATTAAAAATTACGATATTTTGAATAATTCATCACTATTAGTAGAGACAAACATCCTATTCTTTGTTTCACATATCTGCAAGAAGCAAGTCCAACATGCCTGTACAAGTATGATAAAAGGGCGACTCAATTTTAGAAAATTAGACAACTCAAAACAAGAAATTCGCATACCTAATTAGTAGTGGCAGTACAAAGAGACTGTAGCGGACTTCAAATCAGCAGTAGAAAATATCGCGTGGCAAGAGACTGTAGCGGACTTCAAATCAGCAGTAGAAAATATCGCGCAGGAGGCAAGGATGAGCCGACGATGCGGACCCAAATCAGCAGTAGAAAATATCGCGTAGGAGGCATCAGCAGTAGAAAATATCGCGTAGGAGGCAAGGACGAGCCGACGAGACTTCAAATCAGCAGTAGAAAATATCGCGTAGGAGGCAAGGATGAGCCGAGTATGCAGCGTAGGAGGCAAGGATGATGGAATAGCCGAGTACGCAGCGATGCTTATTTAGAAGGCGTTGATTTTAGAAACCCTAGTTTCTTTGGTACAGGCAATCGCAAAGTATTTTTTATTTAAAAACTGATTGTGTTTTGGGTTGAGGCATCGCAAAGTTTTTTTTATTTAAAAACCGATTTTAGGAATTATACCGTGAGTAACCCAACTAAAAAAAAAAGCGTAGAGACGGCGTGGGAAATTTCCTACGTCTTTCCTACGCCAACGTGTAATTGTATAAAATTAACGAAGGAGTGGAAATGGCGTAGGAGATTATCTACGCCTTTTCGACGGTATCATTTTACTGTAGACGATTTCCTACACCTTACTTACGCCACGATTTTTTTTCTACATGTTGAATTTGGCGTAGGAGAAGCATAGGAAATTTCCTTACGCCTTCTCTACGTCTTTACCTCTTTCTACCAGTTTCCTACGCCTAACCTACGCCCCGCCTTTTGGCGTAGGAAAGACGTCGGAAATTTTGTGTAGGAAACTGCAGTATTTTCTAGTAGTGACTGTTTCCACCAACTAATATGTGCTTAGCAACATGTTTCTAGATATAGGATATAATATATATAGGAATGTCATAATCTGTTCATTTGATTGTCGAGTGTTATTTGATGCACATAACACATTATGAAAAAATGTCAGGGTATAGGATACAGAGAGGGAGTGCTTAGTTTATCCTTCTTTAAACTAATAAAATATGACATGTAGCATGTAACAATAATATTTTTAGAGGTCGTGCTATGTTAGCTAAACTAGAATAATTGTTTGATATCAAGAATGAACAGTAAGATTTTAACACTCTCAAATTTTGGTTGGAAGGTGTTTCTTGATTATTAAATAGAGGGATATTAGTAGGAGTATGTGTTGGAATTGTGGATTATCTTCATCGGTCTAGTCTAGTAACAGAAAATTTATTATTTTACCGCATGGAAGCTTCAGTGTAAATGCCAACGCTTCATCTTCTTCCAATTATGATGGGAATTAAAATAATCGCCGAAGTGGGCGGTTGTTTTGTTGCATTAAATTAAGAAATGTTGGTTGGTATGGTTTGTTGGGGAGTTGCATGGTTGTGTTAAAAATAATTTGGTGGATTCTTTATCCATGAAGGGGGGCCTCTTTGATCTAGGTTGGGTAATAAGTTTTGTTTGTTTCAGTTCAAATTGATAGTGGTGTCATAATATAATGGTTGTTTAAGGATGATGATGGAGTAGTATCCACTACTGTTACTATTGATTGATAGTGTGCTGTTGAGTGGAGTTTGATTTTTGGAATGTTTCAAACCAGTGTGTTGTTGTTGTAGGGGTAGACGCATGCTATATTTGATGTTAACGATAGTGGCGACAAGTTTATACTGTTTTGATGATCAAAGTTGTTATGAGATTAGAACTGAGAGATCTTTGTGTTTGCACTGATTGTTTTGATGAGTGCTTTGTACAGATTGAAGTGCAGTAGTGACCTAAAATATATATATATATATATATATATATATATATATATATATATATATGACCCTGTTTCTAGTAACAAATTACACTGGTTAAAGAAGATAAAATTATTCTTTTCTCTTGAAGCGCACTCAAATACTTCAGGATAGTCAAGAGGCATGGTTAATGCGGATCGGGCCTGTCATTCATTTGAAACAAACGTATTTGATGATTTTTAAAAGATAGATATCGAAATACTAAAAAATAGTCACTTTTTGTAAATAAAATGTAAAATGGTCTCCCTAACATGTCCTGTTTAGAAATTGACACTTGCAAACATTTAGTTGGCCATCGTAAATTAAGTAACTGTAGAAATTTTTCGTCGAACCGAGAACGCTAAAAATTTTACTATAGTTTCTTAAATTCCTCTGGTGGATAATCAGCTTTTTTTCGCATAGCAATTAAAGAAAAAAAAATCCAAGAACACAAGGACAACTTGTGGAAGGATGAATTAAGCAGCCAAACTTAAGTGCCACATTGTAGGTGCGAAAATGATGGAAGGGTGAATGAAGGAAGGATGCTTTGTAATTGTGACTTGGGTAGCTGAGTTGAAGCTGCTGCATTAAATATGCTGAAGTGCTGTGTTGAAACAAAAACCATGCAGAAGGGCTTAAATAAAATGCATGATACCATAGCAAAAACATACTGGATTATCTTTTAAGTTGCTAGACTGAAGTGCTTGTACGTGTGGCCGAAGCAAACGTGAGAGTTGAAATGCATTACCATCTCTTTAGAAATAGCTGCACTAAATATGGGGAGAGA
Source organism: Allium cepa (assembly GCA_030765085.1). Lineage (NCBI taxonomy): Eukaryota > Viridiplantae > Streptophyta > Magnoliopsida > Asparagales > Amaryllidaceae > Allium > Allium cepa. The sequence continues at coordinate 951,177,523 of CM060937.1, forward strand.
TTGTAGAAGCATAGTAATGCAAAATGTCGTCAGAGGAGGGTTGTGATGTATTAAGCTGAGAATGATTTGTAACTGGAGTGAAACGTCATGAGCTGCAATATGAACAACAAATAATAGATGTGTCTGGATATTCTAAGTGCTTAGAATTGCAATGTTGGAATGTATTACATGATGAAATATGAACTGTATTTGAACTATGGCTTCAATATTGGGTGCTAAATCGGACTATCCTAGGATCATTGAAGCGATGAGCTATGATCAGATAGGCCACTCAAAAATGCACCATTTCTATAATAGTTCTGACATGTTTAATTGAAAATGACCAGTTATTGTACACCTTGCTTTCACTTATTAGTTGATTGCTTAATGTCTATCCCAATTTTAACTCCTTTATTGCAACAAATAGACCACCTAACAATGGATGTTGAAGTAATTTTTGTATTTCTTTATCAATTGCATCCAGATGAAAGTCACATCTATAGTCATAATCTTACTTTAAGAGTATATGTGCATAACATTCTATTTAATTATGTAGCTCTAATCGATTGCATATCTTTGTCTCGTTTGGTACAGGTGCGAAAAAAGTGGGATCTGGATATTGACTACAATTTTGAGGTGTAGATGAACTGCTTTTTGGTATGCGATATGTAGTTGTTCTTAGCTAAACATAGAGAAAAAATTGAGTGTGCTGAAAATACTTGTTCCTACTTTTTGGTATGTGTTGATATCAATATTAACAACTAATAAACTAAGTTTTTAAAAAATAAATAAGTTTCATAAAAATTAACTAAGTTTATAATAATATTGATGATAACGATAACAACAGCAATAATAATAATACCAATACTAATAAATTACTAAATTCATTAAGTTTCATAAAAAATAACTAAGTTTAGAACAACAATAAAAATAACAATAATAAAGTATTAACCAATTTAATTAAGTTTTATGAAATTTAACTAAATAATAATAATAATAATAATCATAATCATAAATTGAGTAAATTTATAAAAATTGAAAAGTTTATAAAATTAACTAAGTTTATAATAAAAAATTTGATAATTACTATGATGTCCCCATGTAAAGCTATACAAAAACCTTAGAGTCCGTCATCAGTTTTCCTCATCCATATCATGAAGGTTTTAATCATGGTAAGGTATTTTTAACCTTATGTATAAAGGTACATGTTTGATGTAATGTTAACATATATTTTTACCGATATTTACTGAGCTTGCTTTTATTTCATGGTATTTGTAGGTTTCAATTGTTGTGAAGCTGTTAACTTCGCATCAGGTGATTGGTTTTCCACCAGGTTCAGCGAAAGCTATGCACTTGCCAAAAATTGTCGCTACTTCCTCATGAACAACTCCTCAAAGAAGAAACAAACCTTCATCAGAAAATGTCAAAATTTGATCCAAAATGAACATGCACCTTCAGTTTAAGAATTGATGATTCCAAAAGTGTATCAAAGTTTCGTTCACCTAGCTAATGTGGTTTCAACACCAAAGTCGATGTTTGCTAGGCAAGAAAAGAACATAAATTTGGTCTGTTATTTATCTCATGTTGCACGCAAGTTAGGGAGCGACCAATAAGCCTTCACCTTGGTATTAAAGGCCACCTTATATTCTATTTTCTTACATTTTTTCTAAACATAAATGTACCTCATGCACAATTCTTGTTATTATTTCAGATTATGATACAATGAACTGTAGATGTGGTTCTGATCATCTAGTTATGGATTAACATTTTAGAAATGGAGGCGGTTTCACATGAATTTGCAAAAGAAGATATTATACTAAATGAGGTTAAAAAGCAAGCACATGAACTCGACAATGATATGTATTATCCTATTATGATATCAAGTTTGAAGCAGCTTTTTAGTTCAATGAACATGCTCAGAGTGATGAACATCCACTTACAATTGAATTACCTTCATCTTCAAGAGTATCCAAAAGTCATCTAGCCTGCGTAAACGTTGTTCAGTTTTAATGAGGCAATCACCCTTGGTTTTAAGTGAGGATGTCAGCCTTATTTTAACACTAAACCTTAGCTAATACCAAGGTAAATGTTTGCTCTACAAAAGCAGATAATATAATTGCTAATTGAACTTCAATTTGTAACTTAAAAAGTATACTAGATTTTGTTATTCTATTGTAAAATCACTTGTACATAATATATATATATATATATATATATATTATACCACTTTATTCTAAATATCAATAAAATGCAACTACTATTATATGTTATGTTGATCACATAGGCATCACAAGTGTTTTGGGTGGATATAAAGAAATTGGCAAGTTGAAACACCTACGAGAAGTTGGAAAAAACCGAATATGCCTTGGCTGACTGGGGAATTACTCTAGCCAGGTAAATGCAATGGGTGCTTGTATTTGTATTTTCAATCTTCTTGCTATTGCATCCTTGGAATGTTCTCAAGTCACATCATAAATCTTATAAATTGGGTTAAGTTTTAAGTACCGAACTGTTTTAACAGTTCTATATCAAGTAGATAACCAGCGAACTGAAGATGGATCGATAGTCTGCACTAAATCAAATTCTACTTTTTTCTTTCTTTGAACCATGGCTTCAGAAAGTACTATTGATTCGATCGGTACCAAATGGAATCTATTGATTATATCGTTAACATAGATTTCTAAATCTTTAAAACAGTGATTCCTACACCTTTTGTGGATCTAAAACCACTTCCGAACTAGCTATTTTATCAGGAAAACTAAGTAGATTTAAGCCGAACGTGCCTATATAACTCTCATATATGCATAATAACGATGACAGAAGTTCCGCTAGTAAAACAACTGAATTAGACTTTTCTGACTACTGCCGATTGAACCAATTTTCTACATCTACAATATAGTTTTTCTTTCAACATATAAATATTGTTGTATTGTGTATTTCAGCATTATACTTGTGATCTTTAAACAAAAAAGCAATAAATGATAATGAACATAAGTATACACTGGGATGAACTAAAATGGTTATGTGTTGTATTCGTTGCATCCTTTTTGCATCATCTGCATGTTCTAATCATGTCTATGAAATTCATTTAAACCCAATCAAACAGAAGCACAATGCAGAAAAACATTGTAGATCTCATTTATGGTCTATAGCTCTTTCTATACCTCCACAAAAGCCACTAGTACTTGCCAATTTTCAATTTTTGAGTGCATAGATTCCTGTTTTTGCGCCACTTGACAATGAAATCGCAATATAATAAGAGAACCGAGGGATATCTTAAACGTGTGATTTTCAAACTATGGCTATTTGAGCACGTCTTTTCTGAGTTCACTTATCCAATGTTAAGCCAGATAGCACATTGTACTTTATAACACTCCAAAAGTTTATCACAAGAACTACCAATAACCTATAGTTTTCATCAAAGTTTTATAATTATTTTCAAATTGTTCTGAATTTTCAAGAAGTACTACCAATGACCGAAGACATGCATGAAGAAAGGCTATGAGCAGTTCAAGTTCTTAGTGATGCATTTGGTACTTATAGACGTTAACTTTGAACTATGTCGTCTTTTGTTATCATGAAAATGTATTGAATTTGGTAACTCATGTATTGAACTTATTTTTTGTTAGTTGATACTTTATTTTGTTATCATGAATATGTGTTACATTTGCTGATTATTATATTTTTTTCATTCATACATTATTCAAATTGTTGTCTATTTAAAGAAGATTCATTTTGATTGTTATTATTAAAATGTAATAGTAGGGTGCATCAAATATATAGTAAAATAAAGCATAGCTCCAAAAAATTGTTATAACTATATGACATAAGTGCTATAAAAAGGTAATGCAATGTATGAGGTTACTATCAAAGGATAACAACAAATAAACGTTATTGTATCTACACATTCTATCGCGGTATATATATGTTGTAAATGGATGTTGAATATACTACAAAATCATGCTCCAAGATAGCGGTAATTGTGAGCTGCCGTCTTTATGTAACATAGCAGCTACTTTATGTTATGAAATCATGATCTTTTATGGCGGTTTTTTGTGTGTTATAAATTTGCAATTCTTTTTTATAACATGTCGATATATAGCGTTTATCAAACCATTATAGTTGTGTTTAATAGCGACTATATCCCACTATAAAAGATTATTTTTCTTGTAATGCAATCTAATAGCATTTCAAGATGTTATATCGTGATTGTAGATCAAATTCAACCAACCATAAAATTAAATCAATTCAAGTATATATAAATAAAATTAATATACTGTGGTGACCCCTTTTATTTTCACAGATAGATTTTTTTTTTACAAAAGGAATATATAATTAAATCCCATAATGTTAAGTTTGAATATTTAGAAAATTCACAAATTCTTTTCCTAAGATCCTGAATGACCAATATAATTATATCAGATCATGATTCACCTTAAAATAGCTCTACATATTTGATGATATGTTTGCTGCTTTTGTTTTGCATGGGATGAAATTTACAGCAGGCACAATGCATATGGGATTGGTAGTGCAAAGTACAGTGCACCTTTGCATTTTCTTTTCTTAATTTACTACTCTTTCTGCCTATAAATGTCTGTTATCATCTAAAGTAGTACTTAAGTGTTATTCTAAAAGTGTAACTGAGCTTTGGGTGAAGTTACTTTAGGGAAGTATAGTTGCTAGCATGAAAATATAAAACTGATTTCCTAATCACATTTTCATTTCAGGTTGAACAACTAAAAGTGCACTGCATTTTTCAGACAGGTTGGAAATGCAAACTGGTATGCTTGGAGTTTGTATTTCAAAACTTGGAGTTTTTACATCATTTTCTTTGAGCTGGAAACACTTGCACAACATGAACCGTGGTGAAGTAATTCCAGGCTATAAGGGTCTGACCTTTAACCATCTAGGCCGGTCATGTTCCCATACTTACAACTTTCAAAACCATATTTCTTATGTAAACAATTTATACAAACACTTTTCCTATCACAAGTTTGCTTCTATCATATAAAAGTTTTCCTGAGAATTTATTTCTCAGGCTTTCAACACAAAACACAAATATTTCCAAGTCCATTTCTTTTTAAAACCCTTTTTATTTTGAAATCAAATGCATAAATACGGGTCATACATTTTCTCAGAGATTATGCATCAACCAATATCTATTACAGGCCCTGCATAACCCACCTTATTCAAAACTTGCAAGCTTGTTTTGTTTTTCGGAAAATTCAGTTATACTTGACTGTTTTTAATTGCCACCATCAAATCACAAAATAATTTCAAACTAAAGAAATCAGGGACTGACATGCACACATATCATACTGATATGTTGTATCAGTTTTACTCAGTTCCTAAAAAGATGACCAGACATTTATAAGAACATCAACTAATTACTTGCCAACAGAAATCATTCAACAAAAGTTTAGCTAAATACATGCCATAATCCAAGCACTCAGAAACCTCTCCTTACAATTTACTTTAACTACTAATGATAACCAGACCCTTCACTACAAGCATCTGCAAATACAAAGCAAAGTTTCTCTTATTTATACTAGCAGCTAGTGCCTCCTTCATCCATCAAGTCAACCTTAATTACCTGCATGCAATTCACTGAGCTGCCCCATTTAATTGAGACACCCAGGTGATTGCAAAGGCAACCAAAAGGGTCAGTTTACACTGGTATGAACATTAATAAATTTTATATACCTGTTTACGAATCTTATGAACCTATAGCACTTGCATAATCTGGAAGTTTATGAATTATGCACACCAGTAAAAAAAAAATTTGCCAGATAACTTCAAGGATTCAAACATTCATTCAACAAGTAACCAACAACAAATTTTCAGCAAGCCATGCATCATTCATAACTTCATTTTTCTTTTTCTTTTTTATATAAATATACCCAGGTTTTGTTCTCCCAACTTCTCCCAATATTTCCATCAGGTCACCATAATAAACCTTGTTTAATTTATATCCCTGTCCAGATATTTATAACCCAGAGATTTAAATCTCATACCCCATTTTATTTTTATGGTCCAAGTCCCCCTGTCAAATGAACACAAGTATGCATTGTGGAGGAATCACCCAGATTGTTTTATTTATTCCAACACACAAAGGCCTCAGGGTGCACTTGCACCATGCATATACTTCCTCCCACCTGAGGCAAGCAGATCATTGACTAACCCTAAATGACCAATTTAATTTTCTTTCACTTATTATAGGGTCTGTTTATTTAATAAGTTTCCCCCTCCAGTTTCTGCTTAATTCATTAAACACCTGTTTATGGGTTTAATCACGAAACCCTCAATTCATCCATGTTTCAGAAAACATAATTACTTTCTAGTTCAATCCCTTGTTTTCCATTTATTTTCCTTACTGCAGAAATTTGCAGCAGGTTTTCCAAAACATTTTAAACATCATGATCCTACTATATTAAAGAAAAGAATATGGACAGAGGTATTTGTTAAGAAAATTTACCAAAAACCCAGAAAACCTCCTATCTTATTATTTAGAAAATAAACATGAGCCAGATCTCTTTCTTGCTGCCTATGTCCTAAATAATTTAAATCCATACTTGACAATAATAAGAACAGAATTAAAAATGCTCAAAACATTTTAGCTTGGAAAACTGACATACAAAACTCCAAATAGAAATGCACATACAAACATCCATCTCATCCATAATAAACCACTTCAGAGATTTAAATAATTTTTATAATACTTTAGGCTGCCTACCAGAGGTCTTAATGCCATTGCATAAAATAGATTAATGCTCACCTAGTATTTTCTTTTACTATCTTGCTCCTCTACTCAGCAAATCCCTTCAGAGCTGCTTACCATATTTCTCCTATTTTATTTTTGTTTTATCTTTTTTTTTCTTTCTGAGATGATAATGGTCGTGATGGTGTACAGGTTTTATAAAGCTATTTTAGGGTTTAAGGAAATGGGTAATTCCTTTGATACCCCTTTATTTTTCATGCACAGATTATACTTATGTATGATCCTCAATTGGAATTACACTCACTTGATTTCCTTTAGTAGTTTTTTCGGGATTCCAGCACTTTAATTACTGCATGCTATTTCCATGATCTCATTCTATTCATGCCATATGCATGTGACCTTTGCTTATTTTATTTTCTGCTCAGTTTTTAAAGAAACTTTAATCTTTTTGCATTTTCTACTTAGCCTTCTTTTCTGATACAATCATGTACACTGTCATATACATTTAGGTGATGTAAAAATTATTCATACTATATTGTTTTTATTCCTTCCTTTAAAACAGCAACTCCTTTTTACACACAAGATTATTTGTTTTTCTTTTCTAGCAGCATGATTATATAAGTCATTTGAAACTTCATAAAATTTCCATTGTATTTTGCTTTTTAAATTAAATAGAAAATTTCCCTACATATTAAATACATGTGCTTATATAATTGTTTAGACATGGAACTATATTTGTTTCAAGTCCCAATTTTGATCACCTTAACTCCTTGCATCTTTATCAAACAGAAACTCCTATGCACATTTTTATTTACTAACAAGCTTTTCTGTTTTGATGCATCTTTTTTTTATTTTTATTTTAGGGTCATTACATACCCTCCCCCTTAAAGGAATTATGTCCCCATAATTTATTTTAATTTCTCCAAAAAAATACTAATCCATAGTCTGTTTTAATTCCATAACCCCATACTCACATTTTATGAAAGCAAGCAATGCATAAGAATATTCAAAAAATCATCATAAATTACTTAAACATACCTCTCCAACAGTAAACAAATTGGGGGTATTTAGCCCTCGTTTTGTCCTCCACCTCCCATGTACAATCATTGGTGTCCAAACTCCATTGAATTTTTACTAGTTTGATCACCTTGTTCCTCAACTTTTTCTGTTCCTTGGCAATTATCCCTACTGGTTCATTTGCATAGACCAAATTCTTTTGGATTTGAATTTGAGTAGATGACTCCAGAATTGCTCCTTCATCATGCACCCATTTTGTCAATTGAGAAACATGAAACACTGGATGCACACCACTCAACTCCTCAGGTAACTTAAGTTTGTAGGCCATAGCACCAATTCTCTGCATAATTTCATATGGTCCTACAAATCTTGGTGATAGCTTACCAGATTTCCCAAATCTGAACACCTTTCTCATTGGTGATACCTTCAGAAAAACATACTCTCCTACCTTAAACTCCATTGGCTTTCTCCTTTTATCTGCATAAGACTTTTGTCTTGATTGTGCTGTCTTCATCCTATGTCTAATTAACTCAATCATGTTGGAGGTTTCTTTAAATGATCTGGTCCTAGTAGTATACCCTCTCCCATATCCAGCCAACAGGCAGGAGATATGCAGGGTCTCCCATACAAGGCTTCAAAGGGAGCCATCCCTATTGTTGACTGGTAGCTATTGTTATATGTGAACTCTGCCAAATGAATGCGATCCTCCCAATTACCCCCAAAGTCAAGCACACATGCTCTCAACAGATCCTCCAATATTTTGTTTACTACCTCTGTCTACCCATCACTTTGAGGATGGTAGGCAGTGCTTAAGCATAGTTGAGTTCCCATTGCTTCTTGGAAGCTCTCCCAAAATCTTGAGGTGAACAAAGTGTCTCTATCACTTACAATGGTCTTGGGTATACCATGTAGCCTTACTACTTCCTTAATAAATAATTGTGCAAGCCTAGTTGCATTTCTATCTGACTTGACAGGGACAAAGTGAGCTGATTTGGTTAGTCTATCAACAATTACCCATATACTATCATTTCCTTTCTTAGTTCTAGGCAAACCATCCACAAAATCCATGGAAATACTTTCCCATTTCCACTGAGGTACCTCCAAAGGTTGCAACATGCCAGAAGGCTTTTGGTGGTCTGCTTTAATCTGTTGACAGGTGAAACACTTTGCCACATATCTTGCCACTGCTTGTTTCATTCCTGGCCACCAGTAGCTTCTTTTTAAATCATGATACATTTTAGTACCACCAGGGCGTATGGTATACCTGGTTTTGTGATGCTCATTCATGATTTCTTCCTTCAACTCTGCAATGTCTGGTACACACAACTTATCATTCTTCCTCAAATACCCCTTGTGATCTATTTTAAAAAATTTCAACTCAATGTTGCTAAGTAACATTTCCTTCTTCTCCTTCAAATTTTTATCTTGGTCTTGCATGCCACCAATTTTCTCCACTAGATTAGATCTTACTGTAATCAATCCTAGTGTACCATATTCTACCATGTCATCATGCTCTCTAAAATTCTTTTCATTCTTGCTATATATATCTGCCTCCCCAAGCATTACAAGGTTTTTAAATTCTTCAATCATTAGGCTTGCTAATCTAACATGATGTCTACTCAAGGCATCTGCCACCCTATTGGCTTTTCCAGGGGTGTATAAAATATCTAGATCATATGCAGCTAGAAATTCCATCCACCTTGCTTGTATCATATTCAAATCTTTTTGAGAAAATAAATACTTCAATGCTTGATGGTCTGTGAATAATTCAAATTTTGCTCCAAGCAAATAATGCCTCCAAAGTTTTAATGCAAACACTATTGCAGCTAATTCTAGATCATGAGTTGCATATTTGGTTTCATTGGGTTTAAGCTGTCTTGATGCATATGCCACCACCTTGCCATGTTGCATAAGCACTGCACCTAACCCAGACCCACTAGCATCAGTATATACAACCATTCCTTCATTTGCTTCTAGAATTTGCAAGACAGGAGCTTCCACCAGTGCTTGTTTCAATTTCTCAAAAGCTTGTTCACACTGCTCAGTCCACACATATGGTTGGTTCTTCTTTGTCAACTTGGTCATTGGTGTGGCTATTCTTGAAAAATCCTTGATGAACCTTCTATAGTACCCTGCCAGTCCTAAGAATGATCTTACTTCAGTCACTGTTCTGGGTCTACTCCATGATTGAACTGCAATCACTTTGCTTGGATCCACACTTACCCCTTGCTGTGACACTATGTGTCCTAAGAATTTTACTTCATGTTGCCAAAATGTACATTTTGAATATTTGGCTTTTAATTCATGTTCTCTAAGTCTGGATAATACTAGGTGTAGATGCATAGCATGATCATTTTCTATCTTTGAGTAAATTAATATGTCATTTATAAATACTAGAACAAATTTATCCAAAATGTCTCTAAAAATTCTATTCATCAAATCTACAAAATAGGAGGGAGCATTGGTGAAGCCAAATGGCATTACTAAAAATTCATATAGGCCATATCTTGTGTTAAAGGCTGTGTACTCAATGCTTTCCTCTGCAACTTTCATTTGGTGAAATCCAGAGGCTAAATCTAACCTTGAAAATATTTTAGCTCCATGCAATTGATCAAATAGATCATCTATTCTAGGCAGTGGGTACTTATTTTTAATGGTTACTTTGTTTAAATCCCTATAGTCTACACTCAACCTCATTGTTCCATCATGTTTCTTGACAAAGAGCACTGGGGAACCCCAACTGGAACTACTTGATCTTATGAATCCTTTATCTTCTAATTCTTCTAGTTGATGTTTTAATTCTACTAACTCTTTTGGACCCATCCTATAGGGTTTCTTAATGATTGGATTTGTTCCTGGCATTAACTTTATTTTGAATTCAACTGGTCTATTCTGAGGAATTCCTCTCACCTCTCCAAACACATCTATGTATTCATTAACTACTGGAATTTCCTCTATTTTTAATTCCTTTTGAATTTCGTTTATACTCCAAATTTTATTAAAACATGTGTTCTTTGCTATTTCACTTAGAACTGTAATTCTTTTGCCTTCATTTGTCTCCAAAGAAATAGTAAGGTTTTCTAAATTTAAAATTGCTTTATTTTTCATTAGCCAATCTACCCCCAAAATAATCCCAATACCAGGATAATTTAAAGTATATAGATCTGAATCAAAGCCATAACCCCCTATGATTAATTTCAGACCCATACACTTCATCCCTAATATACAATGACTCCCTATGGGGCTGTGTACAGTTAAGGGTTGTTCAATAGAAACACAAGCAAGTGCTAACTTCTTTACAATTTCCAAAGATATTAGTGAATGTGAGGCACCAGTGTCATATACTACTGATATTGGTTGGGTATTGATTAGAATTATACCTTCAAGTTGCCCAACATTCCAGTGGTGTTTGTTGCCAAAGCTCCTACCCTTGCTTTTTTCTTATGAGTCTCTGGGCAGTCCTTCTTTAAATGTCCTATCTTCCCACAGTTATAGCAGCTTCCTTTAGGTATTTTGGGGTCAGGGCATTGGTTACTGTAATGTCCAGCTTTTCCACAATTAAAACAATGAGTGAATTTCTTGCTTTCAGGTGCTATTGCTCCTTCCCCTTTCTTAACTCCTTTACTTGCATTTCTCTTGTCATAAGGTTGCACTTTGTTCTGACCTCCCTTCTTCTTATTGAGCTTCATGTTCCTGAATTTCTCTCTTATGGTATCATGTTGCTCAAAAGAGAGAGTTAGATCAATCACTTGATTAAAGGTTTTATTTTTGTATGGCAACATTGCCCTGGATAGATTGGGGTTCAAGCCTTGAATGTATCTTGCATTATTTGCTTCTGCATTCCCTATCAACACCATTCCATACTTGGACAATGCTTCAAACTTCTGAGTATACTCATTTACACTCATGCTTCCTTGCCTTAATCTAATAAAGTCTTCAAGCAGTGTGGCTTTGGCAGATGCTGGGATAAATCTGGCCTCAAGCATGTCCTTGAAATCATTCCAAGTAATGTTATTCTCTGGCCTTCCTACTATCACAACTTCCCACCAATCCAGTGCAACCCCCTTCAATTTCCTTGAAGTTATCTGTCTTTTCCTTTGGTCATTGATTTGCATATCTGTAAAGACCCTTTCCATAGTCCTTATCCACATTTGAACACCCATAGCTCCTTCAATGCCTTCAAAATCCTTTCCTCCCAAATTGGTACAAGTCTTAAGCAGTTTGGAGAGCTCCTCATGAGGATTGTCTTGCCTTGGTGCCATTCCATCCCTCAAAGCCCTCACAAAATCCTCCATGCTTATCACATGTGGCTCACATGATGGTCCTGCGCCTGTGTGATGTCTTGGTCCTACCATAATGCTATAGATATAATTTTTAAGTTAGTTTATTTACCCCTATTATTTTTAATATCTTTACCTTGTAATTTATTTTATTTAGGTGTACCCTGTACATGTACCTCAAGCATACATTTCATTCAGTCATACAAAAGCATCCAACCCTAAGAATTCAATCAATGCATTCAATCATCCATATGCATACAATAATGTTTACTATGTTATTTTAAAACATAGCTCTGATACCAACTGTGGTGACCCCTTGTATTTTCACAGATAGATTTTTTTTTACAAAAGGAATATATAATTAAATCCCATAATGTTAAGTTTGAATATTTAGAAAATTCATAGATTCTTTTCCCAAGATCCTGAATGACCAATATAATTATATCAGTTCATGATTCACCTTAAAATAGCTCTACATATTTGATGATATGTTTGCTGCTTTTGTTTTGCATGGGATGAAATTTACAGCAGGCACAATGCATATGGGATTGGTGCAAAGTACAGTGCGCCTTTGCATTTTCTTTTCTTAATTTACTACTCTTTCTGCCTATAAATGTCTGTTATCACCTAAAGTAGTACTTAAGTGTTATTCTAAAAGTGTAACTGAGCTTTGGGTGAAGTTACTTTAGGGAAGTACAGTTGCTAGCATGAAAATATAAAACTGATTTCCTAATCACATTTTCATTTCAGGTTGAATAACTAAAAGTGCACTGCATTTTTCAGACATGTTGAAAATGCAAACTGGTATGCTTGGAGTTTGTATTTCAAAACTTGGAGTTTTTACATCATTTTCTTCGAGCTGGAAACACTTGCACAACATGAACTGTGGTGAAGTAATTCCAGGCTATAAGGGTCTGACCTTTAACCATCTAGGCCGGTCATGTTCCAATACTTACAACTTTCAAAACCATATTTCTTATGTAAACAATTTATACAAACACTTTTCCTATCACAAGTTTGTTGAATATGCGCTTATATGTTTTTGTTTGATGATAATAAACATATATATTCATTTAAATGTATTTGGTAATGTACTATTTTGTTTTTCATAGATTAAATAAATATTTGTTGAATAAAATAAATTACACAGAATTTGAATTTGAATTCAAACAGAACAAGTTACACAGATTTTGAATTCAAACGAATATTTTATTCAAACTAATATTTATTACAATTTTAAATAGTACAATTTCATGCTCTCACTATACATATACATTTTTGATTACAATCACATCACATTTCACATTTACAGTTAACCTCACTACATATCACTCACACTCGTATTTTGTCTTCAACTGCATTCCGGTTTGAATCCAGCATTTGAGTAATCTGCAAAAATATTTTCAAACGCAGTAAAATTGAAAGAGAAATATTTTTTAAATTTGAAAGAAACGATGATTTTGAAAACATTGTTTGCCTCAGTTATTTGGGTTGTTCGTCATCATTTTTGACTGTGCAATATCTGTGCATATCAGTATTTTTATCAGGGACAGGTAACTATAAGTGGCTGCAGTACACACGTGTACATTCGTATACGTGTGCACTGCCTCGCCAACTCGTGTACAAAAAATCAAACAAAAGCACAGAAATCAAAAACAAGGTCAAACCCAAGATAGGTTCAACTCAAGGCAAATAGACAAAGCAATTGACTACAAACAGTTCAAGACTAAAGCCACTAACAAATGCAACAGCAACATGCTTGAAGACTCCAGCACGACCAAGTATAGAGTGTACAAATGCAAATGTCCAAACAACAACATGAAGTGAATCAAGTTCAAGCCACAAGTGTACATGAATACAACTCGACTGCAACAGTACATTCATGAAGACTGCAAGAACATGAACATAGAGCAACAATGAAACTGACTCAAAGCACAAAAGTGCAACAGTGAAGTGACAAATGTTCAGTGGTGAAGCAACAGAGATCAGAGACCAAGTTGCAACAAAGTTCAAAAGTGCATCAAAGGCAGTTCAATGTGGATAGCAACAGCAAAAAGGGACTGAAACAAACATGTATGCAGCATCAAGTCAAAGTATGCAACTACGTGACATTAATGCAAACTATAGATACAAAGAACAAAGAGCATGCATGAAGAACCAGAATATAAGTACAGGAGGCAGCTCAATAAAAACATGCTCAGGTCAGAGACAACACAGTGAAAGTTCACAAGTGCAGACACATAGAGCAGTCATAATGAAACTGCAGTGAAGCTACTGAAGGCAACATGAAGAAATGTACATGCACCAGTGATGAAAGCTACAAGATACACAAGTTTAGTTCATATACCAGTGATACAAATGCAACACAGTGGGAACAACAATGAATATTGCAACATGACCAAATGTCAAAACTGCATCAATCACAAATGCAATGCAAGTGGAGTAATGGGTGAACAGAACACCATGATATTCAGTTCAATGAATACTGTAACAACAAACCCAACCAAGACAAGTATTGCAGTAATGAATGCATCAAATATACAACATCAAAGTGCAACAGAATGGATGCAGCAATATCAGTTGAAACAAATGTAGAACTGACAAATGTATCAACTCAACTACAGCCAGTGCAGACATGAACAGAAGTTCTGAATCAAAAATGAAGACACCAAGTAAACAAACTCAAGATTACAGGGCAGTGGACAGTACAAGCTTGCAGAATGCAAATGGACTCGACCAAGTATACAAGTGCTACAAGCAGCAATATGCAACTGCAGGTGAACAAATATGCATATACCAGTGATGCAACTTTAGCCAAATCATTTACAACATGTGCACAGCAAAGACAAATGAGTGCAACAAAGAAGCTATGGTACTATGCAAATACATAGCAGTACCAAGTGACAGTAAAGATGGCCAGAGATGAAGACAGGGGCAAACATAAGATGGCCGAAGCAGTTAAGTCAGAATTTTCGAAAATAGGATGCTAAAGTCAAGTCAGAGAATTCAACAAAAATATTAATCTTTGAAATAGTCAGCAAAATTAAAAAGGGAAAGTTTCTGTTTTTTATACAAGAAGGATCGAACGTTCTCAAAACAAAGCCGTATGAATCAAGTAAGTAACGAATGCATTAGGAAAGTCGTGTGCATCACGAAAGTGAATTTTAGGAAAGTATCGAGTTAATTAGTGTAATCGAATTCATATAAATTCAACCCGAAGGTATCATCATCAAGCAAGTGCTTCAATTCACAATCGAACTATCAATCGCAATCCAAACCTATCATCATCGGCATCGAAAAAGAGCAAGCAATCAAACAAGCAACAAAAGAAACAACATACCAAAGAGTCGATTGCTGAAGTAAGACAGAGAAGGACCAAATAGTCATCAACGAATAGAAGAAACCGAAGCCGAACCCTAGTTTCTCAAATCAAGAGAACGAGCAAGCCGAGCAACGCAATATCAAAGTCAACCAAATCATTAGAGAACGAGCGTGAGCAACATCAGAGGAATCGAATATTGAAAAGCCCCAATTATGGATCGCAAGCCCTAATTTCAGAACGAACAAAACAACAAGAGGCCGCCATTTTTCTTCTCAAAAGACAGTGGATCGGGTTAAAGATAAAGGGGCCGGCCTTGTTTATTTTCAAAGGGGTTTTATTGATTTAGTTTTAATTTTATAATAGGGTTTTTAGTTTTTAATTTGAGAAAAAATTAGGGATTCTAGTTTATATTTTAATTTTTTCTCCGGTGTTATTTTTGAAATTGTTTTTTCTTTTCGAGTCGAAGAATCTGTAAATCACCACATAGGGTTTAGGTAGTGTAAGATTGTCTATTTAGAATTAGTTTAGTGAGCAGGGAGTGCGAGTTTGCAAAGCTCTATAGGCGGGAGCAGTGTTTGCGAGTGAGCGAAACTCTATAGGCGGGAGCAGGGTGTGCGAGTCTAGTAGAGTGTTTGTGAGCGGGAGCAAAAGGGTCTGCGAGTCTAGTAGAGTGTTTGTAAGCGTGATACTGTTTAATTCTAATAGAAATCTGGGAATGCAGCAGTAGGCAGGGGTTGCCGAAGCTGGGTAAATTTTGTGTGTGATTTACTTTTCAGCATATTTATTTCTGCAATTATATTTCTGTGTTTAATTTGAGAAAATTTGCTATAACCCTATTCACCCCCCTCTAGGGTTAATCTAGATCCTACAAGTGGTATCAGAGCCCGGTATATTTTTTATTTAACTCTAGAGTCATGAATCCATCAAATAATGCTTTTTCTGAGGGGCAATATATCGTTAGGCCACCCATGTTTAACGGGAACGATTATGCTTATTGGAAAGTTAGGATGAGTATTTACCTTAGTTCCGTTGATTATGATGTTTGGGATATTATTGAAACTGGCTATAAACCTCCCACTATAATCGTTGGTGATACTGAGATTCCTAAACCTAAGGATAGGTGGGATGCTAACGATAAGAGATTGAAAACGACAAATGCTAAAGCCATGAATGCTTTGATATGTGCTCTTGATAAAAATGAATTTAATAGAATTTCTCATTGTACAACAGCACAGGAAATTTGGCACACTTTGGAGGTGACACACGAAGGAACTTCTCAAGTCAAGGAGTCTCGTCTAGCCCTATTCAGCAATGAATACGAGAACTTTGTGATGGACAAAGGCGAGAGCATAAAGGACATGTTTGGACGCTTTTCAACTTTGGTGTACAACGCTAGAGCACTTGGGAAGGTATTTACTGAGGTAGAGCTTGTGCGGAAGATACTACGAGTCTTACCAATGAACTTTGAGGCAAAAGTCACGGCAATCCAAGAATCGAAAGATCTGAGTAAGCTAAGCATGGAGGAGTTGATTGGAAACTTGATGACATATGAGCTTGAGCTAAAAGCAAAGGAAGAGCGCAACAACTCCGAACCAAAGAAGAAGACGAGTGCCTTAAAGTGCAAAGAAGAAAGCGATGAAGAAGATCCAATTGAAGAGCTTGCAATGGCTGTCAATAATCTTAGAAGATGGTCTAGATTCAAGCCACGCAAGAAGAAAACAAAGGGCAATAGGTCAAAAGATTCCGAAAATTCTGATAATGAACTGACGTGTTATAACTGCAACAAGCCTGGCCACATCAAACCAAAATGCCCACTTCTCAAAAACAACAAAGGAAAGAAAAAGGCGAAGAAGGTATTTGCAGCGACTTGGGATGATGAAGAAGGAGAAGAAGCTTCGGATAGCAGCTCAGAGGAGGCTAACTTGTGTCTTATGGCGAAATCAGATTCAGATTCAAGCTCAGAGGAATCTAGTGAGGAAGGTGAGTATTCCTATAGGGATCTTGTTTTTATGTGTTCTGATCTTACTAAAGTAGTTGATGCTCTTGAATCTAAAATTGAAAAACTGAAAACTGATAGGAAAGAACTTGCTCGTAAAAATTTTAGGTTAGAAACTGAACTTGAAAATATTCAAAACCTAGAATGTAAAAGATGTAAAGTTTTAGATTCAGAATTGACAAAACTTAAGAATAACTCTGAGAATCTTGAAAAAGAAAACTTGAATCTTAAGGAAACCATCGACACTAGAAAAAAGGATTTTATAAATCGATGCACCTCACTTGTCACTGAAAATACAACACTAAAAACCAAAGTCCAAAATCTTGAGAAATCTTTGAATAACTTTTCAAGAGGCGAAAAATCTTTCAACATGCTATTGGGAAATCAAATTTTTGCTAACAACAGAAAAGGACTTGGTTTTGGAAAAACACAAGCTGAGGATAATGCAAAAGGGAAAAGTGTCTTTGATAAATGTGAAATAATTGGACATCATGTTGAAAATTGTAGTCATAGGAACAAGAATACAAAATTTATACAAGCTTGGGTTCCTAAGAATTCTACAAACAAATTTCATGTCTATGGGAACAAGAATAAAAGGACTAAACAAGTTTGGGTTCCAAAGGGTTAGTTTATTCACAATGCTTCTGCCACTAACAATCATGGACCTAGAAATAGGTCACAAAAATCTTTCATCGTGTAGGTGTGGTGGCAAGCTAAGGAACAACAACGGTGTTCTCTGGATTTTGGCTGTTCCAGAAACACAACGGGCAACAAAGCAAAGTTCCTTAGCCTAATATAAAGGTGACAGAATCACAATAGGCAATCACGAGAAATTATCGTAAAGGTAAAACAGGTGAAGGTATATTAAATGTGATAATCTGCACCATATTCTGAATTAAATCAGCCAAAATTGTGATAATGATGTGATGTCTTTAATTCTGACTTATTGATATGTTTTTTCTTTTGACTTGTTCTTACTTTGATTTGTGCTCAAAATTAGACCAACCATCCTTTCATCATTGAACTTAATATGTTTGGTCAAATTATGATGTTGATTGATTACTGTCTACTCATGCTACACGTAGATATATTTTGACATTTTGGTCACTACTTGTAAATTTGCACGATTTCAAATTTCATGTGAAAGGTGTTAACTAGGATTTTAAGAAATTGTTGAAACTTCAAGAAATTGTTTTTGAAATAATTATGATGTTGACTGACTGTTGATTACTCATGAATATAATTGTTTATCCTATGCTTTCTGAAATTAACACCATGATATTTGGTTGAGTGTGAACATGGCTTCAATTCAAAATCCAAAGAATGTCATTTAAATTGTTGCTAAAATTGAGTTTGAAATTTTTGATGGACACTTCATGTCTGGTTTACCAAATCCAGTTAGTGATATTTTGGATTGAAAAAGAAATTCAGATGCAGTTCATACTGGTAATCTAGTTGATAGAAAACTTACGAGTTGAACGTGATTAATTTTTGAAACATTCATTTGCTGCATCGTTTTTTTCAAAGAAAATATCTGCATATTTTTCACTTGAAATAATTTTTCATTTAGCAGAATTTTTTTTCTCATATAACCCCTTCGAGAAAATAATTGTTTGACCATATTTTTTTATTTGATTTTAAATGACAAATTTTGACTAATCCGACTCTCTACTAATTATCAAAGAGATAAATAGTGATTGAAAAAGTGATGAGTGTTGATATTTAACATACATTACTCAAGAGGGTATATTTGGAAAATTTCTTTAGGAATTAAAACAAGAATTATAAAACTTTTTGTTGGGTAAAGATTCCATGACCATTTCTATATCTAACATTATTTCTATCGACCATGGTTTATCAAATATTCAATATAGTGTGTCGATATGTGATACTATAATCAGGAATCATTTGTTTTTCATGTCATATTTTTTAAGAAATAAATAAATATCCAAAGTATTCACTCTCATTTAAAAGTCCTCACGGTTATGCATGGGTGAATTACTAGGATTTTTGATCATGTGCTTCCATGCTCATTTAAAAGTCCTTACGGTTATGCATGTATGGAACACATATCAAAATTAAATTGTTAAATAGACAAGTTGATTCTAATCCCATTTAAAAGTCCTCACGGTCATGCGTGGTTAGAAGATACTTGATTTCATTTTTTAAAATTAAATTCGAATACTACTAATCTCATTTAAAAGTCCTAATGGTTATGCATGATTAGTAGATATTCAAATTCCTGATAGAAATGTACCACAAGAAGATTCAACTGTATGATTTTATATGAACATCATATCCATCATTTCTAGAAGTGGAATATGCGCCTAACAAGGGTAATTATGGTTTTTGTTTGATTCTTATTGAAGTTTACTATTTATATTCAATTTGAGTTTAATGTTGGATTAATATCGATCACTTTATCTCTATTTTTCTCTCACACTATTATTCTTTTGCTGATAACAAAAGGGGGAGAGAAAAGTTAAGATTTTGTCAAATAGAATCAAGCAAAAGTCAAATAATTTTTCCATATGCATCTAGGCTCATTTGAATATATTTCTATTTGTATGCATATATGTAGGGGGAGCATCATGAGAGGAAGCATTTAAATAGGGGGAGCAAATTAGAGTATATAATTGGTCAAATACATTTAACACGGTCAAAATCTTAAATATATGTTTGTTATCATCAAAAGGGGGAGATTGTTGAATATGCGCTTATATGTTTTTGTTTGATGATAATAAACATATATATTCATTTAAATGTATTTGGTAATGTACTATTTTGTTTTTCATAGATTAAATAAATATTTGTTGAATAAAATAAATTACACAGAATTTGAATTTGAATTCAAACAGAACAAGTTACACAGATTTTGAATTCAAACGAATATTTTATTCAAACTAATATTTATTACAATTTTAAATAGTACAATTTCATGCTCTCACTATACATATACATTTTTTATTACAATCACATCACATTTCACATTTACAATTAACCTCACTACATATCACTCACACTCGTATTTTGTCTTCAACTGCATTCCGGTTTGAATCCAGCATCTGAGTAATCTGCAAAAATATTTTCAAACGCGGTAAAATTGAAAGAGAAATATTTTTGAAATTTGAAAGAAACGATGATTTTGAAAACATTGTTTGCCTCAGTTATTTGGGTTGTTCGTCATCATTTTTGACTGTGCAATATCTGTGCATATCAGTATTTTTATCAGGGACAGGTAACTATAAGTGGCTGCAGCACACACGTGTACATTCGTATACGTGTGCACTGCCTCGCCAACTCGTGTACAAAAAATCAAACAAAAGCACAGAAATCAAAAACAAGGTCAAACCCAAGATACGTTCAACTCAAGGCAAATAGACAAAGCAATTGACTACAAACAGTTCAAGACTAAAGCCACTAACAAATGCAACAGCAACATGCTTGAAGACTCCAGCACGGCCAAGTATGGAGTGTACAAATGCAAATGTCCAAACAACAACATGAAGTGAATCAAGTTCAAGCCACAAGTGTACATGAATACAACTCGACTGCAACAGTACAGTCATGAAGACTGCAAGAACATGAACATAGAGCAACAATGAAACTGACTCAAAGCACAAAAGTGCAACAGTGAAGTGACAAATGTTCAGTGGTGAAGCAACAGAGATCAGAGACCAAGTTGCAACAAAGTTCAAAAGTGCATCAAAGGCAGTTCAATGTGGATAGCAACAGCAAAAAGGGACTGAAACAAACATGTATGCAGCATCAAGTCAAAGTATGCAACTACGTGACATTAATGCAAACTATAGATACAAAGAACAAAGAGCATGCATGAAGAACCAGAATATAAGTACAGGAGGCAGCTCAATAAAAACATGCTCAGGTCAGAGACAACACAGTGAAAGTTCACAAGTGCAGACACATAGAGCAGTCATAATGAAACTGCAGTGAAGCTACTGAAGGCAACATGAAGAAATGTACATGCACCAGTGATGAAAGCTACAAGATACACAAGTTTAGTTCATATACCAGTGATACAAATGCAACACAGTGGGAACAACAATGAATATTGCAACATGACCAAATGTCAAAACTGCATCAATCACAAATGCAATGCAAGTGGAGTAATGGGTGAACAGAACACCATGATATTCAGTTCAATGAATACTGTAACAACAAACCCAACCAAGACAAGTATTGCAGTAATGAATGCATCAAATATACAACATCAAAGTGCAACAGAATGGATGCAGCAATATCAGTTGAAACAAATGTAGAACTGACAAATGTATCAACTCAACTACAGCCAGTGCAGACATGAACAGAAGTTCTGAATCAAAAATGAAGACACCAAGTAAACAAACTCAAGATTACAGGGCAGTGGACAGTACAAGCTTGCAGAATGCAAATGGACTCGACCAAGTATACAAGTGCTACAAGCAGCAATATGCAACTGCAGGTGAACAAATATGCATATACCAGTGATGCAACTTTAGCCAAATCATTTACAACATGTGCACAGCAAAGACAAATGAGTGCAACAAAGAAGCTACGGTACTATGCAAATACATGGCAGTACCAAGTGACAGTAAAGATGGATGAAGACAGGGGCAAACACAAGATGGCCGAAGCAGTTAAGTCAGAATTTTCGAAAATAGGATGCTAAAGTCAAGTCAGAGAATTCAACAAAAATATTAATCTTTGAAATAGTCAGCAAAATTAAAAAGGGAAAGTTTCTGTTTTTTATACAAGAAGGATCGAACATTCTCAAAACAAAGCCGTATGAATCAAGTAAGTAACGAATGCATTAGGAAAGTCGTGTGCATCACGAAAGTGAATTTCAGGAAAGTATCGAGTTAATTAGTGTAATCGAATTCATATAAATTCAACCCGAAGGTATCATCATCAAGCAAGTGCTTCAATTCACAATCGAACTATCAATCGCAATCCCAACCTATCATCATCGGCATCGAAAAAGAGCAAGCAATCAAACAAGCAACAAAAGAAACAACATACCAAAGAGTCGATTGCTGAAGTAAGACAGAGAAGGACCAAATAGTCATCAACGAATAGAAGAAACCGAAGCCGAACCCTAGTTTCTCAAATCAAGAGAACGAGCAAGCCGAGCAACGCAATCTCAAAGTCAACCAAATCATCAGAGAACGAGCGTGAGCAACATCAGAGGAATCGAATATTGAAAAGCCCCAATTATGGATCGCAAGCCCTAATTTCAGAACGAACAAAACAACAAGAGGCCGCCATTTTTCTTCTCAAAAGACAGTGGATCGGGTTAAAGATAAAGGGGCCGGCCTTGTTTATTTTCAAAGGGGTTTTATTGATTTAGTTTTAATTTTATAATAGGGTTTTTAGTTTTTAATTTGAGAAAAAATTAGGGATTCTAGTTTATATTTTAATTTTTTCTCCGGTGTTATTTTTGAAATTGTTTTTTCTTTTCGAGTCGAAGAATCTGTAAATCACCACCTAGGGTTTAGGTAGTGTCAGATTGTCTATTTAGAATTAGTTCAGTGAGCAGGGAGTGCGAGTTTGCAAAGCTCTATAGGCGGGAGCAGTGTTTGCGAGTGAGCGAAACTCTATAGGCGGGAGCAGGGTGTGCGAGTCTAGTAGAGTGTTTGTGAGCGGGAGCAAAAGGGTCTGCGAGTCTAGTAGAGTGTTTGTAAACGTGATACTGTTTAATTCTAATAGAAATCTGGGAATGCAGCAGTAGGCAGGGGTTGCCGAAGCTGGGTAAATTTTGTGTGTGATTTACTTTTCAGCATATTTATTTCTGCAATTATATTTCTGTGTTTAATTTGAGAAAATTTGCTATAACCCTATTCACCCCCCTCTAGGGTTAATCTAGATCCTACAAGTGGTATCAGAGCTCGGTATATTTTTTATTTAACTCTAGAGTCATGAATCCATCAAATAATGCTTTTTCTGAGGGGCAATCTATCGTTAGGCCACCCATGTTTAACGGGAACGATTATGCTTATTGGAAAGTTAGGATGAGTATTTACCTTAGTTCCGTTGATTATGATGTTTGGGATATTATTGAAACTGGCTATAAACCTCCCACTATAATCGTTGGTGATACTGAGATTCCTAAACCTAAGGATAGGTGGGATGCTAACGATAAGAGATTGAAAACGACAAATGCTAAAGCCATGAATGCTTTGATATGTGCTCTTGATAAAAATGAATTTAATAGAATTTCTCATTGTACAACAGCACAGGAAATTTGGCACACTTTGGAGGTGACACACGAAGGAACTTCTCAAGTCAGGGAGTCTCGTCTAGCCCTATTCAGCAATGAATACGAGAACTTTGTGATGGACAAAGGCGAGAGCATAAAGGACATGTTTGGACGCTTTTCAACTTTGGTGTACAACGCTAGAGCACTTGGGAAGGTATTTACTGAGGTAGAGCTTGTGCGGAAGATACTACGAGTCTTACCAATGAACTTTGAGGCAAAAGTCACGGCAATCCAAGAATCGAAAGATCTGAGTAAGCTAAGCATGGAGGAGTTGATTGGAAACTTGATGACATATGAGCTTGAGCTAAAAGCAAAGGAAGAGCGCAACAACTCCGAACCAAAGAAGAAGACGAGTGCCTTAAAGAGCAAAGAAGAAAGCGATGAAGAAGATCCAATTGAAGAGCTTGCAATGGCTGTCAATAATCTTAGAAGATGGTCTAGATTCAAGCCACGCAAGAAGAAAACAAAGGGCAATAGGTCAAAAGATTCCGAAAATTCCGATAATGAACTGACGTGTTATAACTGCAACAAGCCTGGCCACATCAAACCAAAATGCCCACTTCTCAAAAACAACAAAGGAAAGAAAAAGGCGAAGAAGGTATTTGCAGCGACTTGGGATGATGAAGAAGGAGAAGAAGCTTCGGATAGCAGCTCAGAGGAGGCTAACTTGTGTCTTATGGCGAAATCAGATTCAGATTCAAGCTCAGAGGAATCTAGTGAGGAAGGTGAGTATTCCTATAGAGATCTTGTTTTTATGTGTTCTGATCTTACTAAAGTAGTTGATGCTCTTGAATCTAAAATTGAAAAACTGAAAACTGATAGGAAAGAACTTGCTCGTAAAAATTTTAGGTTAGAAACTGAACTTGAAAATATTCAAAACCTAGAATGTAAAAGATGTAAAGTTTTAGATTCAGAATTGACAAAACTTAAGAATAACTCTGAGAATCTTGAAAAAGAAAACTTGAATCTTAAGGAAACCATCGACACTAGAAAAAAGGATTTTATAAATCGATGCACCTCACTTGTCACTGAAAATACAACACTAAAAACAAAGTCCAAAATCTTGAGAAATCTTTGAATAACTTTTCAAGAGGCGAAAAATCTTTCAACATGCTATTGGGAAATCAAATTTTTGCTAACAACAGAAAAGGACTTGGTTTTGGAAAAACACAAGCTGAGGATAATGCAAAAGGGAAAAGTGTCTTTGATAAATGTGAAATAATTGGACATCATGTTGAAAATTGTAGTCATAGGAACAAGAACACAAAATTTATACAAGCTTGGGTTCCTAAGAATTCTACAAACAAATTTCATGTCTATTGGAACAAGAATAAAAGGACTAAACAAGTTTGGGTTCCAAAGGGTTAGTTTATTCACAATGCTTCTGCCACTAACAATCATGGACCTAGAAATAGGTCACAAAAATCTTTCATCGTGTAGGTGTGGTGGCAGGCTAAGGAACAACAACGGTGTTCTCTGGATTTTGGCTGTTCCAGAAACACAACGGGCAACAAAGCAAAGTTCCTTAGCCTAATATAAAGGTGACAGAATCACAATGGGCAATCACGAGAAATTATCGTAAAGGTAAAACAGGTGAAGGTATATTAAATGTGATAATCTGCACCATATTCTGAATTAAATCAGCCAAAATTGTGATAATGATGTGATGTCTTTAATTCTGACTTATTGATATGTTTTTTCTTTTGACTTGTTCTTACTTTGATTTGTGCTCAAAATTAGACCAACCATCCTTTCATCATTGAACTTAATATGTTTGGTCAAATTATGATGTTGATTGATTACTGTCTACTCATGCTACACGTAGATATATTTTGACATTTTGGTCACTACTTGTAAATTTGCACGATTTCAAATTTCATGTGAAAGGTGTTAACTAGGATTTTAAGAAATTGTTGAAACTTCAAGAAATTGTTTTTGAAATAATTATGATGTTGACTGACTGTTGATTACTCATGAATATAATTGTTTATCCTGTGCTTTCTGAAATTAACACCATGATATTTGGTTGAGTGTGAACATGGCTTCAATTCAAAATCCAAAGAATGTCATTTAAATTGTTGCTAAAATTGAGTTTGAAATTTTTGATGGACACTTCATGTCTGGTTTACCAAATCCAGTTAGTGATATTTTGGATTGAAAAAGAAATTCAGATGCAGTTCATACTGGTAATCTAGTTGATAGAAAACTTACGAGTTGAACGTGATTAATTTTTGAAACATTCATTTGCTGCATCGTTTTTTTCAAAGAAAATATCTGCATATTTTTCACTTGAAATAATTTTTCATTTAGCAGAATTTTTTTTCTCATATAACCCCTTCGAGAAAATAATTGTTTGACCATATTTTTTTATTTGATTTTAAATGACAAATTTTGACTAATCCGACTCCCTACTAATTATCAAAGAGATAAATAGTGATTGAAAAAGTGATGAGTGTTGATATTTAACATACATTACTCAAGAGGGTATATTTGGAAAATTTCTTTAGGAATTAAAACAAGAATTATAAAACTTTTTGTTGGGTAAAGATTCCATGACCATTTCTATATCTAACATTATTTCTATCGACCATGGTTTATCAAATATTCAATATAGTGTGTCGATATGTGGTACTATAATCAGGAATCATTTGTTTTTCATGTCATATTTTTTAAGAAATAAATAAATATCCAAAGTATTCACTCTCATTTAAAAGTCCTCACGGTTATGCATGGGTGAATTACTAGGATTTTTGATCATGTGCTTCCATGCTCATTTAAAAGTCCTTACGGTTATGCATGTATGGAACGCATATCAAAATTAAATTGTTAAATAGACAAGTTGATTCTAATCCCATTTAACAGTCCTCACGGTCATGCATGGTTAGAAGATACTTGATTTCATTTTTTAAAATTAAATTCGAATACTACTAATCTCATTTAAAAGTCCTAACGGTTATGCATGATTAGTAGATATTCAAATTCCTGATAGAAATGTACCACAAGAAGATTCAACTGTATGATTTTATATGAACATCATATCCATCATTTCTAGAAGTGGAATATGCGCCTAACAAGGGTAATTATGGTTTTTGTTTGATTCTTATTGAAGTTTACTATTTATATTCAATTTGAGTTTAATGTTGGATTAATATCGATCACTTTATCTCTATTTTTCTCTCACACTATTATTCTTTTGCTGATAACAAAAGGGGGAGAGAAAAGTTAAGATTTTGTCAAATAGAATCAAGCAAAGGTCAAATAATTTTTCCATATGCATCTAGGCTCATTTGAATATATTTCTATTTGTATGCATATATGTAGGGGGAGCATCATGAGAGGAAGCATTTAAATAGGGGGAGCAAATTAGAGTATATAATTGGTCAAATACATTTAACACGGTCAAAATCTTAAATATATGTTTGTTATCATCAAAAGGGGGAGATTGTTGAATATGCGCTTATATGTTTTTGTTTGATGATAATAAACATATATATTCATTTAAATGTATTTGGTAATGTACTATTTTGTTTTTCATAAATTAAATAAATATTTGTTGAATAAAATAAATTACACAGAATTTGAATTTGAATTCAAACAGAACAAGTTACACAGATTTTGAATTCAAACGAATATTTTATTCAAACTAATATTTATTACAATTTTAAATAGTACAATTTCATGCTCTCACTATACATATACATTTTTTATTACAATCACATCACATTTCACATTTACAGTTAACCTCACTACATATCACTCACACTCGTATTTTGTCTTCAACTACATTCCGGTTTGAATCCAGCATCTGAGTAATCTGCAAAAATATTTTCAAACGCGGTAAAATTGAAAGAGAAATATTTTTGAAATTTGAAAGAAACGATGATTTTGAAAATATTGTTTGCCTCAGTTATTTGGGTTGTTCGTCATCATTTTTGACTGTGCAATATCTGTGCATATCAGTATTTTTATCAGGGACAGGTAACTATAAGTGGCTGCAGTACACACGTGTACATTCGTATACGTGTGCACTGCCTCGCCAACTCGTGTACAAAAAATCAAACAAAAGCACAGAAATCAAAAACAAGGTCAAACCCAAGATAGGTTCAACTCAAGGCAAATAGACAAAGCAATTGACTACAAACAGTTCAAGACTAAAGCCACTAACAAATGCAACAGCAACATGCTTGAAGACTCCAGCACGACCAAGTATGGAGTGTACAAATGCAAATGTCCAAACAACAACATGAAGTGAATCAAGTTCAAGCCACAAGTGTACATGAATACAACTCGACTGCAACAGTACAGTCATGAAGGCTGCAAGAACATGAACATAGAGCAACAATGAAACTGACTCAAAGCACAAAAGTGCAACAGTGAAGTGACAAATGTTCGGTGGTGAAGCAACAGAGATCAGAGACCAAGTTGCAACAAAGTTCAAAAGTGCATCAAAGGCAGTTCAATGTGGATAGCAACAGCAAAAAGGGACTGAAACAAACATGTATGCAGCATCAAGTCAAAGTATGCAACTACGTGACATTAATGCAAACTATAGATACAAAGAACAAAGAGCATGCATGAAGAACCAGAATATAAGTACAGGAGGCAGCTCAATAAAAACATGCTCAGGTCAGAGACAACACAGTGAAAGTTCACAAGTGCAGACACATAGAGCAGTCATAATGAAACTGCAGTGAAGCTACTGAAGGCAACATGAAGAAATGTACATGCACCAGTGATGAAAGCTACAAGATACACAAGTTTAGTTCATATACCAGTGATACAAATGCAACACAGTGGGAACAACAATGAATATTGCAACATGACCAAATGTCAAAACTGCATCAATCACAAATGCAATGCAAGTGGAGTAATGGGTGAACAGAACACCATGATATTCAGTTCAATGAATACTGTAACAACAAACCCAACCAAGACAAGTATTGCAGTAATGAATGCATCAAATATACAACATCAAAGTGCAACAGAATGGATGCAGCAATATCAGTTGAAACAAATGTAGAACTGACAAATGTATCAACTCAACTACAGCCAGTGCAGACATGAACAGAAGTTCTGAATCAAAAATGAAGACACCAAGTAAACAAACTCAAGATTACAGGGCAGTGGACAGTACAAGCTTGCAGAATGCAAATGGACTCGACCAAGTATACAAGTGCTACAAGCAGCAATATGCAACTGCAGGTGAACAAATATGCATATACCAGTGATGCAACTTTAGCCAAATCATTTACAACATGTGCACAGCAAAGACAAATGAGTGCAACAAAGAAGCTATGGTACTATGCAAATACATGGCAGTACCAAGTGACAGTAAAGATGGCCAGAGATGAAGACAGGGGCAAACACAAGATGGCCGAAGCAGTTAAGTCAGAATTTTCGAAAATAGGATGCTAAAGTCAAGTCAGAGAATTCAACAAAAATATTAATCTTTGAAATAGTCAACAAAATTAAAAAGGGAAAGTTTCTGCTTTTTATACAAGAAGGATCGAACGTTCTCAAAACAAAGCCGTATGAATCAAGTAAGTAACGAATGCATTAGGAAAGTCGTGTGCATCACGAAAGTGAATTTCAGGAAAGTATCGAGTTAATTAGTGTAATCGAATTCATATAAATTCAACCCGAAGGTATCATCATCAAGCAAGTGCTTCAATTCACAATCGAACTATCAATCGCAATCCCAACCTATCATCATCGGCATCGAAAAAGAGCAAGCAATCAAACAAGCAACAAAAGAAACAACATACCAAAGAGTCGATTGCTGAAGTAAGATAGAGAAGGACCAAATAGTCATCAACGAATAGAAGAAACCGAAGCCGAACCCTAGTTTCTCAAATCAAGAGAACGAGCAAGCCGAGCAACGCAATCTCAAAGTCAACCAAATCATCAGAGAACGAGCGCGAGCAACATCAGAGGAATCGAATATTGAAAAGCCCCAATTATGGATCGCAAGCCCTAATTTCAGAACGAACAAAACAACAAGAGGCCGCCATTTTTCTTCTCAAAAGACAGTGGATCGGGTTAAAGATAAAGGGGCCGGCCTTGTTTATTTTCAAAGGGGTTTTATTGATTTAGTTTTAATTTTATAATAGGGTTTTTAGTTTTTAATTTGAGAAAAAATTAGGGATTCTAGTTTATATTTTAATTTTTGCTCCCGTGTTATTTTTGAAATTGTTTTTTCTTTTCGAGTCGAAGAATCTGTAAATCACCACCTAGGGTTTAGGTAGTGTCAGATTGTCTATTTAGAATTAGTTCAGTGAGCAGGGAGTGCGAGTTTGCAAAGCTCTATAGGCGGGAGTAGTGTTTGCGAGTGAGCGAAACTCTATAGGTGGGAGCAGGGTGTGCGAGTCTAGTAGAGTGTTTGTGAGCGGGAGCAAAAGGGTCTACGAGTCTAGTAGAGTGTTTGTAAGCGTGATACTGTTTAATTCTAATAGAAATCTGGGAATGCAGCAGTAGGCAGGGGTTGCCGAAGCTGGGTAAATTTTGTGTGTGATTTACTTTTCATCATATTTATTTCTGCAATTATATTTCTGTGTTTAATTTGAGAAAATTTGCTATAACCCTATTCACCCCCCCCCTCTAGGGTTAATCTAGATCCTACAAAGTTTGCTTCTATCATATAAAAGTTTTCCTGAGAATTTACTTTCTCAGGCTTTCAACACAAAACACAAATATTTCCAAGTCCATTTCTTTTTAAAACCCTTTTTATTTTGAAATCAAATGCATAAATATGGGTCTTACATTTTCTCAGAGATTATGCATCAACCAATATCTATTACAGGCCCTGCATAACCCACCTTATTCAAAACTTGCAAGCTTGTTTTGTTTTTTTGAAAATTCAGTTATACTTGACTGTTTTTAATTGCCACCATCAAATCACAAAATAATTTCAAACTAAAGAAATCAGGGACTGACATGCACACATATCATACTGATATGTTGTATCAGTTTTTCTCAGTTCCTAAAAAGATGACCAGACATTTATAAGAACATCAACTAATTACTTGCCAACAGAAATCATTCAACAAAAGTTTAGCTAAATACATGCCATAATCCAAGCACTCAGAAACCTCTCCTTACAATTTACTTTAACCACTAATGATAACCAGACCCTTCACTACAAGCATCTGCAAATACAAAGCAAAGTTTCTCTTATTTATACTAGCAGCTAGTGCCTCCTTCATCCATCATGTCAACCTTAATTACCTGCATGCAATTCACTGAGCTTGTAACGACCCGGAAAATTTTAACAATTTTAATTGATTCTATAACGTATTTAATTGAATATTTGTGAAATCTTATAATAACTGAATTTTTAAATAAAATGTTTATATATTTAGAATACATATATTCAAATATAGCAGATTGTAAATTTTCAAATAATTTTATGGAAGTTTATTTAATTGAGAAAACGTGCTGTCCAATTCAAGCTATTAATTGCTTTAATTGATTTCTGAATCAGTGCGTAACGGTTTCTTTTTTTTACTACCGTTAAAGATTTCTATTGCTTAATACTTTTCCAATCCAGGTAGACTTTTCCATTCGTAACCATTAATAAATTTGAGATCATCGACCTTGCTTTTATTATTCCTTGTAGTTTCGTGCACTGACTTTACCTTTCCCACTACCCATAATTTTCTCTATACGTTTCTTTTGCAATTGAAGCGTATATTTATATTTATGGTGGTGCATTTATTCTGGTCTCTCTTTATTTTTGTTTTTAACGCTTGAAAGAATCTCAAATCATCAAGTTAGTAGTATCCGTTCCTTCCCTCGCTTTCATAAGGCCTATAATATATAAACCACTTGCTTATAGATCCGAACACAACTTTGTCATCAAATTTAATGTGCCTTCCTCTCCCTATTATTTCGGTTCCAACCTTCCTAGTAAATGGCTTTAATAAATTTTGGCTAAATCATAGCTACGGACTTTTCAAATTTCTTTCATTTTATATTTATTTCCAATTCCTTCATTGCTTCAAAATTTTTGAACGTGCCTAATCATCTCAGCATGTATATATAATGTAAGCCTACCTTTCCTTGGAAAGCTATTGCTCACAAAAATTTCCTGATTTCTTTCCTTTTATCCATTTTTATATCCTTGACTTTCAAAACTCATTATGTGTTGTACAAACAAACAAAAATTTATTGCTTTAAGTGTATAGCTAAATCAACTATTGACCGTTACAATTACTTTTTTTTTCTCATTTCAATTTATTACTTAAATAACGTTTTGATGAATTAATGGACAGCTTTACGTTTATTTTGCTTTTGAAAACTTTATATTTATAGTGTACGTTTCTTTTGCATTTCAAATTTTTGAAACATGCTGCCCCATTTAAGCCATTAATTGTTTTAATTATTTTTCTTAATCAACATATAACCGTTGCTTTTTATTATTCTAGGATTTACATCCATACTTTAATCTCTGCTGTTCCATTTATTTCATTTGAAATCTAAATTTATTTTCCATTCATTTATACGCCTCTTTCTCTTCCCTCTTTTACCTCTTCGTTTCCGTGTTTCTAGGAATATATATATATATAGTATAGCATAGATTGCATCTTCTTTTCTCTCTGTAGGCTATTCGTTGCCCTCAAATTAATATTAAAAGAGGAGAGAGCTTTGTAAATATTATATAAAGTCATATAGCACGTTCACATATCAGATGCAGACCTACCTTTATATTTAAGAAACTAGCATTTTCTCTGTTGCCTGAAGAATGCCCTTCGCCATGTCATGTTGCTTGAATCACGCATGCATTCTTCCTTTAAAAATCGCTTGTTCTCATCTCCCCTCCATCTTTTCTTATTTCTTCCAAACCTGAGCATGAGCTCTCTCTTTTCCTTGGCCTGCCTCCTCCCCATGGCCGCATGCATTAGTTGGCAAAACATTTCCTCTCTGGTTTTTAAAAGTAAGTACGCATTTTATTTGATATAAGTCTATTTTATATATTAAGAACAGTATAGATTGTGCATAAGTTTTGTTTTATATGTTTATTGCAGCTATGGGGATTTTGAATTCCCTAACAGTTGAACTTTAAAAATAATAATATATTTCATAATAGTATATATATGATAATTGTTATATTTATAAATGTGTATATAAATATTTAACTTCTGTTCATATATAAAGGTTAGTATATATTTATACTGTATTATGTATATTATTTTAAGATTTTACGGTATATAGTTTTTGACTTTTGTTAGCATATAGTTATCGTACGGCTTTTAGATACGTATGTTTTACTAACTAGTTGATAAGTTAAATATATATATATATATATATATATATATATATATACGCGTTTTATTTTTCTATTGATAGCTTACGGTATATATGGTATAAGTTTGGCAGCTTTCTATTAATATAGTATTTTTATATGTTTCATATATTTGGTTATAACAGTTTCAACTATAATAAAATATGTTATTTTATTAGCTTTCATATGTTAGATATATAAAATATAGTATTTCAATTTTCGTTACTGTTTTGGTATATATATTATATAAAATTGGTGGGTACAAGTTTGATAGGTCAATTTATAATATATATATTTTTATGATTGTTTTAGTATTTTAGAGTCTACCGTACTATATTTTATTTTATTTTCAACAATTTACATAAGTTATATTTAAATGTAGGTATATATATAAATTTCCTATGGTAGTTTTACAGTATAAGTTATATCAATATTTTATAATTTCAGCAGTATATGCTTTCAAAAGTTTATTTCATGTCAGCCTTAAGGTTGTTTGCACTGACTGATATACGTTAGATTTTTTTAGGGATGTGTATTTTGATTTCAAGTATAGTCATATGTATAGTCATATACAAATTGGTAGAGGAAATGTTATATAGTATATATATGGTTATATTAATATAGTCGGTCTGCACACCTATGTATATATATTAACCGAGGCATGCATATTTTGTTGCATATTTTATAAACTGTGTCTGCATATGTTGGCTAGTTGTATATAAGCTCACTTATTCTATTTATCTTCCTTGATCCAATTCTGATTTGAATTCGTCTATTCCTATTATCAGCTTTGATCATTGAGCCGTGTCCATCTAGCTTTGTTTTGGAATTCGGATCTGGATTTCATAACTCACTTCTTTTTCTCTGGCCTCGAAAGGTGAGAAATCACTCACGATTAACATTCTTTTATTTACTAAATTTGATTTCAATTGAGACGACAATTGAAATATGAGGCTGTAGTTACTTAAATTGTTATATATGCTATTATATGTTACTATTCACTTATGGGATATGACACCATATCCTATTGTTTATATATTTATTTTGATGATATATGCCTGTTGTTATTATTATTTACATATCTGTTATCACTCTGCAAGTTCCCTGTTAGTATAGAAATCACTATGGGTTGAAATGATACATACCCGAACAGACTTTAGAATAGGAGAAAATCATTATGGGTTGAAATGATAAACCCAAGCGATTTTCATTTAATTGAATTGGGATTACGGGTTGAAATGCTATCCACCCGTATACATTTAGTGTACGGATTGAAATGATAAATATCCGTAACACTTGACCATATGATAAGAAATATATACAGACATCGTTGGTCCATATATATAAATATTTTGAAATTTAATTCATTGTTTTGGAAAGAAATATATGGTCTTATTAAATGTTAATCCTTAAAAATTTTTATATATAAAGGGTAATGATATATAGATATAATAATATTTAATTTAGTCGAAATTTGATTTAATACATAAATTATGCTAAATATTTATGTAAATTTTCTTCCAAAAGTATTCTGCAATTTACTAAGATTGGGAGATAAATGTGGGTTTATCCAAATGGTATTTAAATAAGGATTTATTCAATTAAATCAATTTGAAATTTTATTAACAATTCGGTATTTTGAATTATTCAAGTCGGACATGTACGATTTTATTTTCGATTTGAATGGTCCAAAATAGCGGGTCGTTACAGTTGGTATCAGAGCTTTGGCTCTAGGCAAAACCTAGCATATATGGTAAATTCATTTACAGAATCACTTTCGTTCGAGTTGAATCCCTTCTTTTTGACTTGATTTCTCTTTAATTTTGGAATGTCCCTCGGTTCCGAAATTCATTCTTGTCTCTCCCTATTTATATTCGTTTGATTTTGGAGTATCCCATAACTCCACGGAATGAATTGTAAAGGGGGTGAAAACTCCTTTACAATTGGCATTGATTCACCGGAGATTTCTGTATCCTCGGTTTACGATGCTGCTATATCTTGGTATGCCGAATTCTATCTCTGGCAATCGAATGTCGATTTGCTTTAGAATTCCGCATCAATTATATTCCTGAAGTCACGGTTGACCCGGTTAAGGTCGCCCGAGATTTATAGAAGTGTATCCATCTTCTATTTTGTAATTTGATTTTCTCAACCTTGTTTGAGCCTATCTTCGAATCAGGATTCTATTGATTAGAGTTCCTCTAAATTAAATCTCTATCTTTGTTTTGAAATCCATTCTTGAATCATCCTTTGAAAATCGGGTTTGTTGTATTTTAAAATTGTTTTATACGAAATTATTATTTTGATAACTATGATCTTATTCTATATATAAAAGTGAAAATGTTTTCGATAAGGATTATATACCTATATATAAAACGAATAAGAAATGTTATTCTATATATAAAAGTTTTGAAAGGATTGGAAATTTTGAAAATTTATAAGAAAGTGATTTATACAAAAAGGATTTATAACTGAAGGGTTAAATTTGATATTCGAGAATTGAATTCCGATATTTTGAAATTGGTTTTAAGATTTTGGGAAAATATATAAAAATAATACGATTTAAAAGTATTTTTCCGAATAAGAAATGTTTCAAATGGGTTCAAATGAATTCCAATAATTTTAAAGAAATTTCAAAGAAGTTTTCAAGAAAATGGAAGTCCAGAACTCATTTATGTCGCTGGAGAATAATTTCGGTGATGAGTGCACGCATCATCGACATTGATTTTCGAGTTTCAGAGTGGGGGAGAGGCCACTTTAATAGCTTCGCTATGTGAGTGATTTTGTAAAACCGTTTTTGATTTCAAATTTCGAAGTATAATTTGATATTTTCGAAAGATATATGTATATATTTGAAACAATTTAAAGTGAGACCGGTGTTCAGTCCTCGAGTTTTCAATTTGACTAGTAATAACTCTATATATAAAAAAATTAATTTCCAACTCATAGATTTGAAATTTGATTTCATCGACTATTTTGAAGGTTCGAGCACTTCCAAATCAAGGTTTAAAAGTTTTAAACTAAGAAATTTTGAAAAGTATAAAATTTTTGATAAAGCATATAAGTTTAGTTTTGAAGAGTATGACTTAAGTAAGTTTGAAACCTTTTGTTAAGTAAGTGAATATGACTATTTTTAATTATACTAATATGGAATTTAGTTTTGAAATGTTTTGGAAAAAAAAAATTAATTTCAAATAATGGTTTTCAGAAAGGTAAATTGGACATTTCTAATAGAAATAGATAGTTTAAAAGTTTTAAAGTGATGATTATAAATTTGGAAACCATTTTGAGTATAATTGATTTTGAGAAAATATTTGGTTTTGAAATTAAATTGAAATTAAAAACCAGTACTTATATGGTGATTTTGGAAATGAATTTGTTTGACTTGAATTATTTTAATTTGGAAACTGGGATAATTTTCTAAACTTATTATTTTGGGAACTTTGAAATTTAGATACTTAATTTGGAAGAAAATTTGGTGAAATCCTATATGATTTTGAAACTGAATTGATATTGAAATGATTTGAAATTGAGAACCGTATATTGTTAAGCACTTGATTTGGGAGTGGTCGAACTTATATAAAATGGATTTGTATAAGTATGAAGTGATTTGAAATCTATTGATTTGAAAGGTACTCAATTTGGAAAGTGATTTTTTTTTATAAATCGAAGTCTATATAAGTATGATTTGATATACTATTGATTTGGAAAGTATTCGATTTGAAAATGGAATCTTATATATATATATATGGATTTTATATAAGTATGATATTTGAAAGTATTTGAAAAGGTACTATATGATATATATTTTCGAAGTAAAGATATGGAAAGTGCCTTCTACTTGATATCCGCTTTGTGGCCACATCGTGGATTCATTCTATCGATATTATTCTCTCTGATTTTCGGTTTTCCGGATGTAATACTCGAGTGTTTCCCACCGTGGCGTAACCCATGGTTTTTTTTTCTCTCGTGACTGCATAGCGCAACTGCTTGGCTGAGTCTTGCCTAGGGGTACGGATTGTTTCCTGGGGGATCCAGGCGTAACCATTGTGTATCCTGCAATCTGTGTAGGTCGCGAATAGTAGCGCAAGTGCCTGGCTGAGTCATGCCTAGGGGTACGGATTGTTTCCTGGGGGATCCAGGCGTAACCATTGTGTATCCTGCACTCTACTAGTCATCATGGCGTAACTCGCAGGGCCAGGAAAGCTTACGGATATGGATTGTTTCCTGGGAGACCCAGGCGTAACCATTCTGTATCTGCGAACCATGGTCGGACAAAGGTTTTGGTTTGGTTGTTTGTTTGGATTGTACTTTCCATATCTGTTTTTAAAAAGGTTTTTCAAGTATTTTCACTGGGTGTTGAAACAGGTCTACTAAGTACTTGAAGAATTCTAGCTTTGCGCCTGATCAACGCATGGCCAGAGTCTGCAAGAACGAGGATAAACTTGTTAAAACATCGAGTTATAAAAATATTTTCGAAAGAAAGATTTATTTCGATATAAAACGTATTATTATAAAGGTATTTATTATAAAAGTATTTTTCCCAACAAAGAAATTTTGTATAATATTTGAAATTAAAATTCTTATGGTTTGAAATAAATTATTCGTGCCCGATTCTGTTCTTTTGAATCTACCTCATCTGCTCAACTTCATTTTTCACATATATTCCATTTTCGGAATCTACCTTCCTTTCCTTTTTGAATAAATCTTTTAAATATCGCTTATTTGTATACTACATTGTTTTATATAAAATTTTAGTGCTATAAATATTTTTGAAGTTATAAATTAAATAAAACATCTTTAAAGAAATGATTATTAATTTATTGATAATATTTGAAAGGTATCATGAGATAAATTAAAATTTTCATAAATTTTGGATTTAATATTTTCAATAGTCTTTGTAAATAGAAGTAATAATGTAAATAATTGTTTGCAAAGGAGTTTGAGAAGTATTAAATATTAAAGAAAATATAATTTCAAATGAAATTTTCAAATAAATATTTTAAATAAAATTTATACAGTTTCAAAATTTATTGTTTATCTTGGCTTTCAATCTATTTTTTTTCTGGTTGTTTTATTCTCCTACCTCCTTCCTTTTCGGGGACGAAAAGTTTTGAGTGGGGGAGAGTGTAACGACCCGGAAAATTTTAACAATTTTAATTGATTCTATAACGTATTTAATTAAATATTTGTGAAATCTTATAATAATTTAATTTTTAAATAAAATGTTTATATATTTAGAATACGTATATTTAAATATAGCAGATTGTAAATTTTCAAATAATTTTATGGAAGTTTATTTAATTGAGAAAACGTGCTGTCCAATTCAAGCTATTAATTGCTTTAATTGATTTCTGAATCAGTGCGTAACAGTTTCTTTTTTACTACCGTTAAAGATTTCTATTGCTTAATACTTTTCCAATCCAGGTAGACTTTTCCATTCGTAACCATTAATAAATTTGAGATTATCGACCTTGCTTTTATTATTCCTTGTAGTTTCGTGCACTGACTTTACCTTTGCCACTACCCATAATTTTCTCTATACGTTTCTTTTGCAATTGAAGCGTATATTTATATTTATGGTGGTCCGTTTATTCTGGTCTCTCTTTATTTTTGTTTTTAACGCTTGAAAGAATCTCTAATCATCAAGCTAGTAGCATCCGTTCCTTCTCTCGCTTTCATAAGGCCTATAATATATAAACCACTTGCTTATAGATCCGAACACAACTTTGTCATCAAATTTAATGTGCCTTCCTCTCCCTATTATTTCGGTTCCAACCTTCCTAGTAAATGGCTTTAATAAATTTTGGCTAAATCATAGCTATGGACTTTTCAAATTTCTTTCATTTTATATTTATTTCCAATTCCTTCATTGCTTCAAAATTTTTGAACGTGCCTAATCATCTCAGCATGTATATATAATGTAAGCCTACCTTTCCTTGGAAAGCTATTGCTCACAAAAATTTCCTGATTTCTTTCCTTTTATCCATTTTTATATCCTTGACTTTCAAAACTCATTATGTGTTGTACAAACAAACAAAAATTTATTGCTTTAAGTGTATAGCTAAATCAACTATTGACCGTTACAATTACTTTTTTTTCTCATTTCAATTTATTACTTAAATAACGTTTTGATGAATTAATGGACAGCTTTACGTTTCTTTTGCTTTTGAAAACTTTATATTTATAGTGTACGTTTCTTTTGCATTTCAAAAATTTGAAACATGCTGCCCCATTTAAGCCATTAATTGTTTTAATTATTTTTCTTAATCAACATATAACCGTTGCTTTTTATTATTCTAGGATTTACATCCATACTTTAAGCTCTGCTATTCCATTTATTTCATTTGAAATCTAAATTTATTTTCCATTCATTTATACGCCTCTTTCTCTTCCCTCTTTTACCTCTTCGTTTCCGTGTTTCTAGGAATATATATATATATATAGTATAGCATAGATTGCATCTTCTTTTCTCTCTGTAGGCTATTCGTTGCCCTCAAATTAATATTAAAAGAGGAGAGAGCTTTGTAAATATTATATAAAGTCATATAGCACGTTCACATATCAGATGCAGACCTACCTTTATATTTAAGAAACTAGCATTTTCTCTGTTGCCTGAAGAATGCCCTTCGCCATGTCATGTTGCTTGAATCACGCATGCATTCTTCCTTTAAAAATCGCTTGTTCTCATCTCCCCTCCATCTTTTCTTATTTCTTCCAAACCTGAGCATGAGCTCTCTCTTTTCCTTGGCCTGCCTCCTCCCCATGGCCGCATGCATTAGTTGGCAAAACATTTCCTCTCTGGTTTTTAAAAGTAAGTACGCATTTTATTTGATATAAGTCTATTTTATATATTAAGAACAGTATAGATTGTGCATAAGTTTTGTTTTATATGTTTACTGCAACTATGGGGATTTTGAATTCCCTAACAGTTGAACTTTAAAAATAATAATATATTTCATAATAGTATATATATGATAATTGTTATATTTATAAACGTGTATATAAATATTTAACTTCTGTTCATATATAAAGGTTAGTATATATTTATACTGTATTATGTATATTATTTTAAGATTTTATGGTATATAGTTTTTGACTTTTGTTAGCATATAGTTATCGTATGACTTTTAGATACGTATGTTTTACTAACTAGTTGATAAGTTAAATATATATATATATATATACGCGTTTTATTTTACTATTGATAGCTTACGGTATATATGGTATAAGTTTGGCAGCCTTCTATTAATATACGTATTTTTATATGTTTTATATATTTGGTTATAACAGTTTCAACTATAATAAAATATTTTATTTTATTAGCTTTCATATGTTAGATATATAAAATATAGTATTTCAATTTTCGTTACTGTTTTGGTATATATATTATATAAAATTGGTGGGTACAAGTTTGATAGGTCAATTTATAATATATATATTTTTATGATTGTTTTAGTATTTTAGAGTCTACCGTACTATATTTTATTTTATTTTCAACAATTTACATAAGTTATATTTAATGTAGGTATATATATAAATTTTCTATGGTAGTTTTACAGTATAAGTTATATCGATATTTTATAATTTCAACAGTATATGCTTTCAAAAGTTTATTTCGTGTCAGCCTTAAGGTTGTTTGCACTGACTGATATACGTTAGATTTTTTAGGGATGTGTATTTTGATTTCAAGTATAGTCATATGTATAGTCATATACAAATTGGTAGAGGAAATGTTATATAGTATATATATGGTTATATTAATATAGTCGGTCTGCACACCTATGTATATATATTAACCGAGGCATGCATATTTTGTTGCATATTTTATAAACTGTGTCTGCATATGTTGGCTAGTTGTATATAAGCTCACTTATCCTATTTATCTTCCTTGATCCAATTCTGATTTGAATTCGTCTATTCCTATTATCAGCTTTGATCATTGAACCGTGTCCATCTAGCTTTGTTTTGGAATTCGGATCTGGATTTCATAACTCACTTCTTTTTCTCCGGCCTCGAAAGGTGAGAAATCACTCACGATTAACATTCTTTTATTTACTAAATTTGATTTCAATTGAGACGACAATTGACATATGAGGCTGTAGTTATTTAAATTGTTATATATGCTATTATCTGTAACTATTCACTTATGGGATATGACACCATATCCTATTGTTTATATATTTATTTTGATGATATATGCCTGTTGTTATTATTATTTACATATTTGTTATCACTCTGCAAGTTCCCTGTTAGTATAGAAATCACTATGGGTTGAAATGATACATACCCGAACAGACTTTAGAATAGGAGAAAATCGTTATGGGTTGAAATGATAAACCCAAGCGATTTTCATTTAATTGAATTGGGATTACGGGTCGAAATGCTATCCACCCGTATACATTTAGTGTACGGATTGAAATGATAAATATCCGTAACACTTGACCATATGATAAGAAATATATACAGACATCGTTGGTCCATATATATAAATATTTTGAAATTTAATTCATTGTTTTGGAAAGAAATATATGGTCTTATTAAATGTTAATCCTTAAATTTTTTTATATATAAAGGGTAATGATATATAGATTTAATAATATTTAATTTAGTCAAAATTTGATTTAATACATAAATTATGCTAAATATTTATGTAAATTTTATTCCAAAAGTATTCTGCAATTTACTAAGATTGGGAGATAAATGTGGGTTTATCCAAATGGTATTTAAATAAGGATTTATTCAATTAAATCAATTTGAAATTTTATTAACAATTCGGTATTTTGAATTATTCAAGTCGGACATGTACGGTTTTATTTTCGATTTGAATGGTCCAAAATAGCGGGTCGTTACAGAGCTGCCCCATTTAATTGAGACACCCAGGTGATTGCAAAGGCAACCAAAAGGGTCAGTTTACACTGGTATGAACATTAATAAATTTTATATACCTGTTTACAAATCTTATGAACCTATAACACTTGCATAATCTGGCAGTTTATGAATTATGCACACCAGTTAAAAAAAAATTGCCAAATAACTTCAAGGATTCAAACATTCATTCAACAAGTAACCAACAACAAATGTTCAGCAAGCCATGCATCATTCATAACTTCATTTTTCTTTTTTTACATAAATATACCCAGGTTTTGTTCTCCTAACTTCTCCCACTATTTCCATCAGGTCACCATAATAAACCTTGTTTAATTTATATCCCTGTCCAGATATTTATAACCCAGAGATTTAAATCTCATACCCCATTTATTTTTATGGTCCAAGTACCCCTGTCAAATGAACGCAAGTATGCATTGTGGAGGAATCACCCAGATTGTTTTATTTATTCCAACACACAAAGGCCTCAGGGTGCACTTGCACCATGCATATACTTCCTCCCACCTGAGGCAAGCAGATCATTAACTAACCCCAAATGACCAATTTAATTTTCTTTCACTTATTCATAGGGTCTGTTTATTTAATAAGTTTCCCCCCCAGTTTCTGCTTAATTCATTAAACACATGCTTATGGGTTTGATCATGAAACCCTCAATTCATCCATGTTTCAGAAAACATAATTACTTTCTAGTTCAATCCCTTGTTTTCCATTTATTTTCCTTACTGCAGAAATTTGCAGCAGGTTTTCCAAAACATTTTAAACATCATGATCCTACTATATTAAAGAAAAGAATATGGACAGAGGTATTTGTTAAGAAAATTTACCAAAAACCCAGAAAACCTCCTATCTTATTATTTAGAAAATAAACATGAGCCAGATCTCTTTCTTGCTGCCTATGTCCTAAATAATTTAAATCCATACTTGACAATAATAAGAATAGAATTAAAAATTCTCAAAACATTTTAGCTTGGAAAACTGACATACAAAACTCCAAATAGAAATGCACATACAAACATCCATCTCATCCATCTCATCCATAATAAACCACTTCAGAGATTTAAATAATTTTTATAATACTTTAGGCTGCCTACCAGAGGTCTTAATGCCATTGCATAAAATAGATTAATGCTCACCTAGTATTTTCTTTTACTATCTTGCTCCTCTACTCAGCAAATCCCTTCAGAGTTGCTTACCCATATTTCTCCTATTTTATTTTTGTTTTATCTTCTTTTTTTCTTTTCTTTCTGAGATGATAATGGTCATGATGGTGTACAGGTTTTATAAAGCTATTTTAGGGTTTAAGGAAATGGGTAATTCCTTTAATACCCCTTTATTTTTCATGCACAGATTATACTTATGTATGGTCCTCAATTGGAATTACACTCACTTGATTTCCTTTAGTAGTTATTTCGGGATTCCAGCACTTTAATTATTGCATGCTATTTCCATGATCTCATTCTATTCATGCCATATGCATGTGACCTTTGCTTATTTTATTTTCTGCTCAGTTTTTAAAGAAACTTTAATCTTTTTGCATTTTCTACTTAGCCTTCTTTTCTGATACAATCATGTACACTATCATATACATTTAGGTGATGTAAAAATTATTCATACTATATTGTTTTTTTTCTTCCTTTAAAACAGCAACTCCTTTTTACACACAAGATTATTTGTTTTTCTTTTCTGGCAGCATGATTATATAAGTCATTTGAAACTTCATAAAATTTCCATTGTATTTTGCTTTTTAAATTAAATAGAAAATTTCCCTACATATTAAATACATGTGCTTATATAATTGTTTAGACATGGAACTATATTTGTTTTAAGTCCCAATTTTGATCACCTTAACTCCTTGCATCTTTATCAAACAGAAACTCCTATGCACATTTTTATTTACTAATAAGCTTTTCTGTTTTGAAGCATCTTTTTTTTATTTTATTTTAGGGTCATTACATATACATAATATTAGACAGGTAAATTAAAAAGGCGAGTTTAACTCACCAGAGTTCCAACTGTCGCTGAAACGTTCAGTTTGGTATATAGTTGAACAATGTTTGATTATAGCTCCAAATTTAGTTAGTTTTAAATGCAATTAATTCGGCACCATTGCATAGAGGACGGCAACACGATTCTAACACGACTGACAGCTCTTAGTCAGACCAAAATAAAATTCAAATCATTCTTCCCCATCTAACTCCCGCTCTACCTTAAAAAACCTCTCCCCACCATAACGGCCCTTCCTCCACCTCTTCCTCTCTCATCCTTATGCGAAAACTCATGAAACAACTGCCGATGGGCTTCTTCCCATAAAGGCAACCCAAAATCAAAACACTCAGCCCCCATCTTCTATAGCACCAAAACCGCCATGCCTGTACAGTCGCGCTCCCCTCCCTTGAACCCAACTTTACTATTCCGGTCTCTAAATATCATTTTCTCCTCTATATCCAAATCCAAACTCTACATACCCAAACTCCACCTTCTTTTTCCAAAAAACTAAACCCTAGTTCCACCTATGCCATCGACCACTATCAAATACTCCTGCCGTGACTTCCATAACTCAACAACCGGAGGATGTACCGAAAACATAGCTAAAGATGTCATTTTTAAAATTATTATTTTCTTCTATTTTTTA
Source organism: Allium cepa (assembly GCA_030765085.1). Taxonomy (NCBI): domain Eukaryota; kingdom Viridiplantae; phylum Streptophyta; class Magnoliopsida; order Asparagales; family Amaryllidaceae; genus Allium; species Allium cepa. The sequence continues at coordinate 951,221,892 of CM060937.1, forward strand.
TTTTATTTGAAGTGATTTTGGATTTTGAAATTATAAGGCCATTTTATTATTTCTCACTGTGAAGTAAAATGAAGACACGGAAACAAGAAAACCTGTTGGCAGTTGTGTTGTACTAAATGTTTTGAGTTGAACCAACGGCGTGATTTCAAAACAGAAAAATCACCAATTATTAAATTCTGTAGAATCGCAAAACACTACCGTCTGTCGTTAAATCATCAGTGGGCAATTTCGATTATTTCCAAACTAAAAATTATATGAAATAAAATAAATAAAATTAGAAATACATCAATAAAAGTCGAATCATCAAAATTAAAATTTAATTCCTTGATTATTTATTTGAACCATTTTTCTGTAAATAACTTACAGATTGAATGTATTGATATTATTTATCATTTAAAAGAAGTTAACAAGTCCATTTCATCCACAGAATTAATATTCAACTTAAAATCCAAAAATTCAAATTATTATTCAAATAATTATTCATAATTCAAGGTTTCTAAACAAATCCTAAAATTAAGTTCGACCTTAAAGCTTTTAAATCAATATTTTAATAATTGAAATTAATTAAATATTCCAAAATTAAATGACAAAAATCGCGGGTCATTACACTCTTGCCTCCTTAAGATAATTTCGTCCCTAAAATTGCCAAGGTAAGGAAAATGCCTCCAAACCAATTAAACTTTTAAAATAAATTAGTTGGAATAGGTTATTAATTTTTTTAAGTTTTAAAATTATTGAAAATTTTGACAGCGTCTCCATTGCGTAGCTCGATCGAAAAAAAATACAAATCGCTACTATGGTCCTAAACTAATCTAAAGAAAACAAAAGTCAAGTGGTATCCAATATCTGGGGCATAAAATCATCAATATAGATGATATTATAGACATATAGCTATTTGTCCGGCAAATAACTCAAGTCATAAAACTAAAGGCGTCAAACTAGCCTTTGATTCCATAAACTTGCATCTCATTTACGAATAGTATCCAAACATATAATTCATACCCATATAGTTTTGCATTTCCAAATGTCAAATACATAATTTATTAAAACCCGTTCAATGTACATATACCATCCATATGTAGTATCAAATCTGATCACTCACTCGATCACATAATTCCACTTCCAAAATAGTATCGTTCACTTGACTTCCCTAATGCGGTCTTTGATCCAGTTCCTTGATTAGAAACCGCCATTCTCCTTGCATAGCCATATAATACGATAGAAAATCCCAGAATTAATGAAAAATCCATATCCAGTGTTTGCCATCGAGAATCTAGTGAAAACCCCTAAGTCAGATCGATATAAATTATCTCAAAATTCTGTGCTCGAATCTGGATCAAACTATTATGCGAGTAAAGTAGTATATGTACAACTTACGTATTTATTTCGATTAATTTTTAGCTGCACCAAATTCCTTTTATTCACCTTTACCTTTAGCTCTGATACCCTTTGCATCGATAGTGTGTTATTTCTCTGGCTTGATTACCTATAATATGCTTGGTTATATAATGTATGCAAATAAAATTTAAATTCTATTTACTTTTACCATATTCCTGGAGTCTATTTCATTATAATGTATGTGTTTTCCCAAAATTTAAATTCTATTTACCTTTACCAAATTCCTTTTATTCGACATGCTTTGCAGTTGATAACACATGGTTATAACAATGTTTTATATTATATTGATTTATCTGTTAAATGGCTTATGAATTCAGGTCAAACAATGGGACGCCACAAAACCAATAGGAATTTTTAAACACTTATACTAGGTAAACTGACAAAATATTGTTTTGAAGTGTATAAATGTAATAATTTTACCCAAACTATATTTTGACATGAAAGAAATAATTTTTTGAAATCATTATAGTATGTTGGTGTGTTTAGTTGTTATTATTAAAGTCCAAATAAGATTATAAAATCGAAATGGTTATATATAACCAAACAGAGATTGTATAAGAATGATTTATGCATATGAATTATAAACAAAAACGAATTCAAACAAAAATTTGGAGGTTAAAATCTTGGAAAGTTTGGAAAATATTTTCCTGAAGTGTTGCGAAAATAAAAATGCATTATTTTGAAAATACTTTTGAAATAATTTTTTTTCTAAATGGATTTTGGAAGTGATAAAGCATTGAACTCACTCCAGTCGTCGATAAATAATTCCTATGATGATCGCGACATTATCGGTGTTCATTTTCGAGTTCTAAGTGATGGATTGCTACTATAATAATTTGATATAGATATTTTTGTTTGGAAACAAGGGTTGCTTTGAATATTCCAAAGAGAATTTGTTTTGGACAAAACCAAGTTGATTTTGAAAATTCCATAGGAATGGTTTGTTAAACAAAAAGAGCTATATATGTATATATGATTTCAAAATGATTTGAAATAAATGTCGGGTGCTTGAATTCTGGAATTCTAATCTAAATGTGGAAAGAAACATTAGGGAATAAGTTTTGAACTTATAATTTGAAATTGATGAAGATAAGAAAGAAAGATGTGAAATTTTGAATTTAAAATTGAGTTTTAACTTAAGTAAGTTAAAATGAATAATATGAATGGAGGTTTAACTTAAGATAAGTTAAATAAAAAGCGATCTAGATTTGGAATGATACCAAATTGAAGTGAATACAAAATTTGAGTTGAAAAATGATTTCGTTTTTATTTTTACTATAAGTTATAAATTGTAAATGGGATTAACTCAAGTCGAGTAAAAGTAAGTAATTTGTGGAGTGGAAATTCGAATTTAAATCACATAATGGAATTGGATTTGATTTGCGATAAAATGAACGTGAACTCGAGTATATAAAAAATTAGACTTAAGTAAAATTAAAGGGATTGGGATTTGATTGTAATGAAAATGAACTTAAGAGTATAGTCGAAGTGTTTATGTGATAACAAATTAACTTAGGTTAATATAAATATTTGAATGAAAACTTGACTCAAGTTAATTCATGGGATGGGCCGTTAAGTGGAATGGAATTCAAGTAAAGATAAATAAAGTGATTTTCGAAAATGAAACTTAACTTAGTTAAGTAAATTCAAAGCAAACTAACTAGAGAATAAATTAGTGAATTGAATGTTGAAAACGAGAATTGAATTATAAATGAAATTCGAATTAAAATGTAAGCGAATTAAATGTATGAAATATTGTCGAATAAAATAGAAATGGATTGAAATGGTGATAACTCAAGTTATACATGAATTCAATTTAAGTGTAAATAAAGTGAAATAGTTAGGAATATTATTCATAAGGACGAAATTCAACTTAAGTAACTAATTAATGAAGTGATTCATAAATAAATTGACATGATTTGGATTGTTGTTGAATATAAAATAATGTGAATAAGATTTTGTGAATAAATTAGTTTAGAATCCCTTTTAAATGGATATGAATATATAATGCATAGATATGAATTAAATACTAATAAATTAGTTTGTGAATCATTCGAATTGAATGAGATTGTACGTAAATCGATTGAAAGTAAATAATCGAATGGAAGATTGTGACTTGAATTCAAGCTAGTTGTGCGCGAATCAATTAAAATTTGAATGCGTATGAATCAAATTGGAAGTAAATAATTTGATGTTGTTACCTTGTATTTTCATGTACATTCTAATATACATGTCGTAACGGGTTGTTGGACTTGGAATATAAATTGATTTCGAGTATGAAGATTTTTATTTAAATTGTAGAATGAAATTTAAGTTTCAAATATAGCGATTATCGTAATGCGAAAATAGTGCAAATAATTTAAATTTGAGTTGAATATGAATCGAAATGATTTCTAATGTGAATGTAAATTCTATTTGAACTAGAATTGAGTTAATAAGTTTACAAAACTAGAATTTCAAGTGATTTCGTCAATTTTTGAAATCGTCGATTAGATTGACGCGTTAAAACAGTGATACTGGGCACAGTCTCGAAATTTGACAAAACTAGTTCCATTGGATCCGTAATAGTGTATTATAATCGGATTTTACATTTCATAGCGTTTGGAGTTGCCATTTGGTCATGCAAACTGAAAAATGCACAGAATTAGTTTAATAAAAAATGGTCGATCCAAAAGGCTATCTTCCACATACGATCGAATTGGGGCTCAAAACTTATTTCATTGCGTTCGAAATAGTGGTACAACATTAGGAATGCTAGGCAGCATCCAATATTTATAACCAGATATTTTGAAAATTTTAAATTATATATATATATATATATATATATATATGATTTTTACCGTAGCCTCCATTCTTTCATTTCAGCCGACTTATCCTATGCGAGCCCACACCCTACACGTTGACTTTCATCTTTCCCCTTCTTATTTAAAATGTAGCTTATAGTGAGTAGAATGAAGAATAATTCAAATTTTCAAGAAAAATTCTCAACAATTACTTATCGGAAAAATCTAAAACCCATTTTAAAATTCAAGTTTCGAGTAGAGCTTCCCTCTGATATGCTCAATTGGAGGTGCGGCTCATGTTAGTGGGTTTCGAATGTGAACTGGCATGAGGGAAAACAGATAGGGTGTAACGACCCGTCTTTCTCTCCACAGCAAGATGCGTCATTACTTAGAAAGAAAGGGATAGAAAAGAGAAAGATATAGAAGAAATAACGAAACAACATCAAAATCTCACAGTGGAACGAATAAATTATATTAATCACATAAATATTACATAATATACAACATCTATCAGTGTTATATAGCTTTACATTACAACACATTAGACAGTTATAAAACCTGTCTATCACAGATACAACACAAAGATACCAACACAGCGGAAACACTATATATCTACAAATGCTGAAGCCTCCTGCTCCATTTCTCCTCTAGATTTCATCAGAGCTTACCTGAATCCCTTGGCTATTCGTAAAAATTTGAATACCCAAGAGTTTAATAAAACATGAAATAAACTCCAGGTCAGACATGGGTCTGGTGTGAGTAAACGGGTTAAAGTTGCTTAACTTTGAAAACCTTTAAAAACAAAAGGTATCTCGCAAGACATCTCACACATAAACACAGAATTTTTTTACCTTACGATAACCAAGACATTTGATAGGAAATCCAGTGATATTATAATAGGGTCTAGGGTTTTCAAGTAAATAAGAAATAGCTAAAATTGTTACATGAATAAATTTCAGCATACTAGCCACAAAGTGGGTTTTACAATCAAAACCGTAAAAGGCACATAGGAAGAATGAGTTTCCATCAATGGCAGGGCTACTGGGGCATCGTCTGTCACAGTATGTGGTCTAGATCACCGTACCGAGGATCCACCTTAAATCCCCTGCAACACAAGGTCAGAATCATCCCTTACTGGATAGTCCCGAATAAGACAACCCCATAGTTGTTTGCAACCAACTGCCCACACAACCTAATAAAAAGGGACCTTTAGACAGGGAAAAATCTTGTCCTACTTGAGCGCGACTCACTTAGCCTTGTTGTACCTCCCCTATTTTAGCCATTCCCGGTTGATGAGGCTATGATTATCCTAATAGAACACATCCATCTTAGAATGCTCATCGTCCACCTGATGATGTTTTGAAAGAATTCAATCCATACAAGTTCGTTTCGGGTTCGAACGAAACTGAAGGCACTATCTCGTTACACTCGTTTTGGAATCACCCTCAGAATTAACGACAATAACCCTTGCACTCTGAATCTTCATCTCGTCTTCGCTTGAGATTCACGACCTATCGTTTAATTTGGATCGATGTGGTTTTCGGATATCCAAATCTGGAAATACGATCCCGGTCACAACGAAATCCAAAATGCCATGTTTTAGAGCCAAGTTATTTTAAAGTTAAAACAATTCAATTCATTATCTATATTCACACAGATAGATAGTTCACAATCTCACAAATAGATAATCCATATCATCACAATTCAACCAAAGCATCTCATATCGCAGATCAATACGTATCTTATATCAGAGATATCAAATAATCCAAGACATTCAATAACATTCGGTCATCCATAAGCAAAGATTTATTAATCACACTATCTCTAATTAATTTAAAGTAAATTAAATTAATTACTTCCATTGCTATAAATCCTGCTTACTTAACCATTAATTAATTACAAATCAATTAATTAATCATCCTTTAATTATCCATTTTAATTAATCATCATTCATTAATTATTCTTTAATTGCATTAAGTATTTAACCTTAGTTAATTACACAAATTAATCATCCTTAACCATTTACAGTAATTAATCTTTAATTAATCCCATTAATTAATTAATTATAATTAATTACATTAACCGTTAATTAATTTCATTAATTAATTATTCTATATTCACTTATTGATTAATCAACCTTTAATTAACCCTTAATTACTTCATTAATTACATTAATTAATGATCCTCTAATTACTTCTTCAATTAATTTTTGTTCTAATTAATCATATTTGATAATTAATCTTTAATTAATCACATTCATTAATCAACCTTGATTAACCACTTTCAATGATTAACTAACCTTAATTAATTACATTACTTAATTAACTTCTAATTCTTTTATTAATTAACTCTTAAATTAATTACACTAAGTAATTAATTCTTAATTACTTTCACTAAATAATTATCCTTCTTATTAATTACACAAAGTAATTAAGCATAAAACTACTTCCATTCTTTAAATAATTACATCCAGTAATTATCCATTAATTACTTCACTAAGTAATTACAATTTATAAATTACATTAAGTAATTATACTAAACCACACATGATTATCCTTAATTAATTAATCTAATTAATTATCTCAAATTAATCACATTAATTAATCAATTTATAATCCCTAATTAATGATCTTTACATTAACTATTAACAATCTTTAATTACTTTCCTTAAGTAATTATACTTTAATTACCCATTATTAATTAAAAATTAATTAATTTTTAATAACTATTAATTCACTTCTAATTACTTAATTAATTAAATGCTTAACTGTAACTTAATTAATCTTTAATTACTTGATTAATAAATTTCTAATCATTAATTAACAATCTTTACTTATCTAATTAATGATCCTTAATTACAAATTAATTACCCTTAAATTAATTAACTCACAGCCCTTAATTATTTATTTATTAATCCTTAATCATTAATTAATTAAATTAATTAATTATTTTTAATTACCTTATTAATTTAATTAATTTCATATCATTAAATCTTAATTAACTTAAGATAAAATATTATCCTTATTAATGACTTAATTATCATAAACCATATTTAAAACATTTAATTTTAAAATTAACTTACTACTTAAATCATTAAATTTTAGATTTAAAATAATAAAATCAAGTTAAACAAATTTTAAACTTTTACTTTAACATTTAAATTTTTAAAAATTGTTTAAGCATTTTACTTGGAAAACAAATCTATTTTCAAATATACTTAAATCTTTAAACTTGTTTAAAACCTTTTTCCTTTTGAAAACTAGTTATTTTAATAACTTTAAAACCTTTTTTTTTTAAAAAACTTGAGTTCTTAGCTTTTAAAACCTAGTTCACAATTTCTTTTCAAACAATAAACTTGGATAAATTTTTGCTAGAGCAGTAGTTTATAACTTTCCAAACCTGGTTACACTTTACTTTAAAATTTTGAAACCTGTTGCTAAAACAAAGTTACCGAGACAAACACGATCACTCCCCGTACAAAACACAATGCGCTAGCGTTCGACCACCACTCCGAGTCAACCAGCAAACCCTCTCGAATTATACTCCAGAAAACAGCATCTTCCCCAAACTCAACAAATCCAGACACCCAAAAATGCATGCGTGCACATGCACGGTGGCTCCGACCACCTTCAGTCAACGTCGCGACCTTCCAAAGTCAGCGACTACATCCTCAGATGACCCGACCCCTTACTTCATTGATTCGTCAACATGATCGAAATCAAACCACATGGCAACCAACAGGTAAGAACATAGAAACAGAAAATATCGCCGCAATGACGAACCACGCCGTCGGTGCCCTCGTCCTTCCGACCACAACTGTGCCACGACTCCAGCAATGCTTTCCCCCACATGCGAATGCCTCCGACCCACCCTAGACGTCGTCGTGACCTCAAGAACATCGACAACTCAAACACCTCACAAAACCCTACTCTGACTCCGATAGGCTGCCTCGATCGCCAAAAAAATCCATACCATTTTTCCTGGATCCAACCTCCTACCAGCTTCCTTCGACCAAAATCTCAACGCCATTCGCCACGCCGTTCGCCGCGAATTCGCGATAAATCCAAAACCCTTCAACTCTGATTATCTCGGTGAAAACTTGACTAAAAATTATGATATTTATTCCTAAATTAATTATTTACAATCTAGAATGATATTATAGAATTATTTCAAGAATTCTGGGCATTTGATTTTTAGCCTATAATATGAATAGACCTGTAAATTCCAAATTTTATATAAATACATCATATATTTATTTATAACAATTTTCAAAATTAAACCTATATACCTACAATCATTTTCTATTTTCAAATCTTAGCCTACGATCAAATACATTGGAAGATATGAATTCTTTTCTATAACATTTTAAAGCCTGGATATGAACACAGAACAAAAATTCATACACACAGACTTTGTTCAGGCATTTCCTTCATACACCCATACATTCACATGTATTATCATATGCAAACCATATAATACAAAAATTCATCACAAATATTTAAGCATGTTCACAGATTTTAAAACTGTTTTTGGCAATAGATGCCTACTCACCTGAAATTAAAGGGCACAGGAATCAGAGGAACAGGCCTTTGTTTTAAATCTGGAAATTAGAATTTAAATTGAATTGATTTTGCTTTATCTTGAGTTAAATCCTTGCATTGTTAAAGTTTGTAAAACTGATGTAATTGTTTGCTATTAGCTCCTCCATAGGTTGATCTTGTCTTTTAAAAAAATCCGAATTGAAGTTGTTGTTTTCCATTTCTGGTTGAGAAATTTTTGTAGGGTATGGTGCTTTGAGTTTGAAAAGGGTTTATAGGCTAATGATTTAGGTTACTTCTGGTTTGAGAATTATCGAGTTAAAAGGTTTGTGTTTTCTGGTTTATAGATTAACAGGCTTTTGTTTCTTGAATTGGAATGGAGATAGTAAAAAGAAATGGAGGGTGTGAAATATATGTTATATAGAGTTATTTACGATTTTTTAGAATTTAAAGAAAATAGAAATTAAAAAAATGACACTCGTTTCCATAAACTAACATTTGTCATTACATTTGTTTATTAGTTTATACATGTTACTAATGTGTCTTAATATAATTATACTTGTCATATATATTTTATTTATTTATTTTAAATGTTAATAAAAAGCTTTTATACTTAATTTACTATTTTATGAATACTTATCTAAATATATATATATATATATACAAACTTCTTTAAAGAAAATATTATAAAACAAATTATATACAAATATAATCTTATACATATATTTCAAAATCCAAAATGTTTTAAAATATCTATCTTTTGAATTACAAAATTAAATCCAAATTCAAATCCAAATTAAAATTAAAAATCTAATTCAAAGTCAAGTTATACATACATATATAACAACACATTTAGCTTGAAAATAACCATTCTATTTTCTTTAAAATCTATTCATATCTATATATAAAAACAGCACATTATTAATATTGTTTAAAAATAACAATTTTTCCAATTTTAAATAATTTATAAAAGAGATTATCTCATTATTTATAAATTACTTATTTTACTAAACGAATTAATGTATCATATGCAAATTGTATTTTAAACTTTTATATATATTTTCAAATCATATTTATCAAGCAATATTTCAAAAGAAAATAAAATAAACTTTTTTATCAATCTTATTTAAATTTAAACTTAAGCTAAAATATAATTTAAACAAATAATATTTACTTTAAATAAATTGAAACTATATGGTTAACTATAACCTTTAAAAAGTTTTATATTAAATTTAATCATTACTTCCAAATTACCAATATATATTAGAATTTGAAAACATGATTTTGTTTGTTAAAATTCAAACCCAAGCTTTTCTATTTACAATATATACAAATATATATATATATATACACACACACACACATTATATATAGAAAACATTTTATTAATCTTTTAAAAGATAAAATTTACCAATTAAATATTTATTTGCTTTTAAAAGAATAAACTTGCTAATTAAAATCAGAAATATAAAAGAAAATTATCAAATCAATTTAACTATTAATACGGATTATTAAATTGATATTGCCCAAAATTTTAGGTCATCGCATTCCTCCCTTCTTAAAGAATTTCATCCCCTAAATTTAAAAGCAAAAATAATTTAATAACCCATCAAAGATTTTAATTTTAAACCACAAGCATATATTATCAACCATATGCTAACAACCATAGCAACCAATTTAATCAATCAAACAAATCTAATTATCCAGAAAAAATTTCTGGATAGGACTTACTAGTTCTATCTAGAGTTTCCCAAGTATAAACACTAGGATACTCGCTCTACTGAATCAAACAACCTGCACTGCTAAGCTTCTGAGCTCCTACTCATCTAGATCGACAAAACTGAACATGATATCAGACCACAGTTAAGTCTGACTCAACTACCAAATCCTCATGAACTGCTGGTTCCACAACCAGTGATGAATCATACATGTACTTCCTCAGAGATACGTGAAGCACATTGTATCCTAGTCTTCCAAACTGGCAATTCAACCCTGTAGGCCAAAACACTTATCCTTACAAGAACACAAAAAGATCCAATACACTTCGGAGCTAGCTTCCTAGTTTTACCAAATTTTATAGCTCCTTTGATCCTAGAAAACTTATCCAAAATCAAATCTATGACTTCGAAATTCAAATTTCTCCGTCTCTTATCCACAAAAATCTTCTGACGATTCTTAGGTTGCCTTCATCCTTCCTGATCAGCTCAACCCTCACTGATGCTTCTTAAAACAAACTGGATCAAAAACAACCTAACAAAATGATCCTCTCAAGATCAACTGAAATCAAGAACAAAAACTCTACTTCACAATAATCAGTAGACTTCAAACTTACTTCTACCATCCGAAAAAGATAAAATAGGTTTACTCGCCAACCTCGCCTTCAGATCCTGAAAAACTTCCTGTAGACTCCCTCTAATCCAAGAATACTGCAAACTTCCAAGGTGTCTAGGGTTGCTTACACTCTAAAACAGCTGCTATCTTGCTTCCGCTGCGCAGCTTTGATCTGAAGTAAATGAGAATGTCGATGATGAACACAAGCACAAACTTGTCGAACACTTCCTGAAAGACAAGGTTCATCAGATCCATAAAGAGAAACTCAGAAGTACCACGATATCCTGGGCTACTTCACCAAACCCTCTCTCTAGAAACCATCCTTCCTAAACTGAACCACCGGTATCGCTCCTGGAATCCTAGTCGATACGAAAACTCAATCTCCAAATGCTATGGCAAACCTCTTACCTCTACGAAGACATCCTTTAATTAATTAATTACAAACCAATTGATTACTTCCATTACTATAAATCCTGCTTACTTAACTATTAATTAATTACAAACCAATTAATTAATCATCCTTTAATTATCCATTTTAATTAATCATCCTTGATTAATTATTCTTTAATTACATTAAGTATTTAACCTTAATTAATCACACAAATTAATCATCCTTAACCATTTACAATAATTAATCTTTAATTACTCCCATTAATTAATTATAATTAATTACATTAACCCTTAATTTATTTCATTAATTAATTATTATATAATCACTTATATTGATTAATTTTCCTTTAATTAATCAACCTTAATTACTTCATTAATTACATTAATTAATGATCCTCTAATTACTTATTTAATTAATTATTGTTCTAATTAATCACATTTAATAAATAATCTTTAATTAATCACATTCATTAATCAACCATGATTAACCACTTTCAATGATTAACTAACCTTAATTAATTACATTACTTAATTAACTTCTAAATACGTTTTATTAATTAATTCTTAAATTAATTACACTAAGTAATTAATTCTTAATTACTTTCACTAAGTAATTATCTTTCTTATTAATTACACAAAGTAATTAAACCTAAAACTACTTCCATTCTTCAATTAATTATATCCAGTAATTATCCATTAATTACTTCACTAAGTAATTACACTTTATAAATTACATTAAGTAATTATACTAAACCACTTCCATAAATGATTATCCTTAATTAATTAATCTAATTAATAATCTTAAATTAATCACATTAATTATTCATTTTATAATCCCTAGTTAATGATCTTTGCATTAACTATTAACAATTCTTAAATTACTTTCCTTAAGTAATTAAACTTTAATTAACCATTATTAATTACAAATTAATTACTTTTTAATAACCAATTAATTCACCTCTAATTACTTAATTAATTAAATGCTTAACTGTAACTTAATTAATCTTTAATTACTTGATTAATAAATTTCTAATCATTAATTAATAATCTTTACTTATCTAATTAATGATCTTTAATTGCAAATTAATTAACCCTTAAATTAATTAACTTACAACCCTTAATTATTTATTTATTAATCCTTAATCATTAATTAATTAAATTAATTAATTACTCTTTAATTACCTTATTAATTTAATTAATTTAAAATCATTAAATCTTAATTAACTTAAGATAAAATATTATCCTTAATAATGACTAAATTATCATAACTCATATTTAAAACATTTAGTTTTAAAATTAACTTACTAATTAAATCAATAAATTTTAGATTTAAAATAACAAAATCAAGTTAAGCAAATTTTAAACTTTTACTTTAACATTTAAGTCTTTTAAAAATTGTTTAAACATTTTACTTGGAAAACAAATCTATTTTCAAATATACTTAAATCTTTAAACTTGTTTAAAACCTTTTTCCTTTTGAAAACTAGTTATTTTAATAACTTTAAAACCTTTTTATTTTTTAAAAAACTTAAGTTCTTAGCTTTTAAAACCTAGTTCACAATTTCTTTTCAAACCATGAACTTGGATAAATTTTTGCTATAAAACTGTAGTAGTTTATAACTTTCCAAACCTGGTGACACTTTACTTTAAAATTTTGAACTGTTGCTAAAACAAAGTTACCAAGACAAACACGATCACTTCCCGTACAAAACACGATGCGCTCGTGTTCGACCACCACTCCGAGTCAACCACGCAAACCCTCTCGAATCATACCCGAGAAAATAGCATCTTCCCCAAACTCAACAAATCCAGTAACCCAAAAATGCACGCATGCACATGCACGGTGGCTCCGACCACCTTCAGTCAACGTCGCGACCTTCCAAAGTCAGCGACATCCTCAGACGACCCGACCCCTTACTTCGTCGATTCGACAGCGTGATAGAAATCAAACCACACGGCAACAACCAGGTAACAACACAGAAACAGAAAACATCACTGCGACGATGAAACATGCCATCGGAGCCCTCGTCCTTCTGACCACAACTGCGCCACGACTCCAGCAATGCTTTCCCCCACATGCGAACGCCTCCGGCCCACCCTAGACGTCGTCGTGACCTCAAGAACATCGATAACCCAAACACCTCACAAAACACTACTCTGCCTTCGATAGGCCGCCTTGATCGCCAGAAAAATCCATATCCGTTTTTTCCGAGATCCAACCACCTACCAGCTTCCTTCGACCAAAATCTCAACGTCGTTTACCACGCCGTTCGTCGGGAATTCGTGATAAATCCAAAACCCTTCAACTCTGATTATCTCAGCGAAAAATTGACTAAAAATTATGATATTTCTTCCTAAATTAATTATTTATAATCTAGAATCATATTATAGAATTATTTCAAGAATTCTAGAAATTTGATTTTTAGCCTATAATATGGACAGACCTATAAATTCCATATTTTTAAATAAATACATCATATATTTATTTAAAACTATTTTCAAAATTAAACTTATATACTTACCATCATTTTCTTTTTTCAAATCCTAGCCTACAATCAAATACATGGGAAGATATGAATTCTTTTCTATAAAATTTTGAAGCCTGGATATGAACAGAGAACAAAAATTCATACATATCGACTTTGTTCAGGCATTTCCTTCATACATGCATACATTTACATTTATAATCATATGCAAACCATATAATATAAAAATTCATTCCAAACATTTAAGCATGTTCAGAGATTTTAAAACTGTTTTTGGTAATAGATGTTCACTCACCTGAAATCAAAGGGTATAGGAATCAAAGGAACAGGCCTTTGTTTTAAATCAAGAAATTAGAATTTGAATTGAATTTATTTTTCTTGATCTTGAGTTAAATCCTTACATTGCTGAAGTTTGTAAAACTGATGTAATTGTTTGCTACAAGCTTCTCCACAGGCTGATCTTTTCTTTTAAAAAAAAACTGAATTGAAGTTGTTGTTTTCCATTTCTAGTTGAGAAATTTTTGCAGGATATGGTGCTTTGAGTTTGAAAAGGGTTTATAGGAAAATGATTTAGGATACTTCTGGTTTGAGAAGTATTGAGTTACAGGGTTTGTGTTTTTTAGTTTATAGATTAACAGGCTTTTGTTTCTTGAATTGGAATGAAGACAGTAAAAAGAAATGGAGGGGGTGAGATATATGCTGTATAGAGTTATTTAAGATTTATTAGAATTAAAGAAAATAGAAATTAGAAAAAATGTCACTTGTTTCCAAAAACTAACATTTGTCATTACATTTGTTTATTAGTTTACACGTGTTAATGTGTCTTAATTTAATTACACTTGTCATATGTATTTTATTTATTTATTTATTTTAAATGTTAATAAAAAGCTTTTATACTTAATTTACTATTTTATAAATACTTATCGAAATATACATATACAAACTTCTTTAAAGAAAATATTATAAAACAAATTATATACAAATAAAACCTTATACATATATTTTAAAATCCAAAATATTTTAAAATATCTATCTTTTGAATTACAAAATTAAATCCAAATTAAATTTAAAAATCCAATTCAGAGTCAAGTTATATATACATATATAACAACACATTTAATTTGAAAATAACTATTCTATTTTCTTTAAAATATATTTATCTCTATATATAAAAATAGCACATTATTAATATTGTTTAAAAATAACAATTTTTGCTAATTTTAAATAATTTATAAAAGTGATTATCACGTTATTTATAAATTACTTATTTTACTAAATGAATTAATGTATCATATGTAAATTGTATTTTAAACTTTTATATATATTTTCAAATCATATTTATCAAGCATTATTTAAAAAGAAAATAAAATAAACCTTTTTATTAATCTTATTTAAATTTAAACTTAATTGAAACTATATGGCTAACTATAACCTTTGAAATTTTTTATATTAAATTTAATCATTACTTCCAAATTGCTAATATATATATATATATATATATATATATTAGAATTTTAAAACATGATTTTATTTGTTAAAATTCAAACCCAAGCTTTTCTATTTACAATATATACAAATATATATATACATTATAAATAGAAAACATTTTATTAATCTTTTAAAAGATAAAATTTACCAATTAATTATTTATTTGCTTTTAAAAGAATAAACTTTCCAATTAAAATTAAAGTAATAAAAGAAAATTATCAAATCAATTTAATTATTAATACATATTGTTAAATTGATATTGTCCAAAATTCCGGGTCATCAAATAGGGATTGGGTTTGTGGCTAATAAAGGGAGAGTTTGGTGAATTGGATGTTGGATTTGGGTTCGTGGGAGGAAGTTGCATTGGCGACTAAAAATTGGTGGTGTAACGACCCTGGATTTTAGGCATCCTGAGTTGTGAATATTAATTTATAATATTCAATAATATTATAATCTTATATACAATATTTCCATAAATTAATAATTAATAATCTTATGAAATTTCCCAAATCAACATAATTTGAATTTTCAAGTATGTATTAAATTTTAGATTGGTTTAAATGAAATTTCTCATACATATTTTGTTTTGAGAAAAGAATTGAAAAAAATAGTATTTGCAGGTTGTTTTGGAAACATATATGCATTTTGTTTAGAAATTAAATGTGTATATTTCATCTTATAAGATAAACTATATTAGAGGGTATAAACTTATTAAAATCAAATAGTTATGTATATCGGGAACGATAAATTTATACATAACGAGAATATGAAGTTATGACATTAAATTAAATAGAGATGTATATAGAATTTGGATAAAATTAATAATAAAGTAAAGTGAAATATGAGATTCCGGTATATGTATATATGTATATATATAATGTTGTTTGTATTAACTAAAAAGAAATATTAAGTATTTCTAAAATAATGGTATATACTGAATCAGAAAAGTGTAAATGTGTGATGATAAGTTAAATGAAACTATATACACCTAGATAACAAGTAATTTAAAACATTCATAGATAATATATGTCAATATTATAAATAAAATTTTGAATATAATCATATATATACTTATAAGAAGGATTTAATAATAATTTTATACTAATATGAAGTTTTATAACACCGAGTATTTAATATTGAAGTCATTTTATTTATAATTTATGTATATGAATATTTTGATGTAAAATGTAACGTCCTATTTAAAAACCCTTTGTATCTTTATAAAAACAATAAGACAAGAAGTTATTTTGATTTACTGGGTTTCCGCTTTTATTTCATGATATGAACGACAAATGCAAATTTTAAATTAAATCAAAAGCAAAGACAAAACTTTAGTTATTTGGTAATATTTGTTTGAATTAACATATTTTTTTTTAGGATGAATAAATTAAGAAATGTCATTTCAATATAATTTCTTATTATTTTTACTTTTAAATGTATAGAAAACAATACGAATATTAATTTGACTAATCATGTAAATTATGAACTGTTTAAATTTTGAATATATTTGCATACGTTTTTAATAGTGTATGATTTACATTATCCTAAAAATATGATAAGAAGAGGCTGTAAATTATTACAGTAAGCAAGAAACAAGCAAGCACAATATAATAAATACTAATTTAAGCCGGGAAGAATTAGAATGTTAATTTAAATTACCTTTCAAATTTTTATTTCACCCTAAACACAAACACTTAATTCAACAACCAAGGAATATATCCACTACATACTTAAAACAATACATGTGTATGTCTTTGTAATGATTCCTGTCAGTGTGTATATATATATATATATATATATATATATATATATAATTGTCCTTGTTCAAATCTAAATACATATACAAGTATTTGTCCTTGTAAATGGTTCCCATCACCATATACATATACCTGCCTTTGTTCTAAATCTAAGTACAGATGTCTGTGTAAACAAGAAACAGTAACATAGTTAAGAAGTGAGTTAACCTATTATTGTAAGTAGAAAGAAGGAAATTAGAAGTGATTTAACCTATTACTGTAAGTAAAGGAAGTAATGAAGCAAACAAAGATCACGGCAGAAAATTGTCTGAGAAAAGTAAGAAAATATCTAACAAAATCTATAATCTTTTCAACAGAAGTAAAATGAAATTTACAGACCAACAAAATGGCGACTCCAACATATATTTTGTCTACTCTGTTCCCTGTTCTCGGTTGCAGCTACATCTATATAACTGAACCGTTTCAGATTCAAGTTATTGAAAATTATAAGCATAAATTCAAGAAAACTAAGCTTGTTAAGGTCTTAAGCAATGAGAGCTTAAGGAGAATAAGCAGTGTTCTGTTAACAAGAAGAATCGGTAGAATATTTGACATTCGAACTCAAAACTCAGGAATTTTAAGAAGTTGTTTAAAAAACTCGATTTCAACTCTTAGTCAAGATCTCTACCCCAAGCTTTGAAGCTTCTGGAATTGATGTGGAAGGTGAGAAACTAATTCGTTAAACCCTAGAAATTTAAATTTCTCTGTACTGTAAATTTTGTGTTCAATCTACCTGCAAAATTCAAAATCACTTAACCCAAGCAATATTTTAGGTTGATGTAAACTAGGAAATTGTTCATTTGCAAGTGTAGTTTATGGGAAAAATAAGTTTGTGTGGAATTGTGCTGTGTAACTCGAGAGGGTACCGTTTTACAGTAGGAACTTAACTAAAGTCAAAATTTAATATTTTTAATTTTAGGATTTAAGTATGTAATCTCAATCCTTGTATGAAAATATGATTTTTAGTGGTTAATTCATAATTTTTATTGATGGCTATGTTAAGAAATCGAAAGGTGAACAGTTTTCAATTAAAAATATTTTTCTAACAATTTAGGCGAAGAAGGGTGACATGGGTGGTTCTGATAGGAGTAGGCGATCATGGTGGAGGCTTCTACCGTGGCCGTTTTTCGATTTTGGGTGTGGTTCAACGGTGCGAATCAAATTTAGGGTTTTGTTGTAGTTTTGGAAATGGTGGAATCGTTTATGATTTTAGGAATGGTGAGGTAACCGAGCTCTCTGATTTTTGGCAGGGAGTAGGAGTGAAGGAGTGGCTTTCGATCTGGATAGGTGGCGTACCCAGTAGGGGTCGGTGGTGGTTGCGGTGGGTCAATGAGTGGGAATAGGTTGGTTTTATGGTTGCAGGGAGTGGTGTCGATGGTCGAAATTTTTATCAAAGGGCAAGAGGACTTCGGCGAGGCGGTGATTGGTTTCTAGGGATGACGCGTGATCGGTCTAAAGCGTCGCGACAAGTTAATGGGGTTGACGTGGTTCATACACGTGCACACCGTGCATGGGGAGGGGGAAAGCTCTGTTTTTTCCCGAGGCGTGGGTACGATCTGGGTTCGTTCTTGATTCGGGTCGAGTTGCATAGGGAGTTGAGTTCGTATACGACGAAGTGTCGATCAAAGTTGATGTCTTCAGCGAGGCAAGGAAATGTAAGTGTTTGATGGGAAGTGGGAAATCTGGAGATAGAAGGGAGTAGAGAAGATGATGAATTAGGTTTTGCTGCGCATTGTTAGCAATTGGGCTCGGTCCATTTGCAATGTTTATATTAGTTGTAAACATGGGTCGTTTGTAATTGAGTGCAGCCTTGGATTTAGTTTTTGTTAACTGAATTCAAAGAGTAATCAGTGATCATAGTAGTGTGGAAGTAATGTTCACAAATTATCTCCCAGGCATGAAACTAGAAAATGGTCAGAGTGTTTGTGGTAAACCAAACTTTGTTCTAAAAATAATAATTATAAAAAAAATGTGTTGCTTATGTTTAAATATAAAAAGAAAGTCTGGGAACAAGTTGAATTTAATTTAAGTTATTTAATAAGCCTCTTTATTACCAAAATAGACAAGCTTTTAATAAGTAATTTATTTAATGATTTAACGACCCTTGAGTTTAATTGTAAAAAGGGAATAAGCATAAGTGAAATGATAAAGGAAATTAAATAAACATTACACTTTTTGAATTAACGCAATTGTTTAAGTAATTTAAAAAATAATTTCATAATTTCCCGTATAATAAAGTGTTATTAAGAGTTTATTCCATCGCTAGATCTTACGCCGTTGTATGATCTATTGTATAGATTAAATAAGAAAATTTTATAAGCCTAACAGACAAAATTAAAATACCGTTTGAATTTGTGTGCCGTTATGAAATTTCACACGGCTTATCTCTTCACATGTACCCAAACTGAAATATATGTATTAATAATAGATTATTTTTAACTGATTGACATCTTGACAGTGGAAACTGACACCATTCCGCTGAATAGTAAAATTTAACACTTGTTGATTGTATAGGGCATCTACCTGATCTTATCTGTATAATTGAATCTAGCATTTCTAAAATTATGGGTTGATATTCATCCATGTACCTGTATTTCCCTATTTCCCTGTTAATCATATTGGGAAATATAATGACAATCTATGGAAGCTGAATTATTGAATATTTGAAATTGTGAAATATGAATGGTAAATTGATAAGTACCGTTGAGACTGATAAGCCTTATTCTGTCTTGATTGATTTTGAATCTAGTTTTGTTTTAAAAGTAAATGTTTGTCTAGAATGTATTAAAAAGAATTAATGAATATTTTGAAAAATCAAATGTGACGCCCCACCTCTATACCCACGCTACCCAAGAACACTACGGGTGAATGCTGTCAACTAGTACGAAGAATAAGGCTGTTGAGGAGCGACCATCAGTATAATTGCTTTGCGCGAGCACCGATATGTCAGATAGTATAACATGCGTTTTATCTCAAGAGGAAATCCGACACACCGATACATACACAAAGCTACTACACAGTGGCTATAATAATCTTCGGAAACAAATACAGAAATAAACATAACGTAAATCAGTCACGGATAATTCATATCACAAAGGCGGAATAAGATATGAATATTACACATAAAAGTGTACATCAGAGTAGTGGTCAGAAAGATCCACAATAACACAAAATAATAGCAACATGTGCTATACAAAAGAATACATCAATGAGTCAATATCTCAAGAGTATACAACAAAAACTACTAATCTAAGTAGTAAGCAAAAGGTCAGAGTAATGGATCCCTGGAGAGAAGTCAAGCAGAAGCACCTGTAACATCTCGGTCTGACCCGAGTATTATTTAATAAGAAAATAATAAACGGATCAGTCTAACTATAAATATCAGATGAAACGATATAGAATAAGAGATATGACTAAGGACATAATAATCACAATACCAAGCTGTGATATATATAAGTAATTGTAAATCAACGAGAGATTAATCAATATCACCAAATCTACACAAGAATCAAAGAAATGTCATACTCCTCATTTCGTTCGCCAAACCATAAATATTGACAATTATATCAATGCCAATCACAAAAGTCAGTGACACACAAATTCACCAATGCACAAATATTGATAAAACTTATCAATGCAAATCACGAAAATTGGTGAAGCACAAATTCTAGAAATCATCTCAAGAAATCTAGAAATCACAAAAAGGGGGAAGGCCTATCACAAACGGGAGCATAAAGCCCACCAACACATGTATCACAAACGGAACGCTAATTCCATGGTTGCTAACCATCACAAATTGAGCCGAAGCTCCACAAACGGCCCGAAGACCATGGGTTGCTACCCCACCAAATTGAGTCGAAACTCCACATAACGGGGTTTAGTCTCCCTCGTAGACAACTAGCACATTGCTAGTCTAAATCACAAAGATGATCGTCATGATCAACGAGAAGTGTCGATTACAGTAAGCTAGTAAATATATGAGCTTAGCATCATGTCCCATAACCACTAGCTTAACTTAAATATTTACGAACAAATTATAGATCTCCACTAGAAAATTGTCACAAGAGCTTCAATCGAACAAGTCCAAGAATTAACCAACAAAGTGAACGCAAGCGTTTCATACCACTTGTTTTACTAAGTCGTTTAATTAGATTTCTCTTACGAGTGAGGTAAAGGTTTATATATACTAATAGATTGGAAAACGGTTTTATAAACGAATTTGGTATTAAAATAGTATTGAAATCGTTTGAGGAAAGAGTTTTGATATTTACTACTAGTATAGAAAACCTTTATATTTTTAAGGTGACAAATCACAAAGAAGATTGTAAGAACAATCAATCACTAAAATTCACATTCGAAGAAATGAATAAAATCCAAAGAAACCGATAAAGAATCCATCGAAATGGATATTCAAAAATCCCTAAATAGGAGTCATCAAAGGCATAATAAATGATAACAACAAATAGGATCATCACGAATCGATTTAAATTGGAATTCTCAAGAGAATAGGCAAGCAGGCAAAACATTGCAGTTTCAGACGTCTGAAACAAGTGGTTCAGACGTCTGAATCTGGAAATATAAAGATTTCCAGAACACAATTCAGACGTCTGAACCACCTGTTTCAGACGTCTGAAATAGGCATATTTTAGCCTATTTTCTTTCTGTTTGAAATAGAACCAATTCAGACGTCTGAAACCATATATTCGGACATCTGAAACTGGGAATAGAAATCTTCCCAGAACCATATTCAGACGTCTGAATATTACGTTTCAGACGTCTGAATCTGGGGTTCAGGGCATTCCCTGAACCTAGGCCAAAAATGGCCAAACGAATATCGAAAACGATCGAACGAGCAAATGGCGATGACTAAGGAATTACGTCGAACGACAACCCAGCCTAAACGACTCTTCGATACGCCTCAAATATCAATGTCCAAATATCCATAACAGGATTTTCATAAATTAGACCAAAACACCAAAAATTGGAATATACACGAAATCGATTCAAACCAAAATCAATTGCACACGAATAAACGTTAGGAATTCATACCTAACAATCGAAGATAAGTATAGACAAAGATGTGAGATAAAAATCTCACCTTTTTACAAAATCAAACAAGAAGAAGCTTGAAAGCAAATGAAGAATCAACCTCTCTTCAACAGAACCCAAATGAGCTTGAATCTATGCTCAAAACAAGAACATTCCCAAAAATAGGTTTAGGAATTTCTGAAATTGGTAAGAGAATAAGTTGGAGAAGAAGAAGAGAATGCTTACCAATGGGTTCTCTTGAATTTGGAGCTAGGAATTTGAGGTTGCAAGAGGAACTAGGGTTTTGGAGTTTTAATTTCCAATCTCTCCCACCATTATTGCCTTAGAACCGAAAAGAGGAAGAAGTGAGGGTGAATGGGGAAGAGTGGTTCAGTTTTGAGTATAAGTTGGCTAGTGGGCTGAACCCAAACTCAAACCCAAAGTGAAAAAGGTCAAATTTTTGACTAACTCCAAATATATCAAAGTTTATACTCAAAAAGGTCGCAAACGGCATTTTAAACTCAATGGGAGTGGTCCCGAGTCCTAATTCGACCGTATGCAAAAAGTAGCTTTTCGGACTAAATTCCGAGTATCGATAAAATATTTAAATAAAATATTTAAATATAAAATTTCCAAATATGCGGGTTGTTACAGACTCCCCTCCTTAAAAAAATTGCGTCCTCACAATATTTAAAAGTAGATATATAGTAACAACCATAAAAGCATATTCAACACAAAAGAAATTTGAAATAAAAGGTTCACCTCAAAGTGCACGAGAAAGCAAGTCCGGATGTGTTCGCTCGATGAACTCTTTAGATTCCCAAGAACAATCCTTAGGATTTGAAGACCATTGGACTTTAACAAGCGGGATATCTTTATTTCGAAGGCGTTTGACCTCCGAAGCGATGATACGAATAGGATGTTGCTCATAAGTTAAATTAGGCGAAACTTCAATCTCTTCCACAACACCGGGCTCAAGAATAGAATCGGAATCTCGAAGACATTTCCGAAGTTGAGAAACGTGAAACACGTCATGGATAGCAGAAAATTGAGCCGGTAATAAAAGGCGATAAGCCATGGAACCAATACGTTCAGTGATAGGAAATGGTCCAATATTTCGAGGCGCCAATTTTCCCGATCGACTGAAACGCACAACACCATTCATAGGTGACACACGAATGAACACAAGATCTCCCACAGAAAACTCTAACTTCCTTCTCCGGTTATCGGCATAGGATTTTTGTCTACTCTGGGCTTCTCTCATCCTATGACGAATAAGATCAATCTTTTCTGTGGAATCCCGAATAAAATCTGGACCTAAAACCAGCTTCTCACCGGTCTCAAGTCAACAAGAAGGAGATCGGCATGGCCTTCCATAGAGTGCCTCAAAAGGTGCCATACCAATACTAGATTGGAAGCTATTATTATAGGAGAATTCAACAAGGGAAATATGATCTTCCCAACTTCCCCCAAAATCAAGCACACAATTACGAAGAAGATATTCAAGTGTTTGATTCACACGCTCGGTTTGTCCATCGGACTGAGGATGATAAGCGGTGCTAAAATCGACCTTCGTTCCCAAAGCTTTTTGAAGACTCTTCCAAAATCCACTAGTAAACAATGGATCTCGATCACTAAGAAAAGAAGTAGGAACTCCATGCAATTCAACAATCTCTTTGATAAAGAGCTTGGCCAAAAGAGGAACGGTTTGGTTAGACCGAAGGGGAATGAAATGGGCGGACTTAGTAAGTATATCAACAATCACCCATAAGCTATCATGACCCGAACGGGAACGGGGAAGGCCATCTATAAAATCCATGGAAATTTGATCCCACTTCCAAATTGGAATTTCTAAAGGTTGCAATAACCCACCGGGCCTTTGATGTTCAGCCTTAACGAGTTGGCAAGTCATGCAACGCTTAACGAAGTTAGCGATGTCAAGTTTCATTCCCTCCCAATAATAAAGTCGCTTCATATCCGCGTACATTTTACTATTACCGGGATGAATGGTAAATTTAGAATGATGAGAATCTTCTAAAATATCTTTACGAAGATCACTATTATTTGGCATAATAAGTTTACCAAATCTCCGAATGCCGCCACGAGAATCGATATCAAAGTCTTTCAAACCTTCAACATCAATTTTATCCTTAATATTTTGGCCAAGAAGAGCTATTTCGGGATCTAACCTCTGAGCTTCAAGAATGCGGTCTAAAAGAGAAGGATGAGCCTCAAGGCTACATAAAACAAGAGATGAACATACATCGGGAACACGGTCTCGAATTTCGCAAGAGGATAAAATCTCGAGATCGTTCCATTCAGATATCATCATCGAAACAACCGCTTGTTGCTTTCGACTAAGTGCATCCGCAACACGATTTCCCTTTCCGGGAGTATAAAGGATATCAAGATCATATGGTGCAAGAAATTCGAGCCAACGCTGTTGACGCAGATTAAGTTCCTTTTGGGAGAATAAATACTTCAAGGACATATGATCGGTATAAAGAACAAATTTCTCTCCTAAAAGATAATGACGCCAAATCCGAAGTGCGAACACAATAGCCGCGAGCTCTAAATCATGAGCGGCATATCTAGTCTCGGCTGGCTTTAATTGCCTTGAAGCATAAGCAATAACACGTTCTTTTTGCATAAGAACGGCACCCAAACCAACGCGACTAGCATCAGTATAAACAACGAAATCCTGATTCCCCTCGGGAATAAACAGAATAGGAGCATCAGAAAGAAGCTCTTTTAATTTCTGAAAAGAAGCTTCACATTTGTCCGACCAAATGTACTTAACACCTTTCTTCGTCAAGCTAGTGAGAGGCACGGCAATCTTAGAAAAGTCTTTGATAAAACGACGGTAATAGCCCGCCAATCCGAGAAAACTACGAATCTCTGTCACACTCTCCGGTCTCTTCCAATCTTGAATCGCTTCAATCTTTGAAGGATCTACGGAAATTCCGGATTCGGAAATAATATGACCGAGAAACATCACACGAGATTACCAAAAATGGCATTTAGAAAATTTTGCCTTTAATTGATTACTCTTAAGAGTTTGCAACACAATCCGAAGATGCTTCTCATGCTCCTCCTCGGTTTTAGAATACACAAGAATATCATCGATAAAGATGAGAACAAACCGGTCGAGGAAGTCTTTGAAAACTCTATTCATAAGGTCAACGAAATAAGCCGGAGCATTCGTTAGACCAAATGGCATAACAAGCCATTCATAAGATCCATAATGAGTACGGAACGATGTCAAAGGAATACTATCCTCTGCAATACGAAGCTGATGAAATCCAGTAGCTAAGTCTAATTGTGAAAAGACTCTAGCACCACTAAGTTGATCGAATAGATCATCAATCCGAGGTAAAGGATATTTATTTTTGATAGTAAGATCATTAAGCTTGCGGTAGTCAACGCAAAGCCTAAGTGTTCCATCGGATTTCTTCACAAAAATAGCTGAAGCTCCCCAAGGCGAGGAACTAGAGCGAATAAATTGCTTCGTCTCCAATTCGGATAATTGTTTACGCATCTCCTCGTTCTCTTTATTGGACATACGATAAGGAGGACGAGTGATAGGTTGAGCTCCAGGAATAAGATTAATTTTGAACTCAATTGCTGGCTTAGGTGGTAATCCTAAAACGGGCTCGAATATGTCGGAAAATTCACAAACGACGTGAATAAGAGAAATAATATCACCCTCATCATCATCGTCGTCGTCACGAGGATTTAAAGAATATAAAGATGCAACAAAGCTGGAATCTGAATCTTTAAGATTAATAGAAATCTGCTTAACAGATTGAGGATGTCGAAGATGAATAGTCCGCTCAGGACATAGGATATGAGCTTCATAGCGGTTAAGCCAATCCATTCCCAAAATCATTCCAAAGCCTAAATAACGCATGACATGCAAATCGGCTTGGAAAGAAAAATCACACAAAATAATCTCCACATCTTTACAAAGCAAACTAATTGTTGCAGATCCACCAACCGGATTCGCAATTCTCAAGGAAGTCATTAAACATAAAACATCCAAAGAAAAAGTGTCAACAAGTTCTTTTGATATAAAAGAATGGGACGCACCCGTATCAAAAAGAACTCGAATAGGATGATCACGAAATAAAATAATTCCATCCAGAATAGAATGAGAAATACCTTGGCCACGAGATGTGTTGCCAGGGGCTTGAGCAACATTAAGCTTTCCCTCTTTCCTGCCCTGAAGCTTGGGGCATGAGGATATAACATGACCGGGACCTTTGTAGTAGCGACAAGAGAGAGACTTTGGACACTTATTCACGTAATGGTCCTTCGAACCACAATTATAGCATTCCCCACGACCAAAGGAAGAAGTCTTTGCCACGGAGGTTGCTTGCTTCCCTTTCTTATTAGGATAGGGGCCTTTGGATTTGTTTGGCCTCTTCTTGTTGTTGAAGTTTGGTTTGGAACCCACCACTTCAACATCATTCTCCCTATCCGCCTCTTCAAGACGAAGAGCGATATCAACGAGTTGGTCGAAAGAAACTTCTAATTTTAGAAGTAATGGCTTCTTGAGATTTTTGTTTAAGCCATAGACGAACCTCTGGTTCTTCTTTAAAGGGGTGTTGATGTATTCAACACCATATTTGGAAAGCGACTCGAAGGAGGCGACGTAATCAGTCACGGAGGACTCACCTTGAACAAGGTCTATAAATCGTCGAGCCAATGGCACTTTCTCTGCTTCTGGTACAAATTTCAACTCGAAGCGTTCTCTAAATTGCCCCCAGGTGAGATCCGCTTCATTAATCTCAGAAATAAGAAGCTCGTACCAGTCCAATGCTCTTTCTCGGAGCATACTAGAGGCCACCTGAACTCGGTGAAGGTCAATAAGATTCATGCGAGAAAAGATTCGATCGCATGACCTTAGCCAAGCCTGTACTTCAATAACAGTTTCGGAACCTTTGAATGGCTCCCCACCCAAATTAGTGTAATCGCTGCACAAGCGTGCAAATCCCGACTTTGGGTGAGTAGGTTCCGGGTTAGCTCCAGCCGCTTGAGCATTAGTTACCAAATTAAGAAGCCGTTGAGCAGTCATAAAAACTCCATCTTGGGGTGGAACACTAGATGGTCCAGCTCTGGGACGGCCTGGTCTAGACATTTCTCTTCCTTTAGAAAGAAAGAAGAAGAAGAAAAAGGTTATTCACCAAATTGAATATCAAGCAATCTTGATAGATAAACAAAGAACCATAGGGAAAATAGGATGAATCGATACGAAGACTCGAATTAATCCTAAAGCACGACTCCTAAGATGGACTTAGGACGATGATCCTTGTTATAATATTTCATATTGTTCCGAAGTTTGGCTCTGATACCAAACTGTGACGCCCCACCTCTATACCCACGCTAGCCAAGAACACTACGGGTGAATGCTGTCAACTAGCACGGAGAATAAGGTTGTTGAGGAGCGACCATCTGTATAATTGCTTTGCGCGAGCACCGATACGTCAGATAGTATAACATGCGTTTTATCTCAAGAGGAAATCCGACACACCGATACATACACAAAGCTACTACACTGTGGCTATAATAATCTTCGGAAACAAATACAGAAATAAACATAACGTAAATCAGTCACGGATAATTCATATCACAAAGGCGGAATAAGATATGAATATTACACATAAAAGTGTACAGCAGAGTAGTGGTCAGAAAGATCCACAATAACACAAAATAATAGCAACATGTGCTATACAAAAGAATACATCAATGAGTCAATATCTCAAGAGTATACAACAAAAAATACTAATCTAAGTAGTAAGAAAAAGGTCGGAGTAATGGATCCCTGGAGAGAAGTCAAGCAGAAGCACCTGTAACATCTCGGTCTGACCCGAGTATTATTTAATAAGAAAATAATAAACGGATCAGTCTAACTATAAATATCAGATGAAACGATATAGAATAAGAGATATGACTAAGCACATAATAATCACAATACCAAGCTGTGATATATATATAAGTAATTGTAAATCAACGAGAGATTACTCAATATCACCAAATCTACACAAGAATCAAAGAAATGTCATACTCCTCATTTCGTTCACCAAACCATAAATATTGACAATTATATCAATGCCAATCACAAAAGTCGGTGACACACAAATTCACCAATGCACAAATATTGATAAAACTTATCAATGCAAATCACGAAAATTGGTGAAGCACAAATTCTAGAAATCATCTTAAGAAATCCAGAAATCTCAAAAAGGGGGAAGGCCTATCACAAACGGGAGCATAAAGCCCACCAACACGTGTATCACAAACGGAACGCTAATTCCATGGTTGCTAACCATCACAAATTGAGCCGAAGCTCCACAAACGGCCCAAAGACCATGGGTTGCTACCCCACCAAATTGAGTCGAAACTCCACAAAACGGGGTTTAGTCTCCCTCGTAGACAAAGAGACATCGCACATTGCTAGTCTAAATCACAAAGATGATCGTCATGATCAACGAGAAGTGTAGATTACAGTAAGCTAGTAAATATATGAGCTTAGCATCATGTCCCATAACCACTAGCTTAACTTAAATATTTACGAACAAATTGTAGATCTCCACTAGAAAATTGTCACAAGAGCTTCAATCGAACAAGTCCAAGAATTAACCAACAAAGTGAACGCAAGTGTTTCATACCATTTGTTTTACTAAGTCGTTTAATTAGATTTCTCATACGAGTGAGGTAAAGGTTTATATATACTAATAGATTGGAAAACGGTTTTATAAACGAATTTGGTATTAAAATAGTATTGAAATCGTTTGAGGAAAGAGTTTTGATATTTACTACTAGTATAGAAAACCTTTATATTTTTAAGGTGACAAATCACAAAGAAGATTGTAAGAACAATCAATCACTAAAATTCACATTCGAAGACGTGAATAAAATCCAAAGAAACCGATAAAGAATCCATCGAAATGGATATTCAAAAATCCCTAAATAGGAGTCATCAAAGGCATAATAAATGATAACAACAAATAGGATCATCACGAATCGATTTAAATTGGAATTCTCAAGCGAATAGGCAAGCAGGCAAAACATTGCAGTTTCAGACGTCTGAAACAAGTGGTTCAGACGTCTGAATCTGGAAATATAAAGATTTCCAGAACACAATTTAGACGTCTGAACCACTTGTTTCAGACGTCTGAAATAGGCATATTTTAGCCTATTTTCTTTCTGTTTGAAATAGAACCAATTCAGACGTCTGAAACCATATATTCAGACGTCTGAAACTGGGAATAGAAATCTTCCCAGAACCATATTCAGACGTCTGAATATTACGGTTCAGACGTCTGAATCTGGGGTTCAGGGCATTCCCTGAACCTAGGCCAAAAATGGCCAAACGAATATCGAAAACGATCGAACGAGCAAATGGCGATGACTAAGAAATTACGTCGAACGACAAACCAACCTAAATGGCTCTTCGATACGCCTCAAATATCAATGTCCAAATATCCATAATAGGATTTTCATAAATTAGACCAAAACACCAAAAATTGGAATATACACGAAATCGATTCAAACCAAAATCAATTGCACACGAATAGACGTTAGGAATTCATACCTAACAATCGAAGATAATTATAGACAAAGATGTGAGATAAAAATCTCACCTTTTTACAAAATCAAACAAGAAGAAGCTTGAAAGCAAATGGAGAAGCAACCTCTCTTCAACACAACCCAAAAGAGCTTGAATCTATGCTCAAAACAAGAACATTCCCAAAATTAGGTTTAGGAATTTCTGAAATTGGTAAGAGAATAAGTTGGAGAAGAAGAAGAGAATGCTTACCAATGGGTTCTCTTGAATTTGGAGCTAGGAATTTGAGGTTGCAAGAGAAACTAGGGTTTTGGAGTTTTAATTTCCAATCTCTCCCACCATTATTGCCTTAGAACTGAAAAGAGGAAGAAGTGAGGGTGAATGGGAAAGAGTGGTTCAGTTTTGAGTATAAGTTGGCTAGTGGGCTGAACCCAAACTCAAACCCAAAGTGAAAAAGGTCAAATTTTTGACTAACTCCAAATATATCAAAGTTTATACTCATAAAAGTCGCAAACGGCATTTTAAACTCAATGGGAGTGGTCCTGAGTCCTAATTCGACCGTATGCAAAAAGTAGCTTTTCGGACTAAATTCCGAGTATCGATAAAATATTTAAATATAAAATTTCCAAATATGCGGGTTGTTACATCAAACGTAGTTTATATATTATTGTGAATATCATTTTAAAAGGGTATAATTTCTATAAGTATGTCTTATTTAAATTATATCAAGTATTAGACTATTTTGAATTGGTTCTTTAAAGGATAATTTTTATTAAAATATTATTCAAGTATGTTTTCTTTAATATACATCTATTTTATATAAATGTTGTTTAATTAATTTTTAAAACCTTATAAAGAGTATTTTACTAAATTTGTAAAGAATATTTGGAAACTTCATAAGTATGTTTAGACAAAATGGTTTCATATATATATATATATATATATATATATATATGTATGTATATATATATATCAAAAAGGAATAAGCTTTCTTAGTAAATTTTAATCCGTTTGGATTTGAAATGTGAACAAGGCTTAATGGTTGCAATGGGAAATAACTTGGCTGTAGTGGTTGATTATTTGATAGTTAATAAACCGACTATCAATATTGGACAATACGCTAATCGTTTCGAAGAGACCGGGATCGAGATTTATTTCTCAAAAACCACTTCGATCCGGTTTGTACGTTTCGTGAAACGTGTTTGGATTCAAAGATGGAGCAGTGAAGTGCAAGGGCTAGTCGCTACTAATCCTGAGGATATTTCCAAAATGGATGTAGTAGGAATGTGCCTTCGGTTCCGTTCGAACCTGGGACGGACTTGTATGGATGAATGCTTGCGAAAAGATCGTCAGGTGGACGATGGGCATTCAAAGAAATATGTTCTATAAAGGTAACGCTTAGCCTCAAGCCTCATCAAATGGGAATGACTGAAAATCAGGGGTTATGCAGCAAAGCTAGGTGGGTAGCACCCAAGCAGGGTAAGGTCATTCCAGTCTAGATGTCCCTTTTTATTTCGGCTTAGTGGGCGGTTGCAGATCCCAACCGCGGGGTGATCTCACTCGGGATTATCCAGTAAGGGGTAGTCCCGGCCTTGTGTTGCAGGGGAGCGGGCGTACTCCTCGGTACGGTGATCTAGGCCTCGTATTATGACAGGTGGTACCCCAGTGCCTAGTCATTAGTTGGAAATCCATTCTCCCTACGAGCCTTGTACGAGTTTTGTTTGTATTACCCACTCTGTGGCTAGTAGCTTGAATTTAATCATGTAACAATTTCGGCTATTTTATAAGTATTTGTATATAGACCCTATTATAATGTTAGTGGATTTCTATAAAAGGGTTTTAGCTATCGTAAGGTAAAAACCCGACATGTTTATTTGTGGCGTGGTCTTACGAGATGCTTTTGTTTTCAAGGATTTTCTAACTTTAATAATCAAGTTGAGTGTGTTTCTCACGCTGGTTTACCAGACTGACCCGGGCTTGGTGTTTTTCCTATATGCTCGGGTCAGACCGAGCATATGTATTCCAGGTTTCACTGGAAGAGTGGAAGCTGTTCAGAGAAGGAGCTGGATCAGTAACGTATTATCGTAAATGTTATATGTAGTCTTTTGGTCATGTGGTTATGATTGTAAGGACAGGATTGATATAACTGTCCGAGTTATATGGTTGTAACTCTGATGTAAAACCTGTATATGTTATATAAAGTAACAGTTTTGGTTTCATGTAAAGGTCTGTTTATATTATAATTTAGTCGATCCGCTGTGAGATTCTGATTTGTTCTCTTTTCTTCTTTCTTCTTTTAAATTCTACCTACTTTCTTTCATTATCCGTCTTTCCGAGCGGTTCGGCTGACAAGAGTGGTTTATTATCGGTTTTAATCGGTACGGAAAAATGGATCATGACAGGTAAACTCTGGTTGCGTTTGGATCATCGTGACCTAGGTACGGTCGAGCAAGTGGGAGAGGGTCGTGTTTTTCTATGATGAGGCAAAGTCGATGATTTTGGTATGTGAAGGTGGAGATATGAAAGAGAAGTTCAACGGAATCGTCGAATTTGGATTTCATTGAGTGGTTTGCCGTATCATTGGTTATGCGTGCACGGTTGATGGAGGGAAGTATCCACATGCATTTGGGAAGAAGAAAGGTTGGAGAGGAGTTTATAAAGGGTAATTATATGTTAATGATGTGTAATTAGTGAATATAATATTATTTAAATTATTGAATCTTATAAAATGCATATCACCCACATACAAGGTCCGATTGGGATGAAACAAGCGGTGTCGTAGCCGTATCGATGAGTGCTACACACAAAAATTGGTCTGGAATTATTGAAGTTAGCTGGAATTTTAAATTAAATCGAACTTTGTTTGATTTAGATTCAAAATCTAGATGTTTGGAAAATTAAAAATCAAGGTGAGTAATTCTCACTCATTATGGATAACTTGTGATAACCCGAATTTTGGACATCTGTAATTGATTAACAAACTGGGTTAATTAATAGAATATTGATATATAGATTGAAGGAGTAAATCTGATGATAAATATTTATACTTGGATAGATATTTATTTGATAGTCTTCTAGTATAATTATTTAAAATTTGCAAAATCATTATTTTCAAACAAAAATAATGTGTGTTTGTTTAAATATACATATGAGTCAATTAAATTTAATTTGAACCTGAGATTGAAATCCAAAGATAAAAATCTTAAAATAAATTGGATACATAAAAAATAATGTATGTTCGATTTTTATTAGAATATAGGTAGTTCTATATTATTTTCTTTAAAATATTTTATAAATATAGTAAGGAGAAAATGTGTTAAAGGAAATATATAGATATAATATTAAAACATATGTTATATTACATAACTATAATTATATAAACATAAGCTATAGAGGGTTTAAAACAAGATTTATAAAATTATTTAAAAAGAGGATTTAAACATAAAATTTTCACAAATAACAAGTGTAGCTTAAAAGAATTAACAAATCAACAAGTGTGATGAATTTCAATAAGTGTCATTTGTTTTTTAAAAAAAAAAAGTGGAAAAACTGTTCACAAAGAATCAAAATGAAAAAAAAATCAAGAAAAACAAACAAATGTCACGAATTCCACTTCTTCAATAGTAAAGCTTCAGATTCAACTCAGTAAATCAAGTGAAGTTTCAACTTCAAACAACAGAGTTGCAAATCAATACAATCAAGTCCAGATAAACGTCAGCTCCAACATCTAACAGATCAGGTTTTAGATCATCATCAAAACTGTTCCAGGATATAACATAAGTTAACTTGGAGAATCTAATAAATCTTGAACCAATATGCGATGGTCTTATAAGAATGTTCTGAATTAGGATGTGCATGATGTTCAAAAATGGGTTTAAGCATATATATGTGTGTGTTAAATTTAAATGACTGGAATATGAAAGTAAATCTCTGTTCAAAACTGAAAACAGAGGGTAAACATCACCATCTACCAAACTAATCTCTGATTTATCTTGAATGTTGGAGATAAGGTTTTAAGTAATGTTATAGGTATGAGAATATGGGTAGATTAAAGTCCTTGTATATATATAAAAATTAAATTATCAGTAAATGTCAGAGCTAAGTATATAACCTGTACTATTGAGTAATAGGCTCTAGGTTTATGATAAAAATTCGTATCTCTTCCTTAAATGATTTTAAATTTTGATTCTTGAAGCTAAATTGTTAGTAATAACTAAATTAGATCCTTTAAAATATTTTTTTAGATTAACTGATAAGTAAAGTTGCAGAAGGAAAGAAACACAGTGAAGATTATTACTAGACAAAAGTCAAATATTAAAATTTCTAGTTTTGATTGTAGGATTGTATTCGATCGTCGAAAACATGAATTTTAGTATAAATTCCATGATTTTTAAAATCGTGGCCGTTGAGATATTTCAAGTTGAATGAGAAATGCTTACTCTTCAAATTTTGACAATTGAGGTTGTAGGTGATGTCGAGTTTGTCAATGGAGCATGATCTTGGTCGGAGTGTTCAGTAAAAATGGTTGGAGGGTTCGTACGTCGCCAGGGAGGCGCGGCAAGGAGATTATATGGTTTTAGGAGCTTTCCGATCGATGTTTTTTCCTGAAACAACTGCATCACCAACTATGTATCGTGATTGACTGGAGTAGGTAAGATAGTTGCGTGACGTCATGGCACAGCTGTGGATGGAGCAGCGAGTGTTCAGGTGAACGTAGGTGGCTGCGAGAGGAAAATTTAGGCTGATCGATTGGTTCCAATGGGCTCTGAGGAGTTCAATTTTTATTTTGTGCTCGACTATAGAATCTGGATAATTTCATGGATTGAGGGAGTCAGCGAGGATTTGTGGGTGGTGGTCGTTGATGCCGAAACATCACCCGCGGTAGGTGCATGTGCACCAGAATTCCATGCATAAGGTTTGGGTATCAGGTGTTCGCGGTATTTCTTTTGAAGCATCGGAGAAGATGGGTTTCTGCTCGTAGTAACTTCGTGTTTTGATCGAGAAAATTGAGAGGTTAGCTCGAGTCATCACTCGTGTATATCTGCTGTAGGCTTGGGATCTTCTCGATTAGCCATGTTTTGGAAGTAGAGAAATTGTAAAGGTTTAAAGTTTCAAAACAATGTTAACATAATTTCAAAGTTAAAGGGGAGAGATCAATTATTTAACACGTTCTGATATTTAATTTTAGCAAAAAGTTTAAGATTATTATTTTGATTTAAAGTTTATACTGAGCTAATTATTAAATTAAATTATTAAGTGTTTCCAAGTGTGATTTAATGAAGTAATTAAGTAATAGATAAGAATAGATGTTTTATCTTGGATTTAATTTGGATTTTGGGTAATTATGGATTATGTAGATTGATAAAGTAATGATTTAAGAATTAATTTATTAATAATTAAGAATCATAAATTAATTAATTAGAGATTTATTAATTTGTGATTTGTAATTAATTAATGTAAGTAATTAGAAACTAATTACTTAGATGATAATGACTTAATTAAAGAAATTGAGGATTAATTACTTAGCGTAATTTATTAAAGGTTGATTAATTAAGGAAATTAATTAAGGGTTGGTTAATTTATGAGTGTGATTAATTAAAGGATAATTAATCAATGTAAGTGATTTTAGAATAATTAATTAGTGAATAATTAATTATGAATAAATGTAATAAATGAAGTGTAATTACTTGGTGAAGTAATTGATGAATAAATTACTGAATGTAATTAATATAAGGGAAATTACTTAATGGGAAGTAATTAAAGTTAATTACTTAAGAGAAGTAATTAAGGATTAATTACTTGGTGTAATTAATTAAAGGATTAATATAATTAATTAAGGAGTAAATTAATTAGGATAAGTAATTATAGGATGGTTAATTATAGTTTATGATTGATAAGGTTGATTTATGGAAGCAATTAATTAAGGTCATTATTAATGTAATTAATGAAGTAATTAAAGGTTAATTTCTAAAATTGTTGAGGATAATTAATTTGTGTAATTTATAAAGGATAATTACTTTAAGTAATTGAGGATAATTAATCAAGGATGATTAATTAAGATGGATAATTAAAAGATGATTAGTTAATTGATTTGTAATTAATTGATTGTTTAAGTAAAGGTAATCTAAGTGATTACAGATTTGTAATTAATTTAATTTAAGATAAATTAAGTAAATTTTAGGAATGATCCATCTTGCTTATGAATGGTTAAAAGATAATTAAAGGCCTTGAATTGATTGATATCTCTGAAATGAAATGTTTTGTGAGATGATGTGTTTGGGTGGACAATGTCAAAGCCGATGATGAATTGCTGTGTAAAAAAAGACATTGAAAGTGGCAGTGATCGTGCTAATATAGTACACACGTATCGTGTAATATGGACTATAATATAAATGCGGAAATAGATGATAATAGCATAGTAAATAAAAATAGAAAAATCACACCAGAGATTTTTATACTGGTTCGGAGCACCGTCCTACGTCCAGTCCCAGACTTCTATCTGGATTTTCACTATTAACTACCTCGCTTCACCCGGAGGAACAGGTTTACAACACCCGAGCAAACGAATGGGATTTCACGCCTCTAATACACCGAGGACTTCAACACTTGCCTCTTACAACACAGAGGACTTCAACAAAAGAACAAATACAATTGTTGTTGACAACTTGTGCTCTTGAAAACACGCATTTGTCACTAGTAGTACACCCTTCCTATAATCTTATCCTCAAAGTATGCGAATGATGTTTTGAAAAGATTAAGGAAAGTATATTACTTATTGAATCAAAAGATATGAAATAGTTTCAATGATTCAATAAATAATCGAGAGCTTTTAGAATGCAGGAGTATGTAGAAAGTAAGATCAGAGATTAGGGTAAAAAGCATATACAATCATGTTTTATTAATCAATGATTTAGATGAGTTTATATAGAGAAGAATGGTTGTAACTCTTTGTGAGCAGTTGCCATTAAGAGATATGATCTTTGATGAAAGGTAAGAGATGCAACCTTTGGAGAAAGAAGTGTCTTTTGGAAAAGTTGCTCTCTGTTTAAAAATGGTCGACAGGTCAAAAAATGACCAGTAGACAGGAATTCAAATATATAGTCGTTATGTGCATGTGTGCACATTCAGTGTGCAAATTATACAGGAACGGTCGACCGTCTATTTTATGACCGGTCCCTGTAAAGTTGCACACTAAATGTGCAACTGCAATTTAGTCGTATATATATTGATTTCCTTGAAATGCATGATTATTTGAGGATAGATTTTAACAAGTTTATCACTATTACAATATCAAATAATCAACCTATAATCTAGAGTACCATATGTAGCTCTTTATAGCCATAATGACCTTGTTTTGTCGATCGCCTTTATTTCTTTGTCAGAAATCAAAACCTTCATAGAACTTGTGACTCAACATTCTCCCCCTTTTTGATTGATGACAATATATATCTGAAAATCTGAATCTCCCCCTGAGTATGCGATCTCCCTCTTTGAATTTATATATATATATATATATATATATATATATATATATATATATATGTATGTATGTTCCTGCAATAAATTGTTAGCCCTTTCTCCCCCTTTGTCATCGACAAAAAGGAGTAACAGATATTGGAATAATATAGGATTGTAATCCCCATAATGTGCATAGCAAAATAAAACTTAACACATCCAAAACATACCAGAGTATAATACAGACCATAATGTCAAATGAAAAATAAAAATAACGACACTATTTAGTACAAGTGTCGATTGATGTTTTTAAAGTACTTAACCATAATAGACAATAGAATCTAAGACGAGGCAGATCCTATCTCCTCTTCATCATCATCATCATCGTCGTCGTCATCATCTTCTTCTTCTTCTTCATCATTGTTCCCTCTAGATGATTCGCCATGTCCATGTCCACTCATACCAGTAGACTCCTCAGATGATGTCCAGTTGAAAACAGGAGGAGCAGGACGTTTTCCTGGGTCTTGTGCTTGAACAGAGGTGGATGTGGTACATGATATAGCATCCCATAGCATACCAAAGAATGACTTGACCTTATTGAAGCATTTATCAATTTTAGAGTCCATGCGCTTGAGACGTGATTCAAGCAAAAATTGGTTACGCGCAATAGTTTCAAGTGATTCTTTTGTGGATGATTTTGATTTTAACAGTTTCACTTCATCGGAACGAGGTTGAGAGGAAGTTGCTTGATTTGAAGTCCAAGAAAATATGATAGTTCTCCCATATGAGACATTTCGAACTCTTTGGTCATAATACTTGCAAATTCTTTGCAGAGTTTATCGTTTGTTGAACCAAAGATGATGTCGTCTACATATATCTGGATAACTAGAATATCCTTTTGAGAATGTTTAATAAACAAGGTTTGATCGACTTTGCCTATTTGAAATCCTGAGTTAATAAGATAGCTACGTAATCGTTCATACCAAGCACGAGGTGCTTGTTTTAAGCCATACAGAGCTTTCTTAAGTTTGAACACATGGTCAGGATATTTTTCATGTAGGAACAAAGGAGGTTGTTCGACATAGACATTCTCTTTGATAAATCCATTGAGAAAAGCACTTTTGACATCCATCTGATTAAGTTTGAAATTAAGGTGACAAGCAAAAAATAATAGAATTCTAATAGCTTCTAGTCGAGCAACTGGTGCAAAAGTTTCTTCATAATCGATACCTTCTTCCTGATTATATCCTTGTGCTACTAATCTTGCTTTGTTTTTGGTGATATTTCCTTGTTCGTCGGCCTTATTTTTATAAACCCATTTAGTACCAATAACTGACTGATCAGTTGGCCTTGGAACAAGTTCCCAAACGTCATTGCGCTCGAACTGATTTAGTTCTTCCTGCATGGCAATGATCCAGTAATCGTCTATAGCAGCTTCTTTTGGATTCTTAGGTTCGATATTTGATAGAAACGCAACATGACCCATTTGATGTAATTGATTCCTAGTTCTTACTTGTGAGTTAACCTCACCAATTACATTTTGAACCGGATGGTGTCTCAATAATCTTGGAGGGGAACGTATCTCACAAACTGGTTGTTGTTGGGAAATATTGTCAATAAGATTTTCAGAGTCAGAGTCATAATTTGTGGTGAGAGGAGTGTCAGTAAATATAGTTTCGACATTATCTGGTTTTGACTGAGAAGGTTTAAAAAATTCATCGAAAGAAACATGAAGAGTTTCTTCAATAGTTTTGGTTCGTTTATTGAAAATACGATACGCTTTGCTTCTTTCCGAATAACCGACAAATATACCTTCATCAGCTTTCGGATCGAACTTTCCGAGATGGTCTTTTGCATTTAAAATAAAACATTTTGAACCAAATACTTTGAAGTAAGATATATTTGGCTTCCTTTCGTTAAATAATTCATAAGACGTGTTTTTGGTAAGTGGTCGAATAGACACACGATTTAAAACATAACACGCAGTAGCGACGGCTTCTGCCCAGAAATGTTTTGGTAAAGTGGATCCATTTAATAAGGTTCTTGCACATTCTTGTAATGTTCGATTTTTCCGTTCTACAACTCCGTTTTGTTGTGGAGTTCTAGGAAACGAAAAATTATGGTTAATACCTTTTTTTTGTACAAAAATGTTCAAATTCGTTATTTTCAAATTCACCACCATGATCACTTCTTATGTTTTTAACTTTTAGCCCTTTTGATTTTTGAATTCTTTTGACGAAAGATTTGAAATGGTCAAAAGTGTCACTCTTGTTCTTCAAAAAAATAGTCCATGTATAACGAGAATAGTCATCAACTATTACAAATACATATCTATTATGGTTTATTGACTAAACCTGTGTTGGTCCGAATAAATCCATATGTAGTAGTTCAAGTGGTTGTAATGTTGATATGACCCTTTTTGACTTGAATGACGATTTTGTCAATTTTCCTAACTGACAGACATCACAAAAACTATCATTTTTATAACTAATTTTGGGTAGACCTCTAACTAGATTGTTTTTGGCCAGCTTGTCAATAGTTTTGAAGTTTATATGACAGAAGCGTTTGTGCCATAGCCATGGATCATTATCATTAGCCACAAGACACATATCTGAATTGTGATTAATATTCATATTCAGAATATATATATTTCTGTCTCTATAACCTTCGAAAACTAAATTGTGGTCTCTATCTAAGATACTACATTTATTATTCGAAAAAGAGATTATAAAACCTTTGTCACATAACTGACTAATACTAAGTAAATTGTGTTTTAAATTTTTAACTAGCATGAAATTTGTAATAAGAGGTAAGTTAGATGTACCGCAATTGCTCACATCGCCTTTGCCGATGATATAGCCTTTCGAATTGTCTCCAAAAGTGACGGAGCCACCATCTGAGTATGTAATATTTGTTAATAAGCTCTTGTCTCCCGTCATGTGCTTCGAGCAACCACTGTCCAATATCCACTTTCCTCTTTTCTTAAGTGGGACCTGCAAAAATAGGATTAAGTCCATGGTACCCACTTTTTATAGGGTCCTAAGAGTTAGGTCTTAGGAGTCCAAACCCATATGGGTCCGGTATCCCCTTTATATATATAATAATTATTAAGATGCACAGTATTCATGAATTGCTGAATGTATTTGTTCCTAATCAAATTGTTATTTGTTTTAGGAACCCATATTTTGATAGTCTTTGTATTTTTCTTTTGAAATTTCACAACTGGCTTTGGTTTGGAATATAATAAACTAAGATTTTTCTTAACTTCAATCTTTTGTACCTTCTTCTTTCTTTTATTACCCTTGATCTCTTGTTTCTTATATCCCAGACCTTGTTTATTTGATGCAGATTGTGAGTATTCAATGATTTTTGTCAAATTTTCTCGACCTTTGTTAAAGTTAGAAACATTTTGAGTGATGTCATCAAACTTCGTTTGTAAACTAGCTTTTTCTAGGTCTAGAATTTTGACTTTTGCCTTAAGCTCATGATTTTCAGTAGTGAGAGCATTATTTTTCTCTTTTTGAGCTTCTATTTCTTGACTCAAAAGAGATAGTTGAGAGTCAACATTAGATGATGATTCTTGAATTTTTTCAAGTTCCTCTTCTAATATTTTCTTCTCATTTGTTAACATATCTCGTTCAAACTCTACTCTACTTAAATCTGCTTTGACTACTTTTAATTGACGTTTTATGTCTTTATATTTGACTAACAATTCAGCATTAATATCAAGTAATTCATCAAATGTAGGAATTTGTACATCATCTTCTGTTGCCATAAAACAAACATTAGCTTGTTCATTTTCCGAATCACTTTCACTTTCTGATGAAGATGACTCTGAATCATCCCATGTTACTGAGAAGGCTCGTTTCTTTGATTTGTCCTTCTTATATTTGAATTTGTCATTTTCTGACTTCTTCTTTTGTTATGGACAATCCTTCTGCATGCGTCCCTTTTTGTGGCAGTTAAAACATTCTATAGCAGATGAAGATGGTTTATTTGATCCAGGTTTCCTTTTATTGTAACGACTGGCTTTTCGATATTTTAGGAATTTTTTGAATCCTTTCGCAATAAATGCCAAATCTTCGTCTTCAGAATCTGATTCATTTTCATCTTTCTCAACATGAAATGCTACATTTTTCTTTTCTTCTTTCTGTTCTTTTCTAGCCTGCAAATTTGCTTCATAGGACATTAAATTTCCTATCAATTCATCTGGCTTCATGACGGAAAGGTCATTAGCTTCTTCAATTGCTAATACTTTTCCTTCCTATTCACTAGTCAGAGAATGTAGGACTGTTGAAACAACATCAAAATCAGAATATTTTTGTCTTAAGCCAATAAGTGCATGGTGGATAGTTTGAAATCGTGAATACATATCATTGATTGTCTCATTTGGTTTCATTTTGAAAATTTGAAATTGACTTTTCAGCATGGCTATTTTGGCTTGTTTAACCTTGTTAGTACATTCATGAGTGGTTTTTAGCATTTGCCAAATTTGATATGCAGTAGTGCAGATACTAACACGGTTATATTCATTTTGGTCTAATGCACAGAACAACATATTTATTGCTCTTGCATTTACGGCTGCTGCCGTTTTCTCAGCCGCAGTCCATTCTGAATAATCAGTTGTTGGATTCACTATTTCTCTTTGAGTGGCATTCCAAGCATCATAGCTATTTGATTGCATAAAGAATGACATACGTGTTGCCCAATAACTATAGTTAAGACCATTGAAAAATGGAGGTCTTTGTGTCGATTGACCTTCCATGTACGTGGTGTTCTGAGTGCTAGTACTTGCGTTATTTGCCATATTACAAGAATATATCAAATAACTGTGTTACGGTTATGTGATAACCTCGCTCTGATACCAAATGAAAGTGCCAGTGATCGTGCTAATATAGTACACACGGATCGTGTAATATGGACTATAATATAAATGCGGAAATAGATGATAATAGCATAGTAAATAAAAGTAGAAAAATCACACCAGAGATTTTTATACTGGTTCGGAGCACCGTCCTACGTCCAGTCCCAGACTTCTATCTGGATTTTCACTATTAACTACCTCGCTTCACCCGGAGGAACAAGTTTACAACACCCGAGCAAACGAACGGGATTTCACGCCTCTAATACACTGAGGACTTCAACACTTGCCTCTTACAACACAGAGGACTTCAACAAAAGAACAAATACAATTGTTGTTGACAACTTGTGCTCTTGAAAATACGAATTTGTCACTAGTAGTACACCCTTCCTATAATCTTATCCTCAAAGTATGCGAATGATGTTTTGAAAAGATTAAGGAAAGTATATTACTTATTGAATCAAAAGATATGAAATAGTTTCAATGATTCAATAAATAATCGAGAGCTTTTAGAATGCAGGAGTATGTAGAAAGTAAGATCAGATATTAGAGTAAAAAGCATATACAATCATGTTTTATTAATCAATGATTTAGATGAGTTTATATAGAGAAGAATGGTTGTAACTCTTTGTCAGCAGTTGCCATTAAGAGATATGATCTTTGATGAAAGGTAAGAGATGCAACCTTTGGAGAAAGAAGTGTCTTTTGGAAAAGTTGCTCTCTGTTTAAAAACGGTCGACAGGTCAAAAAATGACCAGTAGACAGGAATTCAAATATATAGTCATTATGTGCATGTGTGCACGTTCAGTGTGCAAATTATACAGGAACGGTCGACCGCCTATTTTATGACCGGTCGACCGGTCCCTGTAAAGTTGCACACTAAATGTGCAACTGCAATTTAGTCGTATATATATTGATTTCCTTGAAATGCATGATTATTTGAGGATAGATTTTAACAACTTTATCACTATTACAATATCAAATAA
Source organism: Allium cepa (assembly GCA_030765085.1). Lineage (NCBI taxonomy): Eukaryota > Viridiplantae > Streptophyta > Magnoliopsida > Asparagales > Amaryllidaceae > Allium > Allium cepa. The sequence continues at coordinate 951,265,002 of CM060937.1, forward strand.
TCAACCTATAATCTAGAGTACCATATGTAGCTCCTTATAGCCATAATGACCTTATTTTGTCGATCGCCTTTATTTCTTTGTCAGAAATCAAAACCTTCATAGAACTTGTGACTCAACAGACATCTTGTATTTAAAGTTAAATTGTAATTCACTTGAATAACTTGGGTTAAGAGGGTATTGAATTCGAAGAGACCGGAGTCGGGTATTAGTAAATACCCGAAACCACTTCGATTCTTTATAAATGTATTTGTTAAATCAATAAGCTAGTATGGAATGATTTAAGTAAATTGGACCATTTAATCTAAGTTTGGAACTTAGAAATTGATGTGTGATGTAAGTGATGTCTATAACGACTTGTGAAGTTGTAAGTTGATACAAGTTATCCTGGGTTTATATAAGTTGTATGCTTTTGTGTTCCATATTAGATGGGTTTACTCATGCTGGTTTTCAGCCTAACCCGGGTGTTACTTTGATGTAATGCTCGGGTCAGACTGAGTATTACAGATTTTAAGGAATGGACGTTCTGGAGCTCAGGAGGCGAGCTGGATGGCAGGAAAGTATGGAGTGTTTCCGCTATATTATATAGTTGTATATCTAGGACATGTTGTTTTAAACTGTCCAATGTAGTGTAAATGTTGTAACTCTGATATATTAAGGTAAAATTTGACAAGTACAGTTTTCCTTTGTATAACTGTTATTATTTGTTGTTATATTTTATCCGCTGCGAATGTGAGATGTCGGTGTTTCTGTTCTTCTGTTTCTTCTATCTCTTCTTTTCCTTTAACTATCTGGAATTTTCGGGATCGAAATTTCCGGGTTGTTAAATTTGGTATCAGAGCCAGGTTAAGAGAGAACCATGGCTCTGGTGGGACTACGCATTAAGGATAGGGTCAATGGTACCCTAGGATGAGTTGGGTGTTATATATGAGAGCGTACTGGTTATTTTCTTATATAAAGATTTTAAATGATTTTATATAAGCTTATATTTTAATATATAAAGTAATAGTTTTTCTAGTATTAAGGTAGTTGGTTATTAAATTATTGGAATTAAATTAAGTGGTAATAGAAATACAATCAAATTGAAATTAAATAAAGATAAGTTTGAAATGAATTCAATCTGAAATTAAAATCTTGAATTTGGGGAATTTTTTTTGAATAAGATAATAATGAATTGGTTTCCAGATATGATAATCTTGGTTATTATCATAAATGATTGTGTGTTTGATAATAAATTGTGTACTAATAAGTAAGCAAAATGAAATGTTTTAGGGAAGTAAAACATTTAGGGAAGTGTGACTTATAAATTGGAATTGAAGATGATCTAAATTGTGAAGTTTTAAATCTGGGTCCAGAATTTGAAAATTGTTTCAAAGTGATAAAGAAGTAATAAATAATGTTATTAAATGTATTTGAATGAAGGGTCCTGTTTCAACAAGAGTTGTTTGAAAATTTAACAGGTATTTGTTTTGAATTAAAAACAAAAGTTGTTTAAAATTTAAAGATAACTTGGTGTGTAAAGAAAATAAAATGTATATATGAGGAATATACATAATATCAAAGATGGTTTGAGATAAACTCTAAATGTTGAGTTTTAAATTTGGAATGAGATGTGATACCCAAAGTGATAAGTTTTTGAACTTAATAAGTGGAAAGATTATTAATGTAAATTTTAAATTTGAAATGGAAATTCAAATTTGAGTAGGGTTAACGGAATTTAAATTGAATTTAACTTAGAGGAAGTTAAATAAGTTTGAATGGACAACCTGATTTGGAAATTTCAATATGAAATTGGGATTTAATTTGGGAAGTTAAATGGTTAATTTGAATTGGGAGTTTGTGTGACCTCAAAATGGGTTTGAAATTTGTAAATTGGAAATGTATGGGTGTTTTAAAATAATTTGGATAATATTATCCTATTAATAATCTTTAAAATGTGAATTGGATTTGAATTATTATTTGAACCTAGAAATAGGTTTATGAAGAATTAAAGGTTAAATTGATTTAAGGGAATTAGATCAACGTTTGAAAGTTTAACTCGAATTTATATAATTCGAGAAGATTTAAAGTGAGATTGAATTTGAAATTAGTTCAAATCCCAATTGATTTGAATAATTTGGAATTGTGATTAAGGTTGAATAGGTTGAAAAATCCAAATGGAATTTGATTTGAATTTGGAAAGAAATTGGGGTTAATTCAACTTGAATTGGGGTTAAATCAATTTCAATGGAAATTAAAGTTATTTAAATTGGAATTGAGTCAATTTAAATGGAAGTGGGAATTTAAATTGAATTGATTGGAAATGGAGGTTGGGAATTGAATAGTTAGACTCTGGACTATTTTCAAAATAAATTGTTTTAATATAAATCTATTTTTTCCAAACTATCTACTATACAACCTTTCTTTTTAAACCTAAAAATATCTTATACTTGTTTTACAATTATTTTTTGAACTATTTAACAAAAATTCAACTGTTTTATAAACTACTGTTTTTCAACTGCTGTATAACAATTTACTATTTTACATCTATTTTGCAATTATCTAACTATTTTATAACTATTTAACTACTTTCCAACTATTTTATCAATCACTTAACTATTTTACAGTTATTTTACAAACTAATAATTATTTTTCAACTACTTATCTATTTTTAAAATTTTCAAGCTATTTTTCTAAATGTAAACTGGATAGAGTTCAAACTGATTATGATTAAATATCCATTTGAGATAAGAATTGAGGTGATAATCCAAATGAGGATTTTAGCAATTGAGAGCAAGTGAATGAAAATCAAAGTGAATGTGAATAGAAAAGAGAAATTGGTTTGGCTAATAATCAATTAAGATAGATACGTAGGATGTACGTATATTATTCTATTTGCATAGTGATTTGATCCTGATTCAAGCACAGAATTTCAAGATAGTTATATCGATTCGAGTTGAAATTTTCCACTCGATTTTTGAAGGAGAACCTGGATATGAATTGTTGATTGGTTCTGGATATTCTCTATCATAGTTATGGCTATGCAAGGAGAATGATAGTTTTCTATCACAGATCTGAGTCCGCAATAGGAAATCGGGCGGACGATACTAGTTCGAAAGTGAAATTGTGTGATCGAGTGAGCGATCAAATTGATATAGCGTACGGATGATATGTGTACATCGTATGGATTTGAATGAAATTGATACTGGGAATTTGTGGTTAAGAAATGTGAAATGATTTTTGAAATGAAAGATATATTTTGTGAAATATATGATGAAGTAAAGTGGAAATTGGATATTTTTATGGTAGAAATTTACTTTATGGAAGTAAGTAATTTGGTAAGTGACTTTATAGAGTAATCAAATTTGAATATTTGATTTGGAATAAACAAAGATATATAGATTTGTTATATAAGGTAAATCTTCCCTTGTTGAATCTATAGCCGGAAGAAAAGGATTTTGAAAATATTTGAAGTATAAAAGGGAATTTATATAAGTTTGAAGTGATCCAAAGATTTTTTGAAGTAATATATCTATATATATATATATATATATGTAAAGGATCTTTTGAGAATGATTTTGAGAAAAGGTTTTTGGAACCTTTGGATTTGGAAAAGCTTTTTGATTTTCGGGTAAAATCAATATTGGATTTGGAAAGCCTGGTTTGAGAATTATCGAATTTGAGATAATCGATTTTGAGAAAGGATATTTATATGAGATTCATACTAGGTGTATGATATTAGAAGATACTATATGTGTATAGTATACAGTGTTTTGAAAATGGCTCTAGAGAAAAAAGCGCTTCCTTGGGATGAACTTCTCAAGAGTACCATAGGTTGGTACCGCCTTGAGCCTCTAAGGGGAGGTTCTAAAGTTGATCCTGTGAGGAGTCCGGACAAAACTAGTTACTTAGAATTTTGTGTAGAGTGTAGTGGAAGTCGAGGGCACTGATGCCTACAAAGGCATTTGGGTTATGCTGTGACGATAGTGTAACTCGATGTCACTGCGATCTACCGCAGACCATAGCGAAAGTCGTGTGTGCCGCTGAGAGCCAACAGTCTACGTTTGATTTTACACCGGTAGACTGCAACCTATGGTGACATAGTTAAAGTCGTGTGCGCCACTGAGAGCCAACAGTCTACGTTTGATTTTACATTGTTAGACTGCGACCTATGTAGGGGTGGAGAAGCTTCATTTTTTTGGCAGCGAAATTCGAGGGCGCTGAGGCAGTTATATGGGTTTTTGCTGTGACAGCAACGTAACCCCGGTTGTAGCTGCAATTTGTAGCGGGTTCCATGGTGTAATCGAGGGGCGTGGAGGCCTACAGTTATCTATGGATTTTGTCGGGACGATAACGTAACCATCGAATTAACTGCGACCATGGATGGGAGTGATGATTTCCAGAGCATTCTCTCCATAAGTATTTCCTCTATTTTCAAAATTGTTTTCTATATTTTCAATAAAACTATTTTCCAAATATTTTCACTGGGTGTTAAAATGGGTTTACTAAGTACTTATAGATTTTCAGTCCTACGCCTGATCAACGTATGACCGAATTTCTGTGAGAACGAGGATGGACTTGTTGAAACATCGAGTTATAAAAGCATTTTTATAAAACTATTTTAGCAATATTATAAAGATTTTAGAGTATTTAAAAAATGATCAAAAATGATTTAACTAATATTAAGTATTTTAATAAATTCTGGCTTCATTCCTTTTCGAGGACGAAAAGATTCAAAGGTGGAAGGAATGTGATAACCCGAATTTTTGGACATCTGTAACTGATTAACAAACTGGGTTAATTAATAGAATATTGATTTATAGATTGAACGAATAAATCTGATGATAAATATTTATACTTGGATAGATATTTATGTGATAGTCTTCTCGTATAATTATTTAAAATTTGCAAAATCATTATTTTCAAAGAAATGTAATGTGTGTTTGTTGAAATATACATATGAGTCGATTTAAATTTAAATTTAATTTGAACCTGAGATTGAAATCCAAAGATAAAAATCTTAAAATAAATTGGATATATAAAAAATAATGTACGTTCGATTTTTATTAGAATATAGGTAGTTCTATATTATTTTCTTTAAAAGATTTTATAAATATAGTAAGGAGAAAATGTGTTAAAGGAAATATATAGATATAATATTAAAACATATGTTATATTACATAACTATAATTATATAAACATAAGCTATAGAGGGTTTAAAACAAGATTTGTAAAATTATTTAAAAAGCGGATTTAAACATAAAATTTTCACAAATAACAAGTGTAGCTTAAAAGAATTAACAAATCAACAAGTGTGATGAATTTCAATAAGTGTCATTTGTTTTTTTTTTAAAAAAAGTGGAAAACCTGTTCACAAAGAATCAAAATGAAAAAAAAAATCAAGAAAAACAAACAAATGTCACGAATTCCACTTCTTCAGTAGTAAAGCTTCAGATTCAACTCAGTAAATCAAATGAAGTTTCAACTTCAAACAACAGAGTTGCAAATCAATACAATCAAGTCCAGATAAACGTCGGCTCCAACATCTAACAGATCAGGTTTCAGATCATCATCAAAACTGTTCCAGGATATAAGGTGAGTTAACTTAGAGAATCTGATAAATCTTGAACCAATATGTGATGACCTTATAAGAATGGTCTGAATTAGGATGTGCATGATGTTCAAAAATGGGTTTAAGCATATATATGTCTGTGTTAAATTTACATGATTGGAATATGAAAGTAAATCTCTGTTCAAAACTGAAAACAAAGGGAAAACATCACCATCCACCAAACTAATCTCTGATTTATCTTGAATATTGGAGAAAAGGTTTTAAGTAATGTTGTAGGTATGAGAATATGGGTAGATTAAAGTCCTTGTATATGTATAAAAATTAAATTATCAGTAAATATCAGAGCTAAGTATATAACCTGTACTATTGAGAAACAGGCTCCAGGTTTATGATAAAAATTCATATCTCTTCCTTAAATGATTTTAAATTTTTATTCTTGAAGCTAAATTGTTGGTAATAATTAAATTAGATCCTTTAAAAAAATTAGATTAACCGATAAGTAAAGTTGCAAAAGGCAAGAAATACAGTGAAGATTATTACTAGACAAAAATCAAATATTAAAATTTCTAATTTTGACTGTAGGATTGTATTCGATCGTCAAAAACATGAATTTTAGTATAAATTTCATGATTTTTAAAATCGTGGCCGTTGAGATATTTCGAGTTGAACGAGAAATGCTTACTCCTCAAATTTCGACAATTGAGGTTGTGGGTGATGTCGAGTTCGTCAATGGAGCATGATCTTGGGTCGGAGAGTTCAGTAAAAATGGTTGGAGGGTTCGTACGTTGCCAGGGAGGCGCGACAAGGAGATTATAGGGTTTTAGGAGCTTTCCGGTCGATGTTTCTTCCTGGAACAACTGCATCACCAACTATGTATCGTGATTGACTGGAGTAGGTTAGATAGTTGCGTGACGTCATGGCACAGCTGTGGAAGGAGCGGCGAGTGTTCAGGTGAACGTAGGTGGGGGCGAGAGGAAAATTTAGGCCGATCGATTGGTTCCAATGGGCTCTGAGGAGTTCAATTTTTATTTTGTGTTTGATTATAGAATCTGGATAATTTGATGAATTGAGGGAGTCAGCGAGGATTTGTGGGTGATGGTCGTTGATGCCGGAACATCACCGGCGATAGGTGCATGTGCATCAGAATTCCGTGCACAAGGTTTGGGTATCATGTATTCACGGTATTTCTTTTGAAGCATCGGGGAAGATGGGTTTCTGCTCGTAGTAACATTGTGTTTTAATCGAGAAAAATGAGAGCTTAGCTTGAGTCATCACTTGGGTATATCTGCTGTAGGTATTGGATCTTCTCAATTAGCCATGTTTTGGAAGTAGAGAAATTGTAAAGGTTTAAAGTTTCAAAACAATGTTAAAATAATTTCAAATTTAAAGGGGAGAGATCAATTATCTAACACGTTTTGATATTTAATTTTAGCCAAAAAGTTTAAGATTATTAATTTGATTTAAAGTTTATACCGAGCTATTTATTAAATCAAATTATTAAGTGTTTTCGAGTGTGATTTAATAAAGTAATTAAGTAATAGATAAGAATAGATGTTTTATCTTGGATTTAATTTAGATTTTGGGTAATTATGGATTATGTAGATTGATAAAGTAATGATTTAAGAATTAATTTATCAATAATTAAGAATAATAAAATAATTAATTAGAGATTTATTAATTTGTGATTTGTAATTAATTAATGTAAGTAATTAGAAACTAATTACTTAGATAATAATGACTTAATTAAAGAAATTGAGGATTAATTACTTAGCGTAATTTATTAAAGGTTGATTAATTAAGGAAATTAATTAAGGGTTGGTTAATTTATGAGTGTGATTGATTAAAGGATAATTAATCAATGTGATTGATTTTGGAATAATTAATTTGAATAATTAATTATGAATAAATGTAATAAATGAAGTGTAATTACTTGGTGAAGTAATTGATGAATAAATTGCTGAATGTAATTAATATAAGGGAAATTACTTAATAGGAAGTAATTAAAGGTTAATTACTTAAGAGAAGTAATTAAGGATTAATTACTTGGTGTAATTAATTAAAGAATTAATATTATTAATTAAGGAGTTAATTAATTAGAGTAAGTAATTATAGGATGGTTAATTACTATTTATGATTGATAAGGAGGATTTATGGAAGTAATTAATTAAGGATCATTAATTAATGTAATTAATGAAGTAATTAAAGGTTAATTTCTAATATTGTTGAGGATAATTAATTTGTATAATTTATTAAAGGATAATTACTTTACGTAGTTGAGGATAATTAATCAAGGATGATTAATTAAGATGGATAATTAAAAGATGGTTAGTTAATTGATTTGTAATTAATTGATTGTTTAAGTAAAGGTAATCTAAGTGATTACAGATTTGTAATTAATTTAATTTGAGATAAATTAAGTAAATTTTGGGAATGATCCATCTTGCTTATGAATGGTTAAATGATAATTAAAGGCCTAGAAGTGATTGATATCTATGATATGAAATGTTTTGTGATATGATGTGTTTGGGTGGACAATGTTAACACCGATGATGAATTACTGTGTAAAAAAAAGGCATCTTGTATTTAAAGTTGAATTGTAATTCACTTGTATAACTTGGGTTAAGAGGGTATTGAATTGGAAGAGACCGGAGTCGAGTATTAGTAAATACCATAAACCACTTCGATTCTTTATAAATTGATTTGTGACATCAATAAGCTGGTATGGAACGATTTAAGTAAATTGGACCATTTAATCTAAGTTTGGTACTTAGAAATTGATGTGTGATGTAAGTGATGTCTATAACGACTTGTGAAGTTGTAAATTGATACAAGTTACCCCAAGTTTATATAAGTTGTATGCTTTTGTGTTCCATATTAGATGGGTTTACTCACGCTGGTTTCCAGCCCGATCCAGGTGTTACTTTGAAGTAATGCTCGGGTCAGACCGAGTACTACAGATTTTCAGGTCAGGACGTTCTAGAGCCTAGGAGGCGAGCTGGATGGCAGGAACATGTGGAGTGTTTCCGCTGTATTATATAGTTGTATATCTAGGAAATGTTGATTTAAACTGTCCAATGTTGTGTAAATGTTGTAACTCTGATGTATTAAAGTGATATTTGACAAGTGCAGTTTTCCTTTGTATAACTGTTATTATTTGTCATTATATTTTATCCACTGCGAATGTGAGATGTTGGTGTTTCTGTTCTTCTGTTTCTTCTATCTCTTTCTTCTTTTCCTTTAACTATCTAGAATTTTCGAGATCGAAATTTCCGGGTCGTTACATAACTGGTTTTAATTATTATGTTAAAAATTAATTATTGGCTGATTTGATGAATTTATAAGTTATTATCAGATGGATGCGTTATCATGAGACTCCATGTGCCTGCATAATAAGGTATGATCCTTTTTATTTCGGTATTTGTCCCGAAACGAGAATTTTATTTCTTGATATATAACATCTACGGTTGTAGGGAGAACGGTTAGAGGGATCCAACTGGATTCCTTAAAATGTTTGTTTTAATTTCATATGGTGATATATGATATGTTGGAATAATCTGTTATAGACTATGTAATGATTTGATTTATTAGATGCTATTGTAGCACTGGTCTTAATTTTAGTATTTTAAATACCTTAAATATTATTTTTGAATTTGAAAAGAAATTTAATGACCATTTGGAAGTGAAATATTCATATTGAATTTTGGATTGATTAAAAAGAAATTGATTTGGATAAAACAAATGATTTGATTTTAAATTTGTACTTAACTATTTCGTGAAATATTTTAAGTTGAAGATTTTTAAATAACGTATATAAAAAAAATTAAACAATAAATCTTAAGTGGAATTTGTTCAAATGGAAAAAGGTTTAAAAGTATATATTCCAATAGACTAGGAGAATAAAGGAAATTTATAAAGGAATATATTTATAAACGAAGTTGCTTTATATGAATCTGTTATTAATAGAGAAAAACTGGGAGAAAGTTTATGGATTATAAACAATATTTATAAATAAGTGGGATCGTTATCATTTGATAAATTAGAAATATAAATTCATTGTGTGAACTTAAAATGAGATATGAAAATCGGTTTAGAAAGAAATAGTAAATTCTATTTTGGAATTTGGAAAATAGTTATGAAATTAGAAATGTAAATCGATTTGTGATAAATCGAGAGAGAACTATGAGCATAAAAATTGGTATATTGAATTATAAAATTGGATTTTACAAGAAGTTATGGTTTATTGTTAGAAAAGGATTTTTATTTATTAAACTTAGTTTTAAAAACTATTACTTGGATTAAAATATTACAGAAGTTAGTTATTTTAAATATTTAAATTTGTTGAAATGAACTCTAAGTTTATAAACAAGTTTTGTAAATCGATTAGAAACTTTATTTATGAATTGGAATTAGTTATTAATGTTTATTTTAAAAGTGCTTTGATATTTTGAATATTTAACCTGTTTTTGAAATTTATTATTACATATATATAGTTGAAAAGTAAGTGATTGCAATTTATTCATAAAGGCTCTCGAGATTTGTGAACTAGGTTTTATTTAATTGATGTGATTTTATAAGAGAAAATCTTATAATGGAATTCGAGAACTTAAAAAAATTTAAGAAAAAGAAATTTCCAAATTGCTTAGATACGGGAACATCAAAAATGAATCTGAATTGATTAAAGGAGCTATAAATTGTTAGTTGGATTATAAATAACTAATCGATAACTTTTCAAAATTGTAAAGGGAATTAATAAAAATTCTGGAGATTTATATGATAAGTACAGAATATTTCCTAAGTATAGATACCAGAAATGATTTTGGAAAAAAAGACTTGTAGTATTTTCCTAAGTATTGGAATTAAAAGTTTTGGAGATATTTTAGCGAAGAAATGATTTACATAGATTTTTTTTTCTACGTGATGAATTATAAGATGGTTTTGGAAATAATTCTAAGTGTTGATATGGGTTGAAATATCCTGTTATGGATATAGGTATTCGAATTTTTTTCAAATATTGTAATATTGAAAGAGATTTGAATATATATATGTGTGTGTAAAGATATTTTGAAATAAATGTTTTGGAAGATTTATAATATAGGCTAGAGACCATTTATGTTTGTAATTTGATTAAAATCCCTGTCTAACCTGAGCATTATAATAAAATAACACCCGAATCTTTATATGATCAAGAAAATAACTTGGAATAACATTATTCGACAACTATCTAGCTTTCTACACATAAGTCGAATTCCATTTGTAACTCAAGTTCCACAGTCAATTTCAACCCATAATTCATTTTACTTAACCAAGTTGAGTCTCATATCTATATTCAATTAACTAATTAATTTATCTAATAAGTTCACTTGATTTTATAGTTCAAAATCGAATTTCCATTTCTTCACCAAAATATCAAACCATTTTTATTTTCGTCTTACCATTCCACATTTTTAATTTATAAGTTGCACAGCTTATTTTTGACATTTTCATAAATTCTTTACTTGAGTTAATTCCATTTCAAAATTTATAACTTATAGTTGTAAATCTATTTTACAACTTAAATTTTATATTCAATTCAATTTAATATGGTTTCAAATCCAATCCAATTTTATATAACTTATCTTAAGTTAAATTATAATCCATATAATTTCCTTTAACAAATTCGATTTATTTAACTTGCACATGTTAAATTTTTGGAAAACGCATACATTATAATAAAATCCACTATGGTGTCCATAGTGTGTTTGGTTGTTATATTCCTTTTATATTATCCATAGCATCCTAACTTGAAACTATAATGTTCGATCCGAACGGAGCATTATAATAAAATAACACCCGAGTCAGTCTGGAAAACCAATGTGAGAAAACAAACTCAATTTGAATTTAATTATTTCTAAAAATCCTTTTTGAAAAACAAAGGTATTCCGTAAGACCACACCACACATAAATACGATGGGTTTTTATCTTACGATAACCAAAATCTTTTATATCAAAATCATCTGGTACTATAGTTGTGTCTATAGAAAATAAATTATAAAATAGCTGAAATGCTTGCATCTTACATTTCATCATATTTGGTATGCAACTAAAACCATACAGCGCTTATTGGAGAATGGATTCCATATAATGATTAGGTATTGGGGCACCGTCCATCATCGTCCATCATAGTTACCTCTAGAAAAATGTATCGAGATCGAACCTATTGATCCCTACCAACACAAGACCGGCCTCCCCTTTACTAAATAGTACTGAATATGTCGTCACCCCAGTTTTTACCAACCTTTTTACAGAGATCTAATGCACAACCAATCCATAAATATGTAGATGTAGGGTATCTAGAAAGGTAATGACATACCTTAATGGGTGCGACCATATAGCCTTGCTGCATCTGTCCTTATTTTCAGTCATTCCCGGTTGATGAGGATTAAGGCTACTTATTACCTTAGATTTTGCATTCATATGCTTGGAATACTAACACCGCCTTCCAAGCAACAACGCAATGATAACATTCATCCATACATGTTGTTTTGTATCTAAACAAACCAAATCTCCAAAATCACCATTTTCACTATCTTCATGGCATCACAATTTGCAATGCTTAAACCAGATCGAAGTGGTTTTCGAATAATTCATCCAATCCTGATCTCTTCAAAACGATCAACGAAATTGGCCAGATTTGATAGTCGGTTATTTAACTATCAATTTAACACACATAAGCAGTCACTGGGCTATATTATAAATCTTTCAAAACATTTATTTCAAATATCTTTATAGAGATATATATTCAATCTCTTCCAGTATTTCAGTGTTTGAAAACAATTTCAAATTTTTATATCCATAACATGATATTTTCAAACGATATCACCACATAGAAATATTTCCAATTTTAGTTTGTAACCTATAGCTTAGAAAAATATTTCTATAAAAATCATTTCGTAATTAAAATATTTCCAAAACCACTCATTTCAATACTTAGGAAATATTATATGTGTATTTCCTAAATCATTTCTAATATCAATATAAGAAATATTTCATAACTTATCACATAAATCTTCAAAATTTTTATTAATTCCTTCTACAATTTCCAAAAAACCTGGTGAAACTTAGTTACAAATGGTAATACGCCTAAATATAGCATATGGCTATGCAAGGAGAATAACGGTTTTTAATCAAGGAACATGTTCTAAGTCCGCACTAGAGAGTCATGTGAGCGATACTAGTATGGAAGTGAAATGGTGTGATCAAGTGAGTGATCAAATTTGATATTGCATACAAATGATATACGCACATCGTACTATTTTAGTAAAGCAAATGTTGAAAATTGAAAATGCAGAATAATATGATTTGGAATTATAGGTTTGAATATCACTGGTACACAAGTGCAAGTATATAAAGGCAAGAGCCACTTTGATGCCTTTGATATCATAAGAAAAATTGGGTTGCCTAACAAAAAGGTACATGTTTAAATTGTTGTTTGAATTTGATAGTTTTATGGTTGAGCCACTTGGCTTTTGTTTTCTTTTACTAGTTTGGGCCCATAGTAGCGATTTTTAGTTGTTCTGATCAAGCCGCATAAGGGAGACATTGGCGAAATTTTTCGAAAATTTAAAGAGTTAGAAATTTTTGATAACTAGAATTTGATTTTGAATTATAACTTGAAATGATTGAATGGATAATATTAGTTGGAACCCATGGATGAAATTTTAGACTTAAGAAAAGGGTGATAATGAGGTTTCAACAAATTTATTTTGGGAAGTTAAAGGTTTAAATGGATTTGGGAAGTTATTTCAACTAATTTGTTTAAAAAAAGAATGGGTTTGTGCATTTTTCCTACCTTGGAAATTTCAAGGACGAAATTCTTTTAAGGGGGAAAGAATGTAACGACCCAAAATTTTGGTTATTTGAAATTGGAATATTTAATTGGCTTAAATATTCAAAAGTAATTTTATAGATTTAACGACTAATTGTTGAATTTAATAATTGAAAATCGTTTAAATAATTTAAATATTGGATTTTATTTGGATAAAAATGATTTAAAGGCTTGTTTAATTTCTATTAATAAGAATGAAGATGATAAAATTTGGAATTTGATTTAAAAGTAATTTAGCTAATTTTTAAAATAACTCATTTTAATTAACATATAAAATAACCTTCCGGGCCATAATCTTGGATTTCGACGAAACTAATATCATTAGGTCCGTAATAATGAATTACATTATGCTAACAAATTTCATAGCGATTAGATGCACCGTTTGCTCGTACGGGAAAAAACATGTTGAAATTAATATTGAAGAGTTCAATCAATAATTGGATTGAAAAAGCCATATTCTGCATACAATTGAATTGGGACTCGCGACTAGTTCCATTACATTAAGAATAGTGGTATTAGATTAGGAACACCAGGCTGCACGCCTAGATCGAGGCTCGGAATAAAATATCTTGATATTTTGGAATTTTAAGTATATATATATATATATATATATATATATATATATATTATCTTCATTCACATCAACCATTGTTCCTTCACATCCCAGCCACCCTATCCCTAAAACAAGCTACCATATCATTCCCTTCCTTATTTAATATGCGGCTAACAGAGGCTTATTCTTAAAAAAATGTTAAATTTAAAAATCAGTTTCTCAAAATTTGCACAATAGAAAGAGATGAAACAAGCTTTAAAAATCATTGTTTGATGAGAGCTTCGATCTGAGATGCTTTTGGATAGGTGTAGCGATAGTTGGAGGAGCTCGATAGTGGAGGCGGTTGGGTTTTGCAATTAGGATTGGTGATTTATCGGAGCATGATCGATGGGAAGATAAACGAAGCCTTATTTTGAATTCGTGATGGAAAGCAGTACCACGGGTTGATGTTTGAAAGGCCGAGTCGCCTTAGTGGAGATCACGTCACTGTACTACAATGGTAGGGATATGGGAGGTCATGTTTCATCTGGGGGTCGAGGTGAATCGAAGTGGTGTTAGGGAGGCGCAGTTTTCGATGGGAAGGAGGTTGTCGGCGTCGATTCGAAGTATCATTGGTTGGAGAGGGAGATATGATGCACAATTGTGCATCTGTACATGTACAGACATTGATCAATTAGTGAAGAAAGATTGAAGGGCATAAGGGTAACTATATTAAAGTTATATTAGTTATTTATTTATTATTTAAAATTCTGATAACTTGTAAATTGCATAACTCCTGCATATGTAGTGCGATTGGAACCAAACCTTTTGCGTTGCGCTCGTGGCGATGAATACTTCATAGAGGAACTTGTTTTGATGAATTTGGAGACTGTGTAAATTTGGTTAAAATCGGAGTTCGTTCGATTTTAGTTTCAAACCGAAATGCTTCGACGACAACAGATAATTTCGGCGAATTAATCTCACCTTTTTGGGTAACTAGTTTTTTTATACTGAATAAAAATTGTTGAATGACTGTTTGGATGCATTATTATATTTATTAGTTAGTTTGCATATATTCCCGACTATTTAAGTGGATGAGACACTATGCGCCCCGCATAATAGTGGATGACCCTTTCTATTGTGACGTCCCACCTCGAAGCGGAGATTATATAACATCTGTGGTTGTAGGGAAAAGGTTGGAGGGATCTAGCTTGATTCCTCAAAATTGTTGATTTTAATTCTACACATAGTGATATACGATGTGGTTTGAATGTCTGTTATATATTATGATGTGGATTGATTTATTGGATACTAGAGTAGCACTGGCCTTTACTTTGATATTATAAATACCATAAATACTATTTTTGAATTTAAAAAGAGAAATTCAAAGGCGATTTTGGAAATGAAGATATTTATATTCAATTTTGGGATTATTAAAAAAGGAATTGATTTGGATAAAATAAATATTTGCATTTCACAAATTTATTTAGCTATTTCATAAAATGGTTTCAAGTAGAGATTTTGAAATTAAGGATTTTTAAACAATGGATTTTAAATACGTTCTTAAAAATGTGAAGTGGTAGTCGAAATCGAGATTTGAATGGTTTTGGAATATAGTTTGGATTACTTAAGAAATGGACGTATAAATGGAATTTAAATTAGAAATCGATTTATAAATGGATTTTAGTGATATGAACCTGGTATAAACTGGAAACGAGATTTTGAAATTTATAAACAATGCTTAAAAATAAAGTGAAATGATTAGCATTTAATAGATTGGAAATATAAAATCATAGTGAGATTCATAATGAGATACGGTAATGGGTTTTGAAAGAAATAGTGGATTCTATATTGGAATTTGGAAAAGGTTATGAAATTGGAAACGTAAATCGATTATAATGAATCGAGAGAGATTTATAAATATAAATTTGGTTATATTGGAAATTTAAAAATATATTTTTGTCAAGAAGTGAAGTTTGTTTTTAAAAAGGATTTTTATTTATTAAACTATGTACTTTGAAAACTGTGATGTGTATTTAAATATTTCGGGAAGTTGGTTTTTTCATATATTTAATATTAGTTGAAATGAATTTTAATTTTTATAATTAGCTTTGTAAATCGATTAGTTTTATTTAAAAATGAAGTGGAAATGAGTCATTGTTGATTATTTAAAATGGCTTTGATATTTTAAGTAATTGCTTTAACCTGTTTTAAAATAAATTACTATTCTTTAAAAATACTTTTTATTTTACCTAGAAATTAAAAGCAAGTAATTGGAATATATATCTTTCTAGACTTTGAAAACTTTAGAAATGACTTGAATCCACAAAAGAAATTGTAAATTGGACTTGGAGATATTTCTAAGTACTGATATGGTTTGAAATATCCTATAGTGACTGCTTTTGTGTGTAATTTGATAGTTAAATAACTGACTATTAAATCTGATCAAATTCGTTGATCATTCCAAAGAGACTGGGATCGGATTTGATTATCCAAAGCCCACTTCGATCCGATTTGAGTGTTATGATATATGAAATCATGAGGATAATAAAGGCGGTGATCATTGAAAAGATTGGTTTGTTTAAACCTAGAATAACTTGTATGGATGAATGCTATCGTTGCATTGTTGCCGGAAAGGCAGTGTTAGCATTCCAAGTGGGATTGCTATTCAGAAAGGTAAACGTACCCTCAAGCCTCATCAACCGGGAATGACTGAAAATCAGGGGAGATGTAGCAAGGCTAACTGGGTCGCACCCATTAGAGTATGCTATCACCTTTCTAGATCCCTTACATTTACATATTTATGGATTAGTTGTGCATGAGATCTCGGTTAAAAGGTTGGGAACAACCGGGGTGATGGCATATTCGATGCAATCCACTAAGGGGTAGGCCAGTCTTGTATTGGTAGGGATCGATAGGTTCGATCTCGGTACATTTCCAGAGGTGTACTGTGGTGGGAGGTACCCCAATGCCCAATCCTTGTATGGAACCCATTCTCCAATAAGTGCCTATGATTTTTATTGTGTCCAACTACGTTGAAATGTGAGATGCAACCATTTCATCTATTTTCATATTTCACTTTGAACCCTTAGACATTATTATAATGTCACTTGATTTTCTATAAAAGTGTTTTTCTTATCATAAGGTAAAAACCCATCGTGTTTATGTGCGGCATGGTCTTATGAGATACCTTTGATTTCAAAAGCTTTATATAACTTTAAATCTAGTTGGGTGCGTTTTCTTATGTTGGTTTTGCAGACTGACTCGGGTGTTATTTTATTATAATGCTCAGGTAAGACTGAGTATATTACAGATTAGTTTGGATGCTTGGAGCTACAAGAGACAAGTTGGAGGCCCAGAGACGTATTCAAGTAGATGGTTACTTATCCATTATATGCATTGGTGTGTTATTAGCAATTGTGAGGGTCCAGGCTAAAATAGGTTAGTATACTCTAATTGATGTTTGTATATATAACTATTATAGTTTTGTTTTTGTCTAAAGATTTATGGTATATTATAAATTATACGTTTCGCTGTGAGATTCTATGTAATTTAGTTTTCTTCTTGTCTTCTTTCATCTTCTTTCCCCTAACAAGCAGGTTCTTTGCATTCGATTTCTCAACATGTAATACAGTGGACGTGTTAGTGTCGATTATTGAGGATCGAAAATCACGGTCGTTACAACTAGCATATGAATAAATTTTAAAACTAATATAATAGTAGAATGAGGATTTATTCTGCTAAACAGATGTCATCAATAATCTTTTCAATTCAATTATAGTAGAACAGTGTTCTTATTTGGCCAAATAGATATCGCCAATGAATTAAAATGAATTTAATAACGTTATTGTTTAAATAACATAATTAAATTCAATCACTATTATTTTATCATAAATTTGTACTTTATTAAAACTAATAACTACTTATATCAAAGTGTTCTACTAGTCCTTACGAACCTATTGTAAAATTTTGTGGTCAAATGGAATTAATATGAGTGACATAACACATTTTTAAATCAACACACTTGGTTAATATATTAAATAAAAAAACAAAACGGATTTTCTCACCGATATAATCGGGCCAGCCTACACGCATAAACTCGACCCACATATGTTTCTTCCCAAATCATCTCCAAAAATCGATCATCTCCAGAACCCAAATATTGTACACGATCGTGCACGTGCGCCCCAACCGCCACCCCATATGTCGAACGCCAACTACCAACATACTCCCCTTTCCTTGCTTATCACAGCACCGTCTCCATTTCCCCCTTTGCCCACTTGATTCCAAAACTGACCATCCTATCACCAAAAGATGCAAGCTCCAAGAATTGGACATACGCCTTGATCAAACACCACTTCACCCATGCTCCGACCATCTTTAGTCATCGCCACCGTCTCTAGAGGAACCACCACACCTCACCAAATTTCTGACTTCTACCACGTCGAACCCGACATTGACGTTTTTCCATCAATGTACCAAATAGGAGCATCCAAAAACACCCCATTAGCACCATCACTATCCCCTCTACCTACACCTGAAGCCTGGTCCCAACCGATGTTGTCATTCTCACTCCGAAAGCCCAAACCCAAAAGCTAAAAATCATACCTCCTAAACCCTAGTTTTCCAAATTACCAACAACTCGAACCACTACTTCCCAACCGATTGTTGCTCAATTTCACCTTGACTCGACCCTCCTCCCAAAGCAACCTCTCGACTCAAAACAACCCACGATGTCGAAATTTGACTTCAAATCAAATTCTCAAATTTGTGATAGACTAAATTTCATTCATCCATTTGTGATAGACGAAAAAGTGAGAAAGCAAGCCCCTTACTCTATTATTTAGCCTTCTCAAATTGTACTTGGCTAAAAATTTGAAAACCATTTTTAAAATATATTATGGATCAAAACAAAAAGCTTAATAGTTGACAGAAAGTGCAAATTCAAGTTGTTTGTGAGATATTGATTTTTGAAGTTAAAAAGAAAACAGTGAAGATGAGACACACACACACACACACACACACACACACATATATATATATATATATACACACACAGTAAGTTGCATATGAGTGAGCATCATAACAAGGCTATTTACTTCAATCAGAGAAATGTAGAATAATATGATTTTGAGATAATTTCCTAAAAATATGATTCATATCAAACAAATAACTAAGAAAAATACACATGTTTCTTTTTTAATAATATATTCATAAATTTAATAACTCGATTTTTTCTATGTTTTTGAAATGCTTTAAACTTTTAAATCCTTTTGAGTAGTTACAACATTTAGATTTTTGAGCAACGTAAATATTTTTGAGTTTTAAAAGGAAGTGATTTTTCTTAGGATCAAAAGGAAGTAGAGAGGATAGGAAAAAAGGGATTAAGAGATGAAGTAAAAATGAGAAGTATGATAAAATGTGTATACATAAAATAAAAGAAGGCAAAAGTCAAATTTACCCTTAATTCAATTCTCTAACTTGCCATCAAATCTTAAGCCACCCTATGTGCTAAGCATTTGAGAACATGGTGGTTAATAAGGTGTTACATGTAACTTAGTTGATTCTTACACTTAAGGAATCATTTATGTCACACCCATCTTTTATTTGAAATTTACATATATTATATTTTCAAGTATTTTTTATTGCATTATTACAAAATAAAAGTGTGATTAACATTTAAACGTTGTTTAGAAAAAAATCAAAGATATTACAATTTATAATAACTTATTGTTTCGGTCACATTTCCATTTTTTCGTCGAACTATCTATTTACGTAAACCAAATTAAATGGATTCTCTAACATTAGTCGTAATTTAAAGGAGGGTTAATAAATATTTAAAATCACTAATTAAATATTTAAAAAAAACTAAATAGTCACAAATCAAGGCAATAAAATTTTGGATCCTTTCACTGTTGGTTAATATAGCGAGGTCAAATACAAAATATTGATGTGATAATATTACACAATTCTCTTGACTTGAGAATATTGTTGATTGTCGATATAGAAATTCTGCTTGGATTATAGTTAGATCATGGCACTGCGTCCATCGAGCGACTATAATTGGATTGAGTGGAAGCATTGAAAGTGAAACATTGTTCAATAGAGGATTCATCTCCTTAATTGTATGAGGTTAGTATCACGGTTAACTGAAGTCAACTCAGAGTCAAATTCTATGGTCTAAGTAATTCAGTTAATAATAATTGTTATTATTGAACCAAAAAATTGAATCTGGACTAAAAGTTGAACATCGATGATATTGGAATCTTTACCATTACCAAATTACATAAGTCCTTATGTGATATAGTTTTAACAAAGAGAATTGGTGTAAATGATTGTCACCATCAGATAATGCTCGAATAAGTAAAATTGGATTTTACCAAAGCGATGTAAATAATAAATTTGGCCATGATGTCACACCACTAGCTAAGGTAATGTGTGAATGTTAATATTTAAATTGTTCAATATTAATCGCTGACTGAATTTACACCTTAGAGTCATAAACTGAAATGTTAAATATTCCTACAACTATCTGATTTAGTTATAATTATTATAAAGTAATTAGATTTATTATAAAAATTTATTTAGTTTGCAATGATAAGCATTATACGGCGCATATATAAACATTACATAAACATGTATCGACTACAATATTGATATGCATTTCAATTAGATTTAGATGCATGTTTATCCGATCCAGCTTGAAGTACCTAAGAGGGTCAAATATGGGCATATAGTGGCCAGCCATAGGGGGTTGCAGTGGGGTTTAATGATTCAAAATGTGGGAAATTGAAAGAGGAAAGTATGGATGTGGTTCCCCTTTTTCTTCTCTGAATACCCAATATTTAAACACCTTAACATAGGATCCATTAACAACTTTCTTTGTTAACCACAAAAAATGCATGATAAGCTAATTCTGGTTTGGAATAAGGGCTTAAGTGGCCTTATACAAAGCTTGAGAGAAGTATGCAAGATAAAATCCAAACCCAAGTTGAATAGAATGAAGTATGCATGCTCATAGTCAAGTATAAGAATTCTTTTGCATGTCATAAGTCCAATAATTGGAGAAGTATCTTTATTTCAATTGAAGTATGCTATGCAATCTTTCTTATTTAAGCTCTTATATGCAAAAAGTCTACAAAGTACAATCATCTTTACAAATCACCAAGTCAATTTAAGGTTTACAAATTTGAAAATGTGAGAAGAGAGAAAAGAAGAATTTGCCTCTCCCAAGTTGCCATTGAGTCTGCATTTATAGGGGTGGAGGCAGATAGATCAACTGCCTGTGTCACTTGGTATGTGATGAATTGTTGACAGTCGATATTCTCTATGAACTGTAGATTTTCAGCATTGCTTGTTATACTGATGAAATATGGCATCTTTATTTACTTTGTAGATTCTCGGCATCCTTCATATGGTAGTTCTTCAATATTCTTGGTATTGCATATACTTGCTATACCTTTGTATATTGTGATATATGTCATCTCCTTATACAATATAGCCATTTGACATCTCATAATATACTATATATATTCATTATTTCATTGCTCATTGTTAATATTCGACATCTTTCTTATTATAGATATACAATACCCTTTAGATTTCCGAGACTCGATATCATTAAACTATAGACACACGTCGTCCTTTAGATTATAGACATAAATCATCCTTAGTAGATCGGCATCCTTCATATTGTTGATGTCCATAATCCTCTATAATGTAGATATCTGACATCCTTTAGTTCATTGATAAGCATTATCTCTTAGATCGTATATACACACCATCCTCTCTTAATAGTCGGCACCCAATTGTGATATGGAATCTCTCCTCAGTTATATGATCCGCGACACTCTGTATTGTAGAGACTCGGCCCTAGGTTCCTCCAGGCTTGCTGTAGTTCGACACCTTCAAATACTTATTGATTTGACACCTTCTTCTAGGATATATTTGATAATTTTTCTTAGTCGTTGAGACTTGATACTTTTTTACTATGTCCTCATTCGATATCCTTTGCATTTGCTAATTTATTGGAGTTTGATATTATCTGAAATTTGCCATCCGTTCTTAAACATTTGATACCTTTAATTATATAGGTTTGACATCTCTATGGATTTACTTGAAGTTTGATATCCCTCATTGAATGCTTGAGTGCTCTTACTTCTTCACAACCAATAACTTGAATTTTGAAATGTTTTTCCTTGATGTTCGACACCTTTATTTGTCGTAACATTTGCCTCGTAGTGTAAAAGAAATGTTGACTTTCTAAGTTAACACCTCGATATAAATGCTTTCCACTTCGATAACAATATTGCCATTGGCATTCCTTCCAGATCTTCCACATTTTTTCAAATTGAGATCAATAGCTCTTATTGTTCCACTTTCTCCTTATAAATACCCATCCTCCTTCTTCTTCTTACTTTTTGCCTACAACTCGAACTTGAAATGAAAAAAATACTTCCAGTTTTTACTCAAAAATTTCAAATTTTTTTGGCACTCAAGCTCAATCTTAAGATTCGACTTACATCTTTATAGTTTAGATATGAGATAAAGAAAAAAGTGGGGTTTTCAATTTCAAAATCAGGGTTTAACTAATTGGGTGCCTCGACCAGTTTTATTGAAGCGGTATTTATATTTTGATTCAATGAAACTTAATATTTTCATTCAAGCATAAATTATGGTATTTCCCCTTGTTGGTTGAAGTTTTATAATTGTTGTTACAAATTCAAGATCCTTCTAGAAAGTTACCTTTCCAGAGCTTTGATTATAGTAATCAGTACCCTTTAAGATGCCAACATCCACTTGAAAGCTCGATGTCCTTAAAAAATCGATAACCTACATAGTTCTTGGGTTAACCATTCTTTTGTATTTTGACATCCAACTTGAAAATTTAATACTATTTTATAATGATGGCAACCAGTTAGGGATTCATTATCTATGTAGGAGTTCTACAAATGTTTCGAGGATGTTTTCATTAGTTATAAACTCAATAACTCATAGTGAGCTGCTATTCCTTTACAAATTCGACAACTGCTTAAAGAGTTGATATATATATATATATATATATGCTACAAATTCGATATCCGTTTAAGTCCGATATTACATCATGAGTCTGGAATATTGTTGTTGTATAGTAGATTTATAAACCGTTTATGTATTCGACACCTTATAAACTCAACAATAGGTTAAAGTTTTTCTAAATAAGCCTAACCTCACTCATTATTTATGAATTCGACAACCTTTTATGAATCCAATAATTGTTAAGGAATTTTCAGTTGGTTTTATACCTTAAACACTTACAAATTGAACATCTTATCATAGGTTCGGTAACCATGAATAGATTTCTTAGTGAAATTTTCAAATTATTATAAGTTTTATAGTTAGCCTTGTTTTTAGCAGGACTTAAATAGTTAGTTCTATTATTTTTGTTCATTACTTAGGTGTTTAATTACTCACCTCCGCATCTATATCTTGGGAATCCCAGTTATTCTTAACATTTTAAGCCTTTTTATAAAATATGTAATAGTTTATCAATCTTGGGCAATATCATTTGATAGATAAATAACTAGCGTAAAATCTGGTAAGAGGCCCAAACCT
This sequence comes from Allium cepa, assembly GCA_030765085.1. Classification (NCBI taxonomy): domain Eukaryota; kingdom Viridiplantae; phylum Streptophyta; class Magnoliopsida; order Asparagales; family Amaryllidaceae; genus Allium; species Allium cepa. The sequence goes on from CM060937.1 coordinate 951,288,540, forward strand.
TATCTTTCTTCCAAGAAAGGAGACTATAGATTCGTTCCATCTCTTATTACGTTTCAAATGAAGTCAAGACCATCCTTCGCCAATTTAGTATTGCTGATGTTGAGGCCAAAATAGTGGGCCCATATGAAAGGATAAACAATCATCCAAAATTGTCTTTATTCCAATTCACATTTGGCATTGTGGTTATCTCACTCCTTTTGACTTCTTCATTCGATGCTTGGATCATTTAGGCATCGCTACAACGCAATTTCTACCTAATTCCTACACCTATTTGCATTGAAATTCTTGCTAAGGAAGCCAATTTTCTATCCCTTGAGATAGATACCCTTCACTCATTAGTAACTTCTATTGAGGTTGTGAACCAATTAACTGATAATGTGTTTCGCTTTCTACCTCATAAAAGTTGGGTTAGCAATTTGATAAACGAACTTAAGACTGGGAAAATCAGTTCTTCTATGTTAAGAGCCGCACCCCTAAAACTGGAGGTTCTTTCTCTAGTCCTAGTAAGCTTTGTCACTTTTTCTTTATTGTTTATACTACCTTTTGTTGTTGCCTTAGAATTGTTACTCTCTTTTAGAGCTGCCCCCTTAAGGGATCGATTTTTCCATAGCTTAAATGGTTGGAGAATTGAATTCAGCATTGCCAACTTTAAGAGATAGATATGAACTTCTAATTAAGGCCAATCTGAAAAATAATCCCTGATTTTAGAGTTCCACAAAGTGCTTGGGGAACATCCAATGGTAAAGAAGGATATTTATGGTAAATAATACCTACTGATTGGCAACCAAAATGCCTTTTCTAACTCTTCCCCTATTCGGTGTGATTCTTCTAGTAAGTTTATACTATATTTTAAATGAAGTTTCTTATGTTGATGCCTTATGAATTTCACTTTAATGTAGGTTCATCTACCATTATTTTTGTTTCTAAGCGAAGAAGGCTAAAGCTCATGTCTCTTCTTTGGTCAAACCAACTAAGTCTTCCCTTATTATGGTTCTTTTGCCAAAGCTATTGATACTATAAAAAGGAACGCAGGCTCTATAACTCCACTTGACGCTTTAATCTCTTCTCCAAGCAATAAGACTAAGCTTAGGGAAGTCCGAACTTCTATTATTGTTGCTGAGGAGTCGAATGTGGGTACTACTTTGGCTATTCACGATCCTGACATGATTAATTTAAGACCCTCGGACTAGGGTGCACAAGAACATACAGAGGATGTTCACACTCTAAATCATTTGTTAAGCATTTTGCTTCCCACCTCTACTTTTGGTGCCCAACATTTGTTTGAGAAGTTGGGTCTGACTCCCCTTCCAACCGAATCTTCTCCCTTAAGAGGCCCGAGCTCAAGCTATCTCCATGGGCTTTAACGATCTTATTAGTTCAGCCATCCAATCACCCACTATGGGTTCTCTCATCCAACAACAATCATCAACTTTATCAATTGACCATCTTTATGTTCTTTATCAGCAGCTCTTACTAGTATGTGTGTTTTAGTATTTTGGCTAATCAAGATTTTTAGGTATATCATTACTTAACTTATATCTACCATATGTTTCAAGTGGGAAAGCGTTTTTAATTCAACCGGGCTCCTAGAAACCTGTTAGTCAAGTTGACAAACTTAAAAAGCAAGTTTCTTTGTTGATTGCTAAAGTTGGGTCCTTACAGAGTCAAATGATTGATATTGCAGTGGAATAAGATGAGGCTACACTTGAGAAAAGAAAGCTTTCCTATTCCCTTGATGAAGAGAAAAAAACCAAACTATTACTTGAAGAGAGGATGAAAACAGAGATGGAGAAAGCCAACAAAGTGAAGGCCGTAACGGCCGATAAGATAAAGTCTATAGAGAGCCAACTAGAAAATAAAGACTCTACCTTGGTCTATAGGATACTATTATAAAAACTTCATCAGGCTCTCACTAAAATTATAGAGAAATGATATGAAGTTTCTTTTTTTGTAGCTTATAATGACAACACTGAAAAATTCCCTGGTTTGCACTATCCTTTCCTTCCAGAATTAAAAACAAATCGAGAGGAAGTTCAATCTTATGCTAAGAGGAGTGCAGGGATTGCTTCAAGATGAATTTCCTACCGAATAAATTATCAACCTAAAGGAATTGTTCTCTTTTGATGACCCCTCACTTGGAGGGGTAGAAAACTTTTTTAAAGAGGAAGACGACGATGAAGACAAAAATGACGATGATTCTAATGCCCTGCCTTTTCGACCCTCAAAAGTCGATAATAATACATCCATGGTATTCCCATGCTGAGCATCCAAGTTCCGTAAAGACGAATCATTGGGGAAAAGAGGAAAGAAGTAGGAAGATAGAATCTCACAAAATGTGACGAGTAATGTATATAACTAGACAAGTCTTGACAGAAGAAAGAGAATTTAATATACATACATAAACCAAAATAAAACACTAATCCATAATCACCATGGATAGTTATAACAACCCATCCTTACAATTATTGATACTACAATAAGTATAAATAGCGGAAGATTAAAGAAAATACAGAGGTACATCTTGGAGGCATCCGGTTCAAAGTGTCTAGCTAAATCTAGAAAATATAGTTTGGTTGACCTGAGCATTATAAGGAAATAACGCCCGGTTAGTCTGGTAAAATTACCATGAGAAACACAATTAAATCGATTATTTTATGTTCTAAAAAAATTCAAATATATAGGTATCTCATAAGTCCAAGCCGCATATAAACACAGATGGGTTTTTACCTTACAATAACCAAAACATTTCTACAGGAAATCATATTATATTAATGTCTAGGATTGAAAATTTAATAACCAAGTAGCTGTGATATCTATAAGTGTACATTATAACAATAATAGGTATACAACCAAACATCGCTAAGGCTCGTTTGTTGATTGTCTATGATTCCGTGGTTCCCTCAAAACCACCGCGAATGGTCCTTCTTCACAAGGATCAAAGATATCCTTCCATAGTAGCATACATCCCTAGTGATGTACCAAAGGAAGTATATAGTTGGACCTCATTGGTCAAGACATGCATCGCTATGGCATGCATAACAATCTTACATAACTCTATGGTAGAGTCGATTTCACCCTTTGGGTTAGATAAACCCTTAGTCATGCATTCGGCTTTAGACATATTTGCTAGTGAGGCTACATCCGACATTCCAGCACACGGGTCGCCACCTGAATAGATCTCAAAACCCCACGTTGATTCTCATACCACAACAAGTCTCAGAATCACACATGGATTCCCATATCCCAACAGATTTCAGAATCATGGATGGATTCCCCCACTTCAATAGATCTCAGAATCACACATGGATTCATACATCTCAATAGATCATGAAACTCCTCCAAAGCATAAGACAAGTATATGGTTTTGGATGGTCATGGTTTTGAGTCATCTCATATAAGTACGCTCCTCCACTTATTGGGCGCAATAAAACCGATCGATGATTTTTTCATAAACTCAATCCTAGTTCTTTTAGAGATATATAGACAATACACAAGTGCAGGATCACTTCCTAACTGTTTATGTGGAAGGATATCCCTATCATTTGTCTTAAAAGAACAGAACGAGATATATATGCATAGTACAACATCATTGACGATGACTGTGCCATATAAATCACGAGTTTCTCCTAGAAATTTCCAAAGTTATAGCTGTGACGCCCCACCTCTATGCCCACGCTAGCCAAGAACACTACGATGTAATGCTGTCGACTAGCACGGAGAATAAGGCTGTTGAGGAGCGACCATCCGTATAATTTCTTTGCGCGAGCACCGATATGTCAGATAGTATAGCATGCATTTCATTTAAGGAGGAAATCCGACATACCGATGCAAACTCAAAGCTATCACGCGGTGGCTATATATAATCTTCGGAAACGAATATAGAAATAAGCATAACATAAATCAGTCACAGATAATTCATATCACAACGGCGGAAATAGATATGAATATACCACACTTAAAAGTGTTTATCAGAGAAGTGGTCTAACAAGATCCACGATAATACAAAAGAATATAAATAAATGCGGAACACAGATTAAACAGAAAATTCTCATATATATAATAACTGATGGCAGTTACAATACATTTGATACGGTACATATGATACAATTACAACAGTTGACTCAGGAAGTTATACATACAAGTAAATTTTCAATATAATATACATGAATACATATCTTCATATACAATTATATCGACTACTATACATGACGACTACTCCAAAAGATATGAAAGAACTTCATAGCTCAAGCAGCAATCCCGAAGCTAAAAATCTACAACCTATAAATACTCGGTCTGACCCGAGTATTAAATTCAAAAGAAAATAATACCCGGGTCAGTCTAATTCAAACTCAGTTATTAGTGCATAGAAGCAGTAATAATACGAAAAATATCCTAAAATCAAAAGCAGATAGAATATTAATCAAAGAAATACCGTGTGGCTGCAGTTCACGCTTGCGTGCACTGCCGCACCACAACAGTGATGATGAAACCAATAAATACCGTGTGGCTGCAGTTCACGCTTGCGTGCACTGCCGCGCCACAACAGTGATGATGTAACCAATAAATACCGTGTGGCTGCAGTTCACGCTTGCGTGCACTGCCGCGCCACAAAAGAATGTTAAAACTGCGTGGCTGCAGTACACGCATGCGTGCACTGCCTCGCCACATAAAAATGTTAAAATCATCACAACAATGAATGCACAGTTCAAAGAAATGCATATAATCCTGCAACAGTGAAACGATACTGTGCAGTGACATGCACAATGCACAGCAACTACACAGTGAAGTCAACAAGGAGATGACCAGACCAAACTACAGAGTAGTACAGATGCAAAAGGCAAGCTTGAACACAAGTGTACATGACAGTACACAAATGCAATAGTGACAGTGGTGTGCAGAGGTGAGCAAAAGAATGGTACATGAATATGCAAGTACCAAACTTGAGTACTAAGACACAAACTCAAGTGCAGTGCACTCAAATATAAACTCAAGTAAGAATGAAACCACCATGTTGCTTCAAATTGAAAATAATATCACCAGTGAAACCAATAGAACAAAATAATGCAAACCAACATCAGTGGTAAAGGTACAAAGATTGACTAGAAATGCAACTGCATATTACATGGGAGATGGCACTGTAAAATGAACCAAAGTTCGATTGAGAAATGAATAAGGCAAGCCGACATCAGTGACACAGCCTCAAAATGAAATGGTTATAAATAACCATATATATGCACATCGCAGCAAAGTCAAGTCAAGCCATGAGTTATCAACCAAAAGACACCAATGCATCAGCAAACACTAAATGAAATAGGACAGTAACAACATGGTGCATGAACACAGCATGCAACAGCCGAAACAACAATGAAGGCTAGAAAAGAAAAACAATGCTCAGTGCACAGCACAACCGGCTCAAGAAAGAATGGACCTGGGTCTATCAAGTGCAACAACAAGGCATAGTGCAGTGACGAATGTCAATAAGAAACAAGACAAACATAATTCAAAGTGACAACATCAAGAAATATTGGCAAATGCCAGGATCATACACCAAAGAGCAATGATCAGTTTGCAACGTACGAATGCCAAACCAATATACAACTTTGTTTTCCAAACTTGATGTAGAAAATATGCATAAACATGAATGCTTAGTTTATCTGCATAAAAATATGAAATCAGAAGTTGCAGTGCAAAAACAAATGTGCTCAAGTATTTGCATATTAGTTATGCAATACCAAGTTGCAGTGAAAAAAAAAGTGCACAAACAAGCACAAATGTGCTTCAGAGAATATGCATCATGAAAGACATGAAGGCAGTGAAATGAAGGCTGGAAAAAGGCTACAATATGTTCAAGCGATGCCAATAACATCTAGAGTGAATGCTAGTAAATCACAAACCAATTGCTTCCAAAAATGCAACAGGTAAACAACTGTAAAACTGGGCAGTACAAGCATCACCATCAAGAACAAGGCACCATGCCGAAGCAAAAAGGAGAAAAGCCAGTAACATTTAAATGATTCGAGCAAGTGCAACAATGAAAAGAAAATACGACCGAAGTCAGAGGCAGATAAACCCGTGGTGGTCACGAGTTACCACAGTGCCGCGATGACAAAAGAAAATCAAATGAAATCATCATCATCACAGCAAAACAGTGTCGAGACAACCAAGTCAAAATCGTCCCCAATATTAAAACAAAATCGAATGGCCAAGCAACACAATTGAACGAAGAATTCGAACCTTAAATAACTCGAGATATGGATTAGATGTGAGCGAACTCACCTTATTGACGAGTTAAGCAGCAGCCGATTGTCGAAGCAAGCAACGGTGAACTCGATCGAAGGAGCAGCTGCAAGTACAATCAATCATCAGAGAACAAGCGACGCAAGCAATTGATCATCAGAGAACGAGCACAAGAGCATCACAAACCAGCCGAAAACCCAATTTGGATCGCAAAGAGCTGAAGCCCTAGTTTCAGAAAGAGGAAGATCGGCCGCCATTTGTTTTCACAAACAAAAGAAAAAGGGTCGGGTCGAAAAAAGATGAGAATGAATAAAATGAAAGGGGGAGGGCCGGTTATTCTCTTTAGTAACCATCACGGCAACAAAAAGGCAATGGGCTAAAAAAACAAAATTTCCAAAGCCCATTAATATTTAACTAAAGATTGGTATAAGAATTTTAATTAAATATTTAAAAACTTCAATTGGTAAATAGCGACAATATTTATCGTTTAATATCGATAATAAATCAAAGTGAAATACCGGGTTGTTACAGACTCCCCTCCATAAAGAAATTGCGTCCTCGCAATCATAAGGAATAATGGACAAAAGGTAACAACCATAAAAGCCTATCATCATAAGAATGACGAAATTTGAAAATAAGAAGTTCACCATGTAGAGCATGAAAGAAAAAGCCTGAACGTGTTTGCTCGATGAATTCTCTGGATTCCAAAGTGAAATCCATAGGATTTGAGAACCACTGAACTTTCACGAGAAGAACATTTTTATTTCGAAGGTGCTAAACCCCCGAAACATTGATGTGAATAGAATGTTGCTCAAAGTCAAATCTGGTGAAACTTCAATTTCTTCAATAATACCGGGCTCAAGAATAAAATCGGAATTCCTAAGGCATTCCCGTAAAAGAAAGACGCGTGAAACGCGTCATGAATAACAGAAAATTGAGCCGGTAATAAGAGGCAATAAGCCAAGAAACCAATACGTCCAGTGATAGGAAATGGCCCAATATATCGAGGCACTAACTTTCCCGACCGATTGAAACGCACAACACCTTTCATAGGTGAAACACGAATAATTTGGAACAATAGCGTAGTACAATAATGGTACGCTAATGAACCGATCAACATAAGAGAACATCAGACGTAAGTACATAAGAGGAATGAGACGAAGCTCAATAAAACGAAGTACATCGAAACGTCTGATGAACCTAGTAAAAAGATAATTCCATTCAGACATCATCAAAGAACAACCACTTGTTTGCCTACGACAAGTGCATCGGTAACAAGATTCCCCATCCGGGAGTGGTAAAGAATATCAAGATCATGGTAGAGAACAAATTTCTCACCCAAAAATAATGATGCCAAAGTTTTAAAAAGCGAAACCAATAGCCACGATCACTAGATCATGAGTGGCATATCTAGTCTCAATAGGCATAAATGATTCAGAAATACAAGAAATAGCATGTTTTCTCTAGCAAGAGAACGACATCCAAACCAATACGATTAGCATTGGTACACAAGATAAGGTCTTGATTCCACTCGGGAATCGCAAGAATAGAAGTATCGGAAAAGAGTTGTTTTAAATAATATTCTTTCCCGAAAAGCTAAAACTTTCGAAATTTACAATTTACTTTATGTAATTATCTTTTTAGAAAAATTTACATTTTAAAAATTCAATTTACTGTGTCTGATTGTCTCATCAAAGCGTCTAGGAGATTCCTATCGATAACGTTGATCAAGCGCATCGACCAGAATTCTTAAAGCACTTAATGGGCAATGCAATCACAAAATCGTCTTTTAATTTCATAAAAGAAATTCACAATTTCCAATCTCAAACGGACAAGTCCGGAATTAAACGAATCAGTAAAAGAAAGGGGTCATAGTCCTCGATTTTGCTGAAATGTTTAAATCGCTTCCTCATTCTTTTGAAAGCGTAAACTGTAAAAATTTTGAAAACAATTTTTATTTTAAAACAATTTTTTTTTTTTTTTTTTAAAACACGTGATTAAAATAGCGACATCAGTAGCAATTGGCATCAAAATATAATACCAATGAATTTTCGTTCATCAAAAATGTCACAAGAATCTTCTCAAAGATAGAAAGGGATATCATATCCTAAACTTGTATTCATAACAAGTCAATAACACACGAATTCACCAATGCACAAGAATTGATAAAACTTATCAATAGAAATCACGAAAATTGGTGAAGCACAAATTCTAGAAATCCTCACAAGAAATCCAGAAAACACAAGCTAAGAGTATGAGAACTCGAACGCGAGTATGAAAACTCGAACCGGAGTATGAAAACTCGAACGCGAGTATGAAAACTCGAACGGAGTATGAAAACTCAAACGGAGTATGAAAACTCGAATAGAGTATGAAAACTCAAACGGAGAGTATGGAAACTCACCAACACGCGAGCATGAAAATTCATCAACACATGTAACGCAAAGCGAGAACGGGAGCACAGAATCTCACCTACACGTGAGCATGAAAATCACCAACACGGGCAACGCAAAGCGAGAACGGGAGCACGGAATCTCACCTACACGCGAGCATGAAAAATCATCAACACGTGCAACGCAAAGCGAGAACGGGAGCACGGAATCTCACCTACCCGCGAGCATGAAAAATCATCAACACGTGCAACGCAAAGCGAGAACGGGAGCACGGAATCTCACCTACACATGAGCATGAAAACTCATCAACACGTGCAACGCATAACGAGACGCTATCTCATGGTTGCAAGCCACAAATTTTGACACACGAATGGCCCGAAGACCGTGGGGCGCTACCCCACATGTGTGAGTCGGAATCACACAGATTGAGGTCTAGACTAACCTCACAAACAAAGAGATGTGTGTGAGTCAAAATCACACCGACGAGGCCTATGCTATCCACGCCGACAAAGAGGCATGTGTGAGTCAAAATCACACCGACGGGCCTAAGCTATCCACGCCGACAAAGAGATATGTGTGAGTCAAAATCACACCGACGAGGCCTAAGCTATCCACGCCGACAAAGAGATATGTGTGAGTCAAAATCACACCGACGAGGCCTAAGCTATCCACGCCGACAAAGAGATATGTGTGAGTCAAAATCACACCGACGAGGCCTAAGCTATCCACGCCGACAAAGAGATATGTGTGAGTCAAAATCACACAAATGGTGTCTAGGCTAACCGAAAAGAGACATCGCACAATTGCTAGTCTAAATCATAAGAATGATCGTCATGATCAACGAGAAGTGTCAATTACACTAAGTTAGTGAATATAAAAGTTTAGCTTCATGTCCCATAACCACTTGCTTAACTCAGATATTTACGAACAAACTGTAAATCTTCACTAATAAAATTGTCACTAGAGGTTCAATCGAACAAGTCCAAGAATTAACCGACGAAGTAAACGCAAGCGTTTCATACCACTTGTTTTACTAAGCCGTTTAATTAGATTTCTCATACGAGTGAAATAAAGATTTGTATATACTAGTAGATTGGAAAACGGTTTGAGAAAAAGAGTTTTGTATTGAAAATAGAGTTGAAAACATTTTGATAAAGAGTTTTGATATTTACTACTAGCATTGAAACCTTTATATTTTTAAAGTGACAAATCACAAAAATGATTGTAGAAACAATCAATCACAAGAATTCACGTTCTAAGTCGTGAATAGAATCGAATGAAATCGATTAAAATTTGGAAACCAAATCAATTCACAAGAATTCACATGCAAAGATGTGAATAGAATCCGAAGGAATCAATATTGAATCCTTCAAAAAGTATGTTCACAAAAATCCCGAAGACAAGGTCATCAAAGTTGCTAATAAATGATAGCAACAAACCGGAAAATAATCAAGAATTGATTAAATTTAGAAATCAAATCAATTCACTAAAATTCACATTCGAAGACGTGAATAAAAATCCAAAGAATTCGATTCCAAATCCGTCAAAGTTGGAATACCCAAAAATTCCAGAAATAGAAGTTATCAAAGTCGATAAAGGCGATAACAACTAAACGGAAAAGAAGAATCGATTATCAATTGGAAAAAAAAATCAAAGCAAAACGAGCAAGGTACTCGAGACAGAAAATAGCAGGGCAAAAGTCGATCAAGTCAGCGACTCTATCTCAACTAAGCACTGATAAACTTTTGATTCTTTACAAGATCCAAAAGTCGTTGGGCAGATATGAATATGCCATCCAGAGATGGACTACTTGATTGAATAGCACTAAGATTGCCAGATTCAACCAAATCTTCTTCTTTAAGAAAAAAAAAGAAGAAAGAAGAAGGTGATATTCACAAAAATGAATTTCAATCAAACTTGATTGATAAAACAAAGAATCATAAAGAGAATAGGATAGAACGGTACGAAGACCCGAATTAAATCCTAAAGCACGACTCCTAAAATAGACTTAGGACGATGATCCTTGTTATAATAATTCCATATTGTTCCGAAGTTTGGCTCTGATACCAAGCTGTGACGCCCCACCTCTATGCCCACGCTAGCCAAGAACACTACGATGTAATGCTGTCGACTAGCACGGAGAATAAGGCTGTTGAGGAGCGACCATCCGTATAATTTCTTTGCGCGAGCACCGATATGTCAGATAGTATAGCATGCATTTCATTTAAGGAGGAAATCCGACATACCGATGCAAACTCAAAGCTATCACGCGGTGGCTATATATAATCTTCGGAAACGAATATAGATATAAGCATAACATAAATCAGTCACAGATAATTCATATCACAACGGCGGAAATAGATATGAATATACCACACTTAAAAGTGTTTATCAGAGAAGTGGTCTAACAAGATCCACGATAATACAAAAGAATATAAATAAATGCGGAACACAGATTAAACAGAAAATTCTCATATATATAATAACTGATGGCAGTTACAATACATTTGATACGGTACATATGATACAATTACAACAGTTGACTCAGGAAGTTATACATACAAGTACATTTTCAATATAATATACATGAATACATATCTTCATATACAATTATATCGACTACTATACATGACGACTACTCCAAAAGATATGAAAGAACATCATAGCTCAAGCAGCAATCCCGAAGCTAAAAATCTACAACCTGTAAATACTCGGTCTGACCCGAGTATTAAATTCAAAAGAAAATAATACCCGGGTCAGTCTAATTCAAACTCAGTTATTAGTGCATAGAAGCAGTAATAATACGAAAAATATCCTAAAATCAAAAGCAGATAGAATATTAATCAAAGAAATACCGTGTGGCTGCAGTTCACGCTTGCGTGCACTGCCGCACCACAACAGTGATGATGAAACCAATAAATACCGTGTGGCTGCAGTTCACGCTTGCGTGCACTGCCGCGCCACAACAGTGATGATGTAACCAATAAATACCGTGTGGCTGCAGTTCACGCTTGCGTGCACTGCCGCGCCACAAAAGAATGTTAAAACTGCGTGGCTGCAGTACACGCATGCGTGCACTGCCTCGCCACATAAAAATGTTAAAATCATCACAACAATGAATGCACAGTTCAAAGAAATGCATATAATCCTGCAACAGTGAAACGATACTGTGCAGTGACATGCACAATGCACAGCAACTACACAGTGAAGTCAACAAGGAGATGACCAGACCAAACTACAGAGTAGTACAGATGCAAAAGGCAAGCTTGAACACAAGTGTACATGACAGTACACAAATGCAATAGTGACAGTGGTGTGCAGAGGTGAGCAAAAGAATGGTACATGAATATGCAAGTACCAAACTTGAGTACTAAGACACAAACTCAAGTGCAGTGCACTCAAATATAAACTCAAGTAAGAATGAAACCACCATGTTGCTTCAAATTGAAAATAATATCACCAGTGAAACCAATAGAACAAAATAATGCAAACCAACATCAGTGGTAAAGGTACAAAGATTGACCAGAAATGCAACTGCATATTACATGGGAGATGGCACTGTAAAATGAACCAAAGTTCGATTGAGAAATGAATAAGGCAAGCCGACATCAGTGACACAGCCTCAAAATGAAATGGTTATAAATAACCATATATATGCACATCGCAGCAAAGTCAAGTCAAGCCATGAGTTATCAACCAAAAGACACCAATGCATCAGCAAACACTAAATGAAATAGGACAGTAACAACATGGTGCATGAACACAGCATGCAACAGCCGAAACAACAATGAAGGCTAGAAAAGAAAAACAATGCTCAGTGCACAGCACAACCGGCTCAAGAAAGAATGGACCTGGGTCTATCAAGTGCAACAACAAGGCATAGTGCAGTGACGAATGTCAATAAGAAACAAGACAAACATAATTCAAAGTGACAACATCAAGAAATATTGGCAAATGCCAGGATCATACACCAAAGAGCAATGATCAGTTTGCAACGTACGAATGCCAAACCAATATACAACTTTGTTTTCCAAACTTGATGTAGAAAATATGCATAAACATGAATGCTTAGTTTATCTGCATAAAAATATGAAATCAGAAGTTGCAGTGCAAAAACAAATGTGCTCAAGTATTTGCATATTAGTTATGCAATACCAAGTTGCAGTGAAAAAAAAAGTGCACAAACAAGCACAAATGTGCTTCAGAGAATATGCATCATGAAAGACATGAAGGCAGTGAAATGAAGGCTGGAAAAAGGCTACAATATGTTCAAGCGATGCCAATAACATTTAGAGTGAATGCTAGTAAATCACAAACCAATTGCTTCCAAAAATGCAACAGGTAAACAACTGTAAAACTGGGCAGTACAAGCATCACCATCAAGAACAAGGCACCATGCCGAAGCAAAAAGGAGAAAAGCCAGTAACATTTAAATGATTCGAGCAAGTGCAACAATGAAAAGAAAATACGACCGAAGTCAGAGGCAGATAAACCCGTGGTGGTCACGAGTTACCACAGTGCCGCGATGACAAAAGAAAATCAAATGAAATCATCATCATCACAGCAAAACAGTGTCGAGACAACCAAGTCAAAATCGTCCCCAATATTAAAACAAAATCGAATGGCCAAGCAACACAATTGAACGAAGAATTCGAACCTTAAATAACTCGAGATATGGATTAGATGTGAGCGAACTCACCTTATCGACGAGTTAAGCAGCAGCCGATTGTCGAAGCAAGCAACGGTGAACTCGATCGAAGGAGCAGCTGCAAGTACAATCAATCATCAGAGAACAAGCGACGCAAGCAATTGATCATCAGAGAACGAGCACAAGAGCATCACAAACCAGCCGAAAACCCAATTTGGATCGCAAAGAGCTGAAGCCCTAGTTTCAGAAAGAGGAAGATCGGCCGCCATTTGTTTTCACAAACAAAAGAAAAAGGGTCGGGTCGAAAAAAGATGAGAATGAATAAAATGAAAGGGGGAGGGCCGGTTATTCTCTTTAGTAACCATCACGGCAACAAAAAGGCAATGGGCTAAAAAAACAAAATTTCCAAAGCCCATTAATATTTAACTAAAGATTGGTATAAGAATTTTAATTAAATATTTAAAAACTTCAATTGGTAAATAGCGACAATATTTATCGTTTAATATCGATAATAAATCAACGTGAAATACCGGGTTGTTACAATAGCCTTCGATGTGAAGTATAGAAAGAGAGTTTCCATATCAAAAAAATTACGAAGGATTATTTAGACCAAGATTTGATACTTGGTTATTTAACTATCAAATAAAACAAACAACAAATCATGGATTTAATTTGATAAGAAACTAAACTCGATTAAGCATAATAGTAACCTTTAAGCCTCTTTGATTAATATTTCATTAATTAAACACTTTCAAATATTTCGTTCAAAATATCTTTACACAAGAAATTTCCACAGACCTCTGAAATTCCTTCCAATACTTGAAAAACATTCATATACTTATCTCACTAGTATAAGTATATTACAAACGATTAACCTTTCAATAATTAGAAAATATAACCATATACTTATCTCGACTGTATAAGAATGTTTACAAACTAGTTAAGAAAGATTTCCTATTTCAAAATCATATATATATATATATATAAGTGGGCCAAACAAATTCCACTTAAACCATTACTTACTATAAAATTAAACGCGACTTATCCTTCAATGTCAAGTATGGAAAGAACGTTTCCATACCACCATAATTAAGAATGATTAAATTGTCAAAAACAAATCTCATTCTCTATAAGATTCCCTTTTTATAAGCACATTCATTATTTACAAATACTTTTGTAAATCTCAAAATTTATTTATAAAGCTCCCTTTTATAAATCTCTAAAATGATTTGTAAAATCCTTATAAAACTCCTTTATCGAATATCAGTATAATCTCCTTTACAAAATATTATTTGTAAACCTCCTTAAATAAATCCCTTTTACTCAGAACAATCCTTTTTGTATATAGTTTATCCTTTATAAGTATCCCTACTCAAATAAATAATTACGTTTAAACATCATAATTCAATAATTAACTAACTTCACACCCCCATTTTTAAAATAAACAATAATTTAAAACATTGTCAGCCAAATAATAAATTACTTTAAAACATCGTTCATAATTATATAAACACTTAACCTCAAATTGTTAATTGAATAGAGTTAATTTAAAACCATAAATTACACATTCAGAAAGTGGGTTACGACCACAGTGGTACTAAATCAAGCTACAATTTTCTTAAATTTGAACTTTCAAATCACATAACGTGTTTTTGCATAATCCAACATATATGTAAAAAAAATCAATTAGCAATCACCAACTAAACATTCACTTGTCCATTATAAATAAACTGGCATGCAGTTCAATGTGCTAGTCAATATATTAGCAGAATAGAAACTTATTCTGCTAAATGTATACCCAAATAATCTACTCAATATTAAATATAGAAGAATGGAGATTTATTCTACTAAACAAGTGTCGAAACTAAATATAACTTATCCATATTTGCTTATCTACTTAATGGCTTAGATAAGAGATGCCTAGTTGAAATCCATTACTTATCAAAGAGGTTTTCTTAAACTAGAACTCATAGAGTATAAAATAGACCTTTATTTAATAGTAGTTAAATATTAATTTAATCACTAATTAAATCATAATTAACTCCAATTTAAATCTTAATTAACTTAATTAAACCTTAATTAAGTCTTAATTAAATCTAAATTAATTAATTAAACCCCACCTGATCAGTAATTAATTAATAAATAAACCCTAATTAATTAAAAATAATTAAATAATTACACTTTATTAAATAAAAATTAATACTTAAATTAACTCTACACTTAATTAGTAACTTATTGAAAACGCTCTAAATTAATTAGTTATAATTAACTAAATTAACACTTAAATACTAATCACCTTTACTTAATTACTAATTAATTACTAATTATCTTTAATTAACTAATTTGCATACTTGATAAATAATAATTACCTTTATACTTAATTAATGATTTGGAAAATATTTCAAAATTTTTAGGACAAATCACTTTAGATTTGGAAAAGCGTTTGATTTTTTGAACTACATCCATAGCTGCTTTTGCCATGGATGCCTTAACTTACAATTAGTTCCTAAGTTAACACTTCAACTTCAACTCTTAACAACTTTACTCACTTTATAAAACAAAAGTAAGAGGCTATAAAAACTATAACAAAGTTTGATACTTTGAAATTTTTCAGAAATTTACTAGTAAAATATGATTTTGTTTCCAAAAGTCTCGAGCCACTTAACAATCAAAGAGCTAACTCTTTAGCATATACAATACAATGCACATCACCACAACATAACTTACATGCTATTACCATAAATATAAGCAAGATCATATCTTAAAATCAAATACAACATTTAGACTGTAATTTACAAGTCTAACTCGCTAATTTTCATGTAAGCATACATATAATCAACCAACCAACATAATAACCCATCAACTCAACTAATATATTTCATAATAATAAACTACATAACAAAGTCGTATTTTTCCCAAAAAAGAGAAGAGTTTACTTACAAAAGTTATGCAAACAAACCAAACTAGGAATTGAACTTTGGAAAGACATTAGATCTTGAAAATCTTTTAGGAAAAAGTGATTTTTTAACCTTTAGACATTGAAAAATGGCTCGGCTTATAAGTAAATAGGGCACGACCTTCGGTGTAGAAGGTGGATGTACGGTTGATTTTGAAAGAACAAGAGATGTAGAAGGAAGAACAAGAGTTTAAATAAGTTTTAAAGGATTAAAAAGGAGAACGTTTTGATTTTCAAATTTTGAAAATTACAAGAGAAGCCATTATAGTGTTTTAGAAAAGCTATGGAAATAAAATGAAATTGAAAAAATGAAAAGTGAATGGGAAAATGAAAGAGAGAAAAAGGGAAAAGGTTTTATATAAGTTGAAATTAGAAAATTACTAAACTAACCTTTAGTACACTACCATCCACTCAAATGTTGCCATATCATCACTTTAACTTCCCTCATCCCCTTCACACGGGAGGGATCATGGTGCACTCGTTTAACCACCATGTAATTCATTTCCCTGTACCATGATGTAAGAGATGAGTGTGACATTTTATATTTTACTTTTTATTTGAATTTTAAACTTTGAAAAGTGTCATATCTTATTTCTTACGTAAGTAAACATATCTTTTACCTTATTATATTGCAGCCATATATTTTAAAACTTATTGGAAAATAGGACGATCTTATATCATGATGTAATGCATTAATGTGACATTGGATTCTTTTATTTTATTTTTGGTTATATGTCACATCTGATTTTATATTTACTTAATTAAAATATAATTTACCATTTACTCTTGTTAACCTTAACTATACTCATTATTTGTAAGTGCATACATATCTTAAATCAAATGTGCATAACATTTCCTACAACTTTTAGACATCTAAAAATAGAAATTCGAAAAAAATTTCAATCACATTTTCTATTTTTCTTTGAACTAAACATTTTGGTAAACACATTTTGAAAACCATTTCACCATCACTAGTTATTATTTAAAAGGGGATATTTTTGAGTAATAAAAGTCGTTTATTGATTATTTAAATATATTAATTATCTATATTTAAAGTGATAAAATTCTAGATCGTTACAATGATGGTCAAGGTAGGGATGATGGCGGTAAGGACCTGGAAGAACCAAGAGATGGGGGTAATGGTTCAGGCAGTCAACGCTTAGACTCATCTTCTTATGATACAGATTTTTTCTATTTTCCCAGACCTCATGATGTTTCTTATGAAGTCATCCCAGCAAAAGATCTCCAAACTGCTAGTAAAGAATCAGATAAGGATAAAACCCAAGTTTCTGCCTCATAAGCTCCCCGGTACAGGCATACACTTTACCATCTCTAAATGCTTATAATTATTTGTTAGCTTTAGTTAATAAATTTAGTATTTTAGTTAGGGAAGAGAAACAAGCACTTCTTTGATATTTTATATGAGAAGAGTGAGAAGAAGGTGCAGTAATAAAATATAGAGATTATGAAGGCAGTTGAAGAGTACAATAGTTTATCTGAGAAATATAGATGGCTTCGTATTTGTGTTAATCGATTGAAGGATTTCAAAGAAAAACGGCAATTATACTTTTAAAGATTCCCATCTTCATCAGGAAAGAGATCAAAGAAAATAAAGAGCTTATTATCCTCTTTTGGATATTTATCAAAGATAGCTTTAGTGGAATTTCTCTAAAGAGTTTATTCTAGGAGTTCTTTTGTAACAACCCTGTATTTTGTGATTATTTTATTTGTATATGTTAATTATTTTAATTAAATTCTTTATTTTAAAACTTTATTTTATTTATCAAAATGAATAAAAAAATTATATTAAATATAAATTTTTATTTTGTGTGAATTATAATTCCAAACATGAATAAATAGACTATTTTTCAAAAATGTGATTTTTGGTCAATATGGTCAAACTTTGACTTTTAGATTTAAAATTTAAAATTTTGAATTTTTGAATTTTATATTTTATTATGAAAATAAATTAAATTTTAGGTATACCGCTTTTCGTTTCGTTGAAATTCGATTAACATTGTGAAAGTTATGCTTTTTACAATATTGTATGTAAATTGTTTATTTAACAAAATTGTTTATTTTAATTTATATAGATAATATTTTTTGTTTTTTCTAATTTGTGTATATATGTTTGATATGACATGTTATGTATATATTTTATTTTTAAAACATTTCTAAGTGTATTTATAATTTTCAAATGTTAATTGTATTTTGTTTTCAATTTTTAAAGACTAGTTTCAATTTATTAACTATTTTTTTATTTATTTTATATTCTTCCTTAAAATTATTTATTTATTTTTATTTCTTACTTTATTTTATTTTCTATTCTATTTTATTTTATGAAATTTATTTAGTTTATTTTAATTTAAAAGAAATGAAAATACTAAGAGACGAGACCTTTCATTTGCCTTATGACTTTTCATTTCACCTTGCCTTTTCAATTACACTTGCCCTTTCACCTCACCTTTTGGCCGTCCTTTTTCTTTTGCTTCAGCCGTGTATACTCCTCTTCATTTCAATTGAAAACATTCTTCTCATCATCAACTCACGGCTAAGAAGAAAAGGAACTTTTTTTAGAAATGGCTTCATTCTTTCTTACTTTTTCTCCTTCTTCTTTTCTATGATTTTGCCTTTGATTCTTTGCAAGCTTGCTCAGCCCACTTCTCCTCCATCACCACCGACCATCACCTCCACCATCTATAGCAGCACATTCCCCCTTTCCTTTGCCATGACCTGTCTGTGACTTCCAGTTGAGCCAATATCACAAAGTTTTGCCAAAAACTCCACCAAACATGCAAACCGAGCCTATGTTTCACCATTTCCCTTCATAGTTGCTTTGGCCACCCCCTTAGCCACCACCACCACCTACTACTTCACCTCTGGCTGCCTCTTCACCACTTTCCAGACCTATACTTGACCATAGTCGATACCTATGTCGTCATGGCGGAGCCAAAAAATTGAACAAACCTTGACTCTTTTGCCTTGTCCTTTGATATTCTTCATGTTGGATCACCTACCCCTTCACATCTCCACTTCAAAACGTGCCATATGACCCAAACCTAAGCTTTAACACATGATGGCCGAGCATATGTTCCACCTAGGTGAAGTTCTTGAATGGCTAAAGCAAGGTCAAATCATTTTGTCCTTTGTTAATTTCAATTTCAATTTGTTTCTATATGTGTTTTGTATTGAATATTTATGTTACAATGTCTTGTTTTGGGTTGTTGTTTACAAGATCATATCTTAGATCTCTCTCCACTCACTTGAATCAAATGTCGTGCTGTGTCGTGCTATCGTGCTTTCTGGAATTCATTTGTGTAGTTTTGATTGCTAACTCCAGCGTAAAAAGGTGAGTATTCACACTTGACATTCATACTTATATAACTGTGAATTGATAGAAAATGAATGTGTAGAAATATTTTATCATGTTATAGCTGCCTGTGTTATGAATTATATGATGTTAACCCTATTTATAAACCTATCACGTCATCTGTTACTGCTATATGCTGCTACACTGTTTATTTGTTTATGTTTCTCACTGCAAGTTCCCTGTAGAATCGAATCACTATGGGTTGAAATGATACATACCCGAATGGACTTTAGAATAAAGAAAAATCGTTATGGGATGAAATGATAGGCCTGAGCGATTTTTATTTGTTTTAATTTACTTGGGATTGTGGGTTTGAAATGATAGAACCCGTATTTTTTCTTTGTAAATTACGGATTGAAATGATATATTATCTGTATCACTTGACTTAGGTTAGAAAATATTATTTATACCCGTGGTTATTATATATAAAGTTTTATGAAATTTTTAAGTATTTTAAAATGTAAAAATATGATATTTTTATTTAAATTGAATTAAAAATGATTTTTATAAAGTGTTAGTGATTTTTCTACAAAGTTAAATATGTTAAACAAATGAATAGTTAAGTTGAAATTTGTAAATAAATTTTGGAATTTGAGATTTTGTTTAAAAATGGAGTTTAAGTTTAGTAAATAAAACATGATAATTTGATTTAAATTTGAATTTAAAGTGACTTAATAAAGTGTATTAGACTTTTCTATGAATTAAAATGGTTAATTAAATAAATGAATGTTTGAAAGTGTAATTTGAAATATAACTTGACTTGGAAATGTGAAATTTCGTTTAAGAATAAAAGTTAAGTTAAGTAAATAAAAATGAAATTTAGTTTATATTTTAAATGGTAATTAAATTTAAGTGTTAAGTTAATTTTTAAAAAAAATGCAAAGAATAGAAAATTAAGCACTTGAATTTAATAAGTGAATTATTAAAAAAATTGATATTTATTTGTGAAATTTTACTTTATAAAAATCATAAGTTAAAGGGTATTTAAATCAATATTTTGAGTGTAAAGATATGATTTTTATAAGTTAAAATGGTTTAAATTGTTTCTGAAATTGTATTGAAAAGTTGGAAATTGAATTAACAGCACTTCAGAAATGCTATCATTTCTAAAAACTTAAAATCTGTTGTAAAGTATATTACAACATTTTGTAAGTACTATGGTTGATACAAATGAACTAAAGGCTAAAATTAACTACGAGCTACTATAGCACTTGGTAAGTGCTGTAGTTGCAGAAACTAAAACTAAAACCTAAAATTAATAAAAGGGCTACGGTAGCACTTGTTAAATTCTACAGTTGGCTGAAATGAGATTTTTAATGCAATTGAACTATTACAGCAGTTTTGTAAATGCCATCTTTACTGAATTGAACTATTTTCAAATGTAACTTACCGTAGCATTTCCTAAGTGCTGCAAAAGCTGAAATTTCACTATTTTAATGTATTTAAGTGAACAAGTGAACTCTGAAAAGGCTAAAATTTTGGAAACTTAATATTTGATTTGAATGTATAATGACTCTACCTTTTTATGGTTTAAATGAATGATTTTAATTCGAAATTATAAACCTTTTTGGAATTTTAACCACGGGTACACTTCTCTGTATGTTTTGGGATTTCTGGATGTACACTTTCAATTTGAGAGTGTGACTAGAGGTGATCGATTGCTGCAGCTCTACGCTACCCTAGCCACATTAGCACTATTATTTGCATAGTTTACTTTAATATGGACATTTCTATGATAGCATTTGTTACAGTTTAATTTATGGTTTAACGGATCCCTGGAGGATGGACGATCCCAAGCATCCTCTAAGTTCTTGTGCATTACTGCTACAATTCACTTGAGTTGGTTTACATTGTAGAAGTATGTATGTCCTGACTCAAGTGTTTTGTGCATTACTTTACGCTCGAGTCAGCCTGAATATTCACAGCTTTGGATTTCTTTTTCTGGAGCTAGGAATCGCTGGAGATTCTTCTTATCTAGTTATTTATCTATTCCAGTTTCAGTTATTCTATTTTAGCCCTTATATTAGTGGACTTCTATGTATTTGGGATTTCTATTGTATTTTTTTTCATTCTGATATTATGTATTTTGTTTTAAGACTTTATGATAGCAGCTTCATGAACTACTATGGTATTTTTATTTCCGCTGCGAGTTATTCTGATATTTCTGTATATGTGATTCTACGATTGGTTTTATTTGCTCCAAATTTTATTACGATCTGTTATTTTGAATTATTCAAGTCCGAAATGTGTGGATTATTGTCAATTTGAGTGGTCCAAAATAGTGGGTCATTATAGTTGGTATCAGAGCTTTGGTTTTAGGAAAACCATAGCTTGCAGAGCAAAAACTCATTAGAGATAGGGTAGAAATACCCTATAATGAGTGAAATCAATCTCAGAATCATTTCTTTGTGAGAAAATATATTTTCGAAGTTATAAATGATTTTCAAATGATTTTAAAGGATTTTCAAAGATTATATTGGCATAAATTTTTCTTATTTTGAAATCAAGATCTTCTAAACTTCATCCCTTCTGTATCCACCTTGTTAGTAATCCCTTTGGTTAGGATTCTTATCGATTTGGATTCCTTTGAACTTTGGAACGCTCCCACTTATTCTGAAATCCATTCCTGTTTCCCTATCTGTATTCCTTTGATTTTGGAGCATTCCATAACTCCACTTCGAATGATCTCTGTAAGAAAGGCGATTCCGCCAATCTTTGAATGATTTGTAATGGGGTGAAACTCCCTTACAATTGGCATTAATTCACTGGAGATTTCTCTATCCTCGGATTTCGATGCTATCTATCTCCTGCTCTACCTGGATTCTATCTTTGGCGATCGAATGTCGATATGCCTTAGATTTCCGCATTGATTATATTCCTGAAGTCACGGTTGACCGGCAAGGTCGCCAGCGATTTATATAGGCTTATCTCATCTTCGTTCGAGCTTATCTTCGAATCAGAATTCTATTTGATCTGAGTTCCTCTAAATTTGAATCTCTGTTTGTTTGAAATCCATCCTTGAATCTTCCCTCGGAAATTTGTGTTTGGTTGTATTTTGCAATTGGGCATATATTGAAATTATTATTTTGATAAGAATGACCACATTTTATATGTAAAAGTGAAATGTTTTCGATAAGGATTATATACCTTTTAAACATAAGAGTTTGAAGTTTCGAAAGGATTTGAAATTTTGAAATTTTTTATAAGAAATTCGATTTATATAAAAATGATTTATAACTGAAGGGTTTTGAATTTAAATTTCGTGGAATCAAACTCCGGTGTTTTGAAATCGATTTTAAGATTTTGGAAAATATATAATAATATGATTTAAAGATATTTTCGAATGAGAAATGTTTCAAATGTATTCGAATGAATTCCAATGATTTCGAAGAGATTTCAAAGAAGTTTCAAGAAATAGAAGTCCAGAACTCACTTGTGTCGCTGGAAAATAATTTCGGTGATGCGTGCATGCATAATCGACATTGATTTTTATAACGACCCACTATTTTGGACCATTCAAATCAACAAAAATCCACACATGTCGGACTTGAATAATTCAAAATAACAGATTGTAATAAAATTTGGAGTAAATAAAATCAAACACATAATCACAGACACAGAAATATCAGAATAATTCGTAGCGGAAAAAAATACCGTAGTCGTTCATGAAGCTACTATCTACATACTCTCAAAACATATACAAAATATCATAGTTTAAAAATGGATAAAGTAGAAGTCTGGATACATAGATCACTAATGCAGAAGCAATACTGAATAGGAAATAACTGGATCAGAAATAGACTAATAGATGGTCAGATAAGCTCCAACAAATCTCTAGCTCGAGAAGGTGAATCCTAAGTTGTGACTCTCAAGCTGACTCGAGAGTAAAGTAAAACACAAAACACTCGAGTCAGGGCATACATACTTATACAATGTAAACCAAATCAAGTGAACTATAATAGCAATGCACAATAACTTAAAGGATGCTTGGGATTGCCCATCCTTTAAGGATCCGATAAACCATCAATTAAGCAGAAATAAACACTATCACAGAAATACCCATATTAAAGTAATTAATGCAAACAACAGCGTAAATGTGGCTAGGGTAGCGTAGAGCTGCAGTAATCGCTCACCTCTAGCCACACTCTCAAATTCAAGGTGTGTATCAAAACAATCACAAGGAAATCAAATGGCACACAAAGAAGTGTACCCGTGGTTATAAATTTTAAAATGGTATTTTATACTTCAAAAATAAAATATCATTTCAAATTCAAATCTAAACCAAAATAAGGATCAAATCATTTCCAAACCATTTCAAAATATCAAAATATCATATTCTTTCAAAATCTCATTTTCAAATCACTATTTGAATTCAAATTCAACTAGTCAAATTTAATTACCTTTTAAAAATGGTTTATATTATAATAAAAAATAATTCAGTTAAACCATTTAAAAGTGAAGTTATTATACTTTCAAATAATTAAATCCAAATTTTCCAATAATTCATTTATTAAATTCCAATTTATTTTCTTTAACTTAAATTCGCATTTTACACCAAATCTCAAATTCCAAGTTTGGTTATATTTCAAGTTACACTCTTAAGCATACTTTTATCTAACATTTTATATTCACAGAAAAATCAATAACACTTTAATAAATAATTTTAAATTCAAATTTGAATCAAAATATCATAATTTACATTTTAAAATACTTAAAACTATCCAGAAAAGTATATAAAATAACCATGGGTCGGTATAAAATTTTCTAGCCTAAATCAAGTGATATGGATAATATGTCATTTCAACCTGTAATTTACAAAGAAAAATCCAGGTTTTATCATTTCAAACCCGCAAATCCCAAGTTAAATAAAAAAATCACTCAGGCCTATCATTTTAGCCCATAACGATTTTTCCCTATTCTAGAGTCCGTTCGGGTATGTATGATTTTAACCCATAGTGATTCTATTCTACAGGGAACTTGCAGTGTGAGAACATAATAAAATAGACAATATAGCATCATATACCAGTAATAGACGATATGACATGTTTATAAACAAGGTTAACATCATATGATTCACATCACAGGCAGGTATAACATGTTCACTAATTATATAAATGTCATGAGTGAATACTCACCTTTTTACGCCGGAGATAGCAAATCAAAACACACGAATAAAATTCAGAAAGCACGATAGCATGACTTTTGATTTGAGTGAAGTGGAGGGCCAAGATGCTATTCTTGTATTCAACAACAAAACAAAGCAAAATAAAAATAAAAATACAGTACTAAAATTATTGGAACAAAATGGAAATAGAGTTTACAAAAGACAACACCAAGTTCTCAATTGATTTTGCTTGACCACAAATCACATTTGCTCGGCCACAAAGCTATAGAGGTTCGGCCTTGGTGATGTTTTGGCTAGGGTATGGATCTGGTTTGGACTAATATAGGCATGGCTGCAAGTAAAAGTGAAGGGATAGGAGTTACTAGTGAAGAAAGATCAAAGGTTAAGGCAAAAAGAGGAGTTTTGGTGCAACTTTCTTGTCCATGCATGAATTTGGCTTGGCTTTGGAATGTACAAACCTGTTGGTGGCTGGAGTGAAGGCCAAGGGTGGTGAACTTGATGATGGTGGTGGCTAAGGGGTGGCCAAGGCAACATATGAAAGGGATGGAGGAAACTAGCTTGGCTATGCATGGTTTCAAGGGTTTTTTTTCGATTTTTGGAGGTGTTTGCATCATTTGATGGTTATGGCCAGTATTGGGAGGAGGAGGAGGGGTTTAGGCCGTGGTGATGGGAAGGAGGTGATGTGGTGGTTGGTGAAGGTGGTGAGGGGTTTGGCCAAGCAAAGCTAGAGATGAACAAGCAAATACAAATGAAAAAAAAGAAGAAAGGAGAGAAAAAGAGAGGCCATTGCTCACTTTTTTTTAGATCCGAAGTGCCATGAGAAATGAAGACGGAAAGAAATTTTCTCATGCAAAAATAGGGATATAGGCGGCTAGGGATTTAGGAATGAACGGCACAAATTGTGGAGAAGTTATGGTAGAAAATCAAGAGATGCAAAGATAAAAAGGAAAGAAATCAAAGTAACGTTTGCCTAAAATTAAAAACAGGTAACGTATCTTAATCGATACATTTCTTATAAATTAAAGAAAGGTGTATACAAGAAGCTTTCACAAACAAATAAATACAATAACGTTAAATAAATACATTTCAAAGATATGCTTTTGAAAGCAATAACGTGTGTGTGTGTGTGTGTGTGTATTTGAAATTTCTTTCCAAGAAATAAATAAGGATCTACACACTTACCATTTAATTAATAAATGAATGTATAAATAGAAAAATAAGGTAGAGACAGATATTATGAAAAATTCATGAATAGTTTTTGGAAAAGTAGGAAATAAACAAAGAAAATACTCTATTTAATGGAAACTAGAATTAAAAATTGTAAATAAAATTCAACTGACTTTGGAAAATTTCAACAACACTTCTAAATAAATAAAATTCAAGTAAATAAACTAAATGCTAAACAAATATTCGAGTAATAAACTAAATTATGAAATAAATATGGTGTAAATGAAAATAAATAATTCTTTTAAGGAAAAATAGAAAATAAATAAAGAAATAGCTATATAATTGAAACTAGAATTTAAAAGTTGAAAACAATATACAATCACATTTGAAAATTATCACTATACTTTAAAAATGTTTTAAAAATAAAATATATGCATACCATATCATGTTACACAAAATAGAACATTATTTTACAAACAAAAATATTATTCACATAAATAAAATAAACAAACTTGTTAAATAAAACAATTTACACATAATATTGTAAAAAGCATAACTTTAACAATATTAATCTGATTTCAACGAAACAAAAATCAGTATTCTTGAAATTAAATATATTTTTATAATAAAAGATAAAATTCAAAAATTCAAAAATTTAAAATTTAAATTTAAAATTCAAAGTTTGACACTTTTGACCAAAATCCACTTTTCTGGAAATATTCCATTTATTCAGATTTGGAATTATAATTCACAAAAATCAAAATTTATATTTAAAATAACAAAATTTATCCATTTAATAAATAAAATAAAGTTTTTAAATCAAAAATTTCAGTTAAAATAATTAAAATACAAAGTTAAAATAATCACAAAATACAGGGTTGTTACACTCTCCTCCACTCAAATCTTTTTGTCCTCGAAAAGGAACGACGTACGGAAAACACAGAAAAAGGTAGAATGAAATAGGATTAAGACAAGATGACAAGAAGATTAAAATTATACCTGTTAATTGTTGTTATAGGTAAGTTTAACAAGGTGGAGAATAGGAATAGCTAGAAGGGAAAAACAGGTTGAAAGACAAAGAACCATTATTTTAAAGCTATATAAATTTCAATTATTTGGAAGGATAAAATAAATGATCAAAATATACTTTATATAATACTTTATCAAAATACTTTTATAACTCGATGTCTTAACAAGTTTATCCTCGTTCCTACAGGCTCTGGCTATGCATTGATCCGGCGCAAAGCTAGAATTCTCCAAGTACTTAGTAGACTTGTTCAACACCCAGTGAAAATACTGGAAAAACTTAAAAAAACAGATATGGAAAGTACAATCCAAACAAAACAACCAAACCAAAACATGTCGATCATGGATCGTAGATACACAATGGTTACGCCTGGATCACCAAGGAAACATCCGTACCCATAGGCTGGTTACCGCAGCCCTGCGATTACGCCATGAAGACTGGTAGTACCGTAGATACACAATGGTTATGCCTGGATCCCCCAAGAAACATCTGTATCCGTAGGCTCTCGCTGCCCCTGCTGATTACACTACCAAGCGACCCAATAGATCGCAGATACACAATGGTTACGCCTGGATCCCCCAGGAAACATCTGTACCCGTAGGCTCTTGCAGCCCCTGCGAATTACGCTATGCAGTCACGCTCAAAAGACCTTGGGTTACGCCATGGTAGGACACTTGAGTATCACATCCGGAAAACCAAAAATCAGAGAGAATAATATCCATAGAATGAATCCACAATGTGGCCATAAAGCGGGTATCAAGCAGAAGACACTTTCCATATCTTTACTTCGAAAATATGCATCAGATAGTACCTTTTTCAAATCACTTTCAAATATCATACTTATATAAAGTCCATTATATATAAGATTTTATTTTCAAATCGAATACTTTCCAAATCGAATACTTTCCAAATCAATAGTATATCAAATCACACTTATATAGACTTCGATTATATAAGATTTCTCTTTCCAAATTGAGTACCATTCTAATCAACTTCATACTATACAAATCCATTTTATATAAGTTCGACAACTCCCAATTCAAGTACTTAATAATATAAGGTTCTCAATTTCAAATCATTTCAATAACAATTCAGTTTCAAAATCATATATGATTTTACCAAATCATTTCTTCTAAATTAAATATCTTCAGTTTCAAAAGTTTCCAAAATAATAAATTCAGAAAAATAATCCAATTTTCCAAATCATCATAATTTATGTCAAATAAATCTGTTTCTAAAGTCATCATATAAATACTGGGTTTTAAATTCCATTCTATTTCCAAAACCAAATATTTTCTCAAAATCAATTATACCCAAACTGGTTACTTAGTTTAAAACCTTCCCTTTTAAAACTTTTAAACTATTTCTTTCTACATGGAAAGTCCAATTTACCATTGGAAAGATTATTATTCTATATATAGATACATTATTAAAAACATTTCCAATCTATATTTCATACTAGTATAATTCGAAATAGTCTTATTCATTACTTAACAAAGCAGTTTCAAACTAATTTAAATCATATTGAAACATACAAAACTAAACTCATATACTTTATCAAATACTTTATACTTTTCAAAATTACTTAGCTTGGAAAAGTTAACCTTAATTTGGAAGTATTCGAACATTCAAATAGTCAAAGAAATCATATTCCAAATCCAAGAGTTGGAAATCAACAACAAATCAGTAAATCAATTCCAAAAGATAGGTCAATCAAATTCGAAACTCAAGAACCGAACACCGGCTCAATTCAAAACTGTGTCATATATATATATATATGCATATATCTTTTCAAAAATCAAATTATACTTTGGTATTTGAAATCCAATTGGTTTCATAAAATCACTCGTAGAGCAAAGCTATTAAAGTGGTCTCTCCTCCAATCAGAAACTCGAAAATCAATGTCGATGATGCATGCATTCATCACCGAAATTATTTTCCAGCGACATAAGTGAGTTCTGGACTTTTATTTTCTCGAAAACTTCTTTTGAAACTTCTTCCAAATCATTTGAAACTCATTAAAATCATTTAAAACATTTCTTATTTGGAAAAATTCTTTCAAATCATATTATTATATATTTTCAAAACCTTAAACCAATTTCAAATGCCGGAGTTCAATCATTCAAATTTCAATTTCAAAACCATTCCATTAAAATCACTTTATAAACCAAATAATTTTCAAAAATTTCAAATCCTTTCAAAGCTTCAAATTTTCATTTTAAAAGATATATGATTCTTATCGATAACATTTCACTTTTATAAACAAAATATGGTCATCCTTATCAAAATAATAATTTCGATGTATACACAATTTCAAAATACAATCAACAAATTTTTTTCAAGGGATGATTCAAGGATGGCTTTCAAAATAGAAAAGAGACTCAAATTTAGATGACTCCTAATCACAAGAATCCTATCCAAGATTAGAGATATATAACTTATGTCAATACAAAAGAGTTTATATTCATTATTTGGAAAGACTCAAATTCATATCATGCGAAGAATAGGAGCATAAATATCTTTGGTTTGACAACTTCAGCTAAGCAAAAGATACCATAGAGTTTACTTAATGTAACGTAACATACTGCAGATAACAAACAGATCCATAGAATACCACTCCTACATAAACAAAGCATCAGGATCGAACAAGATAGAAGTTCAAAATTCTAGCGAATCCTAACCGAAGAGATATACTAACAAGGTGGATGCAAAAAGGATGAAGTTTAGAAAATTTTGCTTTTGAAATAAAATTTATACCAAAATAATCTTTTAAAATCCTTTGAAAATCATTTTATATTTCGAAATAACATTCTCTCACATGGAAATGATACTGAGATTGATTTCACTCATTCTAGGGTATTTCTACCCTATCTCAAATGATTTTTTGCTCCTCAGGCTAAGGCCTGCCTAAAACCAAAGCTCTAATACCAAATGTAATGACCCACTATTTGGACCATTCAAATCGGAAAAAATCCACACATGTCGGACTTGAATAAATCAAAATAACGGATTGTAATAAAATTTGGAGCAAACAAAATCAAACACAGAATCACAGACACAGAAATATCAGAATAACTCGCGGTGGAAAAAAAAAATACCATAGTAGTTCATGAAGCTACTTTCTACATACTCTCAAAACATATACAAAATATCATAGTTTAAAAATGGATACAATAGAAGTTTGGATACATAGATTACAATAGCAGAAGCAATATCGAATAGGAAATAACTGGATCAGAAATAGACTAATAGATGGTCAGATAAGCTCTAGCAAGTTTCTAGCTCCAGAAGGTGAATCCAAAGCTGTGACTCTCAGGTTGACCCGAGCATAAAGTAAAACACAAAACACTCGAGTCAGGGCATACATACTTATACAATGTAAACCAAGTCAAGTGAACTGTAATGGCAATGCACAATAACTTAAAGGATGCTTGGGATTGCCCATCCTTTAAGGATCCGGTAAACCATCAATTAAGCAGAAATAAACACTATCATAGAAATACCCACATTAAAGTAATTAATGCAAATAACAGTGTAAATGTTGTTAGGGTAACGCAGAGCTGCAGTAATTCGTCACCTCTAGCCACACTCTCAAATTCAAGGTGTGTATCAAAATAATCATAAGGAAATCAAATGGCACACAAAGAAGTGTACCCGTGGTTATAAATTTTTAAATGGTATTTTATACTTCAAAAACAAAATATCATTTCAAATTAAAATCTTAATCAAAATAAGAATCAAATCATTTCCAAACCATTTCAATATATCAAAATATCATTTCTTTCAAAATCTCATTTTCAAATCACTATTTGAATTCAAATTCAACTATTCAAATTTAATTACCTTTTAAAAATGGTTTATATAATAATAAAAAATAATTCATTTAAACCATTTAAAAGTGAAGTTATTATACTTTCAAACAATTAAATCCAAATTTTCCAATAATTCATTTATTGAATTCCAATTTATTTTCTTTAAAATAAATCCTCGTTTTACACCAAATCTCAAATTCCAGATTAGGTTATATTTCAAGTTACACTCTTAAGCATACATTTATTTAACATTTTATATTCACAGAAAAATCAATAACACTTTAATAAATCATTCTAAATTCAAATTTGAATCAAAATATCATAATTTACATTTTAAAATACTTAAAAATATCCAGAAAAGTATATAAAATAACCACGGGTCGGTATAAAATTTTCTAGCCTAAATCAAGTGATACGGATAATATATCATTTCAACCCGTAATTTAAAAAGAAAAATCCGGGTTTTATCATTTCAAACCCGCAAATCCCAAGTTAAATAAAATAAATAAATAAAAAATCGCTCAGGCCTATCATTCAGCCCATAACGACTTTCTCTATTCTATAGTCCGTTCGGGTATGTATCATTTTAACCCATAGTGATTCTATTCTACCGGGAACTTGTACTGTGAGAACAGAATAAAATAAACAATATAGCATCATATAGCAGTAATAGATGAGATGATAGGTTTATAAACAAGGTTGACATCATATGATTCATATCACAGGCAGGTATAACATGATATAATATTCTTCACATTCACTTGTTGTCAATTCACTAATTATATAAGTATAAATGTCATGAGTGAATACTCACCTTTTTACGCTGGAGATAGTAAATCAAAACACTCAAATAAAATTCAAAAAGCACGATAGCACGACTTTTGATTTGAGTGGAGTGGAGGGCCAAGATGTTATTCTTGTATTCAATAGGAAAACAAAGAAAAATATAAATAAAAATACAATATTAAAATTATTGGAACAAAATGGAAATAGAGTTTACAAAAGACAACACCAAGTTTTCAATTATTTTGCTTGACCACAAATCACATTTGCTCGGCCACAAAGCTATATAGGTTCAGGCTTGGTGATGTTTTAGCTAGGGTATGGTTCTGGTTTGGACTCATATAGGCATGGCTACAAGTAAAAGTGAAGGGATAGGAGTTACTAGTGAAGGAAGATCAAAGGTTAAGGCAAAAAGAGGAGTTTTGGTGCAACTTTAGGCTTGGCCACGCATGAATTGGGATCGGCCTTGGCATGTACAGACCTGGTCGTGACTGGAATGAAGGCCAAGGGTGGTGAACTTGATGGTGGCGGCGGCTAAGGGTTGGCCAAGGCAACATATGAAGGGGATGGTGGAAACTAGCTTGGCTATGCATGGTTTCAAGGGTTTTTTTCAATTTTTGGAGGTGTTTGCATCATTTGATCGTCATGCCTAGTCTTGGTCAGAGGAGGAGGGTTTTAGGCCATGTATGGTGATGGAAAGGAGGTAATGTGGTGGTTGGTGAAGGTGGTGAGGGGTTAAGCCAAGCAAAGCTAGAGATGAACAAGCAAAAACAAATGAAAAAAAGAAGAAGAAAGGAGAGAAAAAGAGAGGCCATTGCTTACTTTTTTTTCAGATCTGAAGTGCCATGAGAAATAAAGATGGGAAGAAATTTTCTCACGTGAGCATAGGGATATAGGAAGCTAGGGATGTAGGAATGAACGGCACAAATTGTGGAGAAGTTATGGTAGAAAATCAAGGGATGGAAAGATAAAAAGGTAAGAAATCAAAGTAACGTTTGCCTAAAATTAAAAACAGGTAACGTATCTTAATTGATACGTTTCCTACAAATTAAAGAAAGGTGTATACAAGAATCTTTCACAAACAAATAAATACAATAACGTTAAATAAATACATTTTAAAGATATGCCTTTTAAAGCAATACCGTGTGTGTGTGTCTTTGAAATTTTTTCCAAGAAATAAATAAGGATCTAAACACTTACCATTTAATTAATAAATGAATGTATAAATAGAGAAATATGGTAGAGATAGATATTATGAAAAATAAATAAATAGTTTTAGGAAAAGTAGGAAATAAATAAAGAAAATACTCTATTTAATGGAAACTAGAATTAAAAATTGTAAATAAAATTCAACTGACTTTGGAAAATTTGAAAAACAATCCTAAATAAATAAAAGTCAAGTAAATAAAATAAATGCTGTACAAAATGAAGTGTAAATGAAAATAAATATTTCTTTTAAGTAAAAATAGAAAATAAATAAAGAAATAGCTATTTAATTGAAACTAAAATTTAAAAGTCGAAAACAATATACAATCAACATTTGAAAATTATAACTATACTTTAAAAATGTTTTAATAATAAAATACATGCATAACATATCATGTTACACAAATTAGAACATGATTTTACAAACAAATATTATTTATATAAATTAAAATAAACAAATTTGTTAAATAAAACAATTTACACACAATATTGTAAAAAGCATAACTTTCACAATATTAATCTGATTTCAACGAAACAAAAAGCAGTGTTCTTGAAATTAAATCTATTTTCATAATAAAATATAAAATTCAAAAATTTAAATTTTAAATTTAAAAGTCAAATTTTGACCATTTTGACCAAAATCCACTTTTTTGGAAATATTCCATTTATTCAGGTTTGGAATTATAATTCACACAAAAATTAAAATTTATATTTAAAATAACAAGACTTATCCATTTTAATAAATAAAATAAATTTTTTAAATCAGGAATTTTAGTTAAAATAATTAAAATACCAAACTAAAATAATAACAAAATACAGGGTTGTTATAATTTTCGAGTTTCATAGAGGGGGAGAGGCCACTTTAGTAGCTTTGCTATGCGAGTGATTTTGTGAAACCAAATTTTGATTTCAAAATTCCATAGGATGATTTGATTTTCGAATGATATAAGTGTGTGTGTATATATATATATATATATATATATATATATTTGAAACGATTTAAAGTAAGCCGGTGTTCAATCCTCGAGTTTCAGATTTGTTTTGGTATAACCTTATCTATTGGAATTGATTTACTGATTTGTTGCTGATTTCCAACTCTTGGATTGGAAAATTTGGTTTCTTTGACTATTTTTTTTAAAGCTCGAGCACTTCTAAATCAAGGTTAATTTAATTTAGTTTTGTATGTAAGTTGATAAAGTATATAAGTTTAGTTTTGTATGTTTTAATATAATTTAAATAAGTTCGAAACTGTTTTGTTAAGTTAATGAATAAAATTTGAATTATACTAATATGAAATTTAGTTTTGAAACATTTTGAATAAAAATTTAGTTTTTAAAATATTTGTAACAAAATTTATTTTAAATGTTTTAACTTAGTAACATCTTTTATACTATATATAATAATAATAATTTTCAAAGGTAAAGAAGATTTTTTTTTAAAAATAATAATAATAAATAAATAAATAAAAAGGATTTAAAGGAAGGGTTATACAAGTGGTAATCATTTTGGAGATAAGTGATTCTTGAGGAAAAGATTTGGTTTCGAAAATAGATTGAAATTTAAACCCAGTATTTACACGATGACTTTAGAAATGGATTTGTTTGACATAAATTTTGTTGATTTGGAAATTTGGATTATTTTGTAAATCTATTGTTTTAAGAATCTTTGAAACTGAATATATATAATTTGGAAGAAATAATTTGGCGAAATCATATATGATTTTGAAACTTAAATGTTGTTGAAACGAATTAAAATTGACAACCTTATTTTACTAATTACTTGATTTGGAGGTTACCGAACTTATATAAAAATTGATTTGTATAAGTACGAAGTTGATTTGAAAACTATCATTTTGGAAAGGTGCTCAATTTGGGAAGTGAAATCTTATATAATGGAAGTCTATATAAGTGTGATATTGATTTGGAAAGTATTCGATTTGAAAATAAAATCTTATATATGATGGACTTTGTATAAGTATGATAATAGAAAAAGTGATTTGAAAGGTACTATATGATACATATTTTCGAAGTAAAGATATGGAAAGTGCCTTCTGCTTGATATCCACTTTGTGGCCACATTGTGGTTTCATTCTATTGATATTATTCTCTCTGATTTGGGTTTTCCAGATATGATACTCGAGTGTCTATCGAATTCCATGGCGATCTCCATGGTCTTACGAGCGCGACTGCATAGCATAATTCGCCTGGCCGAGATGGCTTGAGGGTATGGATGTTTCCTGGGGGATCCAGGCGTAACCATTGTGTATCTGCGATCTACGTAGGTCGTTTTTAGTAGCGAAATCCGCAGGCTAAGATAGCTTACAGGTATGGATGTTTCCTAGGGGATCCAGGCGTAACCATTATGTATCTGCAGTCTACTACTCATCATGGCGTAATTCATAGGGCTGAGATAGCTTAAGGATACAGATGTTTCCTAGGGGATCCAAGCGTAACCATTGTGTATCTGTGATCCATGGTTGGACAATGTTTTGGTTTGGTTGTTTTGTTTGGATTGTACTTTCCACATCTGTTTTTAAAAAAATTCCAGTATTTTCACTAGGTGTGGAAACAAGTCTACTAAGTATCTAAAGAATTCTAGTCTTGTGCCTGATCAACGCATGGCCAGAGTCTGCAGG
The DNA here is from genome assembly GCA_030765085.1 of Allium cepa. Lineage (NCBI taxonomy): Eukaryota > Viridiplantae > Streptophyta > Magnoliopsida > Asparagales > Amaryllidaceae > Allium > Allium cepa. The sequence goes on from CM060937.1 coordinate 951,323,899, forward strand.
AACGAGAGTAAACTTGTTAAGACATCGAGTTATAAAAGTAATTTGATAAAGTATTATATAAAGGATATTTTGATCATTTATTTTACTTTTCTAAATAATTTAAAATGTTTTAAATATTTTTTACTTCGAACTAACAGATTTGAATCAAATGACTATTCATCATATTATAAAATGTTTAAAATGTTATAAATATAAAAAATTAAATTGAAATTTATATGGTTTTAAAATAATGGTTCATCCTTGTCTTTCAACATATTTTCCCTTCTAGCAATTCCTATTCTCCTACCTTCTTCCTCTTCAAGGGTCCTTTCCGCATTGTAGAAAGAGTTGGTTCTTTGGTTTACCGTGTGGATTGTCCGAGTAGCTTTCTGGAGTGCATGATGTATTCCAAGTCTCACATCTTCGTCGGTATCTTCATAACTCATCTCCTATGGTTAAGCCTTCTGCTCTTGATAGTTTGGATATTGAGCCTAATCTGACTTTCGAGATGGAGCCACTTCGTATTGTCGATAGAGGTACGAAGCAGCTAAGAAGGAAATCTGTTAGTCTGGTCAAAGTATAGTGGAGTACTGATGATCGAGATTGCATCTGGAAGACGGAGAAGAGCATTCGTGCTTCGAATCCGGAATTATTTTTTTCAGGTACTATTTGCTTTTCTATCTTGCTTTTTCTTATTTTTCCTTGTTCGTTCTTTTCGAGGACGAAAACATTTGAGTGGGGAAGAGTGTAACAACCTTGTACTTTGTGATTATTTTAATTGTACATGTTAATTATTTTATTTAAATTCCTGATTTTAAAACTTTATTTATTTATTAAAATGAATAAAAAAATTTATATTAAATATAAATTTTGATTTTGTGTGAATTATAGTTCCAAACATGAATAAATAGACTATTTTCCAAAAATGTGAATTATGGTCAATATGGTCAAACTTTGACTTTTAAATTTAATATTTAAATATTTTAATTTATGAATTTTATCTTTTATTATGAAAATAAATTAAATTTCAAGTATATTGCTTTTTGTTTCGTTGAAATCCGATTAATATTGTGAAAGTTATGCTTTTTACAATATTGTATGTAAATTGTTTATTTAACAAAATTATTTATTTTAATTTATATAAATAATATTTTTATTTGTTCTAGTTTGTGTATATATGTTTGATATTACATGTTATGTATATATTTTATTTTTAAAACATTTCTAAGTGTATTTATAATTTTCAAATGTTAATTGTATTTTGTTTTCAATTTTCACAGACTAGTTTCAATGTATTAACTATTTTCTTATTTATTTTATATTCTTCCTTAAAATTATTTATTTACTTTTCTTTCGCAACTTTTTTTCTTTTCTATTTTATTTTTTGAAATTTATTTAGTTTATTTTAATTTAAAAGAAATGGAAATACTAAGAGACAAGACCTTTCATTTTCCTTATGACTTTTCATTTCACCTTGCCTTTTCAATTACACTTGCCTTTTCACCTAACCTTTTGGCCGTCCTTTTTCTTTTGCTTCAGCCATGTATACTCCTCTTCATTTCATGTGAAAACATTCTTCTCATCATCAACTCACGGCTAAGAAGAAAAGAAAAGAAAAATTAGAAATGGCTTCATTCTTTCTAACTTTTTCTCCTTCTTCTTTTCCATGATTTTGCCTTTGATTCTTTGCAAGCTTGCTCGGCCCACTTCTCCTCCATCACCACCGACCATCACTTGGCCAACCCTTTAGCCACCACCACTACCTACTACTTTACCTTTGACCGCCTCTTCACCACTGTCCAAACCTGTACTTGACCATAGCTGAGCCCTATGATGTCATGGCCGAGCCAAAAATTTGAACAAACCTTGCCTCTTTTGCCTTGTCCTTTGATATTCTTCATGTTGCATCACCTACCCCTTCACATCTCCACTTCTAGCCGTGCCATATGACCCAAACCTAAGATTTAACAAATGATGGCTGAGAATATCTCCACCTAGGCCATGCTCTTGAATGGCTAAAGCAAGGTCAAATCATTTTGTCCTCTGTTAATTTCAATTTCAATTTATTTCTTTATATGTTTTGTATTGAATATTTATGTTACAATGTCTTGTTTTGGGTTGTTGTTTACAAGATCATATCTTGGATCTCTCTCCACTCCCTTGAATCAAATGTCGTGCTGTGTCGTGCTATCATGCTTTCTGGAATTTATTTGTGCAGTTTTGATTGCTAACTCCAGCATAAAAAGGTGAGTATTCACACTTGACATTCATACTTATATAACTATGAATTGATAGCAAATGAATGTGTAGAAATATTTTATCATGTTATACCTACCTGTGATATGAATTATATGACGTTAACCCTGTTTATAAACCTATCACATCATCTGTTACTACTAAATGTTGCTATAATATTTATTTGTTTATGTTTCTCACTGCAAGTTCCCTATAGAATAGAATCACTATGGGTTGAAATGATACATACCCGAACGGACTTTAGAATAAGGAAAAATTATTATGGGCTAAAATTATAGGCCTGAGCGATTTTTATTTGTCTTAATTTACTTAGGATTGCGGGTTTGAAATGATAGAACCTGGATTTTTTCTTTGTAAATTGCGGATTGGAATGATATATTATCCGTAACACTTGAATTAGGTTAGAAAATATTATTTTGACTCGTGGTTATTATATATAAAGTTTTCTGAAATCTTTAAGTATTTTAAAATGTAAAAATATGATATTTTGATTTAAATTGAATTCAAGTGATTTTTATAAAGTGTTAGTGATTTTTCTAAAGTTAAATATGTTAAATAAATGAATGGTTAAGTTGAAATTTGAAATATAAATAAATTTTGAAACTTGAGATTTTGTTTAAAAATGGAGTTTAGGTTTAGTAAATAAAACATGATAATTTGATTTAATTTTGAATTTAAAATGACTTATTAAAGTGTATTTGGTTTTTCTATGAATTAAAATGGTTAATTAAATAAATGAATGTTTGAAAGTGTAACTTGAAATATAACTTGGCTTGGAAATGTGAAATTTGGTTTAAGAATAAAAGTTAAGTTAAGTAAATAAAAATGGAAATTAAGTTTATATTTTAAATGGTAATTAAATTTAAGTGTTAAGTTAATTTTTAAAAAATGTAAAGAATAGAAAATTGTGCACTTGAATTTAATAAGCGAATTATTAAGAAAATTTGATATTTAAATGTGAAATTTTACTTTATAAAAATCATAGGTTAAAGGGTATTTAAATGAATATTTTGATGTAAAGATATGATTTTTATAAGTTAAAATGGCTTAAATTGTAGTTTAAATTGTTTCTGAAATTGTATTGAAAAGCTGGAAATTGAATTAACAGCACTTCAGAAATGGTATCGTTTCTGAAGTTAACTTAAAATCTGTTGTAAAGGATATTACAACATTTTGTAAGTGTTATGGTTGACACAAATGAACTAAAGACTAAAATTAACTACGAGCTACTATAGCACTTGGCAAGTGCTATAGTTGCAGAAACTAAAACTAGAATCTAAAATTAATAAAAGGGCTACGGTAGCACTTGTTAAGTGCTACAGTTGGCTGAAATGAGATTTTTAATACAATTGAACTATTACAGCAGTTTTGTAAATGCGGTCTTTACCGAATTGAACTATTTTCAAATGTAACTTACCGTGGCATTTCCTAAGTGCTGCGAAAGCTGAAATTTCACTGTTTTAATGTATATAAGTGAATAAATGAACTCTGAAAAGGCTAAAATTTTGGGAATTTAATATTTGATATGAAGGTATAACGACTCCACCTTTTTATGGTTTAAATGAATGATTTTAATTCAAAATTATAAACCTTTTTGGTATTTTAACCTTTTTGGAATTTTAACCATGGGTACACTTCTCTGTATGTTTTGTGATTTCAGGATATACACTTTCAATTTGAGAGTGTGACTAGAGGTGAACGATTCCTGCAGCTCTGCGCTACCCTAGCCACATTAGCACTATTATTTGCATAGTTTACTTTAATATGGACATTTCTATTATAGCGTTTATTACTGTTTAATTTAGGGTTTAATGGATCCTTAGAGGATGGGCGATGCCAAGCATCCTCTAAGTTCTTGTGCATTACTATTACAGTTCACTTGAGTTGGTTTACATTGTATAAGTATGTATGTCCTGACTCGAGTGTTTTTTGTTTTACTTTACGCTCGGGTCAGTCTGAGTATTCACAGCTTTGGATTTCTTTTTCTAGAGCTAGGAATCGCTGAAGATTCTGCTTATCTAGTTATCTATCTATTCCAGTTTCAATTGTTCTATTTCAGCTCTTGTATTAGTAGACTTCTATGTATTTGGGATTTCTATTGTGTTTGTTTTCAGTCTGAAAATATGTATTTTGTTTTGAGACTTTGTTATAGTAGCTTCATGAACTACTATAGTATTTTTATTTCCGTTGTGAGTTATTCTGACATTTATGTGTCTGTGACTCTGTGATTGGTTTTATTTGCTCGAAATTTTATTACAATCTGTTATTTTGAATTATTCAAGTCTGACATGTATGGATTATTGTCGATTTGAATGGTCCAAAATAGTGGGTCGTTACATATTTTATTGACTTTTCTTTCTCAGAGGAGAAGAGTGGAGATTAATTAGATGTCTCCATAATAGATATTTGAATGAGCATAAGATCGATCCCAATCCGAAGGAATGCTGGAATCTTCCTAGGGTTGCGACCGTTTCACTTTCCCCTTACACTCTTTACCCTAAGAAATTTAAGATTAATAAAGAGAGATTTATTTTCGAGTTTTACAAAGGGTTGATATTATACGGACCCAAGTAATTTTGTTATAGTAATAGGTAATTCGGACAATGTTATGAATCGTAGTTCAATTTTCTTAAATCTTTTAGATTAAGGAATCACTCGTAGTCATATTTCCATGGAACTCTCAAGTATATTTATTAAAAAAAAGAGGGATTTCATAGGGAAATGGTTAATTATTCAAACGTCTCGGCTAGCAAAACATTGCTTTATTAGGGATCTTTGGGAAGTTTACACACAATTTCCACACTTTCATTTAATTTACTTAGGTGGTGAAAACAACAATTTTCTTAAAGAAATGCAAACTAATTATGCCAAATTGTTATGTGGTAAAGCTAGTCCTTCGGCTGGGAAATGGGACTACCATCAATTCCCACTAGTTAGTAACCATTTATGGTTCAATGTGCCTTTTCGCTTCACTCTTTATATGTCCACAGATTCACTCAGAAAATACTTAAAATGTTGTCTTTAAACTTTAAGAATATATAAAGCTTGTATTTGATAATGTAATTTGAATTTGTTTGCGCTTATAAACCTTCTTATTGCTCATAGATATATTTCTCATGCATTAATTTTTTTTCTTGTTATTTATTTGTAATAGGAGAGTCAATTGACACTTGTACTTGTGACTCGGATCTTCTTTCTAACTAGAGAATATCAAAACCAAGATATGCTTAGATATTAAGAAACCCTTGTCCCAAGGAGCTTTGGCCATATCATATCCTAACAATCTGAAGGTGCACAATTAGCACGATAGTTATTATCAATTTAGATCGACACTGAATATTATGAAGGAAATGACCTCAAGTTTAGACAAAAAATCAAAGAGAAAGATAAAGAAATTAAAGAGCTAAAAGAGAACATAACTTCAATTGGTCAATCCGAATTTCTAGACTATAGTACTAAGGTTGTTGTAGAGACTGCTCAATTGCATCAGAAAATTGAAGACCTTTAAGTTGATTTATTGATGAGCCAAGTGTTGTGTTAGTCTTTAGTTGTCAATGTCATCCTATTTTTCTAGATATTTCTAACATAAGTGTCAATATTTGACTTTGCCACATAAGTCCAGCATTCCATTCGGTAGAAAGATTAGAAATCCATTTGTCTAAAATTCTCTTCAGTAAGAAGATTTGAAATCCATCTAATAATAATGCCAAAATCCCATCTGGTAAGTGGATCAAAAATTCATCTGATAATAAGGTCAGAATCTCATTTAGTAAAAGGATAAATTTAACTATTAATAGAGATTCATGTTATCAGATAATTAGAAACCTAGCTATTAATGGAGATTCCCATTATTTAATAATTAAAAGTCTGACTATTAGTAGAGATCCCAATAATTCATATTCTAATTAGTAATTCTGTACTTCGAGAACGAAGTCCCAGGCCCAAGTAGTAAGTCACAATTTCTCAGATATTAATACCTATGACCAAAAGTATCGATTCTGTGTAATAGATTGCTTTTAACCCTTACTTTAAGGTTGCTTTGACTTTGTCTTATAGTAGAATAACACGAATTTGATTATTCCTTTGAAAGATTGCTTTGATCCATTGTTTAGGATAAAGTTTGATTAATCTAATTGATTTCTTTTACATTTTATGTAACATCCCAGAATTTATTAATTTGAATTTGATAACTTATTTGAATTTTTGAAATTTAATTTGGAAGGTTTTAAATAAATAAACATATGTGTTGATTTAAATGAATAAAACTCCAAATTCTTTGAATTTAAAACACTTGGATTTAACATCTTATATATATATTGAATTTGAAATTTAAGTTAAGAAAAAAAAATATAGAAACAAATATATGAGGTGGAAAAAAAAGGATACAAACAAAATGTATAAGTATTGTTCAACACTAGAAGTTATGCAATTTACATAAGTAGAACGAATATACATATAAGTTAGAAATAAAACCCAACATATAGGATAAATTTTAAAAATAAGACATACATAAAAATTCAAAACCATATGTTGATATGCAGAACATAGGAATAAATTAGCTAGATACAAACAACATATAAAAATCAATGAAGCTTATGCAAGAAGATAAATCTTTTCAAAACAAAACAAAATTTTACTTATAAAAAAAATCAACAGCATATATATGTAAACTAAGATGGGAACACATGCATTAAATGCTTTCAACCTCAGCACATAAACAAAATCATATCAGCCGAATTTATTTTGGCTTAGTCAACAAGAAAAACAATCTGATCAAAAGAACTTGCTTGAACCAGTTATCACCTACCTGTCCAAACTTCTCTATATAACCATACATGCATATTTGCGTTATTTCATTTAGAGAAAAAAAATAAAAACAAAATACAGTAAAGTCGGAAAGAAAGAAAATTTATAAACACCACTTTATATTCAAAGTGAAGACAAATTTGCTGAAGGGAGAAAATCAAAACAGAGAGGAAGAGTACATCTGTAGATTTTCCCAAACAAGTAAAAGCAACCTCTGTTTCAAATATTTGCCAAGGTGAGTAAACATATCCTTTAAAAAGTTTTAAGTTATTTAAACAGTTTAAACTTAAATTATAAACTGATTTGTTCATGTTTCAGTTGATAATACTACAGTGATGCTCTGTGTTCTCTATAAACATTTATACAGGGGCTATATTTGTTTCCAAAACTAAAGTCTATTTGCTGTAATCACTGACAAGTTTTGGTTTTTCAAATAAATCAAGTTGTTTTAAATCCTCAAACAAGATTTTGCAAAGTCACTTAAACATACAGTAAATTATTTTCACTGCAACTTGGTTTTACAGGAATGCAACTGATATTTGACAAAAATAAATTGTTGTAAATTATGAATTCAAGGATATTTATTAAATCTATACTGCAAGACATGAATTTTAAAACAAAAATTCAGATTTTTAGTCTAGTATTCACAAAGTAGTTAGTTTTTGAACAAAAATCACATTTTCTCGAATTACCAGTGATTGAGTTAATGATAAATGTTGAAATTTGAATTGGAGCAAGTTTGAACTTCTATAATGACGAGAAAAATACTAAATAATTTTTCGAATGGATGAATTTGCCGTTCGAACCCAAAGTATGGTTTAAGATAGAGTTTTGCAGTGTGTCGAAAGCAAGGTGATTTCAACACCTAGGAATGACCGAGCTGCACGTGCTCGTAGGCAATGATGGCTTGGGGTGTTGTCGTGCTGGGACCGGATTTTCATGGCGTCAGGTGGTCGTCGTTGGTGGGGCGAGCCGTTTAGGCCAATGGGTTTCGAGTTACAGTTCGACGAAAATGGCGAGTTTTCGATTTCGAGCATCTTTGATCGAACCGATGTTCGATTTAGCATTAGCAAGGATTTTACAACTTGCCGATGATCATGGCGATCATCGGAGGTGCGGCGCCACGTCGTGCACGTGCACGACGTGTTTTCTCGTGTCAGTATCGTGGACCTTCTGGTTCGAGTCGTGCTCGGGTGAAAGGGTGGAAAGCTTCGAGTTTTTTTTGCCGTTGCGTGTTGGTTCCTGATGCTAACTTACTTTGCTTTAATTTGAACTTACAAAAAAACAAAGAAGAAGAAAAAGAAAAAAAGAGAGACAGGCGGAAGAAGAATTGGGACAAGGGGAAGAAACGAGGGAAGCCACGGGGAAGTGACAAGAATAACCCGAGTTTGGCTCGGGGAAACACTTGTTTTACTCGGGTTGTTTGAAAATGTGTTAAGCCCAATCAACTTGTAAATCAAATGTTTAAATTTAAAACCCAAATTTATTTAAAATGGTGAACTAGTATTAACAATTAACTGTTTTGAGTTAAGAACTTACTTTCAAGTTTAATTAATTTAACATATTTAAAAACGTTTAAAAATCTAATTAATACTTTAAGTAAATAAATAATTTCAGATAAACATTTAAGTTAATTAATATTTAAGCTTTTTGTAATAGTAATAAATTGGTTTCGAAATAAGAAGATTTCTAATGTTAATTTAGGTAAATAACAAATTGTTTTGGAAAGCAACCAAGGATGATTAAATTAATAATTATAATTAACTAAGTAATTAAGGATTTATGTTGTAACTGAAGATTGGTTATTTAACAATTAAGTATCTAATTAATTTGATAATTCAAGTAAATCAGTTTATAATTGATAGTTAGTTAAAATGATAAATTAAGTAATAATCAATTTATCAAGTTAATTAAGATTAATTAAATTATCACTAAGAATATTAAATCAATTGATTTAAAATAATCAATAAAGATAATTATTTGATTAATTTATTAAATCACATTCACTTTGATTTGTAAATAATTAACTATTGTTATGCACTATATGGATTTCTGTTGTGATTGTGATACCGTGTGATATACTATGACTGTGATTTGTTTCTGTATTGATGTGAAAACCCTTTTTGCTCGTAAAACGGCATTTAAACTTCGATGCGACAGGGAGTCGGATTTCGGTTTGTTATCCGAAACCCACATCGAACCCTGAATATGAATCTTTGTGATTGATATATCCACGTGTTTTAAAAATTGAGCGCTCACTATTCGGTTTAGCCGGGAAATGACCTTTGTGTCATATAACCCATTCCGAATAGCGATACGTCGAAATGGATAGCATTTGAAGACCGGTGGTGAAGACCGGGTGTCTTCGAAAATGATAGGATAACCTATCGATTGTCTCTGCACTGAGTTGCTCCGGTATAGAGATTTCCTAAGTGATGGGAAGTCCGATCGGGATTGTGCATACCCGAATTTGCAAGGGCTTTTTCCTTTATTGGACGAAGTGCCTTCGGTTCTGTTTGAACCCGGAACAGACTTGTATGGTCGTGTGTCTGACACTACACTTTGAGATATAAAGCCGATTTCTTTCAAATACATATCTGTTGGTGGCGGAGAATTTATTCTCTTAGCTTAACACCCTTCTTTGAGACGTACGAGCTCAGAGGTTATGTAATTGAAGGTTATCAGAGATATATTCCCAAATTGGTAGTGTGGCATGCTAAGTGCTTCTATGTGTTGATGATCATTAGTTGATCATTTGTGATCAAAGAAAAGCTTGCGTGTAAAGCATTGCTTTGTGGATGAGACCTCATCGGACCTCACAACCCGGAAATGGTCGAAACAGGAAAGATGCGGCAAGGTTATGAGGGTCGCGCCCTTTAGGGTATGTCATTTTCTTCTGGAAAAAGGTAATGTCATGGTATGGAGCCCAGATATTTACCTGTGTGGTAGCTCCAATCTCATTTACTGTGTGTTTGTTGCTTTTTTGACAGAGGGCCCTTGGATAAAGGTCCCAAAGGACCGGGGAGTGGCATACTCGAGTAGTAGTTACCTAGTTACGGAGGTAACCCGACCTTGTGTTGACAAAGAGCCGGGTAGGTTCTCGGGACGTCCTGCCAGAGGCGTACCCATGTGGCAGTAGGAAGTTTCTTAGCTTGACCATTTGTTGGAAATCCAAAGAAACAATACGAGCCAGTACGGTTTTAGTTGTATTACCTGTCATTTACTTATGGTGGCGCCCCACTGTTTAGATGGTAGTTATAGTAGGCATAGTTCGGAATGTCTATGCAGGCTAAGATTAATATTCTATTTTCGAAATGCTTTCTACACTCTGCACTAGTAATAATATCAAAAAAAATTTCTCGTATCAAGCCTATTTGACTATCATAGGAAGAAATCTCTTCCACTTCTGCGATTGCATTGTGTGTGTGGCGGGAGGTCTTATGGTAGTTTCATTTTCCAAAAGCATAACGAATTTTTTTATAAATCTAGTTTATTAAAAGAGAAACTATTTTTGTTTACTCACACCAGCCCCATGGCTGACCTGGAGTTTATTGTTCCTTTTCTAAACTCTGGGTGCCCATAATTTCTACACGGGCAGCCTAGTAGCAGGTTTCCATATTTTGGGAGTAAGCAGTATTTTGGAGCTTTTGCTTTGGAGATATTCTAGAAGCTTTTTGGATCTCAGGTGTTTAGTGTTTTGGAAGATTGTTACCATTACATTCATATGAAGACTTTTGGATATATGATCATCGATGTATTATTATGATGTTATTGGAGTTGTGGTGTATGTATTAAATACTCTGATGTATTATTGGATATTATGATATTGTACCTGTGATGTATGCGTGATATTCATTTTTGTTCCGTTGTTTTATATTCATCTGATGTTGTTATAAGTTCCGGCGATACGAATTTGATGTCGTTTATCGGATATCGAGTTCGAGTCGTCACAAGTGGTATCAGAGCTGAAGGTTGAGTAAAAACTTTAGCTACAGAGTATAACACATCAGATGGCCCATTAGAGATAGGGTGAAGTGTACCCTAGAATGAGTATAAACAAGACTGGAACTCCAAGATTTATTAGTCTATTTCTTTTTGCTGCTGATATTCCTTAAGATATTTCGTCCGTATATCTAAATCAATTTTCTTACTAATTTCAGATAGTAAGAATGAGCGGGCGTAGAGGAAGAGTTAGGGGTCAAGGAAGTGCCACAGCACCAAATCAAGTTCCCCCAACCGTGGCAACAGTAGTACCTATCCAGCATCAGCCGGACCTGGCTAATTTATATAAGAAATTCGCAAAGCTTGGTGGTAAACCGTTCAACGACAAGGAGTCAATTATTGAGGCTCAAGCATGGATAAGATCATGTGAGAAAATCTTCAGGGGGCTAAAATTGCTAGACGATCAGAAGCGACTTATAGCTTCTTGGCAACTTCAAGATGAAGCCTCAGCTTGGTGGGAGACAATTACGGTAGATAGGCCAGAAGATGAGTTTTCTTGGGAGAAATTCAAAGAAGTGTTTGAGAAGCGATATTTGCCATCAGCCGGAATTTCTCGGATGTACCAGGAATTTATGGACCTGAAGCAGGGAAGTTTATCATTCGAGGAATATCTGAATAAATTTAATGAATTGTCTCATTTTGGTCCTGAATTGATGAATACGCCTTTAAAAAAGAATGAAAGATTCATTCGTGGGATGAATAAGAAATTCCACGAAAGATTGACGGCCCACGTTAAGGAGTCTTTTTCAGATTTAGTTGATATGGGGTACAGATATGCCACACTTGATATGCAAGAAGCCCCAGCGGAGAAGGGAAATTCGGGCAATCCAAATTGGAAGAAACGGAAATTTGGAGGCAAGAAACCATGGCAAAGCAAGGAGAAAAAGAAGAGAATTTAGGGTAGTACAGCTGAGAATGTCACTTGTTATAATTGTTTAGAAAAAGGCCACTACGCAAGCAGCTGCAAAAGCCAAAGAGAGACCAATCTGCTCAAGCAAAGCCTAGGAAGTGCTATTACTATCAGAAAGTGGGGCATGAAGTTAAGGACTGTCCAACTATGAAGCAAGCTCAAACAGCAAAAGTGTATGCAGTCAAAGACCAACCTGCATCTTCCAAGGCAGAGAAAGGAAAAGGAGTTCTGGAAGGTAATCTTACCATTTTTGATAGTATTGTTAGAGTTCTATTTGACACGGGTGCTACACATAGTTTTATCTCTCAGCAAGCTATTAATGAATTAAATCTGGAACCCGATTTTGTTGATGAGCCTATATGCGTAAAGAATCCAGTTGGAAGTCCCGCGAACCTTTGTCTTCGTTATAGAGATGTTCCTATCTCATACTCTTGTTATCAATTCCCTACTGGTGTCTTCGTTCTTGATTTTAACGAGTTTGAAGTCTTACTCGGAATCGATTGGCTAGCGAAATACAAAGCCAAATTAGATTGCAACAATAGATTGATTTCGATTAAAACCGAATTTGGAGATTTCATCGAAATTTCTTGTGAGGACCCTAGTCCTAAAAGAGAAAGGTTGATGAATAACTTGGGTTATCCTGAACCCAGTTTAGAGTCCATACCCATTGTTAGAGATTTTCCAGATGTGTTCGAAGAAGTGAAATCTCTACCTCCACATCGAGAAATAGAATTCAGAATCGACCTCTACCTAATGCTCGTCCTGTAGTTCACGCAAGTCGCGGGATGGCGCCCAGGGAAAGGGTTGAATTAGTCGAGCAGACCAGGGATCTACAAGCAAAAGGATTGATTCGACCCAGTGTTTCTGAATGGGGCTCAGCCGTTGTGTTTGTTGCTAAATCGGATGGATCTTTGAGGTTGTGTGTGGATTACCGCGATCTCAATAAGCAGACTCTCAAGAATAAATTTCCACTACCTAGAATTGATGATCTATTTGATCAACTATGCGACGCTCGTTTCTTTTCGAAGATGGATCTAGCCCAGGGATTCCATCAACTACGAATCGCCGAAGATTGTGTACACTTAACCGCTTTCAGGGGTCCCAATATGTTCTACGAATGGTTAGTCATGCCTTTTGGGCTAACCAATGCTCCAGCATACTTCGTAGATCTTATGACTCGGGTGTTTCGGGAAGTTTTGAATAAATTTGTGCTTGTATTTATTGACGATATCTTGATCTATTCCAAGACAGAAGAAGAGCACGCCGAACACCTTAGAATTGTTTTGGAAATATTGAGGAGAAATATTCTATATGCAAAATTTTCCAAATGCCACTTCTGGATCAAAGAACTCAAATTTCTTGGCCATATTGTTAATGAAGAAGGAATTTCGGTTGATCCTAGCAAAATTTCCGCCATTCTTGATTGGAGAAAACCCACTACACCAAAGGAAATTCGAAGCTTTTTGGGTTTAGCAGGCTATTATCGGAAATTTGTTCAAGACTTTTCGAAGATATCTAGTCCTTTGACGAAGCTAACAATGAAAGATGTAAAATTCAATTGCTCCGAAATATGATGAAGCTTTTCAGGAGTTGAAAAAGAGATTGACTACTGCTCCTGTTCTCGCTATTATCAACGGGAACCAGGGTTTATCTGTTTATACCGATGCTTGCGGTGATGGTTTGGGTGCAGTATTAATGCAGAATGGGAAGGTGATTGCCTACGCGAGTAGACAATTACGTCCTCATGAAAGAAATTACCCCACCCATGATTTGGAACTCTTAGCTGTTATCTTCGCTTTGAAGATATGGCAACATTATCTTCTGGGTGAAAAATTTAAATTATTCACCGACCATAAATCTTTGAAATATCTCTTCACCCAGAAGGATCTGAATTTGCGACAACAATGTTGGTTGGAATTTCTGGCATCTTATGACTTAGATATTCTGTATACGCCGTGAAAAGCCAATGTGGTTGCCGATGCTTTGAGCAGAAGACATGTCGTTCTCGCATATCTTGTTACCACTCCTACTCTTCTTAAGAAGATCGCGAGCAAGCAATATGAGATGAGTTTCTTCGAGGAATCTATAAAAGAATTTGCCAAGGAGAAGACACTAGTTTTGAGATGGATAATAGAAGAGTTATAAGATTAAAGGGAAGGATTTTTGTTCCAGACTACCCTGATCTGAAACATGAAGTTTTGGACGAATGCCACAAGTACAAACTTTGCATCCATCCCAGAGTCAATAAAATGTATCGAGATATCAAAAGAACTTTCTGGTGGAAGACGATGAAGAGAGATATCTCTATTTATGTGAGTCGCTGTGCTACTTGTCAGCAAATCAAAAGCGACCAAAAGAAAGTGGCCGGTTTACTTCAGCCATTGGAAGTACCGAAATGGAAATGGGATCAAGTATCGATGGATTTCATCGATGGATTGCCACGAACCAGGAGGGGAAATGAAGCAATTTGGGTTATAGTGGACTGTCTAACCAAAACAGCTCACTTCATTCCAGTGAAATCCACTCGGACTGCAGCAAGCTTAGCAGGTATATATATAAAGGAAATTGTTCGTCTCCATGGTATTCCCAGCAGTATAGTGAGTGATCGTGATCCGATCTTCACTAGTAGATTTTGGGAGGCATTCCAAGCTGATTTGGGGACAAAATTGAATCTCAGCACTGCTTATCACCCACAATCTGATAGGCAGACTGAGAGAATTAACCGAATTTTAGAAGACCTATTGCGTGCTTGCATTCTTGACTTTGGCGGTTCTTGGGAGGACTATTTGCATCTGGTCGAATTCTCTTATAATAACAGCTCTCAAGCTAGTATCGAAATGGCTCCTTTTGAGGCTTTATATGGTCGTCCGTGTCGATCACCTGCATGTTGGATCGAATCAGGTGATAGACTCGTCCTTGGACCAGACATGATTAAAGAAGCCACTGAAAAAGTTGATTTTATACGGAAGAAGTTATTAACTGCTCAGAGCCGTCAGAAAAGCTATTATGACCGCCGAAGGAGAGATTTGGAATTTCAAGTTGGAGATTCTATATTTCTGAAAGTGTCTCCAATGCGGGGTGTATTGAGATTCGGAAAAACTGGAAAGCTAGCACCGCGTTATATTGGTCCTTTTCCTATTCTGGAAAGGATCGGTCCTCTAGCATATCGAGTACAGTTGCCCAGTTGGTTGTCTGGTGTGCATAATGTGTTCCACATTTCTAGTCTTCGGAAGTATGTGCACGACCCAGATAGTATTATTGAGGAGGCAGCTCAGCAAGATCTCGAAATCACTCCTAACTTGGCCGTTAAAAGAGAGCCGATAAAAATTGTTGATCGTGGTGAGAAGCGATTGAGGTACAAAGTTGTGAAATTGGTCAAAGTTCAATGGAGTGGCGATCCAAAGCACTGTACTTGGGAAACTGAAGATGATATGAAGAAATCATATCCCAACTGCAGGGTGGATATTTCGGCTTAAATTGGTACGCCATTTCCTTATTTTTTCTGAATTCGTATATTCTTTGTTTACTTTTCTCTCTTTTTCAATTTCGAGCACGAAATTTTCTTAAGGAGGGGATATTGTAACATCCCAAAATTTATTAATTTGAATTTGATAACTTATTTGAATTTTTGAAATTTAATTTGGAAGGTTTTAAATAAATAAACATATGTGTTGATTTAAATGAATAAAACTCCAAATTCTTTTGAATTTAAAACACTGGGATTTAACATCTTATATATATATTGAATTTGAAATTTAAGTTAAGAAAAAAAAAATATAGAAACAAATATATGAGGTGGAAAAAAAAGGATACAAAACAAAATGTATAAGTATTTTTCAACACTAGAAGTTATGCAATTTACATAAGTAGAATGAATATACATATAAGTTAGAAATAAAACCCAACACATAGGATAAATTTTAAAAATAAGACATACATAAAAATTCAAAACCATATGTTGATATGCAGAATATAGGAATAAATTAGCTAGATACAAACAACATATAAAAATCAATGAAGCTTATGCAAGAAGATAAATCTTTTCAAAACAAAACAAAATTTTACTTATAAAAAAAATCAACAACATATATATGTAAACTAAGATGGGAACACATGCGTTAAATGCTTTCAACCTCAGCACATAAAATCAAATCACATCTGCAGATTTTCCCAAACAAGTAAAAGCAACCTCTGTTTCAAATATTTGCCAAGGTGAGTAAACATATCCTTTAAAAAGTTTTAAGTTATTTAAACAGTTTAAACTTAAATTATAAACTGATTTGTTCATGTTTCAGTTGATAATACTCCAGTGATGCTCTGTGTTCTCTATAAACATTTATACAGGGGCTATATTTGTTTCCAAAACTAAAGTCTATTTGCTGTAATCA